>JAWZSL010000011.1:3780000-4380000 GCA_034769285.1 Lutjanus argentimaculatus | reverse complement strand
GTGACATGGCAGAGTGCCAATATTCCCATTATATTGGAGAGAAGGTAGACATCTCTACAGCTGATGTCTCCAAAATCCTACAACTCACAACAAATATAAATAGATGGATACAGACCAGGAGAAAAATATTATTGTATATGTATGTCAAATATGTATATTTGATTTTGGGGTGAACTGTCTCTTTAAATCACCTTTTTTTAGTCCAAGTGAATTTTGAATGGTACAGTTATAAGATTTGTGTGCATTTTTTTTTTTTGGCAGAAAATAGCAGAAATGGACTATATATTCATGTTTTGTTTAGTGTATAATGAGTTTCAGGGCCACCATTGTTTCTTCTGCATACTTGGAAGGCCTATACACCAGGAAAAATTTGATTTTTGTATGGAAGTTCATTTCTGCCAATGATGAAAAAAGGGATCCATTAAGTCATTGTAATGGGAAGCTTTCTCGAAATAATGACTAAGCATCTCAATATAATGACTTAGTATACAAATTAATCCGTTAGTAGATAAGCCATTATTTTGAAAAACATTCGTATTGCTTTCAGATCCTTTCCTTTGTTTCCTTACAAATGACATGATCATCCTTTTTCATCAATTGACGGAAATGGGCTTCAGCACTTTTGCAATTTCTTCATTTCTGCAACGAACAATGCAGCCACTAGGGGCCGCCAGAGTGATTTTAGACTTGCTCGTGACAGTTTCCCAATAATTTTATGAGAATATTTGCTCGTGTTTTCTATCTCTTACAATAGTAACGGTTGTGTTATTAAATGTGGGCTCAGTCGTTTAGCTTACGTATGAAAACCACCACACTAACTGACTCCCTTTTATTTATTTCAATAAAGAGCATACACAAGGGAAATTTTCCGAGGAGACCCTGAAGACATCATACTGTAGCGTGGCGAGGGCGGACCGGTGTGACGTAGAGCTGAGGCTCTGGCTGTTTATTGTTCCTTCCTCAGCGCCGACAGAGAAAAACAGGCTAACAAGCTGTCAGCTACCTTTTTCACACGGTTCACAGTTGGTTTAACGAAGGTGTAACGGTCGAGACAGCTGACTGCACAAACCAGGGGCCATGGCGTATGCGTACCTCTTCAAATACATCATCATCGGAGACACGGGTAAGCTGCAGCGAGTGCCAGCTAGACTGCCAGTTAGCATCTAGCTAGCTGTTAGCGGCGAGCTAGCAGCGCTGTATTTCCGCAGTGTTGGATAGTCCAATGACGTGGTAAAAGCAGAGACGCAAGGGGTGGGATGACAGCTCCTATTCTACACTGTTAACACACTGGGATTATATTTAAAACACCCTGACAGTGGCAGAAATGCACACACAGGCACTTCAACATAAGCCTCTCATATGCTGCCGTGGCGGAGCAGTTGTTGACAGCGGCAGAGACATGTTGGGCCTTTTGTCCGTTTGCGTCGAGGGTGGGGTGTTAGCCACATCTTGCTAGCACTGCTAGCTGCCTAGCTGGCATTAGCTGCTCCGCCAAATATTTAGCATACAGCTGTCACGACAGCAAATGAACGGTTCATTAGAGCTCGCTACAGTAAACAAATACTTATACCATCAATCTATATTTGCTGTGGATGTTTTAGCAAATAACGCAGTGTTCGTTAGCTTAGCTTCTTCTCACAGAAGGCCAGGACGTCAAGCTAAAGCCTCTAATATTCCCTAAAATGGCGTAGAGCACTTGTTATTTCTGATCAAATGTCTGTCGCACGAATTGGACTCTTTTGCTTTCCTGGTCTGTTTGGTTTTCTTATAAGACTGAAGGTTTTTTCTAGTTTGTGGTCCCCTATGAGGAAAGCCATTGGAGCAGCAGTTAATGTTGTCATCTGTTTACTGTTGGCTGACTGTCCTGATGAGGGGCCTGCTCAGTTAGCTTGCAGTATAGCAGCAGGTGCATTTGCAATACTACTGTATTATAATGATGTACCACCAGTGTTGGAAAAACATGAGTGTTACCAGCTGTCATCTTAGGTAGAGTGAGAAATGTGTGAGCATTATTTAGCACAGGAAACTAAAAACGTGGGTCAAATAGGCCAGTCAAGATTCAAACAAGTGTTTCCAGTCAAGAAAGCAACAAATCAATTATTCTGAAATATTTTCTTTTCATGCATGTATTTGTTTACATTGTTGGTATAAAAGTGCAACCCAAAGAAAGTTATTACAACCTAAGTTATTAAATATATTCATGAAAGATTCGTAAGGCCCACATGTCTTAATATATTTTCAATCATCACTGTGGTGGGCTGTTTACTACAGTGTCATTGCGAAACAGGTTCATGTTTTGCCTGCTGTTGTTGTTTATCCCTAGCAGTGCGTGATGAAGAGAGCTGCAGCCAAGGTCCCAGCTTGATTACATGTGTGCCTACACTACACCAGAAATATTCTGCACAGACCCCTGCACAGTGCACACATCTAAAGCAGTGTTTATTTTTCTAATGTGGTCGTGTGGCCAGGGCTTTTTTTTTTTATGGGTTTCAAGGAATCCTGAGCAAAATGAGAAAGTACATATGATCATTACAATTAACTACATCTAAACATCTTTCATTATGTAATCTGGGAAAAAAACCATCATAAAATATCTGGTTTGGTATCCATGACACGACATATTTCAGAGCTGCCTTCATGTACATTATCTGAAAATGTGTGTAAATACACTAGGGATGCATGATATGGATCTTTTTTCAGCCGATATTGATAACCGATAGCTACTCATGGCCGACACCAATAAGATAACCAATAATTTCACATTTTTGTATTTCAAGATGTTCTTGTAAGCTGCAATTTATGCACACGTGGGTAAGAAAGGCTAAGATCTAGAGAGCAAAGAAGGATGATTTAATATTTCATAGCTCTGACTGAACCAAATCTAACTGAAATCACTAAAACAACAAAAACAAGCAGTTCAGACTCCTCAAATGTTACTTCAGTTTTTCTAGAAAAGTACATTAAAAAATCACTAAAATACTTTGGCTTTTATAGAGTATATGGAGCAGAATTGAAAGTAAATGCTTTGACATATTCTTATTATAGCCAGTATTTATCACCTATAATGTCATTGATGGAATAATAAATAATAATATAAATTAGGGTTGGGTGGTATAAACAGTATAGAAAGTACACTGTTATGAATTTTCCCTACGATATGAATTTTCACTATACCATGACTATACCGATACCAAATTTTGACATGATACTACAGTAGAGCCCTCACTTTGCTTGACCAAAAAGCAACATAATACATTACACCAAAATGTTCATAACACAGATAAGAACCAATAACGTCAGAGCTTTGCCATATTTGAAGATAAGTAGCAAACTAGGCTAAATGGGCCACATAAAGATAGATTTGGTTTTAGCTTGTTTGTCACAGACAAGCAGAAAACAGTCGTCTGCAAATTTCTCAGATGGTTTTAAGTCGTGGTAAGGATTAGTATTTTTTTCTGTTTATTATTCCAGTTTTACACATTAAATGTTCTTCTAAAATCTCTGTACTATGTGAAATATGTCCTAGTAATACAGTTAAGGGTACATTAATAGCTGCCATGTAGTTGTTATACCAGTGCTTTACCCCTACAGAAGAATTTTAAGAAAAGCTAATATATTGTGATATATACAGTAACCGTCTGTGCTTTAAATTATACCTTGATACAAATTTTTAGTCCACACCGACCAGCCTTATTATAGATTAATATAAATAATTTATCAGCCCAGATATTTATTTTACGTCCTTAACAGGGTGAAAGATGGAGCTGCAGTGCCAAAACGTTATATTACACAAAGATTTTTATTGCAGAGCTGATGTGCTGGATTGCTTTCAATAGTACAGGTGTGCATGTTACTGTGTGTACCTTCAGTAGATACACACTGTGACATTTTCTGTGTCCAGTATGTTCAGGCTGGTCAGTATATGATCAGTAGCATTACAACTGCTCCTAAATGCCATTGTGGTTTTACAGAAAATCCAAAACCTTCCCTGAAGCCATTTCACAAGCCACAGCATCACATAAGTCCTTTTAGAGAGTGCAGAGATTGCATGCGGACTACATGGTACATTTTTCACATGCTTGAAGTGCAATCGGCAACAGCATGTTTACCTTTGACATCACAGGTCAAACATAGTTAAAGGAAAGGTTTGACAGAAATTTGTCAGATGTACAGCTGTTGGCTTTCACAAACACCTTTGACAGAAAACAGTTACAGAACATACAGATAAAGGTGATTTTCATATTTCTTAGGAAAAGGATGAAGCTTGAGCTGAGTCAAAACAGACATTTTTATATGATCAGTGACTGTGTGGCATCACTAATTTGGGTGGGGAGTTCTTGGGATGTTGTCAGAGATCCATGGAAGCTTCTGAACTTAACTCCGCCAACCACAAACCCAATTGGCTGACTTGTTTGTCATTCCCAGTGTAAATTTTCCTTAAAAGCTTTTATTTTTGATGACAGATATGACTATAGCCTATATCTCTGTAAAAAAAAAAGTTCTTTGCACTCTGAATGTTGTATTTTGTTCTGCATAGAGGAGGCAGTTTTTGATATAACCTTCCCTAATCCCACGCTATTTGGCCATGTTCCGTCTGGCCGTACCCTGACTCACATTGGACCAAGAGACACATCAGTGTGCTCAGAGATATAACTGAAGAGTAGATCTCCAAAAAAGCACACATTAACTAAAAAATTTCACAGCAGTAACAAAATCTTTCAAGTTGTAGACAAGATTAGATTGTAGTTTCATTTACATGGGCAATAAACAAATTTAATTCATCTCAACAAATTTAATTCATCTCAGCAAATTAAAAGGCATTTTTTTCTGGAGTTACATTAAAAAATAATTTATAAATATCTTTTCCTTTATCTATATTTTGATTGTTACCTTTGTCCAACTTTCAGTTCCCAAAGCAGCAGGCCTGCAAACATCTGAAGCAGCAGTCAGTTTTGTTGGAGGATGTTTGCTGAGACTGGATCATGTGATTTCTGTCAACAAAGACAGCGGTTGGCTGTTGGTTGACACAGCACATGCATAGAACATGAACACACAGATCATATTAGGGCAGGAAACTGCCCTATAGAGTGTGCGTATGTGCATTATTCAGTGTAATGACATGATGTGAGCAGCTTTTGATGATGAATTGAGTTAAAGGGATATTATCTGTCTAATTGTTTGCTGAGGGTAATTTAGGCATGAAAAAGCAGTCTGTCATGTTCTGTCAAACATTGGACTAATTCTATAATCTAATGAGAGTTAAGTGAGTTGTTTATTCCAAATGTATTCTGACACAAACCTCATGTTTTAGACAATGAGAGAATTTGGAAGATTTTTTTTCAAAGGTTAAAGCAAAGGAAAAAAGTGCTGGAGTAATTTATGCTGAAGTTTTTTAAAGGGCTAAAAATGACCATACTGGGAATGTTCTTAGAGTCTGAGCTGTAATCAACAGCTTTTTTTTGTTTTGTTTTTTTACTTAATATATAGGCTGAGTTGAAACCTGACACACCAGGTGGTTTATTACACAGAGTCACTTGGGAAGTCGCCCTTAGAAACTGTTTGGAAAAGGGTAGGCACTTTCAACAAAACACTTGGCAGGTGATAGGATGAACCATTTGTCTATTGCGTCTAAAATGGGCTGACTTCAACCATTCAGACCAAACTCTTGACAAAGCCAGTCTGGACACGAGCGAAAACATCTTTTCCATGGAGAAAATTCTTAATTGTCGTTCTTTGCTCTTCTTTCAATGAAGAAATACTCTTATTAAATACTCTTATATAACTGATGCTATCACACTATCTACGCTAACCTCTTCAGGAGCCTCCATTGTTTGTTTGAGATGAGTCACTTCCATAGATGCTTCTTCCTTTCATGACACCCAAAACCACACCCGTAGCTGCTAGTAGGACACTTACAACGCTGATTGGCTATACCACTCTTGGTGTGGACAAAAATGTATATCTTGAAGTCTGGTGAGATGGATTTTTGCGTGATATTGGGAATCCAAATGCAAGGTAGGGTCCCCCGTGTCCACCAAGTTTAATGACCATACTGTGAGCCTTCGGCAACACAAGGTTACAGTCCCACAAACACCCATTCTTTCATGCCTTTTAGTTGTTGTCACTGGCTAGCTACTGATTGTTGGGGCTACTGAAGTATGGGTTTACTGAGCCTGCTCAGCTAACATGATCCTTACCTAAGAACCAGAAACACAAAAGACGGTTTATGAAAAAACAAAGAGGAACAAAGATTTAGGAGTGAATGGAAGCAGAAGTCTTAGTAGCAAGAATATGGCACATCTAAGGATACAATGTGTACTGCCAGTTTCCTCAACTAACCAAGAAGTCTAGCTTGTTTTTCATCTGAAACAAAGCCTTCAGGAAACTCCACATCGCAATTCATGGGAAAAATGGACAACACAAGTGTTACAGTTAAGGAAAGATGTGTTACCTTGTGTTAAATTGCCTTTACTGGATTGTTTTTACATAAGTTTACGTTTGGGCCACCAAAAATGAACTCTGGTCACCAGGTTTAGGGAATTGGTGGCCCATTGGGCCAGTGCTTAAAAATATGATTAATTAATGATTAATCATTGATCGATCAATTGAAAATTGATTAACCGATAATGTGTATTTTGTGCACAATTTCTCCGGTCCTCACTGGTCTTCTCATGGTTTGATTTGTTAGTAATTAGTTGACTTGTTAGTCTAGAAATGGCAGCATTTTCGTCATTATTTTGTTTGGTGGAGCCACTTGTTGAATAAGGACAGACGAACAAATGCAGACGTTTCAAGCGAGAGCCTTGTTTTCATTGTTCTGTTAGTTTAAATTGTTTGTCTTTCATTAATTAATGTATCACAACACTAAGGTGCCATTCGAATTGTTTATTTTGTTTCTCTTTGTCTTTTGTCATCATTCAGCACCCATACATCATTATCTAACCTGTTGGGTCCTTATCTCGCCCTCCTGCAGACTAATGGAGATTCACTGTTTGTTACTTTGTTTTTTTCCAGGTGTTAATGGTCCTTCATTATCTGAGGCTAGTCCTAGCCTACAGTAGATTGACATGTTTCAGTTGGGAGTGTCGCTTTATACGCAGGTATCTGCCATGCTGAGTCCTCGTTTTTGTTAGTTAGTTATCCAACAGGTCTAGATAGTTGATAGTCATCATTTGACTCATCCAGTTGGGATAGCACACTGCACTCAGAGAACGAGGAAGATCCAGTGCCAGCCAATCAGTCATGCATATGAACATTTAAAGGGTTGATGCACAGGCCACATTTTCACTTCTTGGCTAACACACTTATACAGCAATGTTTTTTTTTCCTCTGTAGTTTTGTGTTAAGACTTGCATTTATATCTGGTGTAAGTTGCTGCTCTTGTACTTATCTTTAGAGGTATACCTCAGTTGTTCAGTAGGCCCTTGAACTAAATAGGTGAGTCTGTGTGAAGTTGTAATCCAGAATATTCCTATTCATGTCACTGTTTTTCTGGTCAATTTAAAAACACCCACATATTTCTACAAACCAGAAGAAGCTAATAGTGCAGGTAAGATTTTTAATGGAAATGCTGATTCTCAATCGTTGATGTTTTCTGAAACATAAAATTTGTTAATGGGGTTTAAGAAGCTTGTTATATAAGTGCAACATTCTTAATTTGAGTCTAGCTGATGACCTTTGCCTTCTCTCATTTCCTGTCAACTCTCTGCTGTATGCTGAATTTAGGCATCTAGTGGTAAGGTTGGAGAATGCACCCAACTCACCTCACCCTCCCCTTCCAAGCATGGTTGAGAAACTATCATAGCCATGGAAGACAGAGACAGTAGAAACATGGTGGTACAATATGGCAGCCTCCATAGAAGAGGACGCCTCTGTAGATATAAATTGCTTGTTCTAAGGTAACAAAAAAACCCTCATATTTTCAGGTGATTAAACACTAATGACCGTACGTACCTGAGAATATTATATTCCATATCTGCCATCTCTTACCATTTGACCTTTAAAACCTATTCTGTATCCCATTCAGTGTTGGTGGGCTTGAGAAGAGACTGTTTTATGTGATGATATGACAAGGCAGCAGCTGGGAGTTATAGAAGAAAATTATTGATTTAACTGCCCTGGTCAATAGAAGAAAAGATGTTTTAGGTTGGATTTTCTCTTTCGCTATAGGCCTCCAGCCAGCCTGTCCACAAATCTGGTTGGCAGAAAGACAGACTGACTGCGAAAGAAAATTATAGGCCTACTCTCTGTGCATGTTTAAACCTCCAAAAATAGACTCTGTTCTATGGAACACTGCCTGTAGGTTTGCAAATTTCCACCAGAGACTTGGTACTTTTTAAACTGGTGTGACCCCTTTCTCAGATTTTTGAGGTGCATTGTGGATCAGTGATAACTAGGAGAAGCATAGACACTGAGAGAAGTTTCTCAACAGGGGCCTTCAGGATACTGACAACCAGTGGTAGTTTGGTGAGGGTTTGTAGAAAATTACACTTTTTGTGGACAGTGCTGCTTCAAATGGAGTGTTGTTACATTCAGTGTAACATCTTTGGCTAATATCTGCTTACACAGTGTTTAACTTCCACCACTGACTTGTTTAGACTCTGGTCAGCATTAACTTGTGGAACATGTCAGCCTAAAAACTTTTGCCTGACATTCTTGCCTAGTCTATACTTAACAGCATGCATGTTGAATGTCTTTGAAGTACTACCTTAGTAATGTGTATGTTAAATCTAATAAAACTAAAACAAAATAAAATCTAAAGTAAAACTAGACATAAAAAATGAACTCAAAAATGAAAAAAGGAAAGAAGGAACTGAAATAGATATCCAAAGTGTTTTTTTTCCTATGAAGCCTGGCCACGTGTCCCTTCTTGCTTTTATCTCAAATTTTGTTTGGGAATATAGGACGTGATGAGACAAATGCATAAGCCCAGTTTGGCAACATGTCTCCAGCTCATAATTAGAATTAAGTCAAACTTTTAGTGTATTTAATTCATTATAGCATGCCTCCATGTCATATGCAGTGTCTAGCTATATTATCCAGTGTGTTAATTAGCACTCTGAGTAGTTAATGTAGTTAGCTCAGCACACTACACTAGTAATAACCAATAGGAATCATAACTGAGCCTTCCGTATGGTATGTGTGGCTTAGTAGATGTCATATGATCTAACTCATACAGATCAACTGTGCTAACTGCCTAGTGGACAGTGTGGTGGTATTCTGATTAATGTTTTATAAACTGTTTTTCAGGGTCAACATTGTGTACTTACAGAAGAAATGCATTTTAAGTCCCTTGCTGGACTTCAACTGGGAACATTGTATTAATATAGTTGTATAGTAATATAGACTGGAAGTTAAAGTACCATAAGTCCCCAGTCCCCAACTGTCCACCACAAGGACAACTGTCATTTGGCAGCTCCAGTGTCATGACTGGAGATCGATTGCCATGCTTGAAGGCGCCTCAGCAGTGGTTGGTGTAGGAGGACAGTTCATCTGGGCTGACTTCCTGTCAGATTCCTCAGCAGGGATTGCGGTGCAATCTGCTGACCTTGCTACGCTTCATGTTACTGCTGTAAGTGAGCAGAGCAGTATCTCACCGGCCTTCTGAACCCTTCAACACACTTGCAACACCAGCCATTAGTTGATGAACAGAAATTAAGTGAAACCACCTGTAACACCCTGCCAAACGGGGGCTCCTATTAATGCTTCATTATTTTAATAGGAAATACTAGATTGTTATCATTGACTTTCCACCCTGAAAGCTTCATCTAAAAAATACAGCCTCTGCCTCTGAATTCAGTGTTTGCTCCAGTGAAATTTGGGTTTGGATTATTTTGTTGATTGTATTGATTATCATTAAATTGATTTTCATTTTTATTTATTTTTAGCCACACTTTGGGGTTGTAGGAATGACAGTGACGGCCCGTTGGTTTGTCAGTTCATTGTTTTAGTCCAGAGTATTTGGATAAATGTTGGATGAATTGCCAAGAAATGGGTTCCAGGTCCCCTCTAAACTCAAAGAATTTTGTTGACCATCTAGCTTTTAATCTGGTGCCAACAGCAGGTCATAATTTCAGTTTGTCTAATACGACACTTCACGACAAAATGATGCCAAAATTATTGGCATTTGCATCAGTCTCAGGTGTATTGCGTGTTCAGTGCTTGTTAGCAAATATTAGCATGCTAAAGCTGCATTTCCACCCAAAGTACCTGGAGCTTTTAGTCCCAGGAAGTACTTTTCAAGGAACTTCAGCCTGTGGTCGTCTGCTTTTCAACTGCAGAATAAAGATCAAGTCTATTACAGTTCAGTCAGATGTATGTGAGATGAGAGACCTCCTGTGGTGACAAGCCTTTAGTCCTGTTTAAACTTAGCCTGGCTACTTATGTCTTTATTACTAAAGGGTGATAATAATTCAACATAACTATCTCTCATACATGAAAGATCTGTTTTTCCATCAGCTTACATGTTCTCCTCTGAAAACCCCCACCTCTTCACATTTCTGCTGTTCCATAGCAAAATGTTGTTTGATACTGTTAAACCAGCTCTTTTTAATGGTCCACTGTGGAACATCTTGCTCATGGGTAATTTAAAAGTTTTTGTCAACACTTTTGCACAGTTATCATGTAGATTTGTGCTTAGAGCAGAGTGGAAGGAAGGAAGCAGAATGCTTGCTGGTGCTTATCTAATCTGTCCACATCTATTGAATCAGACTGTTGCTTGCTTAGCCAGAGGAGCTAAATTAGTCACCTGTCAATCATCCGGTCAGCCTGTTCTCTAACCGGCCGCTCAGTCACCTGGCTGACTATTAGTTTTCTGATAGCCCAGTGGGTTTTTCCCCATTTTGAATGACCTCTATGTGATAAGAGCTTCTGATGTGGTGAGGCATTCTTGCCTCAACTGGAAGCTGTGGGAAAGAACTTGCACCGTATCAATATTACATAGTTCTCCACTAATTGTGATTATGATTGTAGCCACTCTCACCATTCGAAGGCACAGCAGGTTTTGATTGTGGGCTTCTGTAGACACTTTGCTCACGCTCTTATACCACAGGCATCACGCTGTTACCTCTTGGCTAGAAAAAGGAAGTTGTGTTCTACTACAATGGTCTGTTAATTGTATTGTGACTCATTTTGTTAATTGAAAAAATATAGAAAATGGAAGCTAAATTGCTGAGAGTTTGCTCTCTATTTGTCATTGAGCCTTGGTAGTAGTAGCAGGTGTCTGTTGACTGTACACACTGCGACTGTAACGAAGGTGACGATGACATGATTGTTACGCCACAATATAGCTGCCCTCTTCTTGATCCCTCCATCTCCTATCATCATCATCACGCAATCCCTGCCCAGCAACGCCGCTGCAGCCTGGCAATGGTAACCATTGGAAACCATGAACGAGGAAGACCACGTCCCTCTGTGTCACCTCCTTGAATATCTGTCAGTTTCTCTTTCTGGCCATCTCATTAGCATCATTCTCTCTTCTTCTCGTCTCACCCGACCCCCCTCCTCCCATCCATTGCTTGTTGACACCAGGAGGACTTTTTTTTTTCTCCCACACATTCATACCTGAAATGCCCTCCCTACCCTCAAACCTCTGAATGCTCATCCTAACATAAATCCAATAACAATTTTCTGAATCCATTGGTTTCTCTCTGCCTTTCTTAAAGCTTTCTGCACATAGAAAACTGAGGCAGTTTTATATTAGATTGACGTTAAGTTGATTTATTTCACTTTTTTAAAAAAGAGACATCTTGTCTCAAATAGACATTGATGTTATTTCTAAAGCAACCTCAGTCCAGTCCATCAGCCTGAGAAGTGAAGACAACATAATCAGCTGCAGCATTGGTTAATAAATAAGCTTACACTTGGACTGGACAAACCTAAAATGAGGCTTCAGACATCTCAGTCAGTCAAATCAAGTGATCAAAAGTTAAAGTCACATTGATACAAATTTTTTTTTTTTTCGCTATCCCCATAGGCCTGCAACTAATGATTGTTTTTATCTATTAATTCCTTTTTAAATGATTGTGTTAATCGTTCAGTCTATAAAATGTCACAAAGTAGCCCACAATGCACATAACATGGTTTGTGCAAAGTCTTGAAACTTTAGGAAATGCTTAATTTTAACCATTATTTATTGGTTAGGAATATGCATAAATTCAAATATAAACCTACTCCTTGAAAAATGCTTGATTTTCAACATAGTCTGGTCTTTCATCTCTACTCATGGGTGGAAAAAGTCATGTAAACCAACAATCTTTTTAATGTCTGAGATGAGTCATATTTGTTTGTTGTCTCCAGGTGTTTCACACCAGAGGCAGAGCTACATCGACTTACATGGCACTGAAATGAAAAGTGAATGAAAAGGGTGTTCTTCTTTTTTTGTTTTCGTTCCACCCGGCCTCACAATTTACATATGATGATAAAGGGTTTGAGAGTCTTGAAATTTTTAGCTGTAGTTACCTTGAAAGTGCTTGAAAAGTGTTTAAAAAGCAGTCCGAACCCTGCCATAACTGATGGAAGATATTGAGTTTATACAGAGTAACAGAAAAGCAGCAAATCCTCACATTTGAGAAACTGGAACCAGAGAATGTTTGGATGTTTTTTGTTTTTTTTTTTATAAATGGCTAAAAACAATCAGGGATTATAATGGTTGCTGATTGATTTTTAGTTAATAGACTAATCATTTCAGCTCTAAATCTGGCTAACACAAACTGCTGAAGCACCTTACTGGCTTTGACTGAGCTTTACAAAGCTTTTTTTGTACATATCAAATACCGTTGATTTCCATGTCTCTGTTGTTGGATTTGCAGTCCATTAGAAAAAGGAAAGGATCCTTTCACGGCCAATACAAACCGGAAAATAATTAGACCGACCAATAATTCAAATTTAAATCTAAATATATGGGAGCTGAATATTATATTACAACAGACTTAAAAAAAAGTTAATCTTCTCGAAGTGTAGGAGACATACTCCATCTCTAAAAGCATAATTTGGTGTGTTCCCAGTCACTAAGTGTTGTAACACATTGCTGTTTGACTTTTGGTAATCACATTATGCACTGAAACTGAAATTGCATCAGAAGCTTGGGTGCAATGCATTGTGGTACATGTAGGCACAAGGATGGGTATCGTTAAGATTTAGATCTATTGATGCATAGTCTGGCTCAGCGGCTGCGCACTGCAGGTATAAGTCTGCCATTGGTTGCTTGGTTTCAGTCAGCAAAGTGGCAGCTGCTATGTTCTTTTCAGAACCCCCAGAAAACAACAACCACCAAAACCTCCAAGATAGCAATCTAAACACTGACAATGGCAAATTAGCACCTTGGTCGCTAATGGTACAAATGAAAACAAGCTAGCAGCTGTTACCTCTTTTTTTGTGGGGATTTAAACATTTTAATGCCACGGCTCACCTCCCCATGTGCAACTGTTCCACCAAAACAAATTTATTTATTTATAATTAGTTATCTCACAGTGTCAGGACAGCTCACGCCAAGTTCAGACAGTTTAGGCAGTTAGGCATACCTAAAAAAAAAAAAAAAAACTATGGTGAAGTGCTGTAAATCTTTCACAATAAACCTAGTGACAGCGTTGTGACATTCTCCTCTTTCTTGCTGTGTCATTTTCCCTCATCTGGCGATGGAGAGCATGTAATGTTTATCTTTTAAGAGACATAAATAATCTCTAAAAACTTAATTTGGTGTGTATTGCAAGGTATTGTAACACATTGCTGTTTGACTTCCGGTAACCACATTACACATACTGAAAATGAAAATGTTGTTATGGTGTTCAGTTTAGAATAAAGGATGAACGCTAAGGTTGAAACAGGTTGCACTGGAGCTGCTGCACCAAACCAGTTTTGTGTGTTTCTAATGCTTCTGTGTTTGTTTTTTAGCATGTGCCAAGGAAGTTGTTTCTGATGGTTTCCGAGAATCTGTTGACTCTCTTTACACATTTCCACAGAGATATATAATACTGCTATTAGCATTCGTTTTGACTTTATTATTACACTTGTAGGCATCAGCATCTGACTTTGTAGTCAGTGTTTTTTTTTGTTTGTTTGTTTGTTTTGCTTTGTTTTGGACTGATTTACTAAAATTGATAGAAGACCAGTGAAAATTAGGGAAATGGATGTTGACACCTCTTGACATAACTGTAATCTTAGTCCATCCGAGTGTTTGTGGATGCGTGGCTGTCTGAAGTGAAGTCATATGTGTAGTAGTGTTAATAATGAGCAGATTCACCAGTAGCACCAAGATAAACAACAGTGGTATCACACATACAAAAAAGCCAGCTGGTCAGTTAGCTTGCTTACAGTCTCTTCAGGTTAACAGAGCTGAACGAAGCTAGGTTGGAAAAATAGTGTGTAAGCTCCCTGCTGGGGTTGTTGACCTGGATGATGACTTGAATGTACTCATATAAAATTTTAATGAATTTTAAGTATTAGTCATTAATTGTTGTTGTAAATTTGCAGCTTCCTGCAGAGTGTTGTCACCTACAAACTAGGGCTGGGACGACGCGTCGACGTAATCGATGACGTCGACGCAAAAAATACGTCGACGCAAAAACTGGACGTCGATGCGTCGTCACTCAGAATCAAAAAATGGCGGCGGCCGCGGCATCGAGTAGCAGCGAGTCAGGGGAGAAGAAAAGATCTCGTAATAGGATGTCAAAAGTATGGGAGTACTTTACACCTAAAGGTAACGATTCGGTGGTCTGTGACCTGTGCAAAATAGAGATGGCATACCATAAAAGCACTACCGCGATGCACCAGCACCTTAAAGCTCCAGTTGGTAAGTTGATGAAAGTGAAAGTAAACTCCGCGACTTGGTCGGAAATTTCAAGACAATACTCCATCAGGTCTCTTTATGAACCTCTGCCAAGAACCCCACACACACACAGACACACACACGTGCAGGCGCATGCACACAAAGTAGCCATAAACGCACCCACAGACGACGTACCGTTTCCATAGCAACCGGAGACTCCAAAACGATCTCACATCTCTCTCACCATGAAACACACTCTTCTTGTGTGTGTCTGCGTGTGTGGAGGGAAGGAGGGGGGTTGACAGAGGTGAAAGAGGGAGCTGACGGTGTGTATCATCTTGAAATGTCCGACCAAGTCGCGGACTTTACTTTCACTTTGTCAGTTTACTACGACGTGTAGGAGCGGCGATTGGCTGCTCCTCCTGCTCCCTCTACCTGACTGGTGGAGAATCTTCGGTCGCGGTGGATTTCGGCAAATACGATTACAGGCTGTAGGTGGAGCCAGAGGAGTTGGATTTTGTCCTAAATTACCCATTTAATGTCCGACTATCAGAATATAGTGACAGTTCCAGCAAATATGACTGAATAATTGTTACCTACTGTAGCTTTAAGAGGAGGCACCCGGGAGCTGCTTGTGTGGAGGAGAAGACACCGTAAGTTTTCAACTTTTTTTTTCTTTCCTTGTTTGCAATGATTAACCCCTTCATTCATCCAAACCGCACCACGTAACTTGTGCTCCAGCCTCGCACACACAGAACATGCGCCCACTTAAACACACACACACACCCCTCACACACTCGCCTCTTGCTGACACTCTTTTTTTTAACGGACACAGACACACACTCCTCAAATACACGCTAAAGTTAGTTTTTTTTTATTTCTTTGTCTGTCTTTTTTTTTTTAAATACAACAGTCATTGTTGTTTTCTAACTTTCAACTTTTAGGTTAATGTATTATTATTATTATTATTATTATTATTATTATTATTATTATTATACTTTATTGATATGGGCAGATCATTTAGAAATATATTTTTATTAACCTGTGCACTGTGTTTGTGATTTATGTTTTCAGGGACAGGGATAAGCAGAAAAGTTTGGAGGACTACTATCAGACGAAAAAAAAACACACACCCCAGGAGGCTGCTGCACTTACTGAGAGCATCCTTTTTAGTTTTATTTTATTATTTTTTTATTATAGGATTCCATTGCACTACAACTGTGTGCATTTTATTGTTGTATTGTTCAATACAATTCATTTTTGAACGTGATAATAAAAATATATTGGAAAGAAGAAATTCGTGTTTTATTCATGGAGACAAATTAGCATTAATTGCTATATAGGTCAAATTATGGGGAGATAATCGATAATCGAATCGAAATCGAATCGAATCGGATTTAAAAATGAATCGTTAGATTAATCGATGCATCGAAAAACTATTTTCTAGATTAATCGATTACAAAAATAATCGTTTAACCCAGCCCTACTACAAACAACGGAGTGTCTCTGCTGTGCTGTGTGGGAGTTCAAAGCTAGAAAAACTAATAGATTTTATAATTATGGTGGTATGTGTGGTATTTTATTCTCAGCACGTGAGCCTTTGAGCATGAATCATGGCGTGTGTACATGTTTTCATGTGCGACTCTAATTGCTGTTCCACCCTCGCTGCATTAGATCTTCTTTAATGTTTGTGTGCTTGTGTTTGTTTCATTTTCAGGTGTGGGAAAGTCATGTCTATTACTACAGTTCACAGACAAGAGGTTTCAGCCAGTTCACGACCTCACTATCGGTAAGAGCACCTGTCCTCTACACATTCAGCACTGCAGCAGCATCATCACTACAAATATGTTCATTTAAATGGATAAAATATCATCATAATTTAGCATTTATTAATTATGAAATGTCAGTACAGCACATGTTAACAGGCCAAAAATGGTGGAGCTAATATAGAAAGATAAATGAGACTTAAGGACTTATATTTTGGACTTTAGAGAAAGCACATGCTATGTGAAATATGGCAGGCCAGCAAAAGTGTAATGAAAAGTGTATGGTGGTGTTATGCTATCAGTAACCTGTAGCCTTGATAGACTATTCTATTTTAGGGAGGTTGCATTATCATTTGTCCAACAGTGTCAAAAAAGAAATTTTCACAAACTAAATGCAAGGTTCTGCAGGTCCTTAAGAAGTCTTAAAAAGTCTGCAGTCCAACAATCTGAATTTTAGGCCTTAAAATGTGTAAAACACAATGTTGGTCTTAAAAATGTATTGGATTATGAGGTTAACATTCCTTTTGTAAAGTTGCATTAACTTCAGTCTTACTTTTTAATATTTTTTGGTGTAAAAATTTGTATTGATCACACTTAAAAAAAACTACAAAATGAAACCAGCATGGAACCGGTAACCTCACGCAAACCGCAGCCCAGTCAGAATTTATAGGTGCACCCAGCTAGTGTGTCGTGATGTGGTGTGTGAGTTAATATTGTGTCTCCTCTCATCAAAAAAGTAGAGATGAACACAAATTAAAACTGTTTTTCTTAACATTACTTTTATCCAATATGGTTAAGTGCAAGTTCAGTCAGAGCTGGTTTAAGAATGCCACATTTGAACCTGCTGCACTTTCTGCAAGAAAACACTCAAATTAGGAACTTTGGGTATAAACGTATGAGAGTCACATGGTAAGTCAGAAAAACGTAAAGAATTACATGGCAAGTAATTCTGGCGATGGTACTTTTTCTGTCACTATGGACACGAAATAAGTGAAAAAATTAACATAATAAATTGTATTCATAATGGTCTCGAAAAGGTCTTAAAACTCTCAAATTTAGCTTGTTGAAACTCGCAGAAACCCTAAAGCCCCACTGGACATATTGGATAAGCCAACATTATCATCTGACTTTTGCTTATCAGAGCTTGATCGGTTTTGACGCATATGTTGGCCAATAAATAACAAAAATTGTAGTACATAAATATCAACGATAGGGACATTTAGAGATACTGTCACAAATGCCACTCGTTTCACACCTGTTTGGTAAATCTGAAACAAACTGTGGTGTGTTTACCTGTTCTATTTGGTTCATTTAGGCTTCTGTTAAAGCTGTCAAACAACTGAACCGCAACCACCTGATAAGGGGTCTCGCTTTGAGTGGACTCTGGTGTGGTTTGTGGTGTGAAAGCAAAGCAGACTAACCTCAGGACTGTGTGAGAATAGATGTGTGATATTAGCATCAGTTCAGCTAAGCTTCTGTCACATCCACCTGTTGATCATCAGCTGTTAAGAAAACAATCTGCTGATCAGTGCAAGTGATGTGATGTTTATATTCATGCAAGATGATTTGATACAAAATGCCTCCTTTTTTCCTGTTAATGTCTGTTCTTCACAGTTTATCATATATGCAGGTCCACTCTTGGCTAATGATGCTTATGAGTATTATCAGCTGTTTTTTTCATAGGCACTCTTTATGACACCTGCAAAAATAAAGGAACTTATTAGAGCTGCAACAGTTAATCAATTAATCCATAATTAGCCATAGTTATTAAATTAATTGCCAATTGTTTTGATAATTGATTAATCCGTTTGAGTCATTTTTCAAGAAAAAAAGTCCAAATTCTGGACAAAACAAGACATTTGAGGACATCCTCTTGGGCTAAGGGAGACAACAACAACAACTACTCGATTAATTGAGAAGATAATCATCGGATTAATTACTAATGAAAATAATCGTTAGTTACAGCCCGAAAACTTATTAGAGCCTGGCAGACACTAGATTTTTGTGGCCGATAATGAAAAAAAAAATTCTGATATCCACATAATGGTCAATATAGCAACAATCCCACAAATATGCTTATCAAACACTTGTGATAAAGACATGGAGGCAGGGGATTTTTCAGGGCTCTGAAACAGTAAACTGGTATTGGTACTGGTGTTTTTAGTAATGATAAATAATTGTAAATAAAGAATACTAAGAATTATTTTTTAAAAAGTATCAGTATACATAAAATGTTGCATATAAAACTAAAAATGTGCATTATGTTTTGTCAAAGAAGTTTTCATATCAGCACACATCTGACAACATATCTGCTGATACCAATATAGACCAAAATAGCTGTGATGGACCAATATCAGGCCAACGATATCAGCTGACCGATATATATCTGTCTGGCTCTAAAACTTATATAGTTCATTAATCAGCAGCAGGACTTTTTGCTTGAGTCAGTACCTAATTATACATAATACACATTCTTCTTTTTGTGTGTGTGTGTTTGTTTGTCTAGGTGTGGAGTTCGGAGCGAGGATGATCACTATAGATGGCAAACAGATCAAACTGCAGATCTGGGATACGGTAATATATCTGTTGTATATTTTTTTAAAGGAGGCTTCCCTCATTGTGGCATCATAATCATGACTCTGTGAAAACACACAACAAATCTAAACTGAATGGCCTAAATGCAAGGCTGTAAACTTAGGCAAGTCTTTGAAATGCAGGTACTCGAGGTCTTAAACTTGAACCTGTGATTCTATAATGACCCTGTTACTAATATTACGTGAGCTTGAAAATAATACACATAATCAGTACATAAACAAGAGATCTGGAATGAATTTCGGAGTTAGATTGAAGATACAAGGAGACCTGGAGACAAGAAGGCTCACGTATAAATGTTTTACTCATTTTGTCAACATTTTTCTTGTTGTGTCTCCGTTTTTGTACTAAACCTTTGCACTAAAAAAACAAAACATGCAAATGTTTTGATAAAACATCATTTAAGAGAGAAATGGAACCATTTTCAGCTTAATATTTATTCATATTTGATAAATAACATGTTTGATTCATGATTATCATGATGAATATTTCACTCATTCTTGAGAAACTGTAGTTTGAGGGGGTTTTGATTTTCACTCTTCAGACATGTTATGGTTGAGACACATCTGATAGCAATATTATTTCATGAATTTGTCGAAAAACAGAAAGTTTACCAGTGCTTGAGCAGGATTCCTGCCTTATTTACACCAGGAAGTGAGACAGTCCATAGGTTATAGCTAACCCTTTTTCTGCCTGATCAAATCATCTACGTAAAAAAAAAATGCAAAGATGATTGTAATAGCACATTTTAATACCTGTTATCAGAAGGTATTGTTAGTTGAAGATATTGAATTCTTGTCTGGGACAAGGGTGTTTTCTGACACGGGGCAAATTTATAAATTAAAAAAAAAAGCAAACCAAAATATTTCATAAATTACATGTATTTCATATATAAAAGTCCTTAAAGGGTACATTTTCACCAAAAAATAGAAGTGTTTCTTTGAGGGTGTAGGATGTGATTTGTCCCAATTCTCAAGAATTTATGTAAAAACAAATCTTTGATTAGCAACATTTTAATATTTTTTTCATTTTCCAGTTCTAATGTGTGATTTTTCTTAAGAATTAATTTATCATTCTTTGAAATGGTGTACTTGCATTATAATGCTACCATATTGTCATTATATTGTGGCATAAAATGGTGTTAAAAAGACAATAATCATTTAGTGCGATTATATATCATCAAACAAAGTAGTTGTTGTGGCAGGCTGTGGGACAGACCTGGAAAATGATGTAGTAGACTGAATATTTGATTCACATGCAGTTAACAAGTTGACCAGCAGGTGGAGTTACCGCTCCATGAAAGAAACACTGCTCCGTGCATGAGTGAAGCAGTGACAAGAAAAAGGCCCATGGACGAGTGATGTCAGTCATGCTCCCCAAAACTACTGCAGGTTCTCCGTCCGACCAGCTAGTTAACTGTCTCCACCTGGTTGTCCAGCTGTTACAGTCCCTGATGAGGTGGTCAAAAGAAAAGCAGCAGGGCTCACTGATTTTTACTGGCTTGTACAAAACTCCACCATCACCAAATGGCTGGAAAAAGCAGCAGGATCATTGTGTAGGCTGCACCATATGAATGAGTGTGTGTGCATGTATGTGTGCTTCTGCTCACAAGCACGTAGGCCAGATGGCAGACAGACACAGTGTTCCCTGTCTTTCACCCTTATTTATCATTTATTCAGTAATAGCATTACTGACTGGTTGACTGCTCCCTGACTGACTACTCCAGAGGCCGTCTAAGTGGCCGTTTGGCTCACTGACTGACTTGGTTTCTAGCTGACCAGCTAACTGGTTCAATGACCGACTAGTTATCTGACTTATTGACAAGCTGCTTCATTGACCAGCAGACTCCTGGGTGACCAACCTGGCCCAAACCAAGCCCGGTCCTCTGACTTGCTGAATGATTCACCGACTGACTGTGTTACTGACTGTCTGGTTTTTCAGATGAGGTCAGAGCAGAGCAGAGCGGGGCTGCAGCTGCTAGGATAGAGTGCTGTTTTGTTTTCTACTCCGGCCAGGACGAAACACAGACAACATTGTTACTGTACATCGGACGAGACAGAGGATGAATAGACATGGCAGGGGGGGTGGTAAGAGCGCTAGATGCTGAAAGGAGTGATGGAAAGAGTGGAGGCCCGGGGATTCATAGAGGAAGAATGAAAAGATGAGTGATGGAAGGTAGAGACAGTGGAGGTGAGACAGTGAGGGTTAGGCCTAATTTTTAAAGGGGGAGTAAATTAACAAGGTGAATACACTGTATGTATGACAGTTGATGCTACAGGTTTATTCCATGTTGTTCATAAATCGGGAAACTGAGGTTTGACACACAAGCAGAGAGAAAGAAAGGGATTGTGATAGATAGATGGGGAAAGAAAGAGAGAACTCCATTGTATCCAATTACAGGCTCTGCTCTGTCCTGTCCTTCCCCTCGCAGACTGAAAACCAGGAGCCAGACTTTGCTGGAGAATCAGGACTGGTACAGACTAAACAGGACTCGTAGATAACCAGAGCTGTTGCAGGGATGACCTGTTAGACTGAAAAATGAGGCCTGTGAGTCAGACTCCAGCAGGACCAGGGGATGTTGGAAAACCAAAGGATCAGCAGTTGTCTGTGCTCATTTCAATTATTCAGATTCCAATTTCTGTTTATTAATATATGTATGTGTCTCTGTAGGCTGGTCAGGAGTCGTTCCGGTCCATCACCAGGTCTTACTACAGAGGAGCAGCAGGAGCACTGCTAGTCTATGACATCACAAGGTAATGTTGGATGCTGGGTTGAGAAACAATGATAAGACCACATGTGTCCTGACAAAAGCTTAAAGGGACAGCTCACCCCATAATCAAAAATACACATTTTTCCCCTGGCTTGTAGTGCGTTTTTTCTGTCCAGATTTTTTTTTTGGTGTGAGCCTGCTCAAATTACCCATAGTTCAGCCTGTCCCATTACTAGCTCCACTTTCCTCACAATGTGAAGTTGCCACTAGCAAGCTGTTAGCATATTGTGAAAGGGGAATTATAATATGTTAGCGTGATGTTTTTGAGTTTTCAGTGGCCCTGTGAGGCAGCACTTCGGCACAAAGTTGCATTGAAGTAAATGTTAACATCAGCATGCTAACAATAATGACACTAACTTCTTGATGTTGAGCAGGTATAATGGTTACCATGTTAAACAACTTGGTTAGTTATCACTGTTATTGTTAGCATGCTAACATTTGCTAATTAGCACTAAAGACAAATTGTAGCTGAGACTGATGGGAATGCCATTAGTTCTGCATGCAAAGTGTTGGACAAACAAAAACTGACCATATGATGGAGCTAGATTAAAAGTCAGGAATCACCGAAATGCAGACAAGTCGTACTGATAGACATGAGTCTGTGAACACAGTTTTATGCCAATCAATCCAATAGTTGTTGAGAAATTCATGGTAGGGCTACAGGAAAAGTCAGAGGGTCACTAAGATTTGTTATCTGGGAGCTAAAATGTTGCACCATTATTATTGAGGACATAAGAAGAGATAAGATAAGTGAAAACTTGACTTGCTCATGGTTCTAGAGGATGAGTTGGAGGATCACCCATGTCATTAGAATTTAACATGTGGGCCATGGATTTGATCATATGTGAAGATATGGCTGGAGCCATTTTTCTCTGTTGCTTTAATGAGACAGAGAACAACAGGCTAATTTCAGTGTCATTTTATTTGGCATTATCACAAAGACAGAGGAGCCGGACCTTGATAACATCCAGTGCATTTTACCTCCAGGTTTAAATAAAAGTGTCAAAAGAAGTGTCTTGATGTATCAGAATTAATGTATGCCTTTCCTGTTGAATCGTGCAACACTATCAAACGGTAATGTTAGCAAGGAAGTGATCGAATGGTAGTTAATGGGTTATCAGATGTGTTGTTTTACCTTGAAATATGTCCTAATGTCCCTTTGGAATTTCATAATCCATTGTCTTTTCAGTTGTTGATGAGTCAGGAAGCAGTGAAATGATAACATTTTACACATTCCCTGCATTTAGACGAATTACCTGCACTGTGTGCACATGGTTAATTTTCAAAAAGAAAAAAATGTCCTATTTAATGTACCTAGGACTTTTTTCTTCTTTTTGTCAGGTATTGAAAGAGGTATTGAGTATTTATTTATTTATTTTTTTTAACTCATGTACTGTGCCAAAGTTTAAAATTCTGGTATTGTGACAACCGTACTTGCGACCTGGAGCACAGCACTATGAAATGATCCTTTTGAGCTTTCCACCCTGAGCATGACATCAGAGGAAAATGGCCACCATGTGAGTATGGCGGCATGCATTCAGAAAGTGAGTCACTATTTCCTATAGACTCACTGATGTAATTACACTATACAAAGAGTAAAGATTAAATGCCAGAGGTGGAGTGCATCTTGGATGCATTTACGCTTAACTCCTTTTACGATCGGATAGCTTTCTGATCCACCAAGACACATGAATGATGAAGTGTAAATTGGGTATCAGCTGCCTGTATTCCCAGACCCCACTAGCAGGAGGTCAGTGTCTCCATCCATTCAACGCCGTGGTCCAGAGTAAAATATATTGACGACTACTGGCCAGATTAACATGAAATTTATTATTGATCGTAATGCTCCCCAGAGGTTGGTTCTTAATGATTTTCACCACCCTATGACCTTTTGTCCAGCTCTGCCATAAGGTCAGAATTTCCCCTTCACCAGCTTCCTCTAGGTCAAAAAAATGTATGTCCTGATGTCTCTAAATATTGTGTTGATATTCCTGTTCTCCAGAAGAAGGATCCTGGGGTTCTTAGCTCAAACCTAATCTGCAAACACACTCACTTGACTAGTTCATTTTAATGAGTATTGTGGGGGACAGTTGACATTACAACTTGTGCTTGAGGACTGTAAACTAGAACAAAAGGCCAGTGCTGATTCTCATTACTGAAAACTTTCCAGATAATGGTGTTATAAGAGTGGGAAAGGTTCATGATATCAGTAGCTTAAAGCCTAGAGTCTGTTAGTGCCAGCTGCCCTGCTTCCAAGTGTTATTTTTAACCCCTCGGGTGTATTTTTATATTCCTGCACAAGCCACATATTGTTGTGCATTAGTTGTCACCCTGTTGGCTGAATCATACAGTATATTGGATTATATAAAACTCAACCATGAAGTGAAACATCTTGGATTGTATCCTGACATGTTGCTGATGTTGACTCTCAAATAAAAACATGAAATGCCAAAGAATTCAACTTTTAACTTTTAGCTTGTTTAGCTATGTGACATGTAAAGATTTGATTGTCAGACTGCCTACAAACACATTCACATCCATATTTGTCCAAATCAAAACCAAAGCAGTTGTTATTGAAGCCAAAAATATGATCATTTTACAGAAGTGGAAGTAATTTTTACTGTTTCAGATCTACTGAGGGGGAAGCATTCAAATAAAAATAGCTGTTAGGCCACTTAGAGTGTAACAGATCATGATAGGAACAGGTAAGATGAGGTGTTTCTGTAAGCTTAGTTGGAAACATTTCAAGAGGAAGCGACCAGGATATCTATCATCATTTTACAAGAGAAAGTCAAATCTGGCATCAATGTGGGCTGGGGCTGCAACCAAATATTATTTTCATAATCGATTAATCTGCCGATTACTTTCTTGATTAATCGATTAGTTGTTTGGTCTGTAAAATGTCAGAAAATGGTGAAAAATGTTGATCATTGTTTTTCAAAACTCAAATGTTTTGTCCACAACCCAAAGATATCCAATTTACTGTCTCAGAGGAGTGAAGAAACCAGAACATCAAGCTGAAATCAGAGAATGTGAACATTTTTTTTAATTATAAAGTGACTCAAAACAATTAAGTGATTATCAGAATAGTTTGTGATTAATTTAATAGTCAAATAATAATCAGTTAATTAGTTAATTGTTGCAGCTCTAATGTGTGTTCTGTAAAGTTCTCTTAAAGGCAGAGATGACGTGTGTTTTCTCAAATATTATTCTGTCTTATCAGTGTGAATTCTGTGCTTGCTTTAACAGAAGGGACACCTTCAACCACTTGACGACCTGGTTAGAGGACGCTCGCCAACATTCCAACTCCAATATGGTCATCATGCTCATTGGCAACAAGAGGTAAGATCCTCTTTGTGGCGAGACACATTGCACAGTGGTGGTTACATCCTGTCCTACATGAGACTGGCCCATCAACAGTATGTGGCAGCCAGCACTGGTGTTTGTTTAATATTTGTCCAAGCAGGCTGGGATGCTGTTATGGCTGGGCCAGGTCCTAACCTCACACTGTCGCTCATATTCAAAATTTAAATAAACGGCCCCACTCTGAGTTATTTTAAATACATAATTTAGTCAGATTTAAAAGAGGAACTCTGTAACAAACCTGTGTTAGTTATTCACAGTACTTTTGGCACACTGTGTACTGGTTACATAACAAAGCATTGTGTAAGATAAAGTTACGTCAAAAGAGTGCTGTTGATAGAACTGTAGCCACCTTGAAACTGATTCTGTGATGGTACATGGAGACTTGTCAATTTTAAATCAGGAAGTTACTTCTGCCACAAACCTAATCTGGTTAATGACAACACCGGCGGCTCACGCGACACCCGTGTTTATGTAACAGTGTTATGTAAGAAAAATAATGCAAGTTATTACATCCAGAGTACTGTTGTTGATAGTTACACACATTGAAACTAAATTTACTTTAATTGAAAACTATCAAAGGTTCAATGTTAATGTCGTTTTTTTCACTTGCATCCACTTGCCTGAAGTCAGTTTTTACTTGCTCCTGTACAAATTATTATTTTTTTTTAGAGGTAGTCAAAAGACAACAAATACTATGTTGATTGTCATGTTTAATCCAGGGCTGCAGCTATAAAATGTCAGAAAATGAGTCAAAAATGTCCATCCCAGTTTTTCAGTACAAGGTGGTGTTTTTAAATGTCTTGTTTTCGGTCCAAAACCCAAAGATATTC
The DNA here is from genome assembly GCA_034769285.1 of Lutjanus argentimaculatus. Classification (NCBI taxonomy): domain Eukaryota; kingdom Metazoa; phylum Chordata; class Actinopteri; order Lutjaniformes; family Lutjanidae; genus Lutjanus; species Lutjanus argentimaculatus. The sequence continues at coordinate 4,353,912 of JAWZSL010000011.1, read as the reverse complement.
AGTTTAATATGAAAATAAACAAAGAAAAATGTGAATTTTTCATATTTAAGAGGCTGAAAACATCATATTCTGTCATTTGGCATGAAAATGTACTTTTACCATTAATTGATTATCAAAATAGTTTAATAGTTCAATTCTTTTTTACATTTGGCCGGTCAGACAAGTGAGTTGCCAGATTTACTCGCCCGACATGGCATTTTACCTGCCCTGGGCAGGTGGGCAAGTCTTATCGTTGAGCCCTGCTATCTGTCAAACCTACCAGATGGTCTCACACAGTTATCAGTGTTTAAGGTAAACTATTTAAGAAATCACTACCTGTCCAATTCATACTTCAAACAAATTTTATTCGGCATGTCACACCTACTGTTAGTTCAGTTAGTCGTGCAGCTAGCGGCCCTACCCGGACTGGGAGCTCAGAGCACCGGGGGAGAGTTGATGTTTATACCACTAGCACTGGAGGTTTTGGTTGCTGGGACAAGTAATTTTTCAGGCCCGGGGCAGAGAGGGCACAGAGGGGAATGGAGGAGTGAAGCAGGAGAGGAGTGAGAGGGAGGCTGGGCATAAGTCAGCACCCATCTCCAGAGACCTGAGCTAAACTATTACCTCTTGAAAAATAAAGGGGTATTACGAGACTGGACCAGCCAGCGCTGAGCTGATAATTTTAGTTTTTTTTTTTTTTTTTTATGTTTTAAAGTGAAATTATTGTACCTCTTAGGTAACCATTTCTTCCCTGGTTGAAAGTGCATTATGTTGTCGCATTAATATGTGTGTGTTTGTGTGTGTTTTTAGTGACCTGGAGTCGAGGAGAGAGGTGAAGAAAGAGGAAGGTGAAGCATTTGCCAGAGAACACGGCCTCATATTCATGGAGACCTCAGCCAAGACTGCCTCTAATGTAGAGGAGGTAATGACACACACACTCTCCCACAGTGCATACACAGAGATTTACCCTTTGATTCAGGCTACATTTGGAAGTGCCGTTTTTTATTATCGTATAGCATGAGAAGTGAGTTGCCAGAACATTTCACAAAAGTGTTTTGTATCCTTTCACTACTTGAACCTTCGAAAAATGCTCTAAACTCCACCTGTCTGAAAGATATGCTACTGCCAGCAGGTCGACACGGATGCTACAGCTCTTTCCCCACATATAAATCTTATCTTGTAAGAAGGGCTTCATTAGAATTTCACACACATCATCTGCTGTTTCACAGATATCAGTGCTGCCTGTTGACATCTGTAGCGGAAGTTACTCCTCTATTTGTTTGGAACACAATGCAAACAGGATGTGTTCACTATCACCAAGCCCTCAGCAGGCTGCAATACTACGGTTACACCCATATATTGGCTCATATCAGTTGTGATTTACAAATCACATTTAGTCTAATTAGTGTCATCCACCTCTGATATGATGCAATTAGACCTAATGCATATTTATTGTAATAGAAATGTTCAATAGCACACAGGAGAGGGGTCTTCCATTCTAATGAGTATTTTTTTCATTAGAGTCTGCACCAGTGTACCCCACTGGCATAATCATGTTGTTTTTGTTCCTTTTATTAGTGTTAAGTATTAGTAGTGTTACTATTAGTAGCTGTAAATGTAAGAATAGAAACTCAAGGCGAAGATATATTATTTATTAATAGCATTTATGTAGCATTAAAGAGAAAGTGGGGTTGTATGAGGTACTTTCCCATAGTCAGTGTGTTACCTAGTTTGGAGAAGCAGCAGGAGTACATGTGTAGGAAGCTAAGCAATGTAGTGCTATTGACAGAGTCAGCAGCAAAACATGTTTTAGACACCTTAAAAAATCTGCTCAGGTGAGCGCTTTGTTCAGAGTATTTTCACTGCTTTATCTTACTGTCAGACAGCCTTTTCCAATGGGAAACCACTGTTCTATAAGCCAAATATCACTTTCTCCAAAGCAACCAAACTCCTCAGACAAAATTTTATTGTTGTTGTTGGTCTACTGCTGCCTCATTTGGTTAGTTTGTGTTAGTATGTCTGTTTTAAAAATCTGGTTCCATACAACCCCTCTTTAAGAAAATCTGAATCATCCCTTTAAGCTCAAAGAGAGATCTGCCTTAACAAAACCTAAATTTTAAAGTTATAATCTTAGAACCAAGTTTTATTCATGACATCTGTAGTCATGAATAAGTATTATTAATGGTCAGAATTTTCCATGATAGCCATTTGATGTATTTACATTCAGTATATGTAGTACTTTTTATTAGTGGTGATGTTGCCAGCCGTTCCCACGGTTGATTCACAGGAAAACAATTCCAAAAACAAAAAAACAAAAAAGCATTTTGTTTAACTGCAGATGGGAAACTCCTCCTCAAGTTGCTGAAACCCCTAATTAGAGACAATACTGAGGACCTGACCTTGGTGTCCGCAGTGGTAGCTACATCTCTGCCTTCCTCGTCACCACCACGGAGGTGCTCTCTGTTATTGTGGAAACTGAATGATAAACCAACAACAACAACAAACACAATAACAACATCAGCCCAAAGACAAAAAAATATATAACTGCTGCTGTATGTGTCTCATGAATGAAATATTATTTGGTGCACATAAAAAGATAAATGCAGAATTTAATCAGTCCCTCCAGGAAGTTGCATGTTGCGATTGCAACAATTCACGCAAATTCAACCAATGCCCGTGAATTTTGTGTGGTCTTGCAATGTTGTCCAAACTCTGCAATTTTTCTGCAAATTTGACATCATACATGTACTTCTCAATGAACCCAGTCAATGTTTTGTTTCATTATTCACTAGTTTTTTGCATGCATGTTGCAATGCAAAAAAACATTACAACATGCATCACAATTTCTTAGAAAAGCTGCTGTGAAATCAGGCTGCAACAATCCCAAAAACAGCCTGTGAAATCCTGGAGGGACTGATTAATGGTAACCAGGGTTGTGATGAATGATAAAAAATCAAATCAATCTTCTTTGTTAGCTTTCACCATTTTGTACATATGAAGTCTAACAGAACTGTGGCACTCAGAGCAAAGCTTCAGTTGACTTGAGTGTTTATCTGTGGCATCATGGATCACCGTGCTGGAGCCTAACCTCGCCTTCCTCGCATTAGCATCATGAAGCACAGTTAGTTAGCACACTGAGCTCACTGCCCCGCCCCTCGCAGAGACACACCCCTGGTGATGTTGAGTGTAATGAATGCATGGCGTTGTCCTCGGGGACCCCTTTCTCACTTATCCAATCACATAAATAATCCCATCCTACACTGCACAGCATGCCAGCCAGGGGCACTGCAGTGAGTGTGTGTGTGTGTGTTTGTTTACATTGATTTTTTTTTCTACCCTCTTCTGCCTGGCCTATATCATGCAAACACACACACCCACACCACTGTCGAGTAGAGCTCTCTGTGGGGTTAAGATGAGGGGGGAGGGGTGAATGTGTGTGTGTATGTGTGTGTGTGTGTGTGTGTTGTGTGTGTGTGTGGTATGATTAATTTGTCTCATTAGTGTCCTCTGAATCCTCCTGATACCGCTCCTCTCCTCCCTTCCCTTCATCTCTCTTCGCTCCATCCCTCCTCATCCCTCGACGTCCATCATTTGCTCTTACCCTCCCTCCCCCTCCGTCACCCCCCCCCCCCCCCCCCCCCGCTCTCCATCCGTTCCTTCCTCCCCCCTCCTCCTCCAACGTGTCTTCCTCCCCCTTTTTCTCCTCCATGTCTTCCATTCATTTCTTCCTTCCCCTCCTCCGTCGGTTCCTTCCTCCCCTCCTCCCTCTTCTCCATCATCTCCCTTTCTCTCTCCAGCAGTATATCAACCAGTTATAGTTCATACATATTCATAACCTCCACCCTGCCTCCCCTCAGCGACATCCAGCAGCCAATCAGTGTGCTGGGTTTGTCGTCAGGGTCTGTGGGTGGACACCGGGTTGATGGGATGGTCCTTAGAGAGAGAGAGAGAGAGAGAGAGAGAGATTCCTGTAAGCATCTTCTCATCGTCTCATCTGCCCGTCCTTTCTTCTTCCCTTACATCCTTCTTTCCTTAAGATCCTTTCCTCAGCCTCTTCTAATTTCTCTTCTTGTTTAAGTTCTTTTTTCTTTTATTTTTACTGCTTTCAACGCTTCATGCTCTTCTTCCCTAGTTCTTTCTTCTTTCCTCCTAAATGTCTTCTCTACTAGTTCCTATTTTTCCAGCTTTTCCTTTACTCAGAGTCAACATGAAACTGAAAGCACAGTCCTATTTGCTTCGGCATGTTTGTGTGTTTCCTGTAAAAACAAGTAGTTAGGGAGGGACTTGTTGCAGATATTGATTGGCGTTTACAGTAGCCAATAGCACTGAAGGAGCATAATAGGGCCAGTTAAGCCCAAAATCAAAAATACATATTTTTCCCCTGGCCTGTAATGCTGTTTATGCATCTAGATTTTTTTTTGGTGTGAGTTGCAGAGTTTCGGAGATATCGTTCGCAGAGATGTCTGCCTTCTCTCCACTATAATGGAACTAAATGGCACAAGTCATGTGGTGCTCAAAGCACCAAAAATACATTTGAAAATTTCAAAACCAGGACTTCTTTCCAAAAACGATGACCCAGTTACTCAAGATAATCTACACACCTTACTGTGAGCAGTTTCATTTAGGAACCACCTTCTTTCTTCTAGAAAGAAAGTAGTTCTGGTAGATTCTACTGCAGAAAGAAGAGAGAAGGCAGACATCTCTATAGCTGATTTATCAAAAACTAGGTAACTCACACCAAAACAGTAGAGATGGATAAATAGCACCATAGGCCAGAGGAAAAGTATGTATTTTTGATTTTGGGGTTAACCGTTCCTTTAATGCGACACCCCCCAGTCCCGCAGCTACAGTAGTCCACTAACCTGGCTGACTGGGAGCCCGTCTGGGAGCTCCCAGTGAACTGAGACTAAATACCGCATCTGAAACCATTGGAGGTTTGAAGCCAGGGAATGCAGTACAGCGGTGCTTTTTTTGCAGTACAGCTACGAGGCTGTGTTCGGTCCTGGTCTGTCTGTGTTCTCACTAACAGCAGCAGAGCTGCTAAGTCCATAGAGTCATAAAGTTGTGTTTTTGTTCAGGTTTTAAAGTTGTGTGTTTGTATGGGAACGTTATTCACTGATGCCCAGCCCATTGTATGCTTCTCGTAGGTAGTTGCTGCAGCAGTCCACTGTAAAAAGACTTCCTCATATTAAATCAGTTCCAGCCAGCGGGCCCGTAACAATGTTATCTGGGGGGAAAACAAGCAAGGTGTGAGGTAGCAAACACCTGAAGACAAACTGATGTACTATACTGTTGCTTGCTAGCTAACTAACTCATCTTAGCCTTAGCTCTGCAATGCTAGAAGTTGAGGATTGATTGATGGGTGTATGTCATGATATTATTGGTTGAAATGATTTGGTATGGTATGTATATTTACAGGAAGAATGGAGTTTAATATAAATTACAAATAAATTGATTCTTTTGTATTTTCTTTGTGGTATATATTGTTAATTAGGTGGATGAGGCGGGGATATGATCTTAAAGAGTTAAAGAGACATTTTTCATTTCATCTTGGGTTAAAATATTTCCACGAAATTCAAGACAAGGAAGTGTAGAGAGACATGAAGGAACATGGGATGCAGTGATGTGTTGAAGGAAGGAAAGAGGACAGGAGTGCACTGGAGAGCACCCATGGGCTCCTCAGTCTATTTCAGACTGAGTGTCAGATAGAAGTTCAGGACATATTTTCAGTTCTTAAATGACTCTGCTGAAGGAACGCACTTCTTTTTGGCCTGACAGATTTTATGTGTGTGGTGTTGTGTGTGGAGGCAGTTTGAATCGGTGTTTCAGTGTTTGTGATCTGAGCTGATGTCAGATCTCTAGTTTATTTCAGTTGGTCTCCACTTCAGACCCTTGAGACACAAACACTAAGAGACTGTCCCCGGAGACAAACACATCAATACTACAGTCAGAGGCTAGTCGCTCAGGGAGCTTAATTCCACTTTATTCTAACATCTTTGATCCTCACAGTGATGTCAGTGAGCTGTATGTGTGTTTTCTGCTCAGATCTTCTTGTTGTAGCAACTGTTGAAGAAAATCTGTTCAGAAAGGTTTCTGCGTCTTCTAACAATGTCTTCAGTCATATCACCTAAACTTCCAAAAGCTAAGGGCTTACATGGTATTCAGTGGAGAATTTTACTTCTTTAAATAGTCTAAATCTTGAGCTCTTAAAGTCCCAACAAAACAGCATTTTAAAGCACTTTCCTTCCTTCATGTGTTTGCTGTTGAAACAGAAAACTGAGACAGGACAAAATAAACCAATGTGAGATCACTGAGGGAGAGAACAGCAGCTTATATTTGATCAGAGGGATAGAGAAATCAGCAGTGGATTTTATGATAGAATTTTAACTTACACCTACAGCTGCACAAGTGAGAGCCTGATTTCCAAGACATAAAGATTATTTCTCAATTTCAGGCTTGTCAAAATAACGATGACAAATATTTAGCATTTATTTTTAAAAGATGTATATTAATACATTAAATAAAAAAGAATGAGGTGCACTTATGAGAGCTAGACCGAGAAATAGGCCAGGCCAATATTTGCTCATTGAGGATATATCAGTATCGGTGTTTATGCTGGCCAACAAGTAACAAGAAAGTGCATTACAGAAATGCCAGTCTAGGTATGAGTTGGAGATAATCCAGTTATATTTTTTCCAATCCCAATACCTAACTTTGAGAATTGGCTGATAGCAAGTACCGATCCGATACCAGTACCTCATATATATCATTGTTTTTTATAGATGCATATTACAAACCATGTATGAATGTGATGTTATTGCTATAGTTGTATGAGCGGGCTCAGGTTTACAAATGGCATACAGGATGCTGCCAGGAAGTAGCCGAATCCTGTTTCAAGACTAATAAATTACGTGATACCAGATTATCTAAGGCTTTTCCGATACTAGTTTTGGAACAACCTTAGTTTGAGGTACTTTCGAAACAGTATCACCTTTACATATTTTTGTCCACAAGTTGATTTTTAAACTATAAAATGTCCTGATCACTATACAGTATCTTAGTGAACTAAAGGAAAAAATAAATCTTATGGGTCTGTATCAAGATTTTTTTTAATTTTATGTGTTTATGTTAAAATAAAATGACTATCAGACGCAACATTTTATCACCACATTTTTTTAAAATCTCGGATATCTGCCTCAAAAATCCAGTCTTGGTTGAGTTGTAACACTTACTTGTTTTCTTTGTAAGAGTGATATAAGAAGATTGATATCAGTACCACGTGAAGGCAAGGGGAACCAGCTAGCCAGGATGTGGTTTTTAGAAGGATGTTCTGAAACTATTTCTTAATAAACAGTAGTTCATTCATTCACCAAGTACTCTTGTGTAGTGTCTCTGGCTGGTTATAACCAGTGAAGTTCAGCTGGTGATCTCAGGTTTTGGCTTTAGTCTCTGTTAGAACTGGGTCATGTTCAAAAGACTATGATAAAAGTACCAATACCAGCATACTGAAGTGATACAGATACCTGTATCCTAGATACCAGTACTTCATTTAATATTTTTTATCTACTTTATCAGATACCCATCATGTTAATCATTTCTGACATTTCTTTCCTTTGCATTTTTGCATTTATTTTTAGCTGACACTACATTTGTGTAGTCATACTTTTGAAGATTTTGGTGGTATCTTGGTGCACTAAACAAATCAAATACACTGCGCTCAACTTCACCACACCACAAACTGTAAAATCAACACTTGCAGTGACTGACTGCCAACAAAGCCACACAAATAGTCATTTTTTTCTAGATAGGGGTCAAACAAGGATCAAGTTCAGGTATATCTGGCTTGAGAAGTCTAGTTGCCACTTGGTTTTGGGTTATTTTTGTCGACACCTTAAAGGTAGCACCAACACCCAGTCTTAGTTTCTATACATGCATGATTACACCAAGTCTTGCAAACTCACATCAACAGTAAGACTCCGGGAAGATGAACACAGTCACGTCGCCTGTCTGTGGTTCACCAAGAACAGAAAATAATTCCCCAACTTGTGTTTTTTACTTTTCTGTTTGAGTGTGGCTTTAACAAACAAGATACAGCGTGTTCACATGTGAGCTTTGGATGAGCTGCGATGCATATTTTTTCCACTTTGAATAGAGCCACGCTAGCTGTTTCCACTTGCCTCCATTCTCTAAGCTAAGCTAAGCTAAGCTAAAAACATCCTGTCTTCAGCTCTGTACTAAACATACAGATCCATACCGTTCTTACCATACACAGAATAAGATCCCGCATGTTTATTTCCAAAAGTATTTAAGTATTTCTTCAGCTATTATAAAGCTGATTTGATTTGGCTCCTTTAAAAAATATTAGCTTTGTGAGGGTGTGGTTGGCATTTTTCCCAATGAGCACAGCTAAGCAAACTTTGTTTCATGCTTCGTTGCAAGTTAGAACCATGGCTTTATGTTTAAATCTATCACTATATATATCAGATACTCCAGTATTTTCCAAGTCTTTTAATGCATTTTGTTAGCCTCATGGGCAGCCATTGATTTCTGTTTATCTCAGTAAGGCTTTAAGACAAATTCACCCACACATCTATTTCATGATGTCCACGTTTTGTTATTGTCTGTCTGCAGGGTGTGTATTTCCGTTGACACAAATTGTGAATGTAATGCTGTTCAGCAGCCAACTCTCTAGTGTGGAATCTGTCTGAGCTTCTTGCCAGCATTTGACACACCTATATGAAAATATTTAATAGATTACTTCACACTTTCAGTCATAACTTTGACAATAAAAAAAGCAGAGGATGTTAGATTACAATCCCCAGCAAGTTTTAAGATTCTGCCACAGCGTTTTTTCACAGCATTTTTTTTTTTTTTTTTTTTTTTTTTGTGACTCCTAATCATTTGCACGGAAAGTAGAACAATACATTCAGAAATCTTAAATACTGTGATATGCAGAGGTTTGTTGTGACGCAAAGTCGTGTTTTAGCTAGAATGTTTAACAGTCAGAGCCTGGTTGTCGTGCCCTTCAACATCTGAATCTTGCATTGAATCTGTTTTGCATTCCTAATGATGTGTGGCTTTTTGTAAAAACATTTTCATAAGAGCAGAGCAGTCGACACACAAATCTGAACTGAGTCTCCTCTCTTCCTGTGTCTATCTCAGGCTTTCATCAACACAGCCAAGGAGATCTACGAGAAGATCCAGGAGGGAGTGTTTGATATCAACAATGAGGTGAGACGTGCCGTTCCCTCCCTTTTTTCCCTCCTCCTCAAACCTCTCCATTCTTGTTTTCTGTGTTTTAAGGCTGTCCTCTCCTCTCTTCCAGTCTTTGTTCTCCTCTTTTCCTCCGCTCTGTCTCCTCAGTGTGGTTTTCCAGCAGTGTGTGTGGTTTGCCACGCTCCCTCTCTCCTCAAAAAGAAGAGGAGAAAAAAAAGCCCTCTTCTCTGCTTCCTTTGACTCCAGCCAAGCAAAACTCCCCGCGTTCCTCCTCTCCCCTGCTTTATTTTCCACTCACTCTCTCCTCACTCCTCAGCGCTCTCTCTCTCTCTCTCTCTCTCTTCCTGTCTTCCTCCCTCTCTCGCCGTCTCCCTCTCTCTGTCTCTCTCACTTTCGGCATCTTGCCAGCTCATAAATTCCTCACATCCCACAAGGTCTCAGTCATTCGGCAAGAAAACAAACACTCAGCCAGCCAGTCAGTCTGTAAGCTGTCTATCCAGCCAGTCAGTAAGTTTGCTATCCAGTCAACCAGATGGTTATCTTCTCAGTGGAACAATTATGCAGGCAGGAGAGTCAAGACACCGAGCCTGTCAGCAAGTATGCACTTGTCAGCAAGTGTTAGTCAAGCTACTTCCACACAGGGCTGGGTAATATGGACAAAATTACATATCACAACATTTTTGACCATTGATTATTGCAACAATATTGTAGGGAGCACTATTGGTACTTTTACAAAATATTATTAATGATATCAGGGATTGAAATAGACAGTGAAAGTGGCTTGAAAAAGACACTTAAATTCCAAAACACTACATGTATATGTGTCCATGAAGGTCCGCATCTGCTACAGTTAATCATTTGTCCATGTCTGTGTAAACAGCTTTGTGTATGTGCACGTGCAGCCTAAAATGTATGACCCTACGCACTATAAGCGCTGACTGAACATGTGCAACACGCCCTCGTACACAGATATCCCATGTATTATGAACTGGACCATGCCCTCATCTACTGTCAGTACACTTCTATTCTGCTAATATCCACTCCGTTTCCCTTCACTTCAGCTGAAGCCTAAATAAGTGACCAATCTTAGCCTGCATTTCCTGTTTTGGTGCGAGCTCCAGCCAGCTCCAACAGACTCACAGGGAAAACTTTGTATAAATATGCAAGTTCAACAATAAAAATGTTGCTGACAGTCAGCCTCATTTTCTTGGACTCGACTCATTCAGCCTGACTCGGTGTTCGTTTCTTGTAGTTTGGCTTACTTGTGACTAATTGATTTTGCCCTAAGCAATCAATAGCAAGCGATGTGTGTGTGTCCCGCAGACATTATTTGTTTAGTCAGCACAGAAGCAGCTCTAGCTGTTGCTAGGAACAGTAAACTTAACGCTTTAACATTGATCAAAGAAAAATATGGACCTACAAGAATATATACAGCTTCATCAGTCGTATTCACTCTTGTTGGCATTTCTCTTGAATGTAGCAAGCTAGCGCAGTCCTGATTACAAACCTCTGATTGGTCATCTGTTTCTTCAACTGGCTGAATTAGCGGTCATTATCACAGCCCCAATGTGAATCTAAGGTTAGGGTTTTGATATTAAGTATTGATTTGATTCAGAGGTCTTGAGCCAGGCTAAGCTAGGCTAATGTGGCCTAGTGTGTAGTGATTTACTGTTTAGTCGTCCAGATGGTTATCTTCTTAAAGTTACGATAAAGTCAAATTTTAAATTCAAGTGTTTTAATCAGTGCTGCACTCACCTATATGCCAGTATATGTCCCAGCAATGACAAAAAATTCATTTGAGAGGTATTTTTGACACATGCGCCACTTTAGGACATTTTGTATCCAATGAAGCATTTTCTGTCTCTCTTATGATGCCACTGAAGCTTTTGTGGGGGCTGCAGTTCACTGTACAAAAACACGACAACAATACAAACAAGAGTTTCCAGATGGACACATAGCTTTACTTGTCGATAAAGTAGCTAACAACCAACTGCTGCTAACTGTATCTGTTAGTTACTGTTGTTGTTGTTGGCAACAGAACCTGGCTCAGCAGCCTCCCAGTGAACATGGCTGAACCAGCACTGAACACAGCCTCCAAGACCACGACTTTACTTGTTGATAAAGTAGCTAACTGCTAAGTTCTGTTAGCTCAGCAACAAGTCCCTCCTTAGCTGTTTATTTCTACAGGAGGCCCGTAAATACTTTTATCCTGCTATTAATTGCAATGTAAATTGTCCCATAGTCCACACAGACGGCCCTCATGTAGCTCAAATTTGGGCCTGTACACGCAGGCCTTATGTGCCAACAAACATGTGTGAACACGTTCCTGAATTCAGGCAGCCAATGTAGTGATATAAACAGAACCGTGTGTCTGCGTGTCTGGCCCTTTAGCCAGCCAGCCAGCAGGTCCATGCGTCAGTCAGACAGGACTGGAGTTAGCCAGCCACTGAGTGTTTTTGTTATTAGTAACAGTAAGACGGAGTGAAGGCAGGCCGGCCGGCCAAACCACATCAGCTGACTGGCTGAGAGAGAGAGGGGGAAGCCCCACCAGAAATGTTGGCAGCCACAATGAGAAAACACTCACACACACACACACACACACACACACACACACTCACACACACACATGGCCTTAGCTCAATAAATGTGATTTAAAGGCATACAGTGTTTCCCAGAGGCACTACTGCTACTGAGTGTAGGAGGGGGAGTTACACTGAGAGGAGAGAGATAAATATATACAGAGGGAGAGAGCGAGGCTGAGAGCGTGCTACACACACACACACACACACACAGATGAAACACAGAGAGAGGGAGAGAGCTCCAGTTAGGGGGATGAGAGAGGGAGAGAGAGATGAAAGCGCTGTGTCTCTCTACCACCCACCTGCCTGTTTTCTCTTCTTTTATTCGCTCTTCTCTTATTTTGTGCTCGTGTGTGTCCTTCACTGCTGCTGGTGTTTCCTTTGCCTTTGTTCAACGCAGCAGCACCTGTTGCTTCCTCTATGATGTGATCTAATAGAGCCCCTGCAGGCGCTGTGCAATGTTAATCTCACCATGAAAGCAATGACACACTTACTTCTCAGTATTTTTTTTTCCATTTAGTGAGTGACTATTTTCCTTTTTTTCTTGTTTGGCTAGAGCCATGATTCCGTTTTTTTTTCCTCACGTCATTATGAATGTACTCTGAGTCTGAGTTTTATTGAGTTTTGGAAGTTCAAATCAAACAAATAACTTAAGAATAACCACGTCAAATATTATGCAGGAAGAGGAAAGAAGCCCAAAAAGGCTGTATTTATTACCTCGGCCTAAATAATACTCCATCCATGGTTGTATTAGACAGCTCAGGGGCAACAATTTGCTGCTGGGACCCCTTTGAACCCCCACCTGTTCACCTACCACCCTCTGTGCATTGTGTATAGTTGGTCGCAACATGACAGTGATCATTGTTGTTATATTAATTATATGAAGTTATTGCATTGTTCTAATCACATTTGTCCAGTCTAAATAGAAGTGATATCATTACACAGCAGGTTGATTAGCAGCTTTAATGTGATTTTCCTCTTGATAACTGAGATTTACTCCTTTTCTGAGGTCAGTTACAAGGTTCAGTGTTAAGATTTGTTTCACTTGCCCAGTCGGGGGAAATAAGTCAGAAATCTGTTTGCCCCTGTTTGAACTGCTTGATTAGCGGTTATGAAATAACAACAAAGATTAAATTTGACATGTTGAATTGAGGGCTGCAAGGTCTATAGAATAAGAAAGAGAAAGAAAATAGTGAAAAAAGTCCATCCTAGTTTTTCAAAGTCCAAGGTGATGTCTTTAAATGTTTCATATTTTCAGGCTAACACACAAACATATTCAGTTTAATATGATAATGGATGTAGAAAGTGGAGAATCACAATATCTCAGAGGCTGAAAATGGCATTTTCTGCTATTTTTGCATGAAAAATGACTAAATCAATTAATCATTAATCAAAATAGCTAAATTCTAGTTTAATTCTTTTTTAATGCTTGCTCGGTCAGACTTGATTTACTAGCTCGACATGGTATTTCACTTGCCCTGATCAAGCCTTATTGTTGAGCCTTGAGCTGTATCATGTGCTTAACTTTTTACATGTTTTTTACTTGCAAAGGCACCAAAAACTAGTCCACTGACACCTTCTCTTGTGTCTATCAGTCACATGACCATCGCCTTTCAGGTTGTAGCAGTCTGTCTCCCATAATTCACATGGCTACCTGGCAGGAGATTTACTTGTACCACAGACTCCATGACTCTCATGACTGTACATGTGCCTCTTTTCTAAAGCAGTTTATACTGCGGTTATTTACAAGTGTATGCTGCTGTACTGATGCACCATGTGGAACACAAGTCTACTGAAATCTCTCATCTCTTAGATTTTGATTAGACATGAGTACTTAACAAAAATAGGATTAGATAAGATGGAAAAAATGTTCTTGTCTTTTTTTTTGTGTGTCAACTTGTCCTGGGACCAGCAGGCACATGTCGCACATTTGCTTTTGATAACTCAATAATGACAAATCTGATTAGTGCACAATAAAAAGTATTTTACTGAACAAGCAGCTTCATTTGAAGAAACACCACACAGAAAAAAATGCTCGTGTAGTTCTCAGCTCAGAAGGACATTTACCTTAATTTAAGGTTTAAATTAAGGATAGACTCTTAAGAAAATCAGGATTTGTCTGCAAAATAAAATACTTTCCTTATCATACTAATAGATTTTAGTCACGTTTTTACTGTCATGACCTGTATTTTCTTAATAATAAATCTGAGGGACGTTTTTTTTTTCCGAACCTAATTTCTAATTTCTTTTGGGTTTTTCTGTGTCTTTGTCTCCACGCAGGCTAATGGTATTAAGATTGGACCCCAGCATCCCACCACCAACTCCACACTGTCCGGTAGCCAGGGAGGCCAACAGGCTGGGGGGGGCTGCTGCTGAAGCCCCAGAACACACCTCCTCCTCCTCCTCCTCCTCCTCCTCCTCTCCTCGCCCTCTCCGACCCTCCCTTGCGTTTCTACAGAACTGTCCAGGCTCACTAACAGTTTGTTAACCTCTCTCTCTCTCTTTCTCTCTCTCTCTACCGCTCCATTCTTTCATCCATCCATCCCTCCCTCTCTGTGTCTTTCTCTCTCTCTCTGTCTTTTGACCATACCTAAGGGTCCCCGTAAATCAACCTGACTTCCTACAGTCTTAGAAGGACAGAGTCAGCTTCACCCGCAGATTTAGCATCCAAATTCTGAAGCTTTGCAGCACACCTTATTTGTTTTTTTTTTTTTTTTTTTTTTTTTGGTTTGGTAGATAAATGGATTTTAATCTTTTTATTTTTGCTGGAATGTGAAGGTTTCTATTCCAGTGGCTTAATTTGCACACTCCTCTTAATTCATGAGGATGTTGATGGGATATTACAGTACCTCAGAATCATAAAAAAAAAACCCCAGATATCTCCGGTACTGAGCTGACTTTGTCCAGATCGAGGCAGGATTGTGGGTAGAGATTAAACACACTCTTAACAACTGACTGTATGGAATAAACCGTGTGGCTGTGTTGTGTCTATACACACATCTGTACATGTCTTTAAAGAAAATGACGCAGCACGTCGATAGCAGGACATGTTTCCCAACAATGCTGTGCCTGTGTGTATAGGGATGATATAGGTATTCCAGTATGTCGCTGTGTAAAGGTGTGGGAGGCATTCAAGTCACTCTGTATTTTCTGTCCATAAAAAAACAAAAAAACAAAAGTGCAAATTATGTTATTTTGTGCTTCCTTTCCCTTTTCCTCGTCACGCTGTTTTGTTCTCTCTCTTTGTCTTTGTGTCCTTTTTTGTTGACTTGCAGATGATTTGTATTTAATGAACACTACAAACTGGTTGTGGCTTAAAAAAAAAAGTGTTTTAAATTGTCTGGGGAGAGAATAAAAGACCAAACTGTTGAGTGTGAAAATGGATCCTTTTTGGAGCGACAGAAAAGAAAAGCAGGAGAGTTAAAGAAACGTTAAGGGACGTTGAGAGCAGTGGCCGCCATTATGAAGTTAAGACGTTTAAAAAAAAAGAGGAAAATAGATTGGAAATCGAGACTTTTTTTTTTTGTTAACTATATTTATCGGCACATTTCTGTGTATATATGGCTCTTTAGGTTTCTGTAGCTTTTTTGGCTGTTTAAGGTGAAGCTTGACACGTTGTTGCTGTCTGGTTAATTTTTCACCGGGGGCGGGAAAAGAGACCATTTTGGGCTTTGAAGCAGCTTTTTAGCATTTTTAACAATTCTCATTTAAACCCAAAGGTACCGAGCCGCCCCGTTACTTTAGGGTCGGTGGTGGCCTTTCTTTTAAATGACAAGTATGAATGATAACAGGCTGTTAACAGGACCGTGTAGAGGCATTCAAAGTCCCTGGTGGAGAGCAGACTCCAACTGAAAATGTCAAGGCGTCTCCTGTTTAAGCAAGCTGAGATTCCCACCATCAATTAGCTGGCAGATATATAATGTATACTGTTTAGAGCTTGATCGATGACTGCTGCAATGTTTTTTTGCTTTGAGATCCCCGATGTAATAGGCACCATTTACTGTTATGATCATATTTTACTACTTCAGTTACTCATTGTTCATCCTTCCTCCCCCACCCCCCCCGCTTCTCTCTGTTTCTCAGACTGTGTGGTAACATTAGCTCTGTATCTATTTTTAATGCCAAATTATTGTGTTTACCTGTGTTTTGTCAAAAAAAATGAGGAAAAGAATCATCTATGCCCCAGTAATCTGTCCTGATATCAGCTGTCTGCCTTAACTCCACCCCCCCTCCCTGAGAGATTTGGACAGCTGCTAAAATGAATCAGACTGAGCCTTTATCTGCAGATTGGCATTTTACCACTAACTAGCTAGTTGACGTTGCATTACACATGCATAGATGCACACTTAGAGAGATCTGTAAAGTCATAGAAACAGGCCTAGTTTGAATTTTGTGTATGAATTGGGGCATTTGAAATGAATCCCACAATGGCGTGTTTGGGCTGTTGTAGATTTTAAAAAAAAAAAGAAAGTAACAGAGCTGGGGGAGGGGGTAATATTCCAAGAAAAAAAAATCAGAATTTCCGAGATGAAAGTTACAAATTCATGAGAAGAAAACTTTGATGTTTTCTGAGATTAAAGAGGTAAATTTATGAGAAGAAACTCACAAATTTACAAGAAGATATTCACAAATTTAGGGAGAAAAACCTTAAATATTCTTAGAAATTAAGATTAAACTCAAAAATTTGCAAGAAAAACAAAAAATTCTAAACTGACAAATTTCTGAGGAAAATACTTACGAATTTAGGAAAACAAACTTGTATACTTTCTGAAATTTAACTCTCAAATTTACGAGATGACAACTCAGATATTTTCAGAGATTGAACTCAGAAATTTGCGAGAAAAAATTCAAATATTCTCAGAGATTAAAGTCACAAATTAACGAGAAAAAAGCTGATATTCTCGTGAAATTTTTTACTTAAATCTCAGAAAATATTCAAGTTTTTATCTTGTTCATTTACCACATTCATTTCTGGGAATATATATGAAGTTTTTTCTCGGAATATTCCCTCCCTTGGCTCTTTTCTTTTTATCTTTTTTTTCCACCTACAGTGACCCTAACACGCCGTCGTAGAATCCGAACCCACATGTTAACCTGTTTTCCTTCCCATCCCCTCCATGTGCACACACACCCAGCCTGCATACAGTATATGCATGCATACGTAGTCGATGCATACATATATTTGTGCTTATCTAACCGAGCTGTTTCCTCTCCAGGCTAACTGTATAACTGTAGGGAGTTTTTGGGTTTCACAGCAGCGCGAGTGAATCTGTTTTCCTCTGCAGTGTTCCTCTCTTCTTTTTCTTTCGTTTTTTTATTCCTAGATATATTCAGACAGTTATTAATCTTATTCTGATGATGATTATTCTTTGTAAAGCAAAATGTAGTGTGTGCGTGTGTGTGCGTGTGTGTGTGTGGACCCAGAGGGGGGAGGATCAAGCCAAACCTGACGCATCTATCTATCTATCTATCTATGGATTGATCTATCTATCTTATCTATGTGGCCCTCCTCTCTCGCTCTTCCTGCCTCTCCTCCTCCCCCTCAACGTTATTTGCTGTGTTTGTTCTTTGGAAAAAATAAAACTTAAAAAAAAGAAAAAATGAAAATGCTATCACAATAAACTATAATAAAACATTCTAAACTCTAAACATGTCATTTTGATGGTTATGTGGAGATGGAAAAATACAGTGTTTGAAAAAAAAAATAAGCCTGCATTTGTATTTTCTGTCTTGTTTTTTGCTGCGCGGCGGCCTGCCCCATGCTGACTGCTCGCTGTATGAATGAATCAATCATAATGTGGGTCCTCATGCTGTTTTTTTGCTCCATCTGATTTCTACATTAAAATGAGCAGGGAGGAACTCGTGCGCTCTTGGATCCGTGCCGTTCGACCTTCAGCAGTCATGGAGATTGTATTCCCTGATGAAGGTCAGCGAGACTGAGAGCCCGCTTAATGAATGAAACATTTTTTAACTCATATGTAGTCAGGGAAGGTTTGCATGTTCGCTGTATGTGCAGGCGCTTTTCAGCAATGACCTACATGAAATTCCTACGTCTGCAGGAAAACGCCACAATTTTCAGACATCGGTGTATGTAAATGTGTTAGCGGGGAGGCTAATATAAGCATCTCATATGATAGCAGGAAGCCAGTGGACTGTAATTAAAGGTCCAGTGTGTAAGATTTGGGGGGATCTACTGCCAGAAATTGAATATAATGTTTGTAAATAGCTCAGAATGGACAAATCAAACACTGGTTTTTAGGACCTTTCACCAGATTGGGGACTACCATAGTGTCTTCTACACCAGGGGTCTGCAAGGCGGAAAAAAAAAATCTCTCTGGATCTGCAACTTTCTTGCAGTTCTCTCTTTTCTCTAAGGACTTTTTTTAAAATTTGGCATTCAAAACTAGCAACTTGAACAAGACGAGCCACTGTCAAAATTAGAGGTCAGGGCACTGAGCCATAGACTATGATGCACATTTTAGTTGACAAAATATTGATGTTTTAATTGAATGTTAATAGGCTACATATTTTTTACAGTTGGCAAATGTAAGAGTTACTTACAGGGTAAAATAAATAAATAAATAAATAACTGAGACAACTCAAAATTTCAAGGCAACGTACTGCCACAGAGTTTTGAGTTTTGAGCCCAACTCAAACTCTTATGTTTTGAAATGAGCTGTAGAAACTCTTTGTCATTATT
The DNA here is from genome assembly GCA_034769285.1 of Lutjanus argentimaculatus. Classification (NCBI taxonomy): domain Eukaryota; kingdom Metazoa; phylum Chordata; class Actinopteri; order Lutjaniformes; family Lutjanidae; genus Lutjanus; species Lutjanus argentimaculatus. Next base: position 4,335,438 of record JAWZSL010000011.1, on the reverse strand, counting down.
TTGGTGCCTGAAAATTAAATGGTTTTAATTGAAAATCACTTTTAACCATCATTCACTTTCTATTTATTTAAATAGTTTTTTGGGGGGTTCTAAAACGTAAACATTTTAAGTTTGTCTAAACAAGAAAAATAGATTATCTCAAAAGATCAGTAGTTGGTAAAACTTTTTCAAAACTTAAAGAGTTTGAGTTGGGCTCAAAACTCAAAAATCTCTTGCCTTGAAATTATGAGTTGTCTCAACTTTTTCATAGATGTACAACAATGAAAAATAATTTATTTCCATATAATTTTGCCAAAGTCACGGGGGGCCGCTGGAGAGGAGCTAAAGAGCCACAGGCAGCTCCAGAGCGGCGGCTTGCAGGAGGAGGGAGGACAGTGGTGAAATTCAGCCCTGGACTTATCTCTGTTTTGACTGCAGTTTTTGATGATTGTGTGGTCTTTTAGAGTGAAAACAGGTCAGTTTTAGCTCCACTTCCAACTTTATGCTGTTAACAAGGTTCATTATAAGGTCAGTTCAGTGTAGATGAATTATCAACATTAAATGCCTGCTTATGGCTGTCTTTCTAGTGGACAGACTGTTAAACCAAACTCCATCCAAAAATCTGGTGTTTTATGGCAGGATCATATTTTTTCACGGTAAAAACTTGAGTTCCACCCTCACTAAAACTCATTTCTGATTCACTTTGATCTACAGGCAAAATCAGCACACGTCATTAACTCATCTGTGATGAAGTGTTTTCTACAGATGTACACCATACAGACTGACTGCACTGCAGCACTTGTTTTTGCCCAACATGTATGTGGTCAAGAACACTGAGCAGGATAATAGGGGGACATAAAGAAAACCTTCAAAAAGTGTTTATGTGTGAATTATTTCAAGCAGAGTTACTTAGAGGTACAACTTCATATTTTTTAACAGTCGGGGATGTGCGCCCAAGCCTGGAAGGGAAGGGTGAGGCGAGCAGTTTGCAGTTTGTTGCGATCTACAACCTCACTGCTAGATGTCACTACATCCTACATACTGCTCCTTTAATTTGGTACCACTTTCTAAATCAGCACAATTTATAGTGTTTCTAATAATAATGATTTGCAACTAATGGTTGGCTTTATTAACAGTCAATAAATAATTTACTAATGTTTAAAGCTCAACAGAGAGCCATTACAAGCCATGCTAGCATCTCTGAGGCTATACTAAAGCGATTTTGTTTTTTTATTTTACCCAGGATTGTGAAGCCATGACTCCACCTACTCTTCTTACCCTAACCAGTCTCACGCCTCATGCATAACCAGTCTAACTAACCCAGCTAATGACGGCAACAGGTACTAGCCAATCAGCCAGTGTAGGGCAGGTCATGACTTCGCCATCCTGGGAAAACAAACTTGACCTTAAGTACTGTGGTGCTCTGAGAACATGCTGATGTCACAGGTCATGTTTACCATGTTCACCACCTTAGTTCAGAATTTTAGCATGACGGAACTAAAAATAATCAGCTGAGGCTAACGGCTCAGTTTGCAGGTGTTTGCATCATAAACCAAAGCACAAATTAATTGGACAAATTACATGTTCCAAACTGGGAGCAAAGGGGACCCACTGGGGGGGATTTTACTCAAATTCAACTTTTTATCAGTTGCTTCTCCAATGATTGGCAATGACTAATAATAATTGTGCGGGGGTGGGGGGGCATGGCAGAAAAAAGTTAGAAGCACAGAATTAGAGGATCACCAAAGTGTTCATGATTCATCCTGAGGGGTATCTGGACGAGAATTCAGTTACTAACACGGCACATTAAGGGCAAAACAAACCATTCGTACAAGGATTGGTCAATATAGCTCACACTGTCACAGCAGGAAAAGCACAGGTGTAATTAATACTATTGACTGTTTCATGTAAGTGTACATAATGGCAGGGTCCTGACAGTAGTAAAGCTACACAGTTTAACCTTTATAAATAGTATTAATTTAGTAATGTCAAAATGTCTGTGAAAAGGCCTATAAAATGTTGATGAATGGAATTTAATCTGTGGTGTCCAGAGCATTGGAAAATAGATAAAAAAACAAAAAACAAATGTAACATAATTGTCTCCAGTTCTTCCAGTGGATAAACTAAAGACCTCACAATTTCAAGAGACTATTTCTGTTGTAAAATGTTTTTTGCTTTTTTTCATTTGGGTGAACACTCCCTTTATTTGCAGAACGAATTTAACCACTGTCCTATCAACACATTGGATCATAGAAATTTTATGTTACGCCTTTGATTTTTTTCAACATATTTTCAGCTGTAGTTAAAGGTATAATCTGCAATATTTTCTTGAAAAAACCATGCATGGATTCATTTGAACGTAATCCCTTTCAATCATCACTTATGACCCACTACAAGTGTGTGGTGGTGTCTGTATCTGCAGAGACCCTGCAGCCCTCTGCCTGTGTTTCCTTATTTATAATCAGTTTTGCTGCACCCAAAATGAACATCCTGATGCATTTAGGAACAGCTCAGACAAATCCTGCTCAGTCTACCTGTAATGATCAATAGACCTGTAGAGATATTAAAAAAAAAACATAACCTGGTCAAGAGTCTCCAGCCTCTGGTCTGGAACTTCTGAGCATCTGTGATCACAGGAGTAGTGTTGTTGTCAACCCCTTAAAGAGACAGTTCACGCAAAAATCATGCATACAGAATTTTCCTCTTACCTTTACCTTACCCAGACTGTTTTGGTGTGAGTTGTGTGGTTTTGGAGATATCGGTTGTATCAGCCAAGGAGGACTCCATCGATATTTACAGGAGGTCAGGAAGCTGAGCCTCTCATCCATGAGTTGGCGCACACTTCCTTCTACGCAGTGATATGATGATAAAAGGAAAATAGTTCCTGCTCACTGCAAGGTGTGTTGATTATCTTGAGTAATCAGGTCATGATTTCTGAAAAAAAAAGAGACGCTGTTCTTGAGTTTGTTAAATGGTTTTAGCACCACAGGTAAGAGGAAAAATAAAATATGTACTTTTGATTCTGAGGTGAATTGTTCCTTTAACTTCTATGAAATGGGAGACAAATAAAAGAGAAAATGCTTAACAAAATAATGTGTCATATCAAGGTGTTGATCTGCTTCAAGGAGAACAGAACCAGAAGAGCTTCAGTGTCCCTTGTCATGTATTGTCCTTAGTGTCTGACGTCTCCTGGAGGATTTCACAGCCTGTATACTGTGTGTTCTTCTAATGCTCATTAGATAAAATGCCACAGATGCAAAGATCTGCATCTATACTAACATAAAACTTAATGCAACACTTAAAGGACTGTGGCATATTACAGAATCCATCCTATCAGCCTGAAAGCTGCTGACTGCAGACCTCAGATCAGCACTGATGAGAGAAATGTTCAGAATTACAGTAAGTATGTGTAAGCAGTGGAGTGTTTAATGGTGATCTACTGGCAATGACTGACCAAACATAACATAGATCATATTTAATAGCATCTCAGGCCAGAGCTGAAATATAGACATGACCCATCTGTTAGTTCAGTGATTGAAGGTGCACAGAGAGCAGCTTCAGTGTGACTATTTCATCTGTCTATATACAGCTGCAGATCTCAGAACAGACTGCTGGACTACATGGTGGATTTCATGTCATACATCAGATTCAATACAGGAAAACTTCTCACAGACAAAATTCCATGAGCCTGCTAATTGTTTAGGATTGTAAAATGTCAAGTGTGATAAACAGGAAGCTAGGAACTTGTAAGAAAGGTTTGGAGACTTCATGAATTTGAAGAATTTTTGTCATTACCAGTGTTAAATGGTGCAAACTTTGTATTAATATGTACAAATGTCCATCTCTGCCAATGTGATTTTAAAAAAATGATCCTATAAATCATTATAATGAGAAACTTTCTCAACAGTCATGGCTTACTGTAGAGTTAGTTATTATCTCAAAATAATAACTTAGTATCACAAAAGAATGAGAAACTAGTAATTATCTCAAAATAATGAGTTATTATCTCAAAGTAATAATTAATTATCTCAAAATAATGAGCTATTTTCTCAGAGTAATAATTAATCATCTCAAAATAATGAGTTATTATCTCAAAGTAATACTTTATCTCAAAATAATGAGTTATAATCTAAAAATAACTAGTTATTATCTCAAAGTAATAATTAATTATCTCAAAATAATGAGTTATTATCTCAGAGTAATAATTAATTATCTCAAAGTAATGAGTTATTATCTCAAAGTAATAATTAATTATCTCAAAATAATGAGTTATTATCTCAGAGTAATGAGTTATTATCTCAAAGTAATAATTAATTATCTCAAAATAATGAGTTATTATCTCAAAATAATAAGTAATTATCTCAAAATAATAAGTTATTATCTCAAAGTAATGAGTTATTATCTCAAAGTAATAATTAATTATCTCAAAATAATGAGTTATTATCTCAAAATAATAAGTAATTATCCCAAAATAATAAGTTATTATCTCAAAGTAATGACTTATTATCTCAAAATAATGAGTTAGTACCTCAAAACAAAGAGAAACCTTCTCACTTGTTATTAATAACAAGTCATTACTTTGAGAGACTAAATCATTGCTTTGAAAAAGTGTCTGATTATAATGACTTACAGGATCTATTTTTTCTGTCACATTAGTGGATATAGACTTCCACAGAGTTGTGATCATATTAGTTGGATTATAGTGTATAAGTTTACTTCAGACCCCTGTGCTGACTCAGCCTCTTTGTGACCAGAACAGTACATGTTCTCATAGAAATATGAAGCTATTTTTAATCAAACTCCAATAAAGATAAATATATAAATACAGTTACATCAGTACACTTTTGTGTAACTGTGACCCATCTAATTTGACAGCATATCAATTCATGTATGAAGTAACCATAAATTAATATTCCTTAACTGATCTATTAAGTGTGAACTTAAGTCATAGTGACTTGTTCATTTGTTGATGGAGAGCAGAAGGAACTCATGATATATCCTGCATTAATCATGCATTAAATCATCATGAGTCATGCATTAGTTAAGCATTTTATGATTTCTACCCTTATTATAAAGTGTTAGTGCTCAGCCCCACAGAGCTGCTTGTGTTCCTGCAGGTGTTAATCCTCATCCCTGCTTCAAACCTTCAATAAATATCAATAATATTGGCCTTTTAGCCCAGAGTTCAGCAGCAGGGTGGAGTAATGTGTCAAAAATTAAGCTCCATCAGTCATCCGTCAGTCTAATCCACCTATTTAGATTCCTATCTTGAGTGATGATCAGACCACCCAGTTGGAGCAGGCTGACTACAAAGTTAGAATCACTGCAGGGGTGAAGATGTGCTCCAGTCAGTGGTGGAAAAGGTAAAACATTAATAAATAATAATTATGACAAAAGAAGAAGTAAAACTAGCAATACAATGATGAAAATGCAAACAAGAGGTCTGTTTGACTCCAGTCACACTTAATAAGAGGTTTGGTCCCATTCAAATCAATGAGTGCTGGAAATGTAAGAGCTCTATGGGTACTTTTCAACACCTCATGTGGGACTGTCTGCTGGTTTCCACATTTTGGAACCGAGTGGTCGGAGCAGTTGAGGAGTGGTTGGAGAAGACCTGCCAAGAACGCCACATTTTTGCCTTCTTGGAGACAAATCTGTTCTACCAGCCGGAGTCACCCAAAAAATTATAAATACATACTTTCCCTCCTGGCCTGTAGTGCTATTTATCCTTCTAGATTTTTTGGTGTAGGAACTACTTTCTTTCTGCAGTAGAATATACTAGAACTACTTTCTTTCTAGTTGAAAGAAAAGGAAAGTTCACCCCAAAATCAAAAATACATATTTCCCCTCTTGCCTGTAGTGCTGTTTATCCGTCTAGATTTTTTTGGTGTGAGTTGCAGAGTTCTGGAGATATCTAAGTATCTCTTTCCAAACATTCTGACCCGGTTACTCAAGACAATACACAGACTTTGTTCCATGAAGGAACTTTTTTCTCTCTGCAGTAGAATCTACCGGAACTACTTACTTTCAACCAGAGAGTAAGTAGTTCCTACTTGAAACTGTTCACAACAAGGTCTGTGGATTATCTTGAGTAAGCGGGTCATGATTTCTGGGAAGAAACACTGTTGTTGAGTTTTTCTAATGTATGTTTTGGTGTTTTGAGCACCACATGCCAAGTGCCATTTAGTCCCATGATATCTCAAAAACTCTGCAGCTCACACCAAGACAAATCTAGATGGATAAACAGCACTACAGGTAAGAGGAAAAACGTGTATTTTTGATTTGGAGGTGAACCATCCCTTTACATATTAATTATTGATGTATTAACTTGAAAGCTGCATTTTAATGCGCTAGCTGTCTGAGGTGGAGCTAACAGTGCTTCATAGTGCAAATATACAGTCAGATTCATTTCTCTGCATTTGATCCATCCTATTATTAGCAGCAGTGGGCAGCCACTGTGCAGCGCCCAGGAACCAGCTCCAGTTCTAAGCCAGCTTCTTGCTCAGGAGTACTGATTGCAGAACTGACCTTGCAGACATGTTTTTGATGGGAAAGGCCACTGTGCCGCTGATCATATGTTGTATGTAATATCTTAAAGGGATAAATCACCCAAAAATGAAAATTCAGCTGAGTAGTAGTTACCTTAATCTGTAAGGTAACTACTGTAGTAATAGCGGTCCTAAATGTGTAGAGAAGTGCAGTATTTCCCACTGGAGTGAAGTGTACTTGAAGTATAAAGTAGCATGTAATGAAAAAACTCAAGTAAAGTACAAGTATCACTTGAGTAAATGTACATAGATAATCAATCAGTGGGTACCAAAAGGAAATAAAACCACAGTCAACAACCCTGGCCAGATGTTTGCTGGGTAGTGACCAGTGATGGAAAGAGTAAAATCTGTACTTAAGTACAAGCACTACATTACTAAAATATTACTAAAAACTACTACTAAAAAAGTTTAAAAAGTAAAGTACAAAGTATTCTTCTCAAAAACTACTCAAGAGTATGACTTACTTTTTAACTGCTGATGTTTCAATGCATTATCAATAGTAGGTGTTTTGCAACTGCAAAAAGGCAGATGAAAGGTTTGGATATTAAGTCAAACTGTGCTGAGAAACTAAATAGTTTTCATTGAAAATATTAAAATTTTAACATTTACTTTCACCTCAATGAACCTGTTGAATATTTATTTCTGTTTAAATACAATGTTTTGAGTTTCTCAAATTCAATCAGTAATTGGTAAAACTTTTTCAAAACTTAAGAATTTGAGTTGGGCTCAAAACTCAAAAATCTATTCTATGCGGTCCATTGCCTTGAAATTTTGAGTTTTCTCAGCTTTTTAGTTTTTACAGTGTAGAAGTACCCCCCCCCCCCCCCCCCCCCCCCCCCCCAAAGTAATTTGAGTATTTGTAATCAGTTACTTCCACCCCTGGCAGCTTCCCAGAATTATGATGAGCTCATTCATTGTGGGCTTCTTTCCTGGAAAAATTTTATTTCTGCACAGCGCTCTGACACGAATAAGCAGGACAGGATTTTTGGAAATGAACACATGACTGAATACATAAACAGGATATAAATAACTGAAAAATAAACAACAAAATTCTGCAAAACCTCCAGCATCTACTGTACATTCAGCATACGTAAAGTAAAACATTTTGTACCCTGAAAACCTTCCACTATGTTAATAGTATACCAAAGGGAAGGAGAGTAATACATTTTCTGGCTGTAAGTAGTTTTATAGGCAGATAAATCTTTTGGTAATGCAGTGTAGACTTTTCACATCTGCACTTTCAACTTCATCATGACGCTGTGATAACATAACTGTGACTGTGATAAAAGCAGACACAGTGTTCACAGTGATGGATTACCTGACTGAAGCAGGCTTCAAGTCTCTGCATGTTGATTTTCAAAACACGGTGAAATTAGCTGAAACCAGGAGCTGTCTGAGAGGACAGAAATATGTCCACAAATCTCTCTGCAGATCCGTCAGCACACACGTTAAATACGGAGCATTTGTGGTAGATAGGTGACAAAATGCAGAAACACTGGTACGGTCCTGGGCTAATTCAATATATACTGTATAATTTACTGTATTTTACTTAAAGGGACAGTTCACACAAAAATCAACCAGTTTCATGTAGGAACTACTTTCTTTCTAGTAGAAAATAAAGTCATTCCAGTAGATTCTACTGCAGAAAGTAGTTCCTAAATGAAACTGTTCACAAGGTCTGTGGATTATCTTGAGTAACCAGACCATGACTTTTGGAAAGAGATGTTGTGGTTGAGTTTTTCAAATCTATTTTTTTTTTTTTTGGTGCTTTGAGCTGCTTTGAGTGCAATTAGTCCCATTATACTGGAGAGAAGGAAGACATCTCTATGGCCGATATCTCCAAAACTCTGCAACTGACACCAAAAAAAATATATAGATGGATGAACAGCACTACTGGTAAGAGGAAAGATATGTATTTTTTTTATTTTGGGGTGAACCATCCTTTTAATATGCTGTAGATGACTTCCATCTATACAATATGTATGTATGTATGTATTTCCTACTGACCAAGGTATGTTTTAAATCTGTTTACATACAATACATACAATACATATATAATCATATTAGGAAGTTTATCTGAAATATGTTGGGGGTTTTTTTCACGGCAAGGAGGAAGTCAGAAAATAGACAAAGTGTGTGTGTGTGTGTGTGTGTGTGTGTGTGTGTGTGTGTGTGTGTGTTTAAAGGCTTCTCTCCAGAGGGCCAGATTATTATGATAAGCAAAGTGTCAGGGACATCCGCGTTACTGCCGGTCCCTCATATGTGACATTCAAACAGGGCAATATGGTGTCTCTTCTGTACATTTTTCTAATGTGGTTAGTTTGAATCCTTCCTTAAGAGGCTGTTTTAATCTCTTATGGTACTGTGCCAACTTAAAATTACTGTGAAAGCTATAGTGAACAGACTTCGATATGTTAAGTTGAAGTGTGGTTATATGAGGTACTTTACATATCAGAATATTACCTTCAGTAGATGGTGGCCTACTCGCCCCCAGTTTGGAGAAGCAGCACGAGCGCCGGTGTAGGAAGCTAAGCATTGCACTGCTGTGGACAGGGTCAGCAGCAGAATGTATTTTAGACACCTAAAAAAATGATTATCAGTTTACTATATTTGGATTAAATATTGCTCCCTCCAAAGCAACCAGAGTCATTGGTCAAAATCATTGGTGAAATAATTGATGAAGGCAGCTGCAGACCAACAACTCCTGTGTTCTGTGAGGTAAAATTACTGTTTTTGTTAAAGGAGTTTGGCTGCTTTAGTGAGTGGAATATTTGGCTTATAATTTATATAAGGCTGTTTGACTATAAAGTTAAGAGGTTTAAGTTTACCACACAACCCGAAGTCTGAACTATCCCTTTGAGACATCACTTACGTGCACTAAAAATGTGAACCTGCCCTTTAATTAATGCAAAAATAAAAAGCTCAATTACAACAGACAGTTTTGTTGGCATGTACTAATCCATCCAGTTGAGCATACATCAGGTTCAGTTTCAATGCGAGATGCATTCTATATACAGCACAATTATATATATATATATATATATATATATATATATATATATTATGTATGTAGATCTTGTGTACCATGCATTCATGATGTTCAGATAAAAGAAGAAAAGAAGCATATCCCAGCTTATGTGTTGTGCTCTTGTCTTTCATAATAAGCACACAAACATTCAAACATTCAAATGACGTTTCCATTTCCTGTTGGCTTTCTATGTTTCCTGTTTGCACAATAATGGACATGAAAGGTCACTGGGTCTGGGAGGTCCTCAGAATAATAAAAGTCTAAAGCCTCTGTTTCATAGCAGCCATTGTGACATCAAATAGTAGTGTAAACACAGGTGTTACCATGATACTAATTAAGGTCCTGTTCCATTCAGGTTAAACAGAGTCAGGGGGCTGCTGTTGTGCATGTTGGCTCACTGGAAAGGTTCTCCTACACTAAATGGAACAGGACCTTAAAGGGACAATTCACTCAAAAATCAAAAGTATATTTTTTCCCCCTGGCCTGTAGCACTGTTTATCCATCTAGATTTTTTTGGTGTCAGTTGCAGAGTTAGAGTGGAGATATCAGCTGTAGAGATGTCTGCCTTCTCTCCAGTATAATGGAACTAAATGACACTCGTTTTGTGGTGCTAAAAGCACCAAAATAATACAAACAATAAATTCAAAACCATCTTCTCTTTCCAAAAATCATGACCCTGTTACTCAAGATAATCCACAGACCTTGTTGTGCAATTTCATGTAGGAACTAGAAAAAAAAGTAACCCCGGTAGATTCTACAGTAGTTCTGAAAATAAATTCTACTGCAGAAAGAAAGTAGCTCCCACATGAAACTGCTCACATGACCCAGTTATTCAAGATAATTTACAGACCTTGTTGTGAACAGTTTCATGCAGGAACTACTTTGTATCTAGACAAGAAAGTAGTTCCAGTAAATTCTAAAATGGTTTCCAGTAGATTCTGCTGCAGAAAGGAAATACTCCTACATCAAACTGCTCACAACAAAGTGTGTGGATTATCTCGAGTGACTGGGTCATGATTTTTGTAAAGAATTTTTAACTTATTTTATTTATTTATTTATTTATTGGTGCTTTGAGCACTACAAGCTGAGTGCCATTTAGTTCCATTATTTTGGAGAGAAGGGGGACATCTCTAAAGCTGATATCTTCAAAACTCTGCAACTCACACCAAAAAAATCTAAATGGATAAACAGCACTACAGGCCAGGGGGAAAATATGTATGTTTGATTTTGGGGTTAACTTTCCTTTAATTTGTATCGTTGAGAACACCTTTATTTACATTATTATTTCATGTCAATATGGCTAAGGAAAAAAAGGGCTGTCTGTGACAGCATAGACTTTTAACAAACACTTTAACAATGAATGGCAAAGTCTCTAACACATACACTTGTACATTAGTTTGTGGAGCCTGGCATATAAAAGACTGGGAACTTTTGCTTTTCCCAACCACACACACACAGAAGGGATGTAAAAATCACAGGCAGTGTTGAAGGGCAGTTAACTACATGTAGTTTAATTACTAGTGTAACTATTAGCATTAGTATTAGTAATTACAAACTACATATTCATAATATTCTCATGACGTTTTTTTGAAATAAAACAGTTGGGTAAACAGGTGTTAACAATGATGCTAATAAAGGTTCAATTCCATTTAGTGTAGAGCCTCTCCAGTGAGCCAACATGTACAACAACAGCACCCTGACTGTTTGACCTGAATGGAACAGAGCCTTAATTAGTATCATTGGCAACATCTGTGTTTACCCTACTATTTCATGTCAAAATGGCTGCTGTGAGAAAGCTCTGTAGAATACCACAGCTCATTGGCCTCAGGTGTCATTTAATGACAATCACCCGCTGTTTGTGACCAACATGCGCTGCTGAATACTATGAATTTCACTGCAAATGTAGCATTTTCCTGATTCCATCTCAACAATTGCTGCCTATCCTCTGTAAAAACACAAACTTGGGCTGCCTATCTGAGAACTGGCCTGTCCTAGTCCCTAAATCAAACACACCTACAATTTATTCAGTTGTACCTCTGTGTAACAACATGAGATTCCAGACTCAGACTGTAAAAATGTCCCATGATGTGGTTCGGATGTACTTAAGCTACTTTTTGAAAGTAGTTTTAGTTTAATAAAGTAATTTTTCTCAGAGTAATTAAGATGCAGTTTAACTGGGGAGACTGGAGACAATTACAACACTTTTTCTGCATTTTCATTCATAATTCACAGACTATTTGTATTACCAAAGTGATCTTTTGATTAAAAAAAACATATAAATGTGAACTAATTAATAATACAATTGATATATTTTAATTAAAAAGGATAAAACTATAATATTACATTTAATGCAAGATGTCAGAGTGTTGTTGTAGTGTTGAAAAAATAAGTGACATTAACCCACTGTACTCCAACAAAAGCACAGCTCAAAGTAATCACATTACTGCTGTAATATTTAATGTTACTTAAGATGTCGATAAAAAGTCTATTTCTGTTTTTGCAGAGCACTTGGTAATTATTGTTGTGCTAACCAGTGTCTAATTATTTCAATTGAGTTAAAAGTAATTTTACATTTAACTTTCTAACAATAAAGTATGTCGCCACCAACAAACAAGGTGCTTACATTGGTCCATGTGTTTCAGGGGCTCTTGTAGCCAGCTAGAGAAACAAGGTATATCAGCATAGTATTTCATGTTCATGTTCATTTTTAACCAGTAAACCTACAAATAAAAATAAAATGTTTAAATTCACAGTCATCTAAACTTTAGACAGCAGGAGAGAAAATCTGTTCATCCAAAAAGTAACTTTCATACCTCAGAATCAAACTTCTGTCAAAGTGAAATGATCCTTCTCCTTTCAAACCTATACTGAGAATGTGCAGAGTAAATGTCATCACTCTTGCTTGTTTTTAATTGGAGGAACTGAGTGTGTTACAATTGCCCCTGGTCTCCCCTACTTTTCATTGTGAAGTAGCTAGTGGTTTGGTAATCAACTGTTTTTAAAGTATTTTCCTCAACACTGATCATAGGTAAAATGCCCATTTCCTCAACATGAGAAACAGAAACTTAAATGTTTTAAGTTTCTATTTCTCATGGGTATCAAATTAGACCCAAACAAACAACAAACGTTTCTTTATTCTTTCTTATTCATATCTTCTTATTTCTATATATATTATGTATTATTTATATTATTCTTTATTTCATAATTTCGATTTTATCTCGGAAATATCATAAATTTTATCTTGTAATTACGACTTTAACTTACAATTTCGATTTTTTATTTCAGTATTTTGACTTCTTATCCTATAATTTCGATTTATAATCTCATCATACTTTTTATCTCAGAATTTCGACTTTTTAATCACATAATCATGTTTTATGTCATAATTCCGACTTTTTATTTCATAATTGTGACTTTTTATCTCACAATTCCGACTTTTTCTTTTAAAATTTCGATTTTTATATCACAGAAATGACTTTTTATCCCATAATTTCGATTTTTATGCTGTAATTTCGATTTTTAATCTCACAATCATGACTTTTTAAATCTCATAGGATTTTTAAAAAGAAAAGTCATAATCAGGACTCGTAATTTCTCCTTATGTTACCATTTCGAGTTTTTAATCTTCACTTATGATTTACCGTGGAAAAATATTTGTTTTATTTTTCCCTTTTACTGGAGGAAACGGACTTCAATAGCTGTCATATAGTTCCATTAAAACAAACAAAAATAAACATGAAATACTCATTTAGTTTCCAGTTTTTAACACAGACTAAATGACGTCTCTGTATATATACATTTTTTTTTTTTACCATCCCTACATGAGAGAGCTCACAGAGAGCGTCACACGGGCACGGCGGGGTCAGTGACCGCGCACGCCGCCTGTTTATCTGTATGAGAGGTCCTCGGGAGCGCGCCCCCCCTGGCCGAGGAAGGTGAGCGAGTGTCTGGAGGGGAGGACTCGGGAGCGCGACCAGCCGAGGGATCGATCGGATTAAACTCGATTTGAGTGAAATTAACACAAAGGAGAGAAGAGCAACGCACACTAGCCGGCGAGGTCGCGGATGCGAGACACGCCGGAGAAATATTTCATGAAAAACAAACTTGAACTTTTTTTCCTCTCTTTATTTATATTTCAAACGAAAAAGGACCACGGTGGATTTTTTTTTTTCAAGCAAGCGGAGATACTAACCCTACTAACGAGGAGTTGATTTGATAAAAAGCCCGAAGTGACCGAGCTTGCTGGGTAAGCTAACAAATGCCCCTTTTGAATGCATTTTAAATTTTGTCGACCACATTTCAGTATCAGTGTGGTGGTTTCATAGTAACCACTAATTAGGAATAAAAACCGTTTAACTTAAATTCTTTCTTAATAGGAAGTTTTCCATACTTTTCCCAACCCAATCGGACTCTTTAATCCGGCGTGCGAGTTTGGTTTTCAGACCGATTCATTCAGAGCTAACTCAGTGGAAAGCTTCTGTTCTGGACCGCTGCTTTATTTCGCTTCTGTTTTATTCTCTCATTTCAGCAGAAAGTCATTGAAGGTCCATGTAGCTGCCATGCCGACATGCTAACAATAGCAAGTTTAGCTTTGCCACCCGCTGCATCGCTCACACACACACGCACAACAGTCCCATTAGTTAGTTGAAAAGTGGAAAGAAAAAGCTCCAGCGCCACACGGGGAGCCTCTCCGTTTCTCAGTCCGTTACCCAGACAACTTGTTGAATTTTCTAATCTGAAATATTGACTTAATTCAGTTTTAAAGTGTGACTGTTAGCCCAGTTAGCTAATTGTGTTGAAGCTTGTAGGAGACACGAGGTGGCTCGAGCGTAGAGGTGAGTCACTGGCCGACTGAATGAGCGGAGCTCTCAGGGAGATTCCCAGCGGAGAATACTTGGCATATATCGCAAAAAAACCCTCCGCTGGGTTGAATTAAAATGTTTCTACACAAAACTACAGATTATAGTTGCATTTCCACTGAATAGTTGTGTTTTTACTGGAAGAGGATAGTGTGAAGTGTCCGTAGTAGTCGCTAGTTTTATTGGACGGAAGGGACAGAGCAGCGGAGGAGAGGAGGGGGGCAGCCGTGAGGCCAGGCGGTCATTCCATACAACCGTGTTTTTCACGTTGTTTCTACCACATTTTACACTGTTAAAACCCCTTTAAAATGAACGAAAAAGACCCTCCTTCCACGAAGAGCTTTGGAGCAGAGAGAAAAGTGTTTTACATGAATAAAAACCGAGATGAGCGAGTCGTCCCCTGGTCCGGAACGACGTGCGAAATACCGCTGATAGGCTAATTAGCCGTGCTAGCCGCTGGAGGTTAGCCCAGCGCGAGGACACAGAAGTTCAGCTAGCCTGCTAGCCAGCTCTCATCCCCATTGTGTGCGGGCGAAGACCACTTATTGCCCCCCACCCCCTCCCCGAGCTAGCTAGTAACCTGCTCGGGGCGGTTATCAGTCGGTGCATATCGCTCCTGGGCAAGGAAATTAACTTTACACATCTTTCGCTTCACTTTTTGTCGAGTTAAAAAACAAAGTAACGCTTTACCTTTTCCTGTCATGAGCGCTTGTTATTGTGTTACATGTATCCGGCGACCGAAGTTTGGTAAGCACTCCGGCTACACTTGTTACTCGACGTGGACGGTAGAAACGGGAGCTCAAAACACCTGCCGGTGTCCTTGTGCTGTACTTCTCTCTAGTTGTAGCAACGCGTCTTTACGGGACACACAAATGATGATGTTTTCTTTCTTTATAGTCTGACTTTGATGCGTGTGTTACTTGCCCTCTTTCCCATTATGTGTTCTGTAATCGGTCAACTTGCATAATGGTCACCCTGCAGCTCTCACGCAACTTTGGCTGCGCTATATGTGGAAAAAAACTAAGCTCGTATCCCTCAACCACACACACTCACGTTGTTATTCATTCTCACATGGTGGTTTTTATTCACAGTCTGACACATTCCGTGTACATGTGCTGGTTCGTTATTTTTCCTCCTCCTGTCTGCCATGGAGCCAGGAGCTGCTGCTACCCCCACCACCACCACCTTGTGTTTGTGAGCCAAGATGGCAGCTAGTCATGTTTAGCGGGCCACAGAGGGAGAGATAAGAGGCCCCGACCACACACACATACACACACAGCACACAACAGATGTTCAGCACTATTTGGTGTCTCTCCCGTTTGTCTCTTTCGTCTTTTCTTGTGGTTTAAGTTGAGGCACCCCTCCTCCCCTTCAGCCACAAGGCTGCCTTGGACACCAAGTTAAATTTACCCACATTTGAATTGCATTAAAAACTGTGACCAAACTTTTGAATTTCATACACTTTAAATTCAGATCTTCTAAAATGGCTTCATTCAGGCAGATTAGTGGTAGTTTTATTCTTGTTATAAATGGTGCTTGTTTTTTGTTTTTTGTTTTTTGGTTCAGACTCAAGTAGGTTTTTCTGGATGTTGTTTGTGACCTTATAGTTTCTTCTCTTAACGTCAGGCCTTGAGGTTAAAAAACATGGCATGGGACATGGAGAAAACCATTGCAAAGAATATAGACATTAATATTTGAAACTTTAGGACACAATGTGTCCCCAAATCTAATTGTTACATAATCAGGGATAAGGAACAATCACTTAAATTGGCTCCCTTGTTCCTCTTTTGAAAATATCAGGCCTACTAAATTGTTTTTTTCAGTGTGCCCCATACCACAAAGCCTACAATTTGTTCATTTTTGTCATACTTAAGTTTCTTATTTCCCATTTTCGGTCTGCAGTGTCCCCGACATGGCCTCACACAGAGCTAGGGAAATCCCTGCCACCTTACACTGGGGTTAAAATAGGGGGACACACCACTTGCAGAAATGTGACTCATACACTATGAAACACATTAAGATTTGCCAGTTAATTGAGATTTCACGAATGACGCAATTAAATTTCCAGTGTAATATCCATTCACTGATGCTCGTTCACCACATGCACACCCCCATCATCTGAACACATTCAAACTAACATTTATGACCATAAAGATTTAAGCGTGCACTGTTACCAGTGGCCTCGTTCATTCAGTCACTTTTTCTTCAGGAAGAACGAGAGATACACTTTGTTTGGAACAGGTGTCCATCAATGTGTCATGCTTTTGAACAAGCTGTTCCCTGTTATTTTGACCTATGAATCATTAGCGTGATCCGCTTTGGTTATTTGAACATTTCACTCGTAATGTGGCACTTTCTATTGACCTTTTCACCAACACTCACTGTTTTCATACAGTGTCAGGATAGCTCAGAGGCAGGGAGCTAAACTTGAAAAATGTTGGGAAAGCGATTAGAGGAGGAGAGGCCAAAAGCAAAATCGGTGTTTGTGTGATGGGAAGAAGGAGAGGTCAGCAGTGCCCCTGATGGCATGCGGAGAGCAGTTTAACTTGTACTGAAAACACTGATGTTGTTGTATTCTGTGTAGAGAAAATGGCCTTTGTTAACGTCTTCGTCCATCCCATCTGATTTGTTACTCTTTGCTAAGTGTTACCCATCAGTGTCCCTTGATGGTTATCTTTTGTGCATATTCAAACACACTGCATGTTCTGACTTTGCTCATATGATTTTAGAACGTAGTTTTCCCCCAGTTGACTTGTGAGTTGTGCTATTTCCATTGACAAAATCCCCATCAGTGCAACCTGCTCACTAGTTTTGTGGCAGGCCAAGTCTTCTACTTGAGAAGAGCGTAACTCATCAGAGAGCTTTCTGTTTGCCTTTCTCCCTAATTTCTTTCAAATCTGAATGAAATTACCCTTTCACTTTATTAAATTATCAGTTCTCATTTTTGCCAGATCCGTCACATTAAGAATAGCTGAGTGTTTCTGTGTTAACGTGGATTTCTCTGCGGGTCTGTGATGAGGGCTGAGATATTTTTTTTCCCTCCGGAGGCTGGTTAGAAGTTTATATCAAAAGCACATTTTCACTTTCTGTGTAGCTTTTTGCGCTGCTTTAAAATGATTTTCATGTCGAACTTGAAGCATTAGCACCCACTCACATACTTGGTCCATTTAGGTGATGAACTTGACTAACAAATTCAAATTGATTTTCAGCTTTTGGCAGAAAGAAAGCAAGTGTGTTGTCAATATTGTGCTGTTTTTTCACCCACATAGTATGAAGGAAATTAACTTGACTAGATGTATTAAACATGGTCTTTGTACCTGTTGTGAAGCTGAGACCCCCTTGTCACTTTCAAATTGGCTATGTTACATGAGCATTGATTCTTGAAAATTGGAAAAACAGACTTACAGATAGAAAAATCCTAGCTTTGGGTAGTTAAGTGGTTAAATCCCAGCACCAAGGATGGAATTCCCACTGTGGATGTGAGAAGATGTCCTGAAACTTTTCAAAATGTCAGTATTTCCCTCTGCCTCACTTATATTCAAAGTTTTGAGTCAATTGTTAAAATTTCTCTACATCATCCTCCAGTTTAGATGTAAATGGCGCTCAAAGCGAAAGCTGAGCAACAGCTAGTCCTGTGGGGACTTTTTTTTGCGAATACCTCTTCTTAAGCACAGGCAGTGCTTCCTCTCAGGCCATGCTGCCCTCACCAGCCATTGGTCGCAGCAAGCCTGCAGACACTGCTAAAGGGGGAAGATTTTTTTTGCAACATAAAGAACCCCAACCATATAATGTATTTTTTTTTAGTATTTACTGTATATTTTGAGTTACAGGTGACTTTCCCTAAAAAATACACTGCAGATAAACACCAATTAAAGCCAACTTAGAGTGCTTCTGATACAGAAATTGAAAGCTGCAGGCTGATAAATCTGTATCAGTCTTTCTATGATTGAAGTAGCAGATACTTTATCTTTTCTCTTAAAATTAAAGGTTAAAGATAGGATGGATAGAAAAGCACAAGGACCAAGGTTTTGTTTGGCAGCATGTGCCATGACTTTATTCAATTAAGAAGAAATGGCTGTGAGTTTTTGTGAAAATCTAAAACATGGCCGGTGGAAAATCACCTATGGGAATGTAACTATAATTTGCATACTTTGAAGGAAGTGTGTAATACTAGTGAGGTCAGTACAGATTTTGCCAGCTGGACTTTTCTGAAGTCTTTCTACACTGCAGTTATTTTTCTAGTCAGACACAACCCTTTAAGCGTAATCACATATGTTCCCTCAACTGTGTTTCCATCATTATTTCCAGTGTTAAGTATTGCAAATTTAGAAAAGGTTGAAAAATTTAGAAACATTCTCAATTTTGCAATTTGTTTTCACTCACTTGAGGTGGTTTTTACCTTTTTGTTGGAAAAAAAAGTTAAAGCACTTAAAGGGAGATGGAAAACCTTTTTCCAAACAAGTTCTGCAGTAAAAATTTAACTCAGCTGTTTCTGTGCTGGCAGTGTCCTCGTCCTTCCCATGACGCTTATAATACAGCCATAATAGTTCTGCACAGATCTGATGGAACCTTACTCACATTAATATATTAAACTAACAGAACTATCATATTTTCATCCTCTGTTCTACATTGTTTCTCACAGTTGGGGGCTTGCAGGACTCAACAAATGCAATGCTAGGCTAGTAAATCTAGCCACTGACTTGCCTGACTGGGCAAGTAGTAAAAAAGAATTATACCGTTAAACTGTTTTGATTATTGATTTATTGTTAAAGTAACTTTCCTTGCAAAATGGCTGAAACTGCTGTTTTCATCCCTGTTTTTCTTTGGTTTTTGAACTGATAAAACAAGACATTTAAAGATATTGCCTTGGATTTTGGAAAAACTGGGTTAGACATTTGTCAGTATTTTCTAACATTTAGACATGGCAGTCCTAGATTAAACATTACTATTAACTTTCTTAGACTTTGTTGTTATTTGATAACCCATAATATTTAAGCCGATTTGTACAGGGCCAAGTAAAAATTGACTTTGAGCTTGTAGATTTGCCCAAGTAGGCAAGTGGGGGAAAAACATTAATGTTAAACCCTGGTTTGAGTAGCACTCTTAACGACATGATCTTTTTGCGCCCTCTTCTTCTGAAATGGTATAATAATTTTCCGACTTGAGAACTGGTGCCACCTACTGCTTATCTCAATGAACCAACTCCAAATAATCGTCTATCTCTAGCAGATGGAAGCAAGCATTCATTCAGGCTTTCTTTTGCTGATTTACTCCAAATTTGTGATACATTTAGGTGGAAACACGGCTTGCGTCACCAGGGAGGAACTTGTATTTCAGAGGTGGATGACGCTGACTACCAGGCTCAATGGCCAGTACTGAACTGACTCCGTGTGTAGGACAGATAGCACCTGATGCTGCAGTGCTTCTGTTGGACAGTTAATTGTTGAAAGCCTGTTGTTGGGTATCTGAGCCAGTTGTACTGGTGTTTGTTAGGGTGGCCATTTTGTCTCCTGTCATCATGTGTCGTGGATGGCAGCCCTGTTAGCAGAGATGAGAAGTGGTGCTGTTGTTTGTCTCCATCTCTTTCATCTTGCCATCTATCGCTCCACCTCCACCCCTCACCCACCCACCCACCCACCCACTCACTACTCCCTCTCTGCCCATGCATGAGCTCCCTCCTCTTCTTTCTACTCTTCATTCTCACCCTTTCCATCTCTTTCTTTCTCTCTCTCTCTTTCTCTCCATCTTTGCCTGCCTGTCTGTTTTCTCCCCTCTCCCACCCCTCCCCTCTCCTCCCTCCAGTCCTCTCATTTCCAGCCAAAAGGTTAGCGGGGGTCTTTAGCACCGTGGTGACATTCAAAACTGAGTGTCATCACTGTCTCTCTCGCTCTCTCTCATCCCTCCCTCTCACCTGTCTCTCCCTCTGCCCCCCCTCCTCCTCCTCCGCACTCGCCTCCCCCATCCCCCCATCCTCCTCCTGCAGCGAGGGCCTTCTGGACCAAGTGCTGTGCCTAGAAGAGAGGCTGGCGTTGATACAGCTCTCAAGTGTTTGTGTGTGGGCTGTATGTGTTTTCTGTGCGTGTGATAGAGGAGACGGCCTGTCAAGTACATCTCTGACCCATATGTGTGCATGCCTTTTAATCTATCCTTGACCTCCTCCCGGTGTTGTGTCGCGTATCCTGTTTTTCCTCTTCATCCTCCAGCTCTCACACAACATCAGACCTCACCACCACTGCTGGGAAACAAATAAGCAAAGCTAAAACCCAGGACACTCCACTGGAAATATGTGGGAGTTTTGTGTCATCAGCTGCTGATGAATCCCATCGCTGAAAAGTGGCACCACGAAAATCTCATCAGTTTCCTGGAGCACGCTGTGGTTTAATGGCACTGTTGTGGCATGCGTGCATCCTTCCACCTCTCCTCATTTTCTCCCACCATTCCTCTCCTCGAGTGATTCACATGGCTGATGAAAGGTTAAGTGCTGCTTGCTTGTGGAATCAACATCCAGTTAGGAAGATGGAGATGGATGCAAGGTCAGAGAGGGGAGAGATGTAGGAATAAGGGATAATGTTAAAAGGATAGTTTAGATTTATTTGATGTAGGGTTGTATGAGGTACTTATAGTCAGTGTATTACCTACAATAGCAGCACAGAAGCTAAGCAACCTTCTGCTGTGGACAGGCTCAGCAACAAAAGGTATTTTAGCCCCTTAAAGAAAGGTTTAGCTTGAAAAAAGTCAATATCAGTTTAAGTTGTTAAGGGATGTTATTGATTAATCATTAATCAAAAAACATTAATAGTCTAGTGGTTTCATGTAGGATCTACTTTCTTTCTGCAGTGGAATCAGAAAGTAGTTCCTACATTAAAATGCTCAGAGCAAGGTTTGAAGATTATCTTGACAACCAAGACACACAGGTTTTGAATTTTGAAATGCATTTGTGGTGCTTTGAGCACAACAAACTGAGAACATGAACCAAACTCTGCAACTCACACCAAAACAATCTTGATGGATAAATAGTGTTAAAGGCCAGGGAAAAATATGTATTTCTGATTTTGCGGCAACTGTGCCTTAAAATGAGACACTTGAATTTTCTATCTTATTATTTATAAGATAGAGATTATTTATGATAAATCAATTAATCTATTACTGCAATTGGTTTTCAATCTAACTGTTAAGGGAAATGCACAAAATTTGCCCCCATAGTACAAGTATACACTGTGGTTAGAATATTTCCACTGCTTTACCTTGTTGTCAGATAGCATTTTTCGACAGCAAACTGCGGTTGTTAAAGTGAAATATCACTTTTTTCAAACTGAGACTTCTTTGACAAAAACAGTCGGCAGTCTAATGCTGCCTTGCCTTGGTTAGTTTGACTTTTTAAAAGAATAATTTGGACTCACTAAAGTCACACAATAACACAAAAAGACCAGCAACCCCTGTGTTTGGTGAGGTAACATTACTGATCTTGCACATGGTTGGTTTGGAGAGAATGGTTTTTGGCTTATATAATGCAATTTCAAGTCTGAAAAGGCTGTCTGGTGGGAAACTAAAGCAGTAAAAATATTCTCTACATATTGTGTACACTCAACACTGATAAATTGTTTCATAATTTCCTTTTTAAGTGGCTTAAATATGTTTTGCTGCTGACCCCATCCACAGCAGTATATTTATAGTGTCAGTGTTGGTGCCCCCTCTCTACTTCTAACTGGGGCCGTGCCGACTTGCATCTTCCGTAGTTGATACACTAAGGGCAAGTGCCTCATACAACCCCACATAAAAAAAAACCCAGAACAATCGCTCTGACCACATGAAAGAATATGAAGCTCTCTAGAAATGTCCAGAAAGCATATATGTATGCACATATATATATATATATATTGTGTGTATATATATTATATAATATTATATATATTTATAATATATATTATATTATATATTATATATATGTATATTATATATATTATATATATATATATATATATTATATATATATATGTGTATATATTGTATATATATATATATATATATATATATATATGTTATATATATATATATATATATATGTTGTTGTATATATATATATATATATATATATATATTATATATATGTGTATATATATATATATATTTATATATATATATATATGTGTATATATATATATATATGTGTGTATAATATGATGCTTGTTGTGTACATTGTTGGTCATTATTTATAGCACTCAGTTGACCCAGAACTTTCTGCTTAAAGACGTTCCTCTGCTGTATTTGTTTTAAAAAAAAGTGCTTAGGACATACTGAGCTGGATTCAGAGCCACGATGGAAGCACTTTTGATCCTGGAGAGCGCATTGGCTCTGGAAAAAGGGGTGTGTGAGCGCATGTGTCCCAGGGGAGAAGTTACCCCACAGCTTTATAGGAAGGACTCTGGAAGTTAATTGGTTGTTAGCAGGCAGGCAGGCGGGGCAGGGAGGGGAACCAGCCAATCTCTGGGGACACGCTCCAGACCTGCCTGTCCCATTGGTCTAAAAAGGGCATGTCAATAGTAGTGATTGATTAGGGAGTTGTGGGAGCAGCTTGGTCTGTACTGTGTGTGTGTGTGTGCATGTGCGTATGCACGCGCGCCTGCACCTTCCTGTTCTGTCTCTCATAAAGGGGTAGTTTGGTGTTTCCAGTATTGCTGGAAATTGATCATGAAACACTTCTTTGGAAGCTCACATTTCATTCATGTTTGATCTAGACTGTGAATCAGAAAAGTACTTCCCGTGATGTTCGTGTTGCTCATAAATGTTTCCAGAGCTTCATCTTAATTTCTCTGCACAGGGTTGACAAATCTCTTAACAGCCCCAAACCAACAGTGGTTTTGGATTCCCAGCTTGTAACAAATCCTGTAGTTTTTGAAAAGTCTACCCCTTTGAAAGTTTGACAGGGGTTTCCCCAAAGCCAGTAACGGTAGTAGTAGTGTGCCACTGTGATAACTCATTTGCATCACCGAGCAGCAATTTTCCCCCTCACCCACAACAGTTTGATTCTGATTTCCATTTAGGGTCCCACCCTTCATGTTGAATTTCTTAACAAAAGTCTAACCGCAGGGATGTGATCTTACTACAGGCTACAGGTAGCCTTGCAGTCTGAGGGGAGAGGTGACCATGACTCAGTGTGGTGGGGCAAGCTATAGTCCTGTCAAGATACTCCAGCCAGACACCAGTGAATGTTAAATCCTCATTGGTGGTCATTGTGAGGTGTTCAGAGTGCATTATCTGACCTGACATGTGACCTTCCTCCTGACCTGAGTTGGATGTGAGTTGGACACTACAGCAGTCTCATAACGGAGTTAATTAGGTCGAGTTTTAAAGAGTTTTGCAGACACTTTTGTTCTGGACTTCGAGCTGCAAATAGATCACTGAGAGGCTTCACTCTGGCTCAAGCTATAAATTTAAGACCTCAGTTTTATAGGCTTAAAATGATGTGTATCTTAAATGATTTGCATCAGCCCTTTCCAAGCTGTTGTAAATAGATTTTGTACCGTAACTATCAGTGACTGTTTCAGTAGATGAGTGGAACAGACCATTCAGCTTATTACAAGGGAACAGTGTATTTCTATAAAGCATTTTACAACAATTTGAATGGCAGTTTGCCATCATACGCTACTGTTCACAAGTTCAGGGTTGAGTCTGTTACGTATGTGTAAGAATTTTAAGATCCACAGCAGTGTTGTTTGAGATGTTTGACATAAATGAGATTTGTGATATTTATGAAATAATTTCACCTGATCACCACCATACCTCATTGCCCAATGTTCAGTGTTAATCTTCCTTGATTTCACTTGCCAAGTCTGGCAAGTGAGCCAGAAATGTACTTGCCCAAAGTTAATTCCTGCTTGCCCCTGAGCAAATTTTTATTTATTAGCAGTTGTCAAATGTTTTCAAGCCATTTTGGTGTGGTACTGCATACCAGGTCAGCCTCTTTCCTCCTTTGAATAGCGGTCACACTGGAGTGTGGAATGAATGACTGCATATTTTTCGAAATATAACACACCGCAAATGATCAGCTTTGCGATTACCTCACTTGCCATAGCATTGATGTTTCGTACAAGCACTGGCAAGGACCCAGAGGAAGGGTTAATTATTGTGATTTTTTTCTTTGTTTTTTAGTGATCTGTACCAAACATTTTTTTTTTTTGTCAATAAAATTCTGATTAATTGTTCAGCCGTACTTTTGTTATGGCACTCAGGCAAAAGTTTGATTTGCCTTTAAGAAAAAAAAAAGGCCCTGTTTTCTCTGCTTTGCATTCAAACTTACAGCGAAGGAGTTTCACCAGCATTCTTTTATGCCACCCAACTTTTGTTACCAGGATCATTTAAATGCTTACTTGCGCTGTAGCTCATAAATGTTGTCTTTACTCATTGCAATTTTCTCACA
The DNA here is from genome assembly GCA_034769285.1 of Lutjanus argentimaculatus. Classification (NCBI taxonomy): domain Eukaryota; kingdom Metazoa; phylum Chordata; class Actinopteri; order Lutjaniformes; family Lutjanidae; genus Lutjanus; species Lutjanus argentimaculatus. The sequence goes on along the minus strand of JAWZSL010000011.1, from coordinate 4,310,607 downwards.
AAATTGCCCAAATTGGTACTATGTATGTGCAACTCTCAACAGAGTTGAGAATTAAGTGAGATGGCTTACTTCTTAGTTATCTCCATCATCAACTTTGAAAAAAAAAGTGTTCAACTTTTTTACCACTGCAAAATCATGCAAGTGAGTTTCTAGTGGGGCTTTTCTGTTGTCCAAGTTGTGAGGCTGAACTCATGTTATGCAAGAGCAGAAAGAGACTTTAAGTGTCCGTGTGTTCAGCTCTCAGTACTGGAACTTCCTAACTGACCTTCTGTGGTTTGAAATTTAATTTCTCTCCTGTGTTGGCATTTCTACTTTCAGGTTTCTGCTTTATTTTACTGTTTCATGTTCACTTTCAGCTGTACAGGAATTGTGCAAGTTACTGCTGATGAAAATGCAACATTTCCTAAGCCTTTGAATGACAAAATAGCACAGGACTTTGATTGTGAAGATTTTTTGGGAGATTGTTTGTTCACAATTTGACAGCTGCTTGACTTGTGCTAAGGCCAGCACATGTGTATGGAAACGTGGTGCAGATTTACTACCCCGACATGCCATTTCACTTGGTAGTCCTTATAAGAGTTTTTGCCAAAAGAGAATGTGGATTTATTGCAACTTAACCATCATATTGATGACATTGCTACTTCAATACTCTTTGCCATTGAGCATGGGACAGTATGAATAGATTTTTCATGCTGGTGTGCCAAAATATCAATTTGAATCTGAAAGGTTTAGGGCTTTACTTGACCGCATAATAGGTTTCAAAACTTAAAAGGCACAATTTTAACACAATTCCCATCAGTAGGGAAGAAATTTAATAGTTAAACACAGAAATAACAATAGCTGCTTGTATATACATTTAGCCTATTTTCCATGTTATACCTCTATGTTCTGTCTATGTCTTGCATTGCTCACCTTTTAACACAGTCACAGATGCAAGTGATTTTCAAAGATCCGACAGTCAGTTTCACAGACCCTAGAACAGGTTCTTTAGCTCAGTGAGCACATGCACACACACAAACACACACTCTCCTCGAGCAGGTTCCTTGGCCACCCCCTGTGGCCTACTTCTCTCTCTCTCCTCCTCTCCTGTGCCTGTCTCTCAGCCGGCCTCCGTGTCCTCTGGGATCAGACTGGGAGCCGGCCAGTGGTTTTTCCTACCACATGGTAAAGGCAGGGAACAGATTGGATAAACACAGCCCTTTCCTGCTGACCCACCCCTCCCCGAAACACACACACACCCCGACATGCACGCTGCGCACACACACACTGTCCATTAACGAAGCAGCCGTGCGTAAAATAACCAGATTTTCTCTAGCTTCACTGCTTCTCTCTTTCTTCTCTCGCTTTCTTGATCCCCCCCTCCTCCCCCTCCTCCTCTTCTCTCTTCCTTCCTTCCGGGCCTCAAATCCCAGCCCCAAACACACGGCCCTGCATCCCCTCACTTGAGCGTAATTACACACACAGCTAGCCAGCTCCTGCGTGCTGTCCTCCATTTGGGAACAAAGGTATAAATTATAGCGGCTTAGATCCTTGTGGTAATGGGAGGTGGGTGGGCGCACGCGTGTTCTCCAGAGGAAGAGGGAGATCACTCACTTCTTCAGGTGTCTAGTTGGGTTGTGTCTGCTAAGCTTTTGGTGTAGTTTGTTTCTTTGGCTGTGTTTTGTTTGTCTCTGCCTGCCTGTCTGTCTGTCTGTCTGTGTCTCAGTGGAAAAATGGTGTTGTTGACATGGCAGAGATTTCCTGTAGTAAAGCCTGGAGGCTACAGACAGTTTAGCTGCCAAACTTTCAACAGCACAGACAGGACCGCATTGAGCCGCTTGTTGGCTAATCGCGCTTCCTTCTTCCTCCCTTCACCCCACACCAACACTGCATACACACAGTGATTTGGAGCCATTTGGTCAAGTATGATGTGACAAGTTAGTTAGGACAAATAAGGTTTTGTTTAAAAGAAATTTAATAAGGGAGGAGTCTTTCTCAGCTCTCCAATTTGACTTTTTGTATCAAGAAGGGGATCATTGCATGCAGATTGTACTCCAGATTTCTGAAAGAATTAGTCAGCATAGGCTCTCAGAAATGTTAAGAGCAGGAAAAAGGAGAAGTGTGCACAGAGGGCTGAGCGCCTGCAGGTTTTCATACCAACCAAAGTTTACACCAGGTGACGTCACCGACCAACACACCTTGACTCAGACTGGAGGAACTTATCAGTTACATCAGCTGATGTAGGGATTGGTTGGAGTGAAAACACGGACACTGTGACACTGTAGTGCATGCTCACCTGTTTACATGAGGGCTGCAACCAGTGATTGTTGTTGTTATTTTCTTGATTAATTGTTTAGTCAGAATTGTAAAAAAAAAAATGCTCATCACAATTTCCCAGAGCTCAAATTGATGTCTTCAAATCAGGGATAGCTTGATACCGCATCTGCGCATACCAATCCGATACTATCTTTTTCCTTTTCTGAAACTGAATATGTTTGTAAGACTGTACTTTAACTATTAAAACACTCAAAATGAAATTTAATTAAATGCATAAATTGCATTTATTTTGACTTTTTCTTCCTTGAGTTTAAAATAACTCCTCACAGCTGAAATGGCAGCACTGCTGACAGGTCTCACTCACGTTCTACCTCCTGTTCTCGTGACACATCCTGCTCTTCTGTGTTACAGTTGATGATTCTCTCTTTACGGCATGTTGCTCAAAGTTTAGTTAGGCATTGACATGATAGCTATGACTAATGGATCAAGTTGGATTATACTTTACTGACACTTTAAATTGCTTCTTTTGTCCAGGAGTCTGAAATCCAAAGATTTTTCACCTACTACCATAAAGTAGGGATGCATGATAAATATCGGGGCTGATAAGTTGTCCGTTGGCCTGTCACGTGTATATTGGTCTATATCAGTATCTGCATATATTAGCTGATAAATATCAGCCATAATAATATCTGATTTGACAGATTATGTCAAAACATTTAATTTGGATTTAAGGCAAAATGCTCTACAAAAGCTGAAGTGTATTTTAAGTTTTTTTTATGTACTTTAAACTAAATGAACATTTGAAGAATAAGAACTGTTTTTGTCGTAATAGTGATGTCAGATTTGGTCTGGTCTTTTTTCAGCATCTCAAATGTGAATATTTTCTGGTTTCTTTAGAAAACTTAATATCTCTGTTTTGGACATAAGACATTTGAGAACATCAACTTGAGTTTGGAAAACAACGATGAGAAATCTTTCACCACTTACTGTCTTTTCAGGTCCAAACCACTAATCAATAAATGGAGAAAATAATCAACAGATCAACTGATGATTGAAAAATTGTTAGTTGCAGCCCTAGTTTAGTCACCTTTGAATATTAAATCATCCATCTTTTGTCACTACATCTTGGCCTAACATGTGCATAAACTACAGGTTATATGAGCTTTTTAAAATACAGAAATGGGTTACCTTATGGCCACAAGAAGCAGGTAATTATTGATTATAAGCTGAAAAAAATTCAGGTTGTGTATCCCTATCAGAAATGACAGAGAGAAGCAGCAAATTCTTAAATTTAAGAAGAATTACTGCAGTGCCAGTTTACAGGCATTGTCTTAAATAGCCAACAAATGTACAAGTATCAACTGAAACTGCACAAAACTGTGATCAGGTTTTCTGTCCTTCAAGACATGCATTTCGATGTAAGAATGCGTATAAGACCTTTGTCCTGGGGTTGGAGGTTGATGACAGTGTTTTCATTAGAGTTCCTGTTTGGGTTTCTGTAAAATGAAGGCCCATCTCTGCTGCACTACAGTGAATGACTGTAATATTGCCGACTGCCAGAGAGGCCATTCAATTGCACTAACTTGGCAGTGATATTCTGTGGTTTCGGCTTGGCTGAACGCATGGCCTCGATAATTGTGGTTTGACAGAGCTGCACAGTCAGTGTGAATTCCTGAGCCCTAGCTGGTGATCGCCAGTTCATTTATCAAGTCGGCTAAAACTATACGTGTTGGAGCCACTCAGTGATTACTTATGGTTTCAGCAGGTGAGGTGGAACTTGCCGAGCTGTTAATTATGTTGTTGGACTCACAGGCTTATGTGCCTGCCTGCCTCCAGCAGCGACACAACCAAACCCTTTTCATATTTCTTCTCACTTTGTTTAAACTGGATAATAAAACTGTCAGCTGCTTCAAGGTCAAAGTCCTGATACTGTATCTCAGCTTTTATTTTGGGACATAGTTTGCTTGGGGTTATTACACACAAGAAAAGCAAAGGAAAGGCCTTGTCCCTTTCATCTGGAAACTATGTCAGCTGTCTGCTGCACGATGCTTTTGGTTCTTCTAACTGTTTGAAAATGCTTTTGTTTTTTGAGCTAAACATTTGGTGGTTGCATGTTCTCAAATGTGAGAATTAATTGCTTTTCTTGGTCTTAGGATGTATTAAGTGGAATATTTTTGGGTCGAAAAAAAACACTTTAAGATGGCAAAATAACTCGCTTACTTGCTGTTTTAACATACTGGGATCAGTATTTTTCACTTTTATGATGTTTTATAGAACAAACTGTTAATCGAGAAAATGATCAGCTGAGTAATCAATCATGAAAATGATTGTTAGTTGCAACCCATCTGTCTTTTTACGGGAGAGTATTACGGCCAGGTATAAGGGAAGGAAGATTTATTTTTGCATCTTGAAAAGTAGAAATGCCAACTTTATTCTCGACATGGTATTTCAACTTTATTCTTTACATTTTGACTTTATTCTCATAATGCAAAATTTAAAAAGTCTTCTGATTCATTTTTTCTTAAGCCTAGTGTTAATACTGAAAGGTCGACTTTATTCTTGCTATTTGAAATTTAAATGCAAAATTTAAACCAAATCTTCCCCCTCTGTTTTTTTCCTTAATGTGGCCTAAAAAGTCACTCCATCATAGTTTTTAGTAGTCTCCCTTTGTTAAGCAACATCTTAGAGTACTCCTCTGTCATTGGTTGTTATGACATTTCATTCAGGCTTACTTTTGACATTTATCTAAACATGTACAAGTTCACCCAACTCTGATATTGTGGCACATCTTGAAACGCCAATATGCAAAGTAATCTGTCTCAGATAAACAGTCCGAAAGTTGGTACTTCCCTCCCCTTGTCACACATGATATTCAGTTTTTTTCCTATTCAATGAAAATAATTGTTAACAAAGACTCTTTGGCACCTTTCTATAAAATAAGGTATTTTATGTGTCTTATTTTGTAGGAATGTACAGTCTGTACTGTAACAGATGTGGAGAGTATGTAAGTTTTTTGACAACAGCATGAATCACTGATATATACTTAGATCATTACTCAGCATCAGGCGATCCACTTAATGACATGCTTGGAATCACTTCTGAAAAAGTGGTATTGGTGCACCGCTAATAATAATGGAGAGGTGGAATTCTTTTTTATTATGAAGTCATCTCCCTTCAAACTGACCTGTCTGTTGTTTAATGCTTGAGCATGTGCAGGCTGTCACCTCTGAAAACACTGATAAACATCAGTGCGGTCTTGTGAAACCACATATGTGAACACAACTTCTCAGTTGTGTTAGCAGATATCCGTCACTGGGTAGTTGACTGAATTTGTGAAGGACTGTATCATGGGACCTTAAGGGCCTGCTATGCTGCTAATAACGCATACTTAATGTATTTTAACCACCACACCAGTAGTGTTGTTGGTGTATGGCTGCAACATTGATCATTTAATCTGTTGATCGTTTTCTTAATTGATGCGAAATGTCACAATTCCTCAGAGACTTTTTGCAACCAAGAGACCAAAGCCAGGATATGATGATATAGTTTAATCTCATAGAGGACCAAGAAAACCAGAAAATATTCACATTGGAGAAGCTGGAACTCATGAATTTGTGGCATTTTTGCTTGAAAACATTTAACGTGTAATCAGCTATCCAAATAGTTTTAGATTAACTTCCATCTTATTCAACTAATTGATTGCTTCAGCCCTGCTGTGGTGTCCAGACTTTTTGTCTGTCAGACGACTACACAATTATGAAATTGCGATCCAGTTGCTGCCTATAATTGCTAGCTAAAATAAGCAGTGTTTTTCAGTTCTGCAGCACTGAAACTCTTAATCAAAACACTACTTATTGGTTGTGAAGGTGTCTAACAACATAGAGAGCAATGACAACATGTGCATTGTGATCGACTGTATTTCCATACAAAGGAGTGATTACAACGACAAAATGAGGTGACATAAATTTGACTTTTCAACACTTCTGATTCAATTGATTATTTGAGTAGGGATGTTAGGATTATTAATACTGCTAAACATTATTTGGTGCAAAAAACAGACATGACATAAAAGATTTTAAAAGATTCAGCAGTTATTTTATTATTACTTTTTGACGGAAATAATAAGTTAAATTGTTTCTCGAGTTATTGTATTTATCTATATTTTTTTTAAATTAAATTTAGTAAAGTGAGCACACGCTTTTGAATGTTTTGCCTTGTCAGCTTTTTATGTAATGTTACATAAATACTGATAGCCGTATTGTTAGTCCTGGAGCTTATCTGTATTTTGGGATTGACCAGTCAGGAACCAGTACGGGTTCTTTATACCCCATCCCTAGCTGCTGCTCATAAATGGTAGCAGCACTTTCTGTGCTGCTGCACTGAAACTGTAAATCTAAACGCTCTTTATTGGTTGTGGTGTCGTCCAACAACATGGAGATCAATGCCAACATGTGCATTGTGATTGAGGATATTTCCATACAGAATGAGTGATGACTGCAACAGATGGAGGCGACATAAATTTGGCTTTTAAACACTTGTGATTCACTCGAATTGTGTTTGAGTAGATACTAAATGGATATGATGTTTAGAAGTTCACACTGATGGGGCTGTGTTGGTGGGAGTGTATTGTAGCAGATTAATATGAGCCATGAAGTCTAGTTTTTTTTTTTCCAAAGTGGAAAGTCATCAAGGCAGAAATGGTTTTCCCCTTCATCTTAATGCTTGTAAGGTGAGCAGCACCTGGTTATGTGTACTGGAATCTATTTGATTGGCCAGCGCTCTAAGTTTCCACATGACGGCAGACCAATAATTACTTACGTTTGTAATCATGTATATGGTCTCACCTTCTCTGGACCCCTCACCACGTGTGTTACAGCGGTGGGAGGGGAGAGGGGCGTGGGGGGCTAAATGCATCATCCTTTGATGAGATTTGGTGTCTAAAGCGGCACACTGACCGTTCACCTAATTCCTTCTGCAGTGACAGCTGGGCCTCAATGCCAAACCGTGCATGTGTTTTTTGTGTGTGTTTGCTGTGAGAAGGAGACGAGAGCTCAAGCCTGGCTCAAGCGGCAGAGGAAGTGGTACAGAAAGTTCAAGAAAACAAAGCTGAGGAGAGCAGAAGGCTCGTCTCTCCCCTGGCTGTTAGACTGAAGGAGGTTTCACTCAGGAGAAGAGGGATGAACAGCACCAGTGAGAGGGAGGGAGGATGAAATAAAGGAGAGGAGAGAGGTGAAGTGCAGAAGGAATGTGTCCAGCTCTGTCCAGGGTGCAGAAGAGTGTTATCTGGTGGGAGGCTCACTTCTAAAGGCTAGACAAAATACAAGGAGGACAAGTGGAGGAAAGAATCTGTTGCTCTCATACTTGCACTAGAGCTGTGATCTGATGAAAGCCCCGAGGCTGCGGTGTGCACACACACACACACACTCACACACAGTAGCCAGCAGCAAGTGCTTATACAGCTACAATTATTCTGTATAGTGGAACTTGCGCTCTAATGTAGTGTGCATCTGACTGAGCTGACAGGAAATCAGTTGCCTTCGTAGTAGCTCGCTGCAAAGGATGTGAAATTATGCTCAATTACTCTCACCTGCCACACACACGCGCTCACATGCGGAAACTTTTTTTCTCCCTGTAGTGATTGAAATGCACAGGAAGTGATGTAACTCAACAGCGCTGGTGCTTACACTGCTGTGATCCAGTAGCGGAACACAAGTTCTCTAATGGCAACAGCTGAAGCGCTGCTTTAACTGCAGAGGCTGTTGGTTTGTGTTGGGCTGTCATACTGTAAGATCATGTTTGGGTTCTGTAGAGAACATTTATAGATTATCTTAGAGCTACCAAAGAGATTTGATGATGTGCTGTTTTTGTTTTTATGTCATTGTTTGATTTTTGTGTCTGTTGGTTGGACAAAACCAGCTATTTTAGGATGTTGTGCAAAATTGCAACACTTTTTTTTTTTTTTTACTTGATTTGATTTATTATTTAAAATATAAACACAAGCCTTTTGACTCTTGAACACAAAGTTTGAACCAACTATGCTTCCACAGAGTTCAACTTTTGGTCAGGCAAGTGGGTCGGAAATCTACTTGCCCAAAGTCAATTTTTACTTGCCCTTTTACAGCTGGCTTATTTATTAGAAGTTATCAAATAACAAAGTCATTTGTTATGTTTAATCTAGGGCTGCAGTGTCAAATAGTAAAAAATGTTCATCACAGTTTCTCAAAGTTTGACTTAATGTCTTTAAATGGCTTATTTTGTCAGCCCAAAGTCAAAAATATTCAGTTTAATATGATAATAAACAAAGAAAATGAGAAATCTCCAGATTTTAGAGGCTGAAAACAATATTTCTGAATGAAAAATTACTTTAACGATAATCCAAATAGTTTAGTTCCTTTTTACCCTTGCCCAGTCAGGCAAATGAAGTGCTAGATTAACTTGCCTGACATGGCATTTTACTTGCCCTGGGCAAGCGGGAAACCCTGATTGTTGAGCTCTTCTTCCATCTACAATTGTCTACAATTGCACACACATAGTGTATATAACTATATGGAGGGTCTGAACTCGCATTAGAAAGTGTACCTACGTTTCACATAATGCATCAGTGATCAAATGACCAAAAGAAGATGGTGTGGTTTGCTTCTTGTATATGGGAATGGGAACTGATAAGGTTTCATTGATACCAATGCTATTATCAATTCTGCTTATCAGTCCCATTCTTTATTTCCCCTACTGATTTCCCTCTGGCTATAGCCTGAGCTGCCTTGTAGAGACAGTCTGTCTGTAATCATTTAAAATGGATGAAACGAGACAATATTTGTGCAGCATTCATTTTTATTTAGGTTTTCTTAGTCAAAGGAAAAAATCTGCTTAGGCTGCGTGCTAATGTCAATAAAACATAATTTACACTTGACCATGTTGCTTGGTTGGGAATAGGGCTGCTACTAACAATTTTTTTTCATTGTTATATCTGTTGATTGTTTTCTTGATTAACATAAAATAATGGAAAAATTCGATCAAGCCAGATTTCGTCCTCAAAATGTCTTATTTTGCCCACATCAAAAAAAGCTTAAAAAGCTGAAATTTTACCATTTTGATTTTTTTTTTTTTTTTGTCTTATAAAATCACTCAAACCAATTAATTGAATATCAAAATGGTGGGTGACTCATAATTGATTAAGTGATTAAGCAGCTGTACTTGGAAAGCAGTGTCACTCGTTTCTCGAGAGTCAAATACATGGAATTCCTGGAATTACATCCCATGTTGCATAGCACAATGTTTCAGTGTATTGCTGGTTTCACCACCCTTACTTGAAATGATCATTTTACAGACATTACAACCACTGCTGGTTTTTTTTTTTTAATGAATAAAGCCACGCTTTAGATCACTTCTTCCTCTCTGCCATGACTCCTTGTTGCAAGTTTCCACTTTGACATCATTGTTTTGCAACGTGTAACTGTCAGAAAAACATCGATAAAAGGAATTCAGAAGCTTGGAGGCATAAGATTCAGATGGATTGGAAAATGGGTGGATAGATGTAGAAATCAGTATGATTTGTGTGTCAGTTTGTGTACTTGAAATAACAAGTTTCACGCATAATTGTTGTACTGCTGGCACTACTTTCTCTCACATATTTGTGTTATTTCTATATATTTTATACATACAGGTTGATTTGTTTGTCACTGACCACTCTGACTGCAGAATTTGTCATGTGGCATAACAGCGTTGTCATTTGCACTACAACTTGCAGAGAATTGGGGGCGCTTGATTTGCAGCAGATCTCTGCTAATCCAGATGTGTCAGAACTAGTTGCAGTTGTAATATAATAGTGCAACTACTAATTCAGCTGTCACCCTTATAAATTAAATTATCATGTGATTTGAAAGGAGTATAAATGTTTGTCTGGTCTGTGCATTCATGCTCTACATTTACAGACCCAATTAGTGATTTAAGTGGCGGTTAACCGTTTCTTGATTTGATTAAATATTGTTTCATGTGAGTGTGGCTATGGCTCTCAAGTCAACCGGCTACTGTTGCTTGTGGGCTTGACTTCCATGCTGTGTCAGCAACTGGGCCATTAGCACACAGAGGTTATAGCACATTGCATAGAATCACTGCTTAAAGACACAGCTGGGCCTAAGTGCCACTGTTAAAGCTCAAAGAATAAAAAAGAAGTGTATAGATGAGTGTATCTGTGCATGCCTCTCCTGTTGCTGACCGTAATATAGTGAAGAGTTGAGCAGCACCTGTCTTCCTGTCTTTGTGTTGGCAGCTTGTTTATGGTTCACAGAGACATGGAGGAAAGGGCTTGTTAACTGCTATTTACACAACAAGAGTGGATGCTCCTATCAGGCATTGTTGAGCCTCCCGGCAGAAGGCCCCGGGGCCTGAAGGGAAGGCTCTTTTACTGTAGTCCTGTGTCATGCTAATAGTGACTGTTGGCCTCCTACTGACTGAAGGGTATTCTTTATTGTCACCCAGAAACTCTTCATTGAATGGTAGTGTGATGGTGATACAGTTAAAGGGACAGGTCACCCCAAAACAAAATATACAAAAAAATTTCCTCTTGCCTGTAGTGCTTTTTATTTATCTAGATAGTTTTGGCGCAAGTTACACAGTTTCAGAGAGATCTGCCTTCTCTCCAATGTAATGGAACTTGAAGGTATTCAGTTTGTGGTGCTCAAGGCAATGTTTCTTTCCAGAAATCATGACTTGGTTACTCCACATTTTCTTTCTACTGAACTACATCCACCATCCGTATCACAGCACAGAAGGACGCGTTCATCTACTCATGGATGGAGAGGCTTGTGGTCATGGCAGTGCAGGATGTAAACATTGGTGATCTCCTTGGCTAAGCTGTCATGTTACCACCACTGAGCTAGCCAGCATGGTGATACTCATACTTAAACAATCTAAATAGCACTACAGGTAAATGGAGAATTTTGTATTTTTGACTTTGGTGTGGACTGTCACGTTATGATTATTTTGACTTCTATTTCTTAAATTACTCAACCCAGTCAATCGATTATCAAAATAGTTGGTGAATAATTTAATAATTGTTTCATAATTAATCAGTTGCTCTAGTTTGGATTACTTGGTCCATTCAGAAATGATATCCTACTCGGTGCTTCACAAATTGAAGAATATCAATTTAACTTTATTTTCTGTAATATTTATTTACAAGTAAGACAAATTGTGGACTTTACTGTGTACTCTCAAAGTTTGTGTTTTCTGGATTACTTGAGGAAGCAAAGGTAAATTTCAAAGATGCTGCTTTCAGAGTGTCTGACAAAAGCAGATGGTGGAAGGAATGAAAAGCTGGTGGACAAATCAGTTCCAACATTTTTATCCTGTTGAGTAAAGCTGAAGAGAAAACATCTGCCTTGTGACAAAAAGCAGAAGGGTTTATATGAAATATGGTCATAATTATGAGAAACACTCGCAGCAACAATGCTGCCATACAGACTCTACCAATTGTTGTTGTAATTACAAAACTGTTCATATGACTAACTACGTGATAGACTAGTGAGCTGTCCAGGATGTACCCCAGCTCTTGCCCAGTGTATTTTGGGATAGGCTCCAGCAGGCTGGACACTCAAACGCAGCTTTTAACCTGCCACGAACACTTAATGCTCCTTTAAAACTGAGCAACCTAGCCACAACAACTTCTAACGCTTTGTGGTTCTTCAATGACTTATTAACCTTTTTTAAGTAGTAATTTGTAGGGGTGTAATGATACATCAATCTGGAGTGAAAATATTGATAAATGTCGTCATCTTTAAGATACTAGGAGTGTAAGAAAGTAGTGATGCACTTGAGTATTGTCAAGATTGACACTTGAGAAGTACTTTAACTATGACCTTGTTTACTGCATTGCAGCATCTCACAATATATTGAATCATAACCCCTGTATCATGATACGTATTATATCACCAGATTCTTGCTAATACATACCCCTATAAGATACACCTTTATTTTGACATCCCCTTGGTCTGTCTGTCATAAATGTCTATAAGAGTTTAGTCAGAGTCGAAAGTTATTTAATGATAAATTTAGTTGCTTTTTATGAGTCGGCATAAATGTAACTGAATGATATATTTAACTGAACGGAATGATGTATCATCTGATATTGAACGCAGACCCCTGAACTGAACCAAATGGAAATCGTATCGATTGTATAGTTTTGGGGGTAAAATTCTAAATATACAAAATATTTATTTGTAAAGTAAAATGACGTGATGTGGTTGAGGAAAATTAGTGGGAGGGATGAGTGGAGTGTGGAGGAGGAAAGAATTAAGGTGAAGGGGGGGAGGGGGAACTGTGTAGCGTAAGAAGTTTGCTTCGGTGTTTTTTGAAATGCATAGAAGCAACAAGCAAACCTCCCCCACCTCCTCCCCGTCCTGGGAGCCGATACGGCCTACACACACTCGCTCATGCATGCTTAGATCCACCTACCTGCACAGTCTCACTTAGGCAGAGTGGGGTGTTGTGTCGGCCACCCAGTCCCTCAGATGTTGATTATGTTCACATGCCTCTAAAGTCGTCAGATTTTGAGATTCTTACCACAAATATGGCTGAAGTAAGCGTGTTGTATGCTGGTTTATTTTCCTGTTATACGCATGGAGACCAGAGGCTAAAAATGTAGCAGGTGGCTAACTCCCCTGCCTTCACACATCTGCCTGGACTGACTGAGTGGTTAGTTAGCCAGCTGAACGGCTTGCTGAGCGAGTAGCTAACTACTGACTGACTGGTGTACAGAAAATCTCTCTGTCCTGTTGGCTGGATGGCAGCTGTTGCTGTTCAAACAGAGTTGCATCTGCTGGGCCCTTTTGTTCTAATACACACTCATACACACACACTCTCTCAATGACTCTGAGTGTGTGTTGGAAAAGAAAGAAGTTCTTTTGTTTGGTAGTAAAATGGAGGTGGGGGAGGGTTTTGGGGGCTCTGCTAATGTGAAGTGTGTGTGTTACGGGGTGTGTGAATGTGAAGGGTTTTTTCAATGGGTGCCTGTTTTTTTCTGGGGTAGTTACAACTGATTAACTCGCTAAACATCCAAGTTAATCCCTTGCCACCTCTGCTTGGTGGGTTATAAGGCTGCTTATAAATGTTCAAATTAATTAGATGGTGCATCATACAAACTTAAGATGTCTCAGTGCTTTCCTTGCAAATGTTGTGATTTAAATTTCCATTCGAGGCTTGTATTTGGAGTCTATGTTGTTGAAACCTTTCTTGTTGATTACTAAGCATAACCACAACTGGGGCTAAGTATTTGTGCACAATACCTTTTAAGGTATCTACCGAAGTAACCCAGTACCAAGTAGTACTGAAACTTCTCCAGTCAACATAAAGTAATTAGGCAACATAAAGTAAGATACTTCTTGTCTTGTCTATATGCTGGTTAGTCACGTGGCAGTGTGATGGGTTTGATATTAGATGGACTACCCCTTATGTTTATACAATTGACTTTTTACTGCTAACTTTGACTTCAGCTTACTATTAACTATTGTTGTCAAAATATTGATTTATTGATACAGATAGATTTTGAATATTTGAAACTTAATATTATTTTCCACATTATAGATCCACCAGTACCGGCTGTGCTTTCTCACACACTGTCTCTAGCTGACAGCGTATTGAGACACATACACACTGCTGCAGTGTCACTAAATGGCACCTCCTTTGACTATGGTCAGAAGTGAATTAAATTTAAAAAGCAGGTTAATAATACTGTGTGTTTAGCACAACAGAATCTAAGATTTATATGATAATTTAGTTTTGAAACAAATGTTTCTTAAAGGGTTAGGTTTCTCATTGTAATTTTATTTAGTTTTTAATTAAAATCTACAATTGTATGCCCTCAATGTTGAATCAGATTTTCCCTGTAGTATTAAATGGTATTGAATATTAACATTTTTTGAGGTACTGCATCAAATTCAGAAATTCCAGTATCATGACAATGATAGAATGATCCATGACGGTCCTTTTGCATCAACAAAATAGTATAGTCTGCTTTGCATGTCAGTATCAGTAAAGGAATGTTTTTGCCCAAACATTATGGCAGTTTGCATGTTGCTGTATTTTTAGCAGTAAAATTGATGTGACAGATTTACCACAATTAAGTTGTCAACCCCTTATTGCACACAAATGCTTAAAGACAAAATGCTGGCAAGGATGCATGTTTTAATTTACTGGTTACAGAAGTTTTGTAATGGATTAGTAGACTTGGACATACAGCAGCCTTATGTGTACCTGCACTAATTCCAGTGTTTGTTTTTTCACCCCCTCCTTCTCCTCTGTTCTCTTCTTTATCCTCCCCTCCCTCTGTCTGTCTCTTCAGGAACCTTAATGAGGACCATGAAGTAGCAAGCTTCAAATTAGCAGCTAGCTGATTAGCTCCTCACTGCACAACACACCTCCCTCCATCCAGTCCCCTCCATCTGTGGGCCCCCCACCCAGCCATGGCGGACCCAGGGATGTTGAGTTTATTCGGGGACGATGCAGGGCTGTTCTCAGATGGATTAGATGGTTTAGGAGACTGCTTTCCTCAGCAGCCAACCCCTGCCCAGTCCAACCCTCTAGCCCAGCAGACTAATCCCTCTCTGAACCATGAGCACCAGGGGAACCGGGGTTACCACCAGGGGATGATCCACGGCGCTGGACCAGGCCCAGGGCAGCCTAAATTGGGGCAAATGTACGACCACGGCCCTTACACAGGCTACGATCAACCTGGTGCTGCCGGAGGACGGATGATGACCCAGAATGGCCCCAGCCAGGGCCCACCCAACGTCAACCCGGCCATGAACGGCATGGCATCCCACTACCATAACAACCCAGCTAACTCTAGCAACCCCCACCATGGATACCCGGGTGATGCTGGGGGAGGAGGAGGAGGTGGGGGTGGAGTTTGGGGCCAGCAGCAGCAGCAGCAGCAGCAGCAGCAGCAGCAGCAGCAGCACGCAGCAGAGCCGATCAGCTTATCAGCAGCCTCCGACACAACCAGGGGGCGGCCCCAACCAGATGGGAGCCTACCAGATGTCTCAAGGCAACTATGGTGGGATGCAAGGCCCCCCCACACCAAATGCAGCTCGCATGAACCAACACTACCCTCCACAGAGCATGGCCCCCCCACCTGCTCAGGACCCATCTCACTACCTGGGACATGTTGGAATGGGGGGTGCCCAGATGAGACACCCCCAGCCTCAGGCCCAGCCACAACCCCAGGGCTACCCCAACATGGGCCACACCCCCAGATACCCACACTCCCCCTCCCGACAGCCTCCACACCCCCACCAGCACCAACAGGGCATGGGGGGGTTTGGTGGCGGCCAGTATCCTGGCTATCAGGCCCAGTATGGCGCCATGGGACCTGGGATGGGCCAAGGTGCTAATGCTAA
Source organism: Lutjanus argentimaculatus (assembly GCA_034769285.1). Classification (NCBI taxonomy): domain Eukaryota; kingdom Metazoa; phylum Chordata; class Actinopteri; order Lutjaniformes; family Lutjanidae; genus Lutjanus; species Lutjanus argentimaculatus. The sequence goes on along the minus strand of JAWZSL010000011.1, from coordinate 4,294,957 downwards.
CGTCAGTGCTAACACCAGCCAGGCCATGGGACCAGGGCAGCTCGGTCAGAGGTTTAACCAGGGATCAGGCCCAGCAGCTGGGCAGCAGGGGCAGCGATACCCCACTGGACCACCGCACCAACCACAGCCCCATCAGCCCCACTCTGCCCCCATGCAGCAGCAGGCAGGGCAGCAGGGGCAGCCTATGCACCCCCTAAACCACCCCCAGAATCTTCCCCAGCCTCAAAACCAGCCCCAGTCCCACCTCGCTCCCCCAGCTCAGGGATCTTACCCCTCCCCTTCATCCATGTCCCCCATGCGGGTTTTGGGAACCCCAACGCCTCCTCCCCAACAGGGCAGACCCCCTAGCGCAGGACTAGCTGGACCCCCAGAGGTTGCAGGGTACACTGCCATGCAGTCTCCACCCAACGCTATGACCCACCCACAGAGAACTCCCCAGACCCCTATGTCTGCCCCACACCCCCAACACCAGCAGCCCCACAACATGCCCCCCAACGCAGGCCAGATGTATCCTGGCATGGGGCCGCAGCGTGGTCCACAACTGGGTCCAAACAGGCCACAGCTCCAGCAACAGCAAGGTAGGAACACTGCAGACGATGCTGTCCCATGATGCTTTTTCACTGGCCTCACTTTGGTGGCTTTATTGACATTTTGGTAACTTCCACTACAAATACTTTAAAATAACAGAGAAATTAAAAGTTGTGCTAACAGAAATATTGAGAATTATATCCAAAACTAGTTTTCTTGACATTTGCTGCTCTCATACCCTGCATCTAGTTTGTAAATACACACCAGAGCTGTTAGAGTTACTATGGATTAGACAGATGGTTGTGAACTAACACCAACATGTCGCTTCCGGTGTGACTTTGCCTTTATGCTGTTTCTGCTACGTTTTCATAGCAGTGGAAATAAGGACAGAGTCAGAGTATGTTTGGGAACATTACACATTTGTTGGAAACATTACAAATACTTATTTAAAGAAGTTGTTGTTGTCTTGAGGGGTGGGTCTCGAGAATTGGTACTAAACTGGTACAGGTTCCTATCTGGTCAGTACCAAAGTATCAGTAAGCTACTGGATATACGATAGTTATGCAACGTTGCATGAACAGTGGAAGTGGCAAAATTTCCAAATGTGTGGGCTCACTTTTCCAAATTTGAAAATGAGACCTGCAATGATTAATTGATTACTTGTCACCTATTAATTGATTAATCATTTTGGGTCAATTTAAAAAAAAAAAATGTCCAAATTGTTTGATTTCAGCTGAAGTGTTTTAGTCTTTGACAGTAAACTGAGTCTTGGTGAAGTGAATTTTTAAGTAATTCAGGAATATCTACATTCAGTTTATGATGTATGAATGTGTAACTGCAACAAATGATTATTTTCATGATTGACTAGTCCTTAAAATGTTAAAAAAAAAAAAAAAAAGAAAAATGTTCATCACAATTTTCCAGAGCCCAAAGTGGCTTATTCAGATTGCTTCTTGTCCATCCAGCAGTCCAAAAACAAGAAATTCTTCATTTACTGTCATCGACGACAAAGAAAAGCAGGAAGTCCTTATACGTAAGAGGCTGGGGCCAGCAAATGTTTGACATTTTTGCTTGAAAAGTGATAATCAATAGTTTTCTTTCAATTGACTAGTCGTTGCAAATCTACCTGAAATGTTCATGTGTTGGCATCATTCATCCGTACAGTCAGTGATGACGCAGTCTTCCTCTCCCGTCTGTCTTCTCAGGGCCTCATGAAGCTCCAGTCAGCCAGGGGGGAGACCAGCGTCTACTCCAGGCCCAGCAGCAGGCCTCTCGGAGCGGGCAGCCCCTGCAGCCGGCCCCCATGGGCTTTCAGGGTCCACCTGTCAGTCAACACGGAGTTCCGGCCCCAAACCAGGGCTTAGCGCCGCCCGCCCCAAATGCTCAGACGCAGCACGCACACCTGCCCCCGCACCCCCAACACCTGCAGAGCACGCCCCCTCCTCCTAACCAGGCCTCCCACCCATGGGCACCTCCGCCTCCTGCCTCCCACCCGCTCTCCTCACCCCCTCTCACCCCACAGAAAGTGCCTCACGTACAGGTGAGTCTCCGTCAAACACACACTTTGATGTGGCAGCAGCGCTATGTGTGAGTGTTTGCGAGATCAAGACTCTGTGCATTTGTTTTCATGTGTGGGTGTATTTCATGTGAATGTTTATTTTTCATGTGGGTGGGGGAATGTCTGCTTTGGAGTGTAAGGAAGTGTGCGGTGTGTGCACAGAAATGTGTGTGTACATGACATTTGAGAACACAGCGGTGCATTGGGCACTGGTTCACTGGGGTTTTGTTTGTGTGTGTGTGTTCATATCAATGTGTGTTTTGCTTTTTGTGTCTGGTGCTCTCGGCTTTGTGTGTGTGTGTGTGTGTGTGTGTGTGGTTGTGTTTCCGCGTGTGTGTGTTGGGGGGGTGGATTTTTGCAGCTGTTTGTTTCCTGCTGCATATCCTGAGACATGTGTGTAACACACACGCACACACACAGAGGCGCCACCAGCATAATCTCTCCTCCCTCTTGCTCCCACATCTCCCCCTCCTCTGTAGAGGAAGCCTCCCTTCCTGTCTCCCTCCTCCCCGTCTCCTCTCTTTCCGCTCTCTCTCTCTCTCTGCCTGTCTGTCTGTCTATCCGTCTGTCTCACTGTTTGTCTTCTCTATTTCAGGGGTGTCATCTCTAAGTTAATGTTGTGTAGCCGGATGTGCAGAGAGACAGTTTGGAAAAGAGGGAGACAGTGAGGAGGAAGAAAAAAATCAGGGGGGTGATTAAGAGACTGGGGGAGGGGGGAGACACTAAGAGGAAAGAAGTGGGAGAACAAGCAAAGATCTCAAGAGAGGGAGTCCAGGATATCTAGCAAAGCAGACGAGGAGGAGGAGGAGGAGGAGGGGAGGGCTGGTGGGAAGAGGTTAGCGCTTCTCAATGGTAACCTCCATGTTTGTGTGTGTGAGCGTGCACCGTTTGCCGCTGCCTGCATCACGTGCCCCCGGCTTCCATTAGCTTGTTTTGTTGCTCAAAGCCCCCTTTCTCCACTGACCCATTCACACACAATAGCAGCCCTGTGGCCACACACACACAGATCTAGTCCCCTTTTTCCCTTCCATTCTCGTTCACACTACTCCCCTCTCCCTGTTACTACTCCCCCCACTTTCCACCCCACCTCGCAGCCTGCGTTGCTGCGTTTTGTGGTTGACATTTCAGCCGTCACACTTAATTTATCCAGCACTCCTGACCTAGATGCCAGGTTGACTGGTGAGCCCTGCTCCTCGCCTGGGCGACTCGCACGCTCCGTCCTGACTCTAGCTGCAGGCCCGGCAGCCCCCGTCATTACACACACACACAGACACACACACATGCCGACAGTGTGGCTTGGGATAGTGTGGTCTGGAATGGGATGGCAAATGTGCCTGGGGAAATAGGATAGCCTAGCTAGAGGACTACTCAGAGTGGTGGTGTGTGTCTGCGGCACAGGAAGGGAGTTCTCCCTGTGCCTCATGATGCACTTGTTAGAAAGAGACACACACACACCAAGCTGGTCAGTCAGTCATGATGACTGTATGTCTGGTACTCTAAGCTCCATCTGTTCACTAAGCATGGTTATTACACATGCACGCACACACGCCCGCACGCACGCGTGCCTTCGTCAGCAGCTCAAGGTCACAGCTCTGGCAGAGTGCTGCGCTGTGACCTTTATTCTACATCACACACACACATACACACAGTGTTGCGTGCAGCACTCTAGTTGACATATAACATGCCCGTCTCGCCCCTCCCCCGCTCATGCACGCTGTCAGTGAGCTGCTATACCATCCAGTTCACCGTGGCTCTGCAGCTTCGAGGAAACACTCCTCTAATGTTTAGTCCTCTCTTCTCATTTGTGCGGATTTCAGCAAATCGAAACTGGTTGTCAGAATGTTGGTTTCTTTCACGCATCTCCCCAGAAATTCACGTCTGTTGGGTGAAGTAATGTTTTAAAGACAATGTTCTTAAACATATTCAACACACTAGTGTAACTAGCTCCGATTTGTTAAGTTCAAGATAAACCCACTATCTGTCCATCAAAACTGGTGTATAGAAATTTTGTTGGGACGAACATGTCATCCGTCCTGTTAGAACAATGGATACCTAATTGGAAATGAAGTGAAAATCACATATGGGGAGCCACAGCAGATCAGTTTGGCCGTATCCTCGTCCTGAAAGATGACATACTTAATCATCCTTTGAGGACAGATAATACGAGCACCAGTGGTCACCTTGCCAAGCTAGTTCTCTGAAAGCTGATTCATCTTGGTTTTGGTGGTTGAGTGATTTTTATTGGAAACCCACCTCACCTTTCTGAAGAGCTGAGACATGCAACTGCTGCTGCAGTGTGAGATCGGAGAGGATGTGCTTCCTTCTGTGTGCACTGTGAATTATTCTTAGATGTTTGATCATCAAGAGATGAGACATTTACTTTTGGCATTGCAGTTGAAATTAAGAAGGAATGGTATTTAGAATGTTATCAATCGACAAATTGTAGACTTTCTCTTAGACTTTTAAATCTAGATTTTTTGGCACTACAGGGAGAAGCATCAAAGCAGATATTGCTATTAAAGAAAATGGTGAAATTGATTTGAAGCCAAGTTTTCAGGGGCTTAACAAATCCCCACATCAAAGTATTTTGTTCTAATATCATATTTATAACTGCATAAGCAGCAGTCAGTTATTATTTAAGACTTTAACCCTCAAAAACTTACGTCTGTTCTATCAGAACTATTTCCGTGGTTTGATCAGTTTGATCGACCAAATAGCCCAGCATCTGTCATCAGATTCTCATTCAATGAAATCCTCTGATTTGATTGGTGTATGGAAGTAAGTGACATCACCTTTTTCCTATTCATCCCTGCCTGCTTCTAGAGTGGGAACTGATAGGATTCTATTTATCACTGCTATTATCGATCCTGATTATTGTTCCGATTCTATATTGGTTGATCCTTATTGATCTCCTCAGCTGCTGTAGCCTGAGAACTCGCTGTAGCAAAAGTCTGGTGGTCATCTAAAATTGATGAAATGAGAGTAAAATTAACCAGCGATCATTTTCATTTAGGTTTTCTTGGTGAAATAAATAAATCTGCCCATGTAGCGCTAATGTTATAATATAGGATATTTATCTTCACTGGTTTTGGTTTTTGATTCCCACCCCAAACAGAGATGGATGTTCTTCCTATATTAGCCTAGAGTTGGATATCAAGAACTTGTTCTCAGCTTGAGCCACTTTCAAATGTTTAAGAATCTGGGAATTGTTAAGATGTATGCTTTTCAATTTAGTGCTTATTGGTACCTTAAAGTGACTACAGTTTTTTTTCTACTTTGCCAGTTGAGTATCCATCAACGTAGGACTGACCAAAGCTCTAGTGGTCAAAAGTGCAGCCAAGCCTCACAAAGAACAGTAGTGATGTTGCAACATGTAATCACTGTGCAGAAATGATTTCATGCAGGGAGGAAGTCAGTCTAACACCGCCAACAAGCATTTTACTACACTGTGGTAATGAGTGAACTTTTAAACAACTTCTGCATGGCAAGAAAGAAAAGTCATCTTCTACATGTTTTACCACGAGAATCACAAAATGTTAAACAGCTGCCAGAGCTGAAACTAAAGGTGTTTTCTCTTTCAACAACATTACGAGAACATGATCTTTATCAAATCATGGTTTGATATGAATCGCGGGTCTTGCACCAGAATGTGTGTGCAATAGGAAGTGGCTAAACAAATATAAACCAGAGCTGAAGTCAAGTCAAAACAGGTTTTGTTTTGTTTAGGGATGTAAATCTCAAGTTTAATCATGATAGATATTTTATCGGTTCTTTGGACAATATTTGCTGATGTCACAAAGTCTGCCACTGTACAATGTTAATTCTGGAGCCTGTGGTCAAATATCATATGCCCATTTAACATAATCTGTTAGATAAGAACCAACCCTTTCTTTTCCGGTTTTGGCCATAAAAGAGAAAGAAGTACAGATAATTGTAAATAATTGTTGTCTGTTGGTGAAGTCAAAGTAAAATTTGCTGCACTCAGTGATCACAAAACATGGCCTAACAAGAACATTTTTAGATTCATAGACAAGAATTTTCTGTTTTTGCTAGTCACCATTATTATTATTAGCATTTTAGCCTAGAGGCATAGAGGCTAGCAGACTTTTCCTCTACTCATAGCTCAATAAATTAGTTATCATTTATGGTTTGTTTTGGGGTTTTTTTTTGGTCATTTTTTTTTTACTCACTGCTGGTTTTAGTCACTGCATCTACCAACAGAAAACCACAGCTGAATTTTAGCCTGCTTGATTGCTTTTTCAGCTTAACATTGATGAAACAGAGCAGCAAATGTTACCGTAGCTAGAGCAACAAGTTAGCGGAGCGCTGAGTGAGATGTCCAGGCAGGTCCATCGCGTTTCCTGCGTATTTTGACATAACGGCATTGTTTGCGTATAGCATACATGCTTTGTCTGTTGACCTGTTTTATTTCTCCAAAATTCAAAATATTTCCAGACACTGATTTATTCCTGAGAGAGGAGTAAATATCCTCATGGTCTTTTTCTTGGCTGCTTGCCATCATGTGTCTGATGCTAGCACTGTTTGAATGTTTTGGAAGTATAGGCTTATCTTAAAAATGATGACGTGGACTGATGTTTTCACTTTTGATGATGATTTGAATGATGCTGGATCGTTGATGATTAAATTGATACATCACTCCAGATCGATGGATCATTGTGACTGGCCACACTGTAACCTTGTGAATGGTAGGAAATAGTTAGCAGCTGTCAATTTTGCATAGGTGGAGCATGTAGGGATGAATGAATGAATACGGAGAGAGGCTGAACACTGAGAAAAGGATTTCCTTTCACTCCATCCTTTGGGAATCCTAAGTGTTTCTTGCCTGCTGGATTTAACCCTTCATCTCACTCACCTTCCTCCTCACACTCTCCCCTCTGCCCTCCGAGAGATGAAACTCAACCCCGCTCATCTCTCCAGAGTCTGTCATATTAGCCGTGCAGCCGGTCTGTTGGTGCGAGTGATTCATTGAGTCCTTCACGGATATTTTTATTAACTTCAGTGATCTGCGATAGTGTTCCAACCTGTTCTGGAAGTGGATTCTGATGGTGCTTCACTAGAGAGCGCTGATTTTTTCCATTTAAACCAGCACAACTCCAGCACACCAGCGAGCTAAATTCACCTTGCAGAACACCAACTCTGACGCAGGACTCCAGCGTGCGTGTGTGTGTGATTGTTTGTGTATCCACTGTGTGTGTGTCTCCATTGTCATTCTTGTGATTGATTATCTGGGAAGCTTGGCAGGAGGACAGATTTATCTCCTGGCACCGCGCCCCCCCCCATCTCTCTCTCTCTCTCTGTCTCTCTGTCTCTGTCTCTCTGTCTCTCTGTCTCTCTGTCTCCTGTCTCTGTCTCTGCTCCTGTCTCTCTCTCTGTCTCTGTCTTTCTCTCTGATTGTCTCTCCATCTCTCTCCATCCCCTAGTTGTCCCCCCCCCCCCCATTTGTGTGTCTAAATGGCTCAGTTTACGTGTGTGTCAGCAGGTGTTTGTGTGCAGAGGTTTGTGTGATGCGTGACCTTGCAGTAGTTTGGTGTGAAATTGCACGTGTGTGTGTGCGTACACATTAGCATTCTCCTGATGGAAGTGGACTTTCGGTGATAGCACCCCAACTCTTTCCTCCTCCACATGAACACAGCCATGCTATGCTAAGTGTGTGTGTGTGCACGCAGAGGGGAGCTGCTGCCGTGGCATTTTGCTCTAAACTTGCTGATGCTCATACATACACCTCTCGTTGACACACTTTGAGACACACCGAAGCACACATGTGCATTACACATGCACATACACACACTCTCAAAGGCACACTCTCTCTTGCTCTCGTATGACACACACACACACACACACACACACACACACACACACACACACACACACACACACACACACACACACACACACACAACACACACACACACTCCCTGGCTGCGCCTTTTTGAAGTATGGAGATAATTTATTCGTGTCATGATGCCTGATTTCCCATCTGCTACTGGGACCCTGAGCAGCTGGAGAGAGAGAATGAGGGAGGGATGGAAGAGAGGGAGGGAGGAAAGGCAGCTGGAGAGGCTCCCAACAGCTGGTAACCAGTTGCCTGTCACAGAAAGCTTACTTGGGAGCAATGAGGAGGAGGAGGTGAAGGGAGAAGGAGAAAGGAGAGAGGATTTAAACTGCAGGAGAGCAAAGTAGGAGGAAAAATGAGGTGTCAGCCGGTTTGTTTACTAAGGTTAGCCTGCAGGAGGGGGGGAGGAAACTGTAGCAACAGGGAGTCGAGAGAGGAGGAAGGAGAGGGAGGAGGCATGCATGGATGGATGGACGGATGGATGGATCCTCTCTTCCCTCTCTGCTCTATAGTCACCATTACTGACAAATTCGACCTCCACCCTGCAGAAGATGTAGCAGTATTGACTGACAGGCTGGCACGGCTCTCACATCTCATAGCACATGTGCTCAGACTGATCCATATTTGATGGGATTTAGTGTCGAGCTGAAATGATAAATTGATTAGCTGGTGAACACAAAATTAATCAGCAGTAAGTTTATTATTATTGTATAATTGTTTAAAGGCCTTTTAAAGGATTTAGGGGGATTTATTGGCAGAATGTGACAGAAATGGAGTATAATATTCATAAGCATGTTTTCATTAGTGTGGAATCATCTGAAAATAAGAATTGTTGTATTTTTGTCACCTAAGAATTAGCCATTTGTATCTGCAGAGGGTGCGCGTCCTCTTCGATGGAGACCGTGTTTGTACAGTAGCCCAGAACAGACAAACCACTGGCTCTAGATATGACCTTTTGTGTTTTTTCGTGAGTTTTGTGGCCACCGTAAGTTGTACCCACTTGGAAGGGGAGAGTGAGACAAGGTATTTGTAGGTATTGTTCTATACTGCAACCGTGATCTTCCAATACCAATCCAGTACCGTTTCTCCCACTCTTAAACAACTAAGCTGTTAATAATACATTTGTATGGATGCACCAACCCAGCCATCATGCTCATACTGAAATAAATATTCTACTCCAATGAAGGAAGAAATACTCAGCCCACAACATGACTCAGTTATACTGCTGCTTATTTCTATTGAAACTTTTTCACACAGAACTTTTAGCAGCATTTTATGATTAGTCAGCACCTCAAACTTTCTAAATGAAATTTAAATAAATTGCATAAATACATAAATGTCAGTCAGCTGTTTTGTTTTTTGCTTCCTTGAACCTAAAATAACTCCACATAGCTGACAGTTAAGCTACTTTTGCTTAGTTAAGCTTTTATGTGATTGTTTAAGATATTGGATTGTATCAGATTACAGTTTTCTTTGTCCTTAATACCTGATCCAGTGATTTGGGTCAGTATCGGACCAGTGCTGAATATCATATCAGTCCATACCTAATTTGCGATCTGTAAGCTCATTGCTAGATGCCAAGATGCCTTTTTTCTTTTCTTTTTTTAAGTGAAATGCCAAAAATTGTGTGGTTTCAGCTTCGTCTGTTGTGATATTAGTTGGGTTTCTGTGGTATAATCGGCAGGTTAAAGCTATAATACGAAACATTTCTGCAAAATGCTAGACCTATGTTATATATCTTGTTGAGTTGTACTTAAATTATCCCAAATTTTTCCAACAATGGTCAAATCCAGAGATAACTGGAATTTATTCAAGGTAATGGTGCTCTTCCTACCAACTGCTAATTGGCATGAAAGTTGGCAAGCGTGACTAAACATAACATGGATTACACTTTAATGTGTTACCTTGTTTGTGAACATAATTTCTGAGTCATGTCAAACTTTTATCTGCTTTATCTTAACAATGAAGACAACTCCCATGATCCCATGTTACTTCACAACATTTTTTTGTTGTTTCAGTGAGAGAGATCCCTAACTGCAGAACTAAATATTGTGCGTTTAATTGATAATAAAATTAATCATTACTTGAAGCCCCTGTTAAGTTTAGGTTTTTTTGTTTTTGAAACAAATGTAGAGCTGCAAGTAATTGTTTTCATAGTTAATTCATCCTGATTGTTTTTACAATGAAGCATTTAGTGTATGAAAACTCATCAAATGAAAAATCCCAAAGCTACTTGAAGTCAAAGGTCTTTACTAAAACTACTTATTTTGTCTGACCAACAAACCAAAGATGTTCACTATTTAGTACCATAAGAGGCAGAGAACTCTCTGGAACCAGTGGATGTTTGATTACCAAAATTGGCTCATTTACTTTTGTGTCAGTTGACTAATTGTTTTCGCCCTCATAATATAAAAAGTTTGATTCGTTTTCATGCTTTCTGCACTGTTACTTGGCCAACACTGGCCACATCTGGACATGCTCACTTTGATGTGGTTTCCAGCTTTAGCTAAATCTTCTGAAAAATTTCCTTGCTGACAGCCAATTGACTACTGTTGTGTTGTGTTTATTTGTGTGAAAGATGGTTATAATTTTGTTATTTAACATGTTGTTTTCTATATTCTGTACATATTCTAAAATATGAAGCTTTTAAGCATGACTTGAAGTTTTTTAAAAACCTGAATTAACTGATATCTTTTTTCTTCACCCCCAGCATTCCCCCACCGACCCGTCAGGCGATGCCTCAATGATGGCTCCTGACAGGCCGACAGTCGGCGCCGGTGCCCCCGGCCAGCCTATCAGCACAGAGCAGCCCAGCGACCAGGAGACCAAGCCAAAAAAGAAGAGGAAGAAGAAAGCGAAAGTAGTGGATAAAGAGGAAGAAGAGGAAGGGAAAAAGGCCGAAGGAGAGGAAGACAAGTCTGAATTTCCCGGAACAGGAAGCGATGCAGGTGAACAGGCGACTGGCACAGGAGTTGTAGAGGGAAGTTCACCACCGGCAGAGGAGAAGAAGAAGCGGAAAAAGAAACCAAAGGAGAAGGCAGAGGGCAAGGAGCCCAAAGAGCCCAAGACCCCGAAGACCCCCAAAACACCCAAGACCCCCAAAGAGCCCAAGGAGCCCAAGGAGAAGAAGGCCAAGAGCTCCACGCCCAAGACCAAGACCCCCAAGAAAACCAGGTAGGAACACATTGCATCTGTCACTGTGTGTGTAAACGCGTGTTAACTACCAGATTAAATGAGTAAAACACTTCTAGAAGTGTTTAAAAAGTTCTAAAGATGCATTTGGCACATTTAACCACGAAGTGGAAGTGTGATGTTTTCAGTTCCACATGTACACATGGAAACAGAAATGAATCAAACAGGCAGGCATGTCAGGTGATAACCAGTGGAGACCAACAAGGGATGGAAAACAGCTGAGGAAATATGTTGACTCTCGATTTCACAGTCAGCAATATGTGCAATTTCTTGTAAATATTCCAAGTAGAGCAGTCTCTTTGGTACAGCCAAGAAATCTATTAAAACGTGTACATTTGAAGGACTCCTAGGGAGATTGTAGATACACAAGCTCGTACACAAAGACACACTCTAGATCCATCACTCATGCAACCAACCAGGGGGAACTGAAGGGGTCACAACCTCTGAGCTGTGAAACACCAGACTGCCACAATCTCTGTGTGTATGTGTGTGTGTGTGTGTGTGTGTGTGTGTGTGTGTGAGAGAGAGAGAGAGAGAGGTAGTGATCACAGGGCTCAGTGAAGCATGGGACATGGACTGCCAGACAGGCAGATCTGAGGATCAATCACATTTTCTCCTATAGATACTGATCAGCAGGGTTAAAAGTACTGTCAGCTCTGTTTTGCAGGTCAGCTGGAAAGTAACATTATTCATCTTAGTATTATTCAGCACTTCATCTGTCAACTCACTGGAAATGCCTTAAACAGAACCATCATTATTATTATAATGTTACACATAACAAATCAGTTCAAACAGGAAATAAGCTGATTTTTTCCCAGAAAGAAAAATGCCTGTTTTTGCCATCTGCACCTTTTTTTTTCCCGGGAGAATGTACGAAGATATCTGAAGTTTTTATAGCCGTTATAAAAGAACGTGTTTCTTTTACAGTGTGTTTGTTTTAAGGGTTAGTCCTCCAGTTTTTTCATTAGTTTTGCAGATCTTTGTTGATAAGAACTCATTGGCGAGGTTTTGTTGCGCTTCACTACGCAGGTATTAATTGTCAATCAGTGTGTCCTGTACTATGACATTTTATTCCTACAGTTTCCTTTTAGTTTCTGTTGGTGGTGCCTGAAGGGTAACTTTGTCACTTATCATGTGACTGTTGATGGTAAATGTAAACAATTGAAGCAGTAAATTCCTCAGTGCTCCTACAGTGGTGATAACACAGCAACATGGGCGTGGTACATGTAGGCAGTGTTGCATGGCTTCAAGACGTTTGTTTTACATTTGGGCAAGTTGTAATTATTCTTAAATGTCAGCTGTATTCATGACAGTGGAAACGGCCTCTTCTCTGAGGGCAAACAGCTGATTAGTCTTGTGTTTCCATCTCATGCATTAACTCTTTCGAAAAAGGCAAAAACTACCTCAAGCAAGCATAAAAACTTTTTTGCAAAATTGAAATTTTCTTGAATAAACTTTCAATTTCACAAAAAAAGTTTTGGTCGTTTAACACACATTCTACAATTTAGTTTTTGCTTATCTTCCATTCCAAGCATGTAACCATGCGAGGAGCGTAATCAGTTGAATTTAAACTTCCTGAGGGAGGATATAGACTAACTATATCGAACTTCTAGCACTTATCTGTGTTAGTCGATATCAGCTTTGGTTCACTTTATTTACACACAGTCTTAACACTCTCCTCTGTCACTCTTCCTCTGTCTTAATCACTTGTCTCTCCTCTCACTTTTTTGGGCAACACTTGACCAAATATTTTGTATAAGTATACAGTCTCTCCTGATGTGGATGCTGTCTCACCTCGGCCATGGAAACTGTCAGATCAGAGAGAGATGGCAGAGAGTTGAGAGCATGTGCGTATGAGAGAGTCAGAGGTGGTTTCATTGTGAAGGTGGAAATTTGATCGGACTGTGGAATGTGTCAGGACGGCCCCCATCCCCCCCCCCTCCTCCTCCTCCCTGTCCCAGCCCTTCGTCTTGCTCCCCCTTCTCCTCCCTCTTTCCTCTCGGCCCCTTTTATCCCAAGGAAGAGGGAGGGCCGAAGCAGCAGGCAGGGGTCAGCGCTGGGGGAGGTGTGTGTGCATGCGTATGCATGCAGCGGCCACTGGGAAAGAGTCGGGGGCGGGGACTGAGGGGGGGACCTGGAGTGAGTGTGTGAGGGGGCAGGCATTCTTTTGTTGTGTGTGTGTGTGTGTGTGTGTGTGTGTGGTGTGTGTGTGTGTGTGTGTGTGTGTGTGTGTGTGTGTGTGTGGTGTGTGTGTGTGGTGTGTGTGTGTGTGTGTGTGTGTTGTGTGTGTGTGTGTGTGTGTGTGTGTTGGGGGAGGGTCGTTAGTAATCTTTGTGGCAGAAAATGGCGTCTAATGATAATGAAGGCCATGCTGCTGACCACTCCACAGCCACAACTGTGTGTGAGGGCAGAGGAAATGTGGGGGTGGGGGGAGCCCATTCTCAGCCCTCATGTGAGTGTGTGTGTGCGTGTGTGTGTTGGTAAACTAGCTCTTATCTGTTGTCAGGCTTTCCTCCATCTTGAGTGGCGGCCTGGAGCTCCCAGGTTAATTTAGCATAATAATGGCTGCCGGCCATTCACTGCTACTCTAAAATGGTGGACCGCTGCAATCACCCAAGTATCTTCTCTTTCATTCTTTCTTCTCCTTTCCCCTCCCTCCGGTCCAACCTCTTCCTGCTGAAGAGGAGTGTATCCTTTCATCTCTTCCTCCTCTCCACCCCCCCTTCCCATCTTCCCTCTTCCTTTCTGTCTTTCTAATTTAAGCCAAGGGTTGAAGATTGATGTGTCTTTTTTTTCTTCTGCTGTCCGAAGTTGTCTTTCGTGCATTAAGTTTCCAGATTTTTAAATGAAGTTTGACATGGCGCTCATCAAGTTCAAGCTCTTCACTAGTCATGGTTCATTCTCTATAAGAAAGGCATGCAGTATATACAGTGTGTACGTCTTTAGGAAGTCTTTGCTTTTAATGATTTATCACTTCAAGTTCTTGTGGTTCACTCTTTGCCTTTTGATTTTAAAGAGGCAGTTCACCCTCAAATCAAAAACATGTTTTCCCCGTGGCCTGTAGTGCTATTTATCCATCTATATAGTTTTGGTGTGAGTTGCAGAGTTTTTGGAGAAATCAGCTGTAGAGATGTCCGTCTTCTCTCCAATATAATGGAACTACGTGGCATTAGTCCTGTGGTGCTCAAAGCACCAAAAAAATACATTTGAAAAATTTAAAACCAGCATCTCTCTCCAAAAATCAAGGCCCAGTTGCCCAAGATAATCCAGACATTGCTGTGAGCAGTATCGATTCTCAAAACACTGTACTTTGATATTGTCATACATGGAAAGATTCAAGGCAGTTGTTAATTTTGTATTGTGTTTAAACCCCCAAACTGCCAGATAGCAGTATTGTCTTCCCGGCTCTGGCTGCATAAAAAAGTAAACGTTTTAAACGCAAATGTTATCCATATGGTGGAGTGTTCTTTATACTATGATAGGTCATATATCATCAATATATCATCTTGCTTACAGCATTGCAATAATGGCAAAATATTGAATTGTAAACCCTGTATCATGATTCGTATCGTCAGTACACAGATTTAATAGAAAGTAGTTGCTACATGAAATTGCTCACAACAAGGTCTGCAAATTATCTTTGTCCTTTTTGAAAAGACACACAGAGTTTGAGTTTTATCTAATGTATTTTTTGGTGCAGAGTACCACAGGACTCGTGCCATTTAGTCCTATTGGTGAGAAATCCAACATCTCTACAGCTTGTTATCTCCAAAACTGTGCAACTCACACCAAATAATCTAGATTGATAAATAGCACTAGAGGCCATGGGAAAAATATGTATTTTTGATTTTGGGGTGAATTGTCCCTTTGTGTTTTTGTTTTTTTTTTTTTCTGTGCTGTTTTTCTCGTGGCAAGACTTCCTCCTGAATCTGAAGAACTGTTGATGTTAGCTTTATGCTTTTCTGACTTATTAGAATACAGGCTTTATTTTAAAAGCTTTAAAATGAACTTTAGTAAACTTCTCACTCAGTGTAGAGAAAAAATTCTCTTCAGGGGCCACTGGCACATATGTTCCACTGCATTTTGGGGGATTTGCGTGAGATTTCCACTGGTGGGTGGAGAAATAAGCCCCCAAAGCACCGGAGTTTTTCATGTGGCCCACACCACAGTATGTTGTCTTTCTGCTCAGTGTATTTGCATCTCTGTATGAACAAATAAGCCACCACAGAGCAGGCTGAAGCCCTCGCCTAATTGATGTAACCAGGATGTTGGGTTGTGCTGTTAACCCTTAAAGAACAGGCTGTTTTTCAGTAATCACTCCCTTCATTTACATGTTTGTGGCATTGTCACGTCAGCTGAGCATTTTTCGGTATGAGTAAGTGGTATGGTTGTACAGTACATGCACTTTCACAGTTAATATCTTTTGCACAATTTTATATTTTGTATTGTTTAGATGTCCACGGGTTTTCAGCACACCACATGCATGGACAGAGGACTGTATAGAATACGGTCTAGACCTGCTCTTTATGAAAAGTGCCCAGAGATAACTTGTTTTATTAACTTTTAATCGGTTAATTATGGAAAACATTTTGGACCGGTTAAGCATTTCGTTATATAGGTTAATTTGCATACCCACACACTCCACCAACAACTTTGCGAGCTCGCAGTTTGAGGTAAAAAATAAAGTGTGGTGTGGGAGAATTTCCAGAAAGGTGGTGAAGTCAAATATAAATAGTTTGATGCGGCTACTCAGATTCATAGTAGTACTGCTCTATGCTGTACCACATTAAGAATAGGCATCCAGCTGCTATATCCGAGGATGGATCACAGCCAGAGATCACGTCGCTGCTAGCCAGAGGGGGCGAAAGTTTGATGCGCGCCAGCCGCATGCTGCCAATCAGTGTAGTAAAGGGCAGGGGATTCAAAGAGCTAACTTAATTTAGTTACTTTGAGCCAGAGTATGTTATAGCTGTGAGAGCTACTGTGACTAAATGCCTTGAGAAACACTTTGAGGAGAAGGATGAGCTAAAAGTCGAGCTAGCCAGGGCAGACAAGTGAACACAGATCAGTCCAGTCATGATTGGATCTATTTTTCTGTAAAGATTCTTTTCATCATCAATTAATGTTGATCTTTTCTTGATTAATAGATTATTAAAATATCCACATTTAAGGAGCTAGAATCAGATAATATTGTTTTTTTTTCTTAAGAAATTACTCAAACTGATTAATCGATTAACAACATAGTTGGCAATTTATTTAGTAATCGATTATTCAATTAAACATTGCATCTTTCATCACAACTACCAGTCACTCTATCAGTGCTGACTGGAAGCTGCAGTCCAGTGAGCTCCTCACTCAGACCCTCTCCATCTGCCGGCCGAGAAGTGTTATTTTACTTTTAGTAGGATTTTTTGACATTTTGCTTTTTTTCCCCTTAAAATGAACCAGTATTTTGCTTCCATGATTCCCCATCATGCTTCAGGTGTTTTCTAAAGTTGGCATGGACGTGGCTATGGACAAGCCTGGCCTACACTTGCTTAGATTTTGGTAAACCAGCATCAAGTCATGCTGCATTAGCTGCTACCAATTCCTGTTGGCATTGATTTTATGATTATGAGGCAATATTTAAAGCTATAGACTGTATATTTATGATTTCCTCTTAGCTGATTCATGGGTGTTTATTCAGGATTGACACAGGCGACACTCCTATCAAGAGCAAGTTTCACTGATTCCAGCAACATGTGTCTTGACTAAGTTATGACTCTGCGAAAGAATGTAAGTTTTGATGGTTCAGAGGGTTAAAATGTGCCTCAATAAGATTAATTTTGTGGGCCAACTTGATCTTAATGAAGAGACAATAAATGAAAATCAGATCCATTCACCACTGTTAGTTCCAGCTGTCGAGGAAGTTGTGTGTAAGAGCGATCCAGAGAGAATCAGGTGGTTTACTTGTCCAGTCAGCTCACTCCTCTCCTTTGACCTTGCTCTCTCTCTCGCTCTCTATCCTTCTTTTCCTTCGCTCTCTCACTCACGCTCCCTCTCTCTGTCTACCTCTCTCAGAGGAAGTACATCTATAAATAACCCAGCTCTCAGCTGCCACACCCTTCCCTCACTGTGTGTGTGTAGGGGTGATTTGTTTGCAGTACACACAAAGAAGTCAGACATGCATGCAGGCACCTTGCTTTGTCTGCAGACGTGTGTGCAAATACAGCACTTTTTGCACACACACACACAGAAGGTGCGTGTGTTAGTGTGTGTGTTGCCTTCTGGCCACTGGTGTTGGTTTTTGTTGCCATGGGTCGAGTGTGTGCATGGGGGCTCAGTGGTATGACTCATCATGTCAGCAGGTGTCCCTTACACCCCACCCTTCCCCTGGTTTTGTCTTCCTCTTCACTTCTTCTCCTTCCCCTCCCCGTATTTTACTCCACCGCTGTGCTTCCTGCCCTTTATCCTCCCTCCACCCATCTGAAAGGAGCATCTCAACTCGTCTCTCTCTCTCTCTCACACAACACCACACACACACACACACACACACACACACACACACACACACACACACACACACACACACACACACACACAACACACACACACACACACACACACACACACAGTGTACCACAGCTGGCCAGCATGTGTGAATGCTAGGCTATAAGCCCATGAGTATACAGCAGAGTGAATGAGACGCTGAAGAGAAGGGGGAGGAGCTAATGTGTACACCTGTGGACAGGGCTGGCCTTATATGAAGACTTAATGTCATGATTGGCACACAGTGTCTGAAATTAACTTTTTGACTCACCAGCAAAGAAGCTCAATTTCTTACAGCACTCTGTCTGCAGTGCACTTCTTTTAACTTAAAAAAAAGAAAAGAAAAAACTTTGAATAATTTTTGTCTGTTGAAAAGCTAAATTAAAAAAACAATCAAAGTGATCAAACACATTCAGATATTCAGTTCAGTTTTCTTTGCATAGCTCCAAATCAAAGTTATCTCATGACACTTTTCAGTATAAAATATGATTCATGATTAATGGTAATGATCATTTTTACATCACAATTTTCATTTGCTCCAGAAAAACATCTAAAAAACTATTAAGATTATGATTTGACATGTTTTCCTACATCTGAGAACAGGATTTGTAGGCTAAATGCATCTCTTTAGAACTTGAGTATATAGTTTGGCCCCCTGTTCTGTAATTTGGACATTTGGACATTCTGCTTGGCCACTTTGTCATTTGATTAATTGTGCAGCTCTGCATTGTACAGCTCACTCATATCATCTACCAAGTAACTAAAGGTGACAGCAAGATTGCCATGAATCGGCACACTCCAAGACAGTGCACTTTTAAAGGTGGTTTGTGATTCGCTGATACACGCAAAGAGGTGACAACAGTGCGATAGAGCTTGGTGTATTTAAGCCCAGACAAGCACACAATTTATGTTGTGAGCTTTGAGCTAACACACAGAGAAACGTTATATTGGCTATGAGCCAGTGAGGTCCCTTCCCCAAAATGTTTGCTCTGCGTGTCAAATTTCGACACAAAAAGCAGAGAACAGAAGCAGAGTACCCGTAACACAGACAGGCAAATGTGGTAGTATAGTTTATTATGTGACTACCATCAAAGTGGTAGGCAAGTGTGGCAGGTAGCCTTTAAAGATTTACTCGCCAAACTGAAAATCTAAAATCTCACATTTGATGCTTGGCAGAGGTTAATTTGAGCCCTGATCAAATTGTTTTTGCTGCTCGATACACTGTTGTCAAAAAATATCAGTAGCCACTTTAAAGTGATACCCTGCCCAAGAAGCACCCACTTCTAGACACCCACACCCACATATTTGGCACATTTTGCACATGGTGCTTTTGTCAGAATCAGTGAAGATTAGTGTAATACCACAACACAGAGGCAGTGCATTAACAGCAAAACAGTTTTATACACGAGGCAGTGAACTTGTTTAGACTTTATTGTGGCTGAAGTTGATTCATTGAAACGGCTAAAGCAACTAAACTAGACAGAAAATAAAAGGGAAAGATTTTTGGAGACTTGTGGAGGCCGAGGACTGAGGAGACGTACAGACCAGACAGAGTTGGGGAGGTGATGAAGGGACTGAGAAGAGATGTGAGGCCATGAAGAAGCTCGGAGGAAGAGAGGGGAGAAGGCAGCCAAGTGGAGAAGTGTGTGTGCGTGCGTGCGTGTGTGTGTGTGGCCAGATGGCTCCAGCGTGTGGCGACCAGCCAGAGGAACAGGTGCAGGTCACATGACCAGCCGTTACCACGGAGATGGTGATTGCTCTTGGCGTGAGGATGAAAGGAGAAGGGCCCCAGGGACAGAGAGGGGGCGAGAGACGTAGAGAGGGAGGGAGGGAGTGAGTGAGCGAGCAAGCAGGAGGGAGAGAGAGAGAGAGAGAGAGAGAGAGAGGCACAGAGCAGGAGAGAGGCTGAGCAACATAGGCTCAGAGCAGGAGAGAGAGATATCAGGCATACAGTACTGCAGAGGGCAACATGGGGGAAGAGGCAACACACACACACACACACACACACACACACACACACACACAGGCTCAGAGTATGAAAGAACACAGCACACACACTATTGTTGTACATTGTGTACGTTCGGTTTTATCTGAAGTTAGGTGAGAAAATGATTGTCTCTTTGTGGCCTAAATGTGTAATTATTTTTTGGTGTTTTTAAAGAATCAGCATTTAGTAAACTGAACTGTACAGTTTGGTTGGGATAAACTGTTCCATTGTGAATCCAGTTCCAGATTTGCAAAATAACCACATTTGCACAACTCCAATGCTACCATGCCTCTTATGAAACCTTCAATCTCTCCTCACACTTTTTATTAGCAAAGACAAACTGTAAAAAACTTTTAGGTAGCAGACTTCTCATTTATAGCCATTAACCATTTTTGTCTGAAGTGTCAGCTTTATTGATGTCAGATTACAACTGAAGCTAATAAAGTTTAGTTCCACAAGTAGCTCTTACTACCTGTGATTCCACTAGGTCTGAAGAACTAATCAAATTGTTATCCAAATCACAATGTGGTCTCCAATTTTAAAATCGCAGGAGGTGCACCATTTGTTGTAGGCATGAATGTGTGTCAAAGGGGAAAAAAAGTTAACATTTACTGTTGAATGTGTGGCAAAATACCATTTCGAATTAGGGCTGCAACTATTATTTTCATTTTTGACTAATCTGTTGATTATTTTCTCGGTTAAGAAATTAGCTCTTTGGTCTATAAAATGTCGAAAAATGTCAGTGTTTGCCTAAGCCCCAAGATGCCGTCCTAAAATGTCTTGTTTTGCCCGCAAGCCAAAGATATTCAATTCACTGTCAGCAGTAAAGAAACTTTTAAGAACATGGAATCAGAGAATTACTCAAACTGATTAATCCATTATCAAAATAGTTGCCAGTTAATTTAAGAATTGATTAATTGTTGCAGTTCAGTTTTGAATTAAAAATTGTCATGCTGTAAAGATGTCCTGCCATTTATCATATTCTACAGATTTAAAACATCTTTGTATAGTACAAACCAGTTTGTTTTGTTGTGCTTCAGCACATTATCGTAGTCACAGACGAAGCCCAGGCCTTATTGAGCATTTATGTCGAGGACAAAATCCACAGTGACTCGCAATGACCTGGCCCTCACTTAATATGGTCTTATGCTTGCTGTTAGACTTGGGCAGTTTTTTTTTTACACCCTCTTGACATTTACTGCAGTAAACAATATTATAACGGTATTTTTCTAAAACTTGTGTAAAACGGCTTCACTCACTTCTGCTTCGCTGTACGTAGTTCTCAGTCAATGTAAGTGGAGCTGATCATCATAGTGACAGTTTTCCAGCAGGTTGGGGAAACAAAACACACTCAGGAGCTTTGTTTTGGTCTTGAAGCTGGAGCCTTTATTCCCTGATGACCTGTATCCCTCCCTGTACATTTACTGCCAGACAGACAGATTCACCTTTTCCCCTGCTCAGCGTTTCACTCTTATGCTCTCTGCCACTCGCTCGCAACTAAAGTTACACACTCATAACAATACAATCAGAGGCATTGTTCTTTTTTACCAGATAGTCCTGTGACTTTATCTCCCAGACACCATGTTTCTTGGCTCAGCTTCGCTGCCAGTAGAGAGACTGACCTCCTCATGCGCACTACATCACTTCGATATAGCATCTCCGTATCAGTTTAATAGAAAGAGCAGTATCTGTATTCTTAACGGCACTGAAAATCGAAAGTCAGAATTTAGAAATACCCTGTAAAACCTTTCTAGTGCCGAAGCCTAGTTGTTGTACAGTTGCACAACGTTGCATATGTCAGTGGGTTAATGTGCCTAATCTTTGCGTGTTTTTTGACCGCGGAGGAAGTGCAGACAACAACATGCTAAAGGACCCTTTTAGTTCCTTGAAAAGTAGTCCTTGGGACTAAAAGTTCTGGATACAAGGGAGTTGTAATTCATGTTGATGTGCAGAATCTGTGGCTAGCAGCTTTGAAACTATCAGTGCTGCAAGCCCCACTGCCCAAGTTCCTGCACTTTCATAAAGTACAACCTCCTGAGCTATTTTGGGATTAATATAATGTCCCCAGAAATTCCTTTGGACCCTGGTCCCTGCGCAGTTCCTCCATAGGTTCCAAGTTCCTGTGGTGGAAATGCTGCTTATTTACATTTCAAGAGTCCGAATCTCCCATTTAAACTTCAGTACACCTCAAAGAGTATTGTGTTCAGTAGCTTAATAGTTGTGAATTGGGGCCTTCTGTGTTTGGAGCAAGAAGCAGTGAAAGATGAGGTGGACAAAATTTAGCAGGCTGCCCTTGTTGGTTCCATTTATTTTAAATTTTGTGTTGCTCGCCTCATTTTCAGCTAGTAGTTACAAGTTCAGTTACTTACAAATGTTCAAAGCTAAACCTAAGTAGATTTAATAAGTGGATTTGAAAGGATTCATATTCGATAAGCAGATTCGATGCTGGATATAGATGCAGTAGAATCACTGTGTCAACATGAGTATACAAACTGAATGTTGGTATCCTGTTAACTGCTTTCACATCGTTAAGTGTGATTGGTTGTGGCAGTGAAGTAACTGAGTACTGAGAGAGACGGTGTGAGAGACAGAAGAGGGCTGCTGAGTGTCCTCTTGCCTTCCTCTGTGGTGTGTGTGTGCACACACACTCACAGATAGAGCCAGCTCCTCTTTCTTTCCATGCCAGAGATTAGAGGAAGCCTGGGGGCCTTTCAACCCCTCCCCCTCCTCTCTCTGGGGCCTCTCTCTTTCTGTCCCTCTCTCTGTCTGCCTGTCTCTCTCTCACTCACTCCCTCCCCATGTCTCTCTTCCTCTCTGTGCCTGTATCTCTCTATCTTGCCCCTCGCTCCCTCCGCCTCCTCGCGCTCTTTCATCATATTAACCCCCTGTGTGCCAGAGCCTGAGGCACACTAATGATTTCTAAATGGATAAATCAAACATGGCGACCGCCCTGGGACAGAAAGACACACACACACCACACACCCCACACACACACACACACACACACACACACACACACACACACACACACACACACACACACACACACACACACACACACACACACACACGTGAATGCCTTGTAGACTGTAAAAGAGGTAACACTCTGAGGAGTGGGTTTTTGTTGTTTTTTTTTTTAGTGAATGTTAAGTTTTTTTCCCCTTCTTCTTCTCTGTTCTACAGCAGTAAGAAGGTTGAGTCTGAGGGCGGGGCTAGCGCTGCTAAGAAGGATTCTAAGAGGAAGAGAGAGTCATCAGTCAGCGACGACGTGGAGGTGAAGTCTCCACCCCCCTCACCTCCTGAAGATGACGATGATGATGGTGTCCAGGTACGAGATGCAGACAAGGAAAGCCGCAGTTGTGAAGCTTGTTTCAACTGTCCAGACAGCTGAAAAAAATGCACAGTATTCCAAGTCACAGCTAAAATCATGTCTCAGTAGTTCCAACAAGTCCAACAACAAAGCAGAAAGCCATAAAACCTGTAGATAGAAGGAGCTGAGCCTGTAGGCTCTACTGTTTGTGTTGTAAACCAAACCTGTTGACAGACCAAGCAGACATGATGCACCATCAGCAACTTTTCAGCTGCTACTTGCTTTTTTTGTATTTCAGTTACAGTTTAAGATTCTTTCCCCTCTAGTTTTTAGCAGTATGAGCCTGTGTCTACCAAAGTTTTCCCAGAAAACTTTCACTACTAAAAACACCCAATGATGCTTAGGTTGCTATGATACGGAATATCTACAGAAGTAACAGTGTTTACAAGTTTGATAGTTTGTGTTAGCAAATTCTGAATGTAGAGAGAGACAGGACACGCCCATTGGGCTGTGGCTTCGTTCACACAGAAGGCCAAAGTTCCCCAAACCTTTTTTTTTGTTTGTTTGTTTTTTTTGTCACGTGTTACTCAGATCTGTTTTGCTTTTTTATCATGACAGCGTGAACCGCACAGTCATGTGGATTCAGATCTTTTGTGGTCCTAAATCAGATCCATGTCTGTCTTGCCCTGTTTTTTTTTTGTTTTGTTTTTTTTGCAATGCGACCTATGTGAACAGTCATAACAGAATGCATGCAACTTTTACGTCACGTTTGTGTCATTTTTTGTATTTTTTCTTCACCCACTTAATCTTTGTTTCCACATTACTGATGATATTTTATCAAAAATCTGATTGTATCAGTATTTTGTCATCATCCCGACAATATTGTCACAATATCAAAACATGTCGGTATTTGGTAAAATTAATACAGAGTATTGTCAGAAAGTAGCAGCTAATTTATGTATTGCAAGTACCTAATTTTACAGATAGTTTGTGTTATCAAAAGATGCTGAATGTAAAAATGTCAGCACAATAATAATCTTTATTTATAGAGTACTTTTCAAAACATTCGCATTACAAAGTGCTTCGCAAAGGCAGCAGAATAAAACAGACAGGTTGTAAAAGTCATCAGGTTTTAAAAGAGAACAGATATTGTAATTCAGTGTAAAATTAATAAATAAAAAGAACAGAAAAATCAAAACATTTTAAGAAATTAAAACTGTTAAAACTCAAGTAAAATCAGGAAAGGCTCTCTGATAAAAGGTAGAGTACTTGCTCTGGTCCTACTCTGGATGAAGGAAAGGTTGAAGTTGAAGAGAGAGGACAGTTCTATGTAGGTTCTTGAGATTTTGTGGGCGAGGAACCATCTTGGCCAGTACCATCGTTTGGATGGAGCCCGGTTCAAGCAGTGCTGTGAGCAGGACACAGATTGTGGTAACCTATTTGTTCCGCCTCTCCTTCACTGTGATAGGACAGCTGCATTAAAAGTGGCAGTGACGAGTGCAGCGTTTTATCCAAAGTTGAACATTTTCCAACTCTCACCGACCAGAAAAGACATCAAATGTGTAGCGCTTGGTGCAGAAAAGATGCTCAACGCTGCGCAGCGATGTTGGTGTTCCCATTACAGAAATTTTTTAAAAATATATGCAGTCCTGAAGAAAAAAACACTTTGCTGCGCACAACCCTGAGATAATTAAGCAAGAAGTGTGTGCATGAAAATTTCCACTTTTTAAGTGCTGGTTTTGTATGGAAGGTGCTGTTTGGAGAACTCCATTGTATTCCTCCTCAAACAAATCCATTTTTTATGTGCAAATGTAATTATGTGGGCCATGTAAACAGAGTAGCATCTGGCTATTAGCTGCATAAAGAGTCATGGCTCTCATTCAAATAGGAAAGCACCTTAGCAGCAGTATGTCCTCTTTAGCCTGCTCACTGCCGCCTGCTTCAGCAGTTTTTTACACATTCTTTGGCAACATTTTGAGCCCAACAAATTGGGTGATGTTTTCTTCAAAGTCAATATGGATAACACGCTGGACCATATGGAACAGAATAATGAATAATGAAAATGAAGTCTGGTTCTTGGAAGAGGACAGCCTGGTGAATGATAAGCACACACAGCCCTGTAGTTTCCTCTCTCCATCTCTCATTTAATATAGTATAATATCTGCCTTTCTGGAGATGTATTTTCATTGCTTTACCCTTTTTTTTATGAATGAAGGGACATTGTAACAAGTTATTCAGTTACTGAGCTGTGAATTTCTTGAAGGATTACAAAACTATAAGCCAATGAACAAACCACCACCTCTGTCTCTGTTCTCTGTCCAACAGAAGCGTCGTTCCAGCCGTCAGGTGAAGAGGAAGAGGTACACAGAGGATCTGGAGTTTAAGATCTCAGAGGACGACGACAGCGGAGACGACTCACCAGCGCCCAAGTCCCCATCGTCGTCATCACAACAGCAGGTACAGCTCTGGCTTCTGTCATTGGTTCAGCTTTAATAAGAGTGTATGGCCAGAGCCTGACATTAAAGATCTTAAGACCGATTTTGTCACACCGCTCATACTGAGGTATCATCTCTGTTAGCTGGACTGCTCTGGGGACTGAAGGACCTTGATTTTGTAGTTATTTCTCCTGACAGACATTCCCTGTTAATTAGGGCTGCAAAGTTGATGGCAAATCTCACATTTTTCCGTCTTTGACAAAGGAAACCATGCAGCCCTACTGTTAATTTATCTGTGAATATTTCCTTAATACAATTGACACAAAATTGACTGTATCACAATATATATCCATATTACAATATAAAAATGCATACTCTGTGATCAGGGTGGGCGATGTAGATAAAATCTTCTCACACATGGTTTTAGAAAGTAAAATTGTGTACAGTGAATTTTAGTGATTGGGTCATTATTACCGCCAGACGTAAGCCAATAGGTCATGTGTGGGGGAGGGGGTCCAGTGGGGCTGGAGCTGCTGTCCACGTCCACAGCTAATCTCACATACCACATCAGCAACATATTTTTGTAATAAATGTTTATAACTAAACTTATGCTAAAGGAACTCTCATGTTAGTGGTGATTAACAATTTAATTTTTTTTTTTGTTGTTGTTGAAAAGCCTATTTGAAAACCTATATCTAACCTATACCTTCTGCTGACTCCTCACTACTCTTAACTGACTGATAAGGGCCACAAGTCATCAACAACTACGAGGCTAAAAACAAGGTTTCCTAGTCTGTTGCAGGCAACAATATGGCCTTTATTGTTGCTCAAAAAGTGACATCCATGGTAGTGTTGTCAAAAACATTGATATATTGATAAATATCAATACTGAATATTTGAAATGCTTTCACTGCTCATTTTTCGCAGATCAAGACTCCAGTACCAGTTCCACTTTCTTGCTCTCCCTTTCCGACAGCACACCGCTTCAGTGCCCACATGGTCCCACCTCCTCTCTATTGCTCACTGTGCTGTCTTCTTCTCATCATTTTCTATATTCCTTGTGGTGTTACAGCCTTGTTATATTCATTTTTCGAAAAAATGTATCCCCTCAGTAATGAGTCACTTGAGTTTAGTCAATCAAAAATGGTGTAGAATATCGATATTTTTCAGGTATACATTTTATATATTTTTCACGTTTACAAAGTATTGTATTGAAATGACAAATTCCAGTATTGTAACAGCACTAATACACAGTGACTGGTGCATCTGTAGATTAATTCCGTACCTGATATGTTATGATCCACTAAAGTTACACAGGACAGGAGATGAATAAATCCCTGTTTTCTTAGCTTTGCCACTGGTTGCATCTGGCAGTTGTGGTGGCATTGCAGTAAATGCTTCACCATCTGTTGCCTGGCAGAGATTGGCACTCCTCAGAGTGTACTCTGTTAAGTTTAATTAGTTCTTGCCTTTGGTTGCCTCTGCTTTTAAAGATTTCTAACGTTTTCATTATAGTTTTGCACCTTTTTCAAATCAGATTAAAATCAATACTTTTTTGGTGCCAGCCGACATGTCTGTTGCACCAGTTATCAAGTACTGAAAGCTGGCAACAAACGGCTGGTGTACATAAAACATTCAAATGATACAGGCCTGTTTACCAGTATTTTGCTTTGTCCAGTGATCCAGCGATGATGAAAATGCAAAACAGAATATAACTGTTCATGTTCAAGTTCAACTGTTCAATCAAGATATGTACAGTAGTTGCATATAGAAGAAAATAATCAATAATTAAGTCACTTCTGTATTTACATCATCAGTTTGTCCTGAAGAAACAGTGGGTGTCAGTTGTTACTGTTCTTTAAAGGCAACAGTTTCAGACACGTTTTACTGGGGTTCTGTATCAGCAGCTGGATCAGCTTGGTGATATCAGAACATGTGACAGTTTGGATGAAGCTCCAACACTCTGGTTGTTCTATGTGTTTCAGGATGTGGCCGAGGCTGAGGGCCCCGTCGTGGAGAAGATCATGGGCATGCGCAAAACCAAGAAACAGGTGAGACACACAGACACCAACACAATACACAGACACACGCACACATGGACACACTGGCCCGAGTCATGGCTTACGTCATCTGATTAGCCGCTCCACAGCTGGCCTAAGCTGATTATACACACACACGCACACACACACACCGAGCTCAGACAGCGTGTATTCACTTGGTAAGCAGAGACAAGAGTTCTTATATTTCAGTATGTGTGTGCGCTTGGAGCTCTGGGTGTGCGAGAGGGTGTGTGTGTTTCTGATTGACTGTGTGTGTGTGTGTGTGTGTGTGTGTGTGTGTGTGTGTGTGTTTGTCCCCGGCTTTGTTTTAGACGGCTCGTCTAAAGAAAGCTCATCCCTGAGCCAACACATGCACGCACATATAGTCACCAGCCAACTTTCCTTTGCTAGCCAGCTGCCAACGGGTTACCCCCCCACCTACACACACACTCACGCGCACACACACCCTCACAGCTCCATTCAGAGTTGACCCCGGGCTTGGCGCACAGCCAAAACCACAATGCTAGCTACGCCAGACGCCAAGCTAGCGTTTCCTCAGGCTGTGTGTGTGTGATTGATGATTCATGGCATTACAGTAGTAGTAGCATGGTGGAGAGTGTGTGTGTATGTGTGTGTGTATTACAGTAGTAATGGTGAATGGAAGTGGACGGCTGCGCTTGAAAGAGTCACTGTTTCGGTATTTCCCCTTTCACACACCATGACTATGAATCAGTTTCTAGATTTGAATTTAAATTTGTTAATAAAAATGCATTAATTAAAATATTTTAAAAAAAAAACTACTTCTCCTCAGCCTTCACTTACATGTGGCCTTTATTTTGCACCCGAAGCAGCAAATATGTGTCAGGCTGACGAGATGTGAATGAAACAATCATTTCCCTGAGTGTGACGATGTCAAGCAGAGTGAGATTCAGTGTTGACTGACATGTCAGTGTGAAACTGGTATGCAGGCTCCTTCTGCGCCACTTCACTAATTCAACCACATGTTGTATAACAATGACGAGCCACTTCTGCTCTTTCACCATGCAGTTGCTATATTTGCCGTGATTATTAACCTTTCTTTTTTTCCTTTTCAGCTGGAGTCGGGGGATGAAGTGGAGGTGGAGGAGTTTTACGTCAAGTTCAAGGGCTTGTGAGTAACCTACGAGTTTTTTTCCCCCCTCTCCACTTTTTTTTTGTCTTTCACAGCAGGGCTTTCTCTTTTTTCAGACTTATTTTCAAACACACACCATGGTGTCCGTGGGTCCCTACGTATGAAAAGCTCAGTACATTGAACCTTTCTTTGACCATGTGGTGACTCATTTATCCACTCTTACATCAGTAACACTAAAGTGTTAGTAGTACATTCACATCCTATCATATTGTTAAACACTGTGGTATGTGGTGTAGTCATTTTACAGCCAGCACACATTTAATTTGTGTCCAGCTAGACTCCAATCAGATTGCAGTTTGGACAGCAGCTTTTGCAAATGAGATTTAAACTGCATGTTGAATATACAAATTTGACCACATGACTTGCAAATAAATGTGGTTTTACAATCTTAACAGCTTTGAGAAATAAGGTGGTCAGCCTGAAGTTTCAACAAAGTCTACAGACTGTTCATACAGAACATGATGTTAGGACGATTACTGAACATATCAGTCAACATGCAAGATAAGTTATTTTATTTACTTTGGGGTTGATTTTTCACCTCTTTTGGCCTGCCAGGTTGAGATGCGAGCAGCTGATCACATATGGCAACAGCTGCATGATCACCTTAGTGTTTACATCTGGCAGTCAGCCGCTGCTCTTTGATCTGAAAAGTCCATAAAACCACCCTCTGATATTGCCGCTTTAGACAAGTGCTACAACTAAAGATTTTCTTGGTAAATTTATTGCTTTGTCTAAAACACCAAAAATAGTCATGAAATTATAATCAGTTTTTCAGAGTTCAAAGGTGAGTCCTCAAATGTCCTCAACAGTCTAAAACCAAAAGAGTAAGTCCAGTATTTTGTGGGGACAGGACTGTGACATTTGCAAAGCACAGTTTTGTGTTCTGTGTTAGGCTTTTCATACCCAAACCACATCCATGTGACAGAAGTAGCCCCTATTTTAGGAATAAGCTCCTTGTTTTGTCCTGTCCTTCTCCTGTTTGGTATTAGCCTGTTCTGTGTCCTGTTCTCTCTCCATGTCTGCTTACGTTGCCTTCATGCAAATTTCCTGCCTAAATCCGTGCTGTGTGGGAGAGAAGCAAATAACAAAAACTTGTGTTGTAAAGAGTGTTACTTGTGACACACAGAGCATAAGCTGGAACAGAAGACGTTTTTTTTTTTTTGTCACACAAGATATATTGTCATTAGTTAGCAGTGAAGTGCACAGGTGCTACACCAGTGAAAGTGCAGTCTATTGCCTGTGACAGCAGGTAGTTAAACTATTTACATACATAAAAACTCTTGCAACAAAGCCCCAACCGTCTTTAATTTGCATCGCTGTAGATACTGTGTCTAAATACTAACATGCTACAATTTTGCCAGGGAATTTTTACCCATTTTTTGTGAGGAACTTTAAATGAAAAAGGCCTCCAGTCTTAATTTGGCTTTTAACACAGTCTTGAGAACTTGATACACTGTCTAGTTGTTTCAGGTCTGGGCTGCTGTTCACACTTTCACTGCAAACTGCTTGTTTGATTGGTTTCACAAGGAAGCCTTCTACATCCACCTACAACAGCACCTTCCTTTTGAAAATATTTTGAATTTAATTTTGCAGCCGTAACACCCTGACGAGCATTTTAAGTTTCTGAAAAACATTCACCCCCAGTAAAGAGTGATGACCAGTGTTGAATGTTGTTCTGCTCACTGGCTTTGATAAAGTGTGATATGATTCACTGAGTGTCTTTGTGTCTCTTGTGTCTCAGTTCGTACCTCCACTGTCGCTGGGCAGATCTGGAGGAGCTGGAGAAGGACAAGAGAATACATCAGAAGATCAAGAGGTTTAAGGCCAAGCAACAGCTCAACAGCTTCATAACTGAGGTAAGCCCTGCGCTCCACACTACAATTAGGCCATTATGTGGGTCCTCACCTCACACACGTCTGAGGTAACTACAGACAAGGGTCAAACCAGTTGACTGACAGTATTTAAAAAAAAAAAAAAAAAAAAAAGCAGATTTTTTGCTAGTCTTGCTTGTCTCTATCTTACAGAAGTTGATTCATAACAGCTTTATACAGACAAAGTGTCACTTTATAATGTATACAATAACGTACACAAGAGCCCGACTAATAGTGGATTTTCAGGGCCAATACCCATATTAGGGAGTAAAAAATTCTAATATCAATATTTATGCAGTATAATATTATTGTGACAACTTACAACAAAAATAGGTAATAAAGACTGGATAGTTTACAGTTTAACGATTACTTTATTGTCCAGACTGACAATACTTTAAATGGTATTTTATAATATAAGTACTGCAACTAACTTAATTTTATCATCAATTAATCTGACGATTATTTTCTCCATTAATCGAGTTGTGGTTTGGTCTGTAAAATGTCCGTAAATATAATAAGAAATTTTGATCACTGTTGTCCAAAGCCCAGATCGATGTCCTCAAATGTCTTGTTTTGTCCAAAACACAAAGATATTCAGTTTACTGTCACAG
Source organism: Lutjanus argentimaculatus (assembly GCA_034769285.1). NCBI lineage: Eukaryota > Metazoa > Chordata > Actinopteri > Lutjaniformes > Lutjanidae > Lutjanus > Lutjanus argentimaculatus. The sequence continues at coordinate 4,263,873 of JAWZSL010000011.1, read as the reverse complement.
AGGATGAAAAAAACAATTAAATTAATAATCAGTTAATCGTTGCAGTTCTAAATACCCATATATATTTTGGATTAAGTGCTTGAAACTGCTTAAAATTGTTATTACATTACTTTCATTATAAACAGCTCTCAGACAAACTAGTCATCATTTTGAGTATATATATCTACATAAATATGTTATTTAAAACATTCATAGTTTGAAAATGCACCTTAAAATGCTTGAAAAGAGCTTGAATTTGTCTTTGGAAAAGGCATAGGGACCCTGAATATATATAAAATGCTGCCTATTAAACAAAAAAAGTAAAAACAATCTGCATAAAGTCCCAGAAAAAAAAAAGTTTTATATTGGTGCATATGTAGATACAGAGCAGATAAGTCAATATCGGCAGACTGATATCCATTGAGTTCTAATGTATCAGGCCCCCAGAATTCAGCTTCAGCCTTTGGATTGAGAAAAGAAAAAGTAGACAAATTGAAAACATTGTCATGGAAATTGCTCAGAACGCATAAAATTTCTTTGTCAGTCACAAACGCTGTGAACATGAAATCATCTGGCTTCACCCTCATACATGCAGTAAGCCAACCTGTCGTAAACCCATCCCCCTGCTCCTAACAGTAAAACTCTGGCTTCTTTCTCTACAGATGGATGATGAGCCTTTTAACCCAGACTATGTGGAGGTGGACCGTGTCCTGGACGTTTCAGAGAGCACAGATGAAAACGGAGAGGTGCTTTGATCTCTTCCTGTCATCTTTCACGTGTTTGAGCCTCTCCCTCTGCACGCACACACACACTCACCAAACCCTCCCGCCTGTTTCTGTTCCCGTGCAGACGGTGACCTTATATTTGGTGAAATGGTGCAGCCTGCCTTACGAAGACTCCACCTGGGAGCTGAAGGCCGACATCGACCAATCCAAAATAGAGGAATACGAACGCATCGCAGCACGCACACCCAACACTACGAGAGTGGCAAGTATCCACGCACGTGTGTGTGTGTGTTTCCAGGAGTGCCCGTCGGTTGCTATCTATCTCTGGGCCTCCTCCCAGTAGGCGTGTGCATGTGTGTGTTTGTGTGTGTTGGCCTGCTGCCTGCTCCTTCCTCCTCCAGATTTACAGCTCCCTTAACTGCTCTCCACAGGGCCACGTTCTTGTGGTCTTACACACTCACACACACACACACACACACACACACACGCCCTGCTCTTGTGGCCAGGCCAAACCACTAACAGTGTGTTTAATGCTGAACAGAAGCAGCTGACTGGCTGTGGTCTTTCTATCCATCATTCCCTTCTCTCCCTCTGTCCGTCTATTTAACTGCTGCCTACTGTTTCTCCTTAAGGACCGTGTTTGCAGTGCTCTATCATACTGAGGCAGGATTTGGATTTTTCTATTTTATATTTATAAATTTGTATTTTTTGCCGCGTTAGCTGTGTGACTCGACAGATGGACTAACACAGAACCATTTGTGGCAGACATTCATCTTCCCCAAATATTCAACTTGTCAACAGTTCTTTGTAGACTTTAGAGCAGTTCTTTGAAGTGGGGTTGTACGAGGTACTGTATTACCCAGAGAAGCTGGCAGCCAGCACACTCCCTGTTTGGACTGGTGTAGGAAGCTAAGCAGTGTATTGCTGAGTAAAACATATTTTACAGTATTTTCATCTGGTGGGAAATTTTTGTTTTATAAGCCAAATATTGTTCTCTCACACACTCAACCAAACGCCACTGATGAAATCAGTAATTTTACTCATAGAACGTAGGAGTTGCTGGTGTACCGCTGCCTCAGTTGGTTAGTTTGTTATTATGTGACTTGGATGAATCCAAACTAACATAACATCACACAATAACACAAACAAACTAACCACTCGAGGCAGCAGTAGACAAGCATCTCCTGTGTTCTGTGAGGTAAAATTACTGTTTTTGTGAAATGGGTTTGGTGGCGAGAAGAGAGCAGTTAGCAAGTGATAGTTTTCCATCAGAATAGGCTGTCTGACAGCTAAGTAAAGAGATGACAATATTCTAAATATAGTGCACACTTCATCTGATATTGAAGTATATTGCTTAGCTTCCTACACCAGTACTCCTGCTGCTTCTCCAAACTCAGAGCATGCCAACCACTATCTAATGTTGGTAATACACTTGACTGTGGGTAAGTACCTCATACAGCCCCACTTCAAAAAATCCAAACTATCCCTTTAAACCCACCTACAAGCTTTCAAACATCCACATCCTTCCACTGATGATTTGATCTTCAGGACTGATAAGGACTGATAAGCCTCAGTGTTGTTTAATAACCTCTAATAATGATATTATCTGCATCTAGGATCGGCCTCCTGCAGCTGACTGGAAAAAGCTGGAGGGCTCCAGGGAATACAGGAACGGCAACGCACTCAGGGAATACCAGCTGGAGGGCCTCAACTGGCTGACCTTCAACTGGTACAACTCGTAAGTCACCATTAACTTTATTCTGTTAGAATTAGTCCCCAACTGATATTGGCTGGCTGTGCATTTGATAGTACCTCATTTAATAATCTTAAGTGGACATTAAAGAGGACATTAAGTGGCCCTGTGGCGCTCCCACTGGTGCCATCCCTGCATTAAATGTATGCTCTCATAGTACCACAAGAGTCTTTAGACAAACATCTTCATTCAGTAGCACAAACAGAAGATTGCAGTTAAACTTCACTCTTGAGTACATGTAAATGTTTTTGTCTGTTGTGCTTTAGTGTATCCCAGGTTTTAAGGACTGTCCACACCAACTATAAATATATCTTTAAAAAAAGTTTTAACTTGAGTGCCACTTTTGCCACTCTGATGACAGTGGCAAATAATGTTGGAATTATTTTCTGAGCGATTTGATGAAAGATAGAAACATTTAGAGTCAATCAGAATCCCTAAAATATTGTGGTATACAACTTACTTATTAAATTCTTATTTAGCATAATGTTAGGCTGCAAATTCCACATAAAAAACATAATTTTACCCAATGAGACATAATGCTAAACAGTCTCTGGCACTGATAAGGTCCCTGCACATCCTTGTCTTCAAATTGATATTGACTGGTGGCGCTATATAAATAAAATTTGATTTGATTTGACTGAGAAGAGTGAATAAAATTTTGGTGCTGCTACTATCAGTTCTTTTCATTGTGGACTAACCTGTTTGTTTTTTTAATCGATTAGTTGTTTGGTCAATAAGTTTTCCTAAAATGTCGATCAGTATTCCCCATAGCCCAAGATGACATCCTCAAATGTCTTGTTTTGTCCACAACCCAAAGAGATTAAAATTACCGTCATTGAAAAGGAAAGACCCCAGAAAATATTCACATTTGAAAAGCTGAAATCATAGAATTTTGACATATTTTTTCCTAAAAGAATTTTCAAACCAATTAATTGATTATAAGAGTAATTGCTGATTAATTTAAAAGTTGACAACTAGAAGTGTACATCACAGGTTTCATGATATTCTATTCTTTGGCCAATGATATAATATTTGCTATTCCACAAAATCTGTAATGATTTTCGATTTGCTGTATTTGTTGAAGAACTTTTTGAACCCATATCCTTCTGTTTTCCTTTTTGTTTCTCTTCACAACATAGCGCAGTATCAGCTCATCAGTATCCATTTTCTTAAGCTGCTGACACAGCTAGAACATGTACCTTGTGCCACCGTTTACAGAATGTTATCAATCATCATCAGTGTGGATGCTCACATTGTTATAGTTATATCATTCCTGGTGTGGACAGCCCTTTATTCTTTGTCATGGATATCATCCCAGAAGTATCAGAGGTGTGTTCCAGGCCTGGAAAAAAGCCGTCAAATCTCCGAGTATATAGCACATATAGCTGCAAGTATTTTCCAGCTTGTCTCACACGTTTTTTGCATCAGATCACTGGAGTGGAAAACAGACGGCCTCACCCTTTGGAAAAGCAGCATTAATAAACCAAAAGGGAAAAGTCTTTTAGATCATGGACATGTATGGACTGTGGTCATGGAAAAGTCATACTCTGCCACTTTAGTGACACTGAAATATAAGTAATGTAATATGCAGATCATACATGCAGTTCATCAGTTTTCAGCCTCTCATTCATTCTCCTCGTCACTTGTCCTCCACAGACGTAACTGTATCTTGGCTGATGAGATGGGTCTAGGAAAGACCATCCAGTCCATTACATTCCTCTATGAGATTTACATGAAGGGCATCAAGGGGCCATTCCTGGTCATCGCCCCGCTCTCCACCATCCCCAACTGGGAGAGGGAGTTCAGGACCTGGACCGAGCTCAACGCGGTGGTCTACCACGGCAGCCAGGCCAGCCGCAAGACCATCCAGGCTTATGAGATGTACTACAGAGACGCACAGGTACACGGGCTCTTGATCTGAATTTAAATGGGATGATATGAGCTGCTGCTGATTTAAAAATAATTGTTTTGGCTCACACTGCAGATCACAAAAAGTGAGTGTATTTGGACACAATTTCTGTTAAAGAAAGGCTGGTTTAAGTTGCAGCAGAAGCAACCGTGATGAGGCTGATGTAGCTGTTCAGCAGATGGAGGAAGAGATGCTGTTGTGTGATCCAGTCAGCAGATCTGAACAGCTCCTCAGCCAGCTGGGGATGGACAGTGCTCCTCTGCTGTATAAGCTCTTTACAGTCCTCTAGCTGTAAGCCACACACTGTAAGCTCCTATTGTACAGCACCGCTAACATCTGAGTGTAACCCTCGCCTCAGTGAGCCTGTGAAGAAAATAAGCTGTAGTAGCAGTGTCCTTGCTAGCTGTTTGTTCCTAATCCAGGCTGAGGTAATCCTCAAGGTCGCAATGGACGACGTGTCCTTTTCTCCTGCACTGTCTCCTTTACTACAGACAGACGTACAACATTGGGTCCATGTTATTCATTTTTGCCTTGTCATAGATGGCTTACAGATGTTGATGAGGTTGTTTTGTTGTGTATTTGACCTTGTTTGAATGAATAAAATGGGCACAAAAAAGGAAAGGATTTCTTGAATTTATAGAAAATACATTGAAACCAGCCTCTACTAAGGTGATCATACAATAACCTTATAGATGGTAGGACTGCCACAAGTCCAACTTTATCTTAAGCCTCCATTTCAGAGCGTATCTTGGCTTTTCCACGGAGCTGTTGTGGCCCACATTCACTGCCCTCTAACTTTTGGTGAAGTGAGAATGGTTTCTTTCCCAGATCCACAGGGGAAGATAATAAAGAAGTTCGAGACAAAGGTGTTTTGGATAATTCTTCCTGACCTTCATATTTTTTCTGTCTTTCTTTCATCATCCCCTCCAGGGTAAGGTAATAAAGGGAGGGTATCGGTTCCACGCGGTGATAACGACTTTTGAGATGATTCTGGCCGACTGTCCGAGCTCCGAAGCGTGCCGTGGCGCTGCGTGGTGATCGACGAGGCCCACCGCCTCAAAAACCGAAACTGCAAACTACTGGAAGGACTCAAAATGATGGACATGGTGAGTGGTGGGCATGGCAGGAGGAAAGAAGGAGTCCGTTGCAATCAGTTATTAGTTATTAGTGTATTACATCATGCTTTTCAAGTCTGTCACATGGTCTTAGGAGTAATGCTACTTGAGTCAAGGCTACAATACAGTTTATGGTACATGTTTGCAGTTTCTTGGCACACTGAGTACACGTGTATGTAAATAATAACCTTAAATATAACCTACTGTGTGGACATGTGGGGAAATAAAACAAACACTAATCTAATATTCATCCTTCAAAAAGGAGCCATAAAAATGGTTTACAAAACCACTTATAAAGAACCAACTAACCCACTCTTAATCAAAATAAAAGCACTGAAGTTTTAAGACTTAAGAAAAATCAGTTATTGCCCACTAGAATCCAAAAGTACTTTTCAAATAAGATAGTCAACACGATTTTAGAGGAATTTATGTTCAACAAGAAATTAGTAAGGATGCAAAAAGTCATTGTATTACAATCAAAAGAGTTGCATTATAGATCTATACTAATGAAATGAAACATGTGAAACATTAAATAAGTATAAAGGAATGTTTAAAAATGACCTAATCATTTAGGACGGTTAATAGTAGACAGGGGAGAGGTGTGTCAAGTTGATTTTGATTTTTTTTTTTTTTTTCCTGATTTGCGCTTGCTCTGTTATGTTTACTTTGTATGATTTGGTACAATACATTATATTCAGTCATGAGTTATTTGTTTTTTTCCTGAACATTTTTCTGTTAAGTTTGTCATTCTTTTTTCTTACATTTTTTATTTTTATTGTTTTACATGTCTCATTTGATCTAAGGTCTTACAGAGACTTTCAAGCACTTTGTATCAGTTAAATTATCCCAGTTCTGTGTCATGTCTTACAGTCCCTCTCTCCTCCTCTTTCCTGAAGACATCCTGCTTTCTATTTTAGAAACTCTAAATATCTCCTTCCTGTCTCTCCCTCGTCCTCCTGCAGGAGCACAAGGTTCTGTTGACAGGAACTCCTCTCCAGAACACTGTGGAGGAGCTCTTCAGCTTACTCAACTTCCTGGAGCCGGAGCGATTCCCATCTGAACAGACATTCATGACTGAATTTGGAGACCTTAAGACTGAAGAACAGGTAAATGGACTGTCCTGTCAGTACTATAAAAATAGGAGACGAGTTGTCATCTTTTCCCCCCTGCTGGATGAAGTGTTAACGCTGCGTGCGTGTCTCTCAGGTTCAGAAACTGCAGGGCATTCTGAAGCCCATGATGTTGAGACGACTGAAGGAGGACGTGGAGAAGAACCTGGCCCCTAAGGAGGAGACCATTATCGAGGTAGGACTGACGTCTCATCATAGATGTCTCAGGAGTCGAGTTCTAGAAATGGTTGTTTCCGGAAAGAGATTAATGGGATCAACTGTTGTTGTCATCAGGTGGAGCTGACAAACATCCAGAAGAAATACTACCGGGCCATTCTGGAGAAGAACTTTTCCTTCCTGTCCAAAGGAGGTGCAGGAGGAGGAAGTGGAGGAGGATCCAGTGTCCCCAACCTGCTGAACACCATGATGGAGCTGAGGAAATGCTGCAACCACCCCTACCTCATTAACGGTACACACACACTTCCAAGATTAAATTAAATACTAAGATTCTTTAAACCCTTAATGTTTCAAAATCATCTGATTTTTTTTTTTTCCCTGATGAATTTAAATTGTTCTCTCTCGTTCAGGAGCGGAAGAGAAGATCGCCGAGGAGTTCAGGGACTCCCACGGTGGCGCAGACATACCGGATATGGCACTTCAAGCCATGATCCAGGCCGCTGGCAAGCTGGTGCTTATTGACAAGCTGCTGCCCAAACTGAAGGCGGGCGGACACAGAGTCCTGGTGTTCAGTCAGATGGTCCGCTGTCTGGACATCCTGGAGGACTACCTCATCCAGAAACGGTGAGGAGAGAGAGAACACACACATTTTGTGTACAAGTACAAAGCATAGAGATGTACTGATCAAGTTTTTAGACCGCAGTCCTCTGTTGATACAGAGCCCGATAAGATTTTTATATTTACCTAAATGTCACGGCTGCCCAGTTCACACTTGAGCTACAACCTGAAAACAAGATAAGATCAAACTTAATTTGTCTCAAAAGAAATGTTTGTGCCAAATACAAGTCATGTATATATTAAAAACAAATATATACTCAGCCACCATATTTTCTTGTTCTTTCACCACAGCATTTTTAATAGATTAGATGCTAAAATAACCTTATCCCATTCATTTCTACATTGACAAATTTTAAAAATTCTATTAAAAAAATCAAGTTATGAGCAAATTCAACTGTATTCTTCTACAACAGGTGATCAAACCCCCCAAATCCTCATATCAGAGCATAATGACCTGAATGAATATGTATCTGACACATTGAAATAACAGCTGTAGATACATCTTAATTTTTTCACAGCTACTTTATACAAATATTCCAAAACATAAAAGTTAATCAGCTTGCATTATTGATGTAGTATAAATGAAAGTTTATCTGGGAGAATGCAACTTCTGGGATGATCAGATCTGTCACTGTTGAAGCTGTCATCTCTTCTACAGCGACTCTTGTGGTGGCAGCACAATGTTACTAACTCACACCTGTCCTCCCACCTTGTGTGCAGATATCCTTATGAACGTATAGATGGCAGAGTCCGTGGTAACCTGCGGCAGGCAGCCATCGATCGCTTCTCCAGACCCGACTCTGACCGCTTCGTCTTCCTGCTGTGCACAAGAGCCGGAGGACTCGGCATCAACCTGACTGCAGCAGACACCTGCATCATCTTCGACTCGGACTGGAACCCTCAGAACGACCTGCAGGTAGAGATTACACTATGATTGTATGCCAGCAGTTTGTTTGTTGTGTAATGATTCTAATAGTACTTTTTACTTATGTGACATTTGATTAGTTACAGCATGGAACTGTTGAGGCTCCTGTTGAGTCCTGTAGCGTTCCTGCTAGCTTCAGGGTGGCAAGTTTGGAGTTGAGACTGTCTGCTGGATATAATGAACTCTGCCAGCCACATTTAGCTGTGGTTCACTGGACCGTATCATTAGTCCTCTGCTTTGACCTCACATCTCCAGCTGAATACACTCCTGCGGACTGAGCAGAACAGAAAAGTAGATCAAATTTGCTGTAGAACTTTTCTGAGTGTGTGAATGCCTCCTCCTCCAGGCCCAGGCCAGGTGTCACCGTATCGGCCAGTCCAAGGCGGTCAAGATCTACCGCCTGATCACCAGGAACAGCTACGAGAGGGAGATGTTCGACAAGGCCAGTCTGAAGCTGGGGCTCGACAAGGCCGTCCTCCAGAGCATGAGCGGCCGAGAGAACGCCAACAGTGGGGTAAGGCGCGACTTTTTTTTTAGACCAAACAACTAATCGATTAATCAAGACCATAATCAACTGATTAATTGGTAATGAAAAGAATCTTTAGTTTTGACCCTACTGATTGTATGCTCACTAATGCTAAATATTTGTCAGTGGAATAAATTTTTTTCTGTCTCTGGTTCAGGTCCAGCAGTTGTCCAAGAAGGAGATCGAGGACCTCCTGAGAAAAGGAGCGTACGGAGCTCTAATGGACGAGGAAGACGAAGGCTCCAAATTCTGTGAGGAAGACATTGATCAGATCCTCCAGAGACGAACACACACCATCACCATCGAGTCTGAGGGCAAAGGCTCCACTTTTGCTAAGGTATGAACTTTACTCAGCCCAAGAACAGGGTCCGTACAAAGTTTGGAAAATGCTTAATATCGAACTCAATATGAATTTTAGGCCGTAAAATGTCTTAAATAAGATTTTGATAGGTCTTAAAAATGCAGTTATAGAGTTGACATTACTTTATGAAGTTGCAACTACAACTACAAAACAAAGCCAACATTGGCTCAGTGACCACTAAAGCATTCATAATCTTAAATTTATCTTGTTGAGACACTGAGAAACCCTGAACAAAGTGACAACATATATTGAATGCTGTGGGTATACAGGAATTTTCAGTTGCATTTCTAGTAACACGTTAGATGTGATGATAAAGGCTTTCAGAGTCAGATTTCGATACCTTGAAAGTGTTTTAAAAGAGTTTGATTTTTTTTTAAAGCTGTATGAACCCTGTGAGATTTAAGGCATAACATTATTTTTCCTTTTATTCACTCAGTCAATTCACAGTGAATGTAAAGTTTGGAAATGTGTATCAAAATTATCTTTGAACAAATATGATTACCTGCCATTGACCAACATGTCCCCCTTTGTTTGCAGGCCAGTTTTGTTGCAACGGGTAACCGGACAGACATTTCTCTGGAGGATCCAGACTTCTGGCAGAAATGGGCCAAGAAGGCTGAGCTGGACCTGGACGCCATCAATGGACGGGTACGACACACACAAGCACACACCACTACACCCGCACAAACACACTGGAAACATGAGTAAGTGCGACGTAAAAGCCACCCAAGAACAAACACTAAAGATGCAGCCACGGAGAGGGAACAATCACACTGTGCTTCAAAGTAGTTTGGAGCACACAAAGTCTCAGACACACGTGGTGGAGTCCCCATATGGAAAGGGGACCAGCAGTGGTAATTAGTCAGTGCTATCACTAAAAGCTAGGAGGAGGACGGTGAGACAGACTGAGAGAGAGACGGAAAGATCAGGAGGGAAGCAGAGAGAGAGAGAGAGATTAATATTGACAGTTGGGAATCTCCTCTCTTCCTTAATTACCCATGTTTCCCTGCTCTCGTGTGTGTGTTTGAGCGAGAGAGAGTAAGCTGCTTAGCTCCACTTAACAGAGCGCAGATGCCTGGAGGGTACAGAGATATCACTTAGGCTAGCGCGCGCGCACACACAAACCCAAGCCCGGGCACATTCTTACACACACACTGAGCGCTCTGCTAACAGCCATCTTTATATTTCTGCTCTCCTTCACTCTTCATATTTGTTCACTTTCTTAAAATTTGTGTATTGGTCCCTCCTGATTTCTTCATCTCTCCTCTCCTCGCTGCCTCTCTTGTGGAGGGCCCTCCACTGGAACACTTAATCCAGCTCTACGAGTGTGAATGCGGCCCGCTCCCCTGGGATTTCTTATTGTGTGATGTTAAAATGGAAATGACTGCAGCGCTCTGTGATAATTGTGGAACTAACTACTGCCCTGTTTGCGCATATTAATGGGATTGCAAGGGGGGAAAAAATCAAATTAATTGAACAAAAATGTAATTCATTAGACAACATAATTAATGCCAGTTTACGTTTGAGCCACGCACCAATTTTCTCAGCATCAGGAATGAAACACGGGGCCAAATATCCAATTAATCAGAAGCTGCTGTGTATTCACGGGGTTCACACTAGTCATAAAAGTCAGAATATACAAGAAATGCACAAATAGGCCACTTCACCAGAAGGTGCTTTGCATATTGTTGTTGGTGGATTTCAGGCCATCTGTAACTGAAACCAGGTTCTTAGTGGGAAAAAAACATCCTGGAATGAAAGAACATCTCCACCATAAAAGTACACCAACCAAGGCCTTGTACAAACTGCAAGCCCAAATCAGTTTTTTGTCATATCAAACTTGATTTTAAAAGGTCTGGATGTGATTTGTTTTTTTGCAAATCTCATCCAAGCCACATTTGGACTTGATCTGAAATATGTTTCCAATCTGATTTGAGCATCCAGACTGAGACACATCTGTAGAAATCTGACACCCCATCAACACCCGGTATTAAAATGTGATCTGTATCCAGATACGCTATCCAGATAAGGAGAAACGCATGTTAATGCAAGGTGTAAATGCTTTGTGATCACATCTTCCAGACCACATCTGGAAGTAGTTTGTGTGCGTTTGCTTGCATTGTGTTAGGATGTTAGGTAGGTGTAAACGCATTTATCTTTATGAACTTCTCCAGATCCAGATCACATTTTAATACCAGGCGTAAATGAGCTGTCAGCGTCTTTTTTTGGAATGCCCCATCAACAGCATATACATAGTTACTGACACGTATATCATTACCATAGCAACACATTTAGTTTTTTTGTTGAAGTCTGGACACACAAATCCGATCTGATCACTTGCATATAACAGTGTGGACAGTCTGTCTTAAAGATCTGATTTGAGAAACAAATCTGATTTTCCTGTTGTCTGAACAAAGCCCCAACATTTCCACTGAATTTGTCTGCAGAACACGCTGGTGATTGACACGCCGAGGGTGAGGAAGCAGACACGCCACTACAGCAGTGTCAAAGAGGACGAGATGCTGGAGTTCTCCGAGCTGGAGAGCGACGAGGACGAGCCGAGCAAACCCTCATCCAAACCACGACGACCTCAGGACAAGACGCAAGGCTACCCCCGATCTGAGTGCTTCAGAGTGGAGAAGAACCTACTGGTCTACGGGTCAGTCACATGTTCATGTTCTCTGCTCAAAAACGACAATAATTAGGGGTTATAATTACATACTTTTAATTAAATGAATGAGTGCTCTGTTTTCAGTTGTATTTAAAGGAATAGTTCACAGTTTGAGAAATGCACATACTTGCATTTTCTTTTCCTGCCATTACTAAGATTAGAAAATCAGTACCACTCATGTCTATATCCTAAATGTGAAGCGACAGCCAGGAGAAGCTTAGCATAAAGACTGGAAACATGGGGGAAACTGTTAGTCTGGCTCCGTCTGAAGTTAACAAAACCCACCTATCAGCACCTCAGAGCTCACTAATTAACACATTATATTTCCCATGTTCCCAAAAACGATGAGTTTTTTTTAAAGATTTATTGTGTATCGGATTATTTCTTAGCTGTGCTGTCACCTGACTGCTGGCATTAATTTCATATTTGTAACTGTCACAACAGACGAGTGGTGCCAATCATCTCCACCAACCCTCGGCAAAAAAATAAATGTTTCCCAAAGTTTTGAAAATTCCTTTAAATATGCAGAGAGAAGCAAGAAAGAAGGATAAAAATCAAATGACATTAATAATAATACAAATGGAATCAAAACTTTGCTACAGTTTGTATAAATACCTCACCAGGGAGCAGTTATGAAAACTAAAACTAAAGATGCAACAGTTGATCCTCCATGGCTGTCCAGTCAGTGTCAGATACATCCATGTTCTGCTGTGTCAAATTTACACACATAGCACAGTCACACACTCACATACACATGCAGGCATGTCATCGGTGTTAAGATGAGTGACTCCAAGAACAGGATAAAGAGAACAGTTTAGGGGAAGAGGAGAAGGAGAAATGGAGGAGAGGACATGAGTAGAGAGAGTAAGAAAATATGAGAGAGGAGAGAATTAAGATTGGAAAAATGAAAAGGTGGAGTGGGAGAGAGAAAGGGGGAAATACAAGGCCAGGCAGAAACCTGGAGAGCTTTTAGAGAAAAAATGTAAAAGTTGTTCTATTATGAGCATACAAAAGTTACAAAAATGTTTGTGCATGCTGTTAATTATAGTTCTTAGAAAGAAAATCGGAGACAGCCAGAATCGGTGGGTCAGACTTTCAAAGAATTAGAATCAGCCAGTTGCAATTGGTGCACCTTGAGGTAAAACTCAAAAGAACTGTTGGGTAACAAAACCTCATGGCACTATTTCTAAAGCATATTTTCTAAACATTTCTAACTAATTCAACAGAGTAGAAGAAGGAAACCTAGATTAGGTTGTGGTGGATGTGGAGCCCTGCTGGTGGGTGGAGTTACCACTCAGTTAATGTGTGCATTTGTGTGAGTTAATGGCTGCAGACCTGCATGTGGAGTGATTTAGTAGACAGATATCTTTGCACTCAAGGCCATCAACACACAGCCGCTAATCAGAGCTGCTGTAAACATTCATGCCCACATACACACTGAAACCTGCTCTTTTTACTCTCCTGTATTTTCCTATTCCTTAAAAATCCTTATTTAAAACACATTATCTTTCCCTTTTGGGAATACTTGTAGGTGATACTTATAATTGCATTTATTGAGCTGTGAAGAATAATATTTAATTTAAGTGTCAGTGAAGAAGACTATCTTAACTGAGACCTCTACTCGTACATGATAACAGCCTTTAAAGTCAGAGAGACGAGGACATTCTACTGCACCACACAGAGTCAAATTGACACACTTAGCACAGATAGTGATTATCGGGCGAGCCCGTCCATTTTCATGGCTGACTTGGCGTGACTGTGTGTGCGCGCGTGTGTGTAAGAAAGAACAGTGGTGCTAGTGAGATGTCAGCGTTGTTATTGTTACAGTCTAGTCTCGTGGCCCGAGGCTGTAGGACACAAAAACACACTGTCTGACTGGGCCTGTCCTCTCCACTCAGCGCTCTGTTGTCTTTTCCCATCATCCATCTCGCTCCCTCTCTCCCTCTCCCTCATCCACCATTTTAGCCTGTCTGAAATCATTCAGAGTACGACTGGTTCACATGGTTCAGTGAAGATTTGGGAAGCAGCAGTGGAAAAATTTTAGCTCGGAACAAGACAGAGTGAGGGACGCTGTCCACCACATCAGCCTTTAGGGTCACTCTGTGGAGGTGGTGGGGGGCTGGGCTCTGATCCATGAAACAGACACGGAGGGACGCCTGGGTGGCACTAGTTAGGGTGACAGTAACGGTTAAGTCAACAGACTGGTGAAATGTATAATGAGTGCCTGGCACTCACCAGTGTGTGTTTGTGTGTGAGAGATGTCTGGGCTACACAACATGATGTAGGTTTGAGTTTATATTCATGAAAGACAGAAATAAAACCACTTTCCAGAGAGAAGTTTAATGTCCTAAAGCATCCAAACAAGAAAGCTGACATTATTTCAGTTTACAGTATCATTATCTAAGTATAGCAAATGTAATCAGGTTCATTTTTAGGTCTGTATTTCTCTGAGCAACTTTTCACCGTCTTTGGTAAATTTTGTTATCAGTAGTAGGTCAGGAGCTACCTGCCAACTTAAAACTGTTATTCATCACAGAGCTGCAACAGTTAATTGATTAGTTAACTATTAAATTAATCACCAGCTATTTTGATAAGGAGTTAAACAGTTTGAGTCATTTTATTTAATCAAAAAAAGGGTTCCTCTGTGACAGTAAACTGAATATCTTTCAGTTGTGGACAAAACAAGACATTTCAAGGCATCAGCTTGGGTTTTGGGCAACACAGATCAACATTTTTCACCATTTACTGACATTTTATAGACCAAACAACCGATAGATTAATTGAGAAAATAATCATCAGATTGATGGACAATGAAAATAATAATCAGTTGCAGCCATATTATCATATTATATGTTACACAATGTAAAATTTCCATTTAGAAATCACTTTACACTTTAAATATATTATCTTCATGTTATTACAGCATGTCATTATTAGTAGTATAATTTGTTTATTGTGTCATGTACATTTTTCAAACTTCAGGTTTTTACTTGAGGATCATAACTTCTAAAATATAAATAACTCAGTAAATCTATACACTCTGATGTCGATCAACCAATAGGTGAAAAGTTCACCCCATGACAGGAGAGTCCCCTCATTTGCACAAGGAAGCAGAAATGTAAAGAGAAAATACAGAAATAAAGAACTTTAGGGAAGTAAAAAGGGGGAAATACAAAGGGAAATAAGACAGAAATAAATACACAAATAAATTAATTAATTAAAATAAAAGTAAATTAATAAATAAATGGAAATTTAAATGGGAAATAGAATTCAAATAGAATTAATACAGAAGTAAAACAAATACATGAATGAATTTGTCACATTTTATAAACTTAATGCCTGCATTTATTTTTTATGTTCTTGTAGTTTATTTAATGGCATTAATTTGTGTATTTATGTACTTAATTATTCAATTTTGTTTTTAGCAGTTAATATAGTGTAGGTCACAGTGTTGTTGTGAAGTCCCAAAGTCGGTCACCTACTAGCTATTGTTTTGGTTTGGACGTACTCCTGCTTAAACAACTAAGTTGACGGATTCCACAAACCAAAACCTGGTACTTTCATTCTAAAAAAAAATGTAGGCGTTTGAGGCTGGGTATATCCATAGGCTGACTTTCCTGTTTTCTCCTTGTCTGTCTGCAGTTGGGGTAGGTGGATGTGACATCCTTGCACACGGTCGCTTCAAGCGCCCCCTGAAGGAGGCCGACGTGGAAACGATCTGTCGAGCCCTGCTGGCCTACTGCCTGCTGCATTACCGTGGTGACGAGAACATCAAGAGCTTCATCTGGGACCTGATCACCCCCAGTGAAGACGGGACCACCAAGACGCTGACCAACCACTCCGGTAACACACATATATACTTAATTACACTGTAGACACACTGCATACTTTTAATGACACTACTGTCTCTGATTGTAGTTAAAGAACATGTTAAATCTAAGAATGTCTCATCAGTCACATCCCTCTGCAGATTATCTCTACAATTTCAGTAAAGTCTTGATCCTTTTTACTTGTCAAAGTTGTGGTATTCCACCATGAGCTTTTTTTTTTTGAAAACATAGAGAAAGCAATTTTTTTTAAATTCAGGAATACACACCAAAGTTTTCAAGTGTCTAAATAAAAGGAGCTGCATAAGGACCTTCCCTAGATAAAATACACACTAATAAAGATTTGGATCTGACCAGAAAATTAATCCCATCTGTGCTTTAAACTTCAATACAATATTAGTATTAAAAAGAAATGTTACTCAATACCGCTTTCAATCCCACAGCAAAAATGAAAACAAGTCCGAGGTGCACAATGAGATTTTGTTTTTTTGGTTTTTTTTTGTTAACTACCTGCACACAGCCCTGGTACACAAAAAGTGAGTGAACACTGGTTTTGCTGCATGCAAATTTCAGGCAGACTGAACTGAGGTCTTGAATGAGCACTTGTTAAATTTTTGTATGGCCTCAGTACTTTAAATACTCTAATTAACAGATATTGTATCGTTTTAAACGTGGTTTTGAAAAAGTATTGGAGTTTTGAGACTTTTGACAGTCGTACTCTTAGACGCATTTCAAACACTATTTAGGCCCTAATCCCAGCCATTCTACCTCATCTAGATAACTGCAAAGTTGAAGATAAAACTTTTGACAAAATTAAAAAATAACCCTGCAGATGTTTGATCAAACTTAAAAGCTCATCACTTGTAGAAGCCCCTGACCCTCGCCTTACCTAAGCCTTCTCTCCCTGTCCCCCTGTCTCTCTCTAGGTCTCTCTACCCCAGTCCCTCGAGGCAGGAAGGGGAAGAAGGGGAAGCCCCCGGCCCCGCCTCCACAGACACCACGAGCTGATTGGCTGGCCACCTGCAATCCCGACCACTTACTGCAAGAGGATAGCTACAAGAGACACCTGAAACATCACTGTAACAAGTAAGTTTTTTTCCCCAT
Organism: Lutjanus argentimaculatus; assembly: GCA_034769285.1. Lineage (NCBI taxonomy): Eukaryota > Metazoa > Chordata > Actinopteri > Lutjaniformes > Lutjanidae > Lutjanus > Lutjanus argentimaculatus. The sequence goes on along the minus strand of JAWZSL010000011.1, from coordinate 4,247,074 downwards.
TCACACACACTCACTGTCTCTATTGGCTGAAACATTACTTGAGTTTTTTTGGGTTCATAAACAGTTTATAAATGATTATTGGTGTTCACATATTGGAAAAGTTCATGGATACCAAACTAATGCGACTTCAAAACCAAGAATTCAAGTGGCAGGAGAGATGGTTCCTGAGTCCAGCTTTACAACCGTACACACAGACGTAGCAGTCTTCCTCCACACACACACACACACACACACACTCTCTCTCTCCCGTTTGCTCTGTGGTCAGCTCCCTCTCTCCTGTTGTCAGGGAGATATGCTTCCTTGCCCTCCAGATTCAATTCCAAGATTTTTTTTTTTTCTTCTTGAGGGGGAAGTTTGTTTGTTTGTGTGTACCCGTGTGTGTGTGTCTGGCTGCGTGCCAGGCCAGGTGCTAGGCAGGCAGACCTGTTGGAAGTGGGTGAAAGACGTACACAAGCGCACACACATACACACACACTTGGGGGTGATTATGTGGTGCCATCTGCTAGGCTGGAGCACAGCGTTGTGTGGCTAATCAGGCCTGGCACATTGATGGATGAGCACACACAGCCTGCCAACAAACACACACACACACACACCCCAACTTGTGATGCCATTGATGCACAAACACACACACACACACACACTCACGAATGAGTTGCAAATGACTGTCTTTATACCCTCCCCCACCTCTTCACTGCCTCTCCAAACTTTCTGTTCCCTCCCTTCCAGCACTGCTCTCCGTCCTTTCAATTCTTCTCCTCTCTGCTCCTCCACTCCTCTCCTCCTCCCAGCCCCCCACCTCTCCTCCATCTTCTGCTCCAAACGCCGTTATTGGCATTAAATCCTGGTGACAAATCTGGTGACAAATGTTTACAGTGAAGCAGATCTCCCTGATAGCAGCGTTTCCAATGTCAGGAGATCACATCTGACTCTCATTTTCGAGCTGTGACTGAAGTGATTCATTTTACTGGGAGAAGGATTCTGACTGGGAACATCTGTAATTTGTATCCAGAGACGATGACCATCTATCCGACAGCAGTAGTAGACAACGCTGAGATGCAGTAATGAGTTATGGTTTCTGCAACCAGTATTTCAGCAGAAGAAAACCTCCGGACATTCTCCATCTGAACAGTTTTAGATCAAAAATCCAAGATCCTGTTCACAGTGCTCTGGAAAAATGCACCTTTCCCCGACTTACTGCAGCATATCCTCCAGCGCAATCAGTCCAGTGTTAATATTGTTCTTCTGGTAATATCTGATATGATTAGGATTAGTCGGTTAATTGATTAGTTATCAACTATTAATCTCTAACTATTGTATTAATTGTTTTGAGTTACTCCTTAAAAGAAAAATGTCCAAATTCTCTGATTTATCAAATGATTTCTGGTTTTACTTACTCTTCTTTGACAAACTGTGTATGTTTGGGTTTTAGACGGGGTAAGACATTTGAGGACGTCATCTTGGGCTTTGGGAATCAGATCATCATTTTTCACTACTTTCTGATCATTTTTCGGGCGTCTTACGGACCAAACAGTTAATTGATAAATGAAGAAAATTATCGACAGATTCAACGACAATGAAAATAATCATTGGTTGCAGCCTTAATACACCAAAATATGTTTTTCAACATGTTTTTACAGATTAATTGCATTAGACTGGCCTGTGTCGGTATACTGTTTAGAGCTGAAATAATTAGTCAATCAACAGAAAATAAATCTCAACAATGTAATTTGAAGGTGTCACATTGGACACTGGATAATAAAAACCAACATCTTTCACTGTTTACTAATGTATTATAGAGTACATTTTGAATCCATCATCAACAAATTAGTCAATTAAATTCGGTAGTAATAATTAAATTAATTGTAGTCTTGGTAATCTGAACTAAATGAGCCAACGCTTCTAAACATGGCTAAATTTTAAAAGTGGTTGCCAGGCATCAACTTCAGTTGCCAAAACTGGAAATATGGTTGCTATTTTTAGTCACCTTATACGTTGAATAATTAAAATGCATACTCTGCAGTTGTACGTTAGATTAATAATGACAATGTGTCATGAAACAATAAGTGCAAGAAAATACACCGGTGCATGTGCAGCCTTGCCTGGCTCCGATTCTGAATCTATCAGAAATATTTAAATATCACTCATGCAACAAATAGTAAAAATGTAATGTTTTTGTGGTCCATGGTTTGCTGTTTGCTGTTCCTATTTTCTATACGTTAACGTGGTTGCCACTGACGGCAACCAAAGGCCAAGAGTCAGTTGCCAGTTTCTCAAAATGTTTGCCAATAATAGCAACCCAGCAAACATAACTGTCACGTTCTGTTGAAGGACATTTTGACTAACTTTACCTTGTTTTGCAGGGTGCTGCTGAGGGTGAGGATGCTGTATTATCTGAGACAGGAAGTCATAGGTGACCATGCCGAGCGCATCCTGGAAGGAGCCGACTCCAGGTTAGTAAACACTTTGTCCATGTCTTCATTTTAATGTCTTATACCACATCTTCCGACCCCGCAGAGAACTGTCTTTTTAACACAACTGATCTAAAACAGATGTGTTTGCACAGAATGAAGACAAAACCCTGTTTTTCGGTTGTGTTAGTGCCTCAGCCTTTACAAATCTTCATCCATTATTTTCTGATGAGAATTTGTAACTTGGCCAAACCTCCTCAAAGGTCCAGTGTGTACATTTTAAGGGGTTTATTGGTTGAATATGGCAGAAGTGAATACAGTATTCATAAGTATGTTTTCATTAGTGTGTAATAACCTGAAAATAATAATTACTGTGTTTTCATTACCTTACAATGAGCCCTTAAGATATGCAGGGTGCAGGTCTTCTTCTATAGAGGCCGCCATGTTTCTACATTCACTCAGAAGAGACAAGCCAAACAGTTTTGCAGCCCATGTAGGTTGGAAGGGGAGGGTGAGGTGAGGTGTTTGCAGTCTGCAGCCTCGGTGCTAGATGCCACTAAATCTTCCACGCTGGTCCTTTAAGTCTCCATAAATTCAGCAACCTGATGTTAATCCCAAACTCCCCAGAAAAACCACATCATTCATCTTGTGCAGAGTTTTTTTTTTCTTCATATACAAGAAACTGTGTATTTACAGTCAGTAGAAATGCTTTCATGTACTGGATGCATCATGAAAGTGAGTTGAGAGATGGATATTTATATGAATATGTGATGAATTATTAGTAGGATGTATTTCTGTCTGTTCTAGTGGCCTCTTTGGCAGAGTTCTTCCTATTCTGACAGATATCAGGGGAAAATTAGCTTTGTATCACAATTTTGACCCATTTAGAAGATTTTTCATTTTCGTGCACGAGGCCGCACTGTCAGGTTGTTGGTTTGAAGGGTGACGATACTGCCCACCATGACCGTTTTCCTCGTTGTGACGACTCCTTCGCTCCTTCCTCCATCTTTTCCTCTGTCACAGCACACTTTTCTTGCCATCTGTCCATCTCTCTCTCTGCAGTGCACTTTAGTCTCTCATCATGTCCCATCCCCCTCTCATCACCCTTTCACCCAGATGTGAATGCATTTATAATGTGGAGCACGTGCACTTCATGTTGATCTCTCCCCTCCCCTCTCTTTCCCTCCCCCCTCTCTCAGTGGCTACTGTGACAGACCCCTGTGTGTGTGCGTGCATGTATATATGTGTGTGTACGTGTGTGTGTCAGTGCATGCCAGACGTGAGCATACGGGGTGCCATCGTGCCAACATATGCCAGGGGGATTTAGCATGCCAGTCTTGGCGCGCACGCGTATGTGTGTGTGTTGCCAAGGCCGGGCATGCTGCTGTTTGCAGAGATAAGGGACTGTTTCCCTGGTTTCTTCTCTCCTCCTGTCACCCTCTGTCTTTCTGCTTCCATTGTGTATTGTACCCTTTCTCTCCATAACTAGCTGGAAACACCATTTTCTGCCTTCTTCTTTCCATAATGGAGGATTTGGAGTTTTTTTTTTTTTTTTAATTTTGTTTTGTTTTTTGGTGCCACAACGTAGAATCTATCGTGCAAAAACCTTTAACATTTTAACAACAACAACTATTCTTAGTTTGTCTTTTACAGGGATGCATAGTTCTGTTCTTGACCAGATAACTGATTTTAGTTGAATTCTTAATTAAGATACCTCAATTAAATTTAAATTAAAAATATAAATGAGACCTAAGCAGAGATTATGATAACATGTGTTCCATAATAGCATCACTCTTTACTGTACCATTAAATGTTTCTAAATTAAAGGCCATTTATTCTACGCATCCCTCTTCCTTGTCAAAACACCTACATTACCAACAATGCAACTCCACTGCTGACAGTTTGGTTGAAAATTCAAGTGCTCATAGTGACTAATGTAGCCTTGAGTTGCTAGTCTTGAGTTGAGATGCAGAACGAGCTACAGAGATAAAGAAAGGTAGTTTATCAGATTTCACACGGCTCCCTCTGGAGCCACTAAAGGCTTCATACAACTGTTTCACATATGCAATAATTCTCTCCAACACTTAGAGACAGACTGATGTGTAAAATTGGACTTCCTCTTTAGGGGATTTCCCTTTTTACTATTGTACTTTACTACAGTGTCATTACTTAATGGTTCCTTGAATAGTTGAGTAATGGTTGAAAGGATGTTGAAAAGTTTACTGTTAAATTTTGACGGTAGAAACAGTGTTTAATTTCTGCTGTTTAAGGTCTCATTCACAATTAAATACAGTAACAAAAGATGTAGTTTGGTTATGTAAAGTAGTGTGGCATCATGGCAGTTGTTTTTGATTGTTGAACAATCATGATTACCCTCAGTAAAATTGTGGATTTCTCCTGCTTTGAACATTGTTGGAAAATTTTGGTTATTGTAAGTAGAGCTGCCATGATAAATCAATAAATCAACTATTGATAAATTATTAAATTAATCACCCATTAATCAACTATTTCGACAATCGGTTTGAATATTTTTAAAGAGAAAAGTAAAAATTCTGACGGCAAACTGCGTATATCTGGGTTGTGGACTGAACAAGACATTTGAGGACGTCACCTCAGTTGTTAGTCGCAGTCCTAAATGTAAGTACACAACTCGAAATATAAATATATAAAACAAAATATATAACATAGATCCCTTCGATTTTAGACATTTCAATGCGAAAATATTACATGTTATAGCTTTTAGTCAAGTCAGTCTTTTAGTCAGTGGGTTGCATTATGTCATGAAGTCTTGACTTGTTTCTCCTAACATTAGCTGTTTCTGAGCCTTTCTGGCTATGATTTGCGACAACCAAAATACAATGTATGATTTACTGAAATTATTTTGGTACAGTGATTACATTTTGATGCATCGCCACTATCTTTGTAGTGTCTGTAACCTGCTGCTCAGTCAAAAAGGAAGGAGAAATCTTTAGACTTGTTCATAACAGAAGTTAACTAAACTAGACCATAAGTAGAACATAACACATAGAACACACAGCCAAAAACTCTGCTTGCACATTAATACTTCTTAAATATTTTGGATCTTTGCTTTTATCTCTGGTTTGCTACTGACAGCTTTTACAATCCGATTACAACACAAATGGCTCATAATCAGATTCCCTCTTTTCCTCACTCTGAATTGAAACACAAGACTGATGCCTCACTGAAGCAAATTGAACACAAACAGTTTAGTTTGATTATCAGTGATGTGACGTGTTCATCTCTGCCGCAGTGAGCTGGATATCTGGATCCCCCAGCCGTTCCACGCAGAGGTCCCAGCTGACTGGTGGGACAGCGACGCTGACAAATCCCTGCTCCTCGGCGTCTTCAAACATGGTAAGAAACACACACACACACATCTACCAACATGGCAGCCAAAACACACTGAATACAAAATGAACATCACACACACACACAGATAACATGTCAGCACCTTCAGACACACTTGCAGACACACTCCAGTGGCTTCCGACCCAGTAAGCATCATGCTGGCAGTCTCACACACACACACACACACACACACACACACACCATGTTTAAACTGGGTGAGGGCACACACACATACACAAACACATCCCACCCACTTCTGCAGCCACCGGTTGATTGGTGTTGCCATGGCGATAGCGGTACGCAGCTGGCAGGCTCAGTGTGCTATCGGGAGTGTGATTGATGGCTGGTTTCACTACAAGCTACGAGTGTGTGTGTCTGTTTCACAGTGTGTTACAGGTGTTAATGTTGTAAACAAAGCTGATCTCAAACTTAAATTAACAAAATCTTGTTTCTGCGTTAGCGTTAACCTGCTTATTTGGATCATGGTTTGGAATGGTTACGTTAATCTCCCAGTGACCCACCTTTAGGTGCTGACTGGGTGACTGGATGTGACTCCCACTGACAGGCCGAGTGTCGTGTGTGCCGCGGATGGAGACCCTCATTCATATTAATTTGGCATAATTGTCATAATTTTTCCATCATTGCCACCCTCTATGATTCAATTAGGACACACACACTCACACACACACACACACACACACACACGGAATACAAAGGGCTCACCCATAGTTAATCATAATCCTCATTCACCAGGGAGGCCCTTGGGGGGACGAACGCTCACACACACACACACACACAGAGGCACACACACACAGAGGCACACACAGGCACACAAAACAATGCGTCACACACACACACACACACAGAAAAGTGATGGCCTATAAAGGCCCTGATGATTAACGTTTGGCTGCGGGCACAGCAGAGCTGTGTGTGATGCGTGTGTGTGTGTGTGCGCGCGCACGTGTGCGTGTGTGTGACAGAGAGACGGTTAGGAACAATGCGTCACATCTCTCCTAATTGAAATGTGATGGAGAGAAAGAAGGAAGGAGGGATGAATGAAAGGTTAAAGAAGAGGCGGTGTGCCTCTGTTATGGTGGCCCACCTCCTGTCCTCTCCAGTCTTATTTCTTCCCCCTCCACTCCTCCTCTGCCTCTCCTCCTTTTCTTTTCTGCCCTCATCCCACTCGCTCTTCTGCCCTTTTTCTCTCATTCCTTCCATTTTTTCCTCCCCCTCTCCTCTCTTTCTCTCTCGCCTTCCCGATGTGTCTCAGTAGGATCTGCACATTCTAATCTGTTCTGCCTGAATGCCCCTAACGGACAAACACACACACACACACACACACACACACACACACACACACACACACACACACACACACCACACCCACACACACGGTTTCTCACACCCACTAGCTCACTTTCACAGACGCCATGACACACACACACACTCTTTCCTCTTCATTCTCTCCTCTCTTCTCTGACACAAATGAGCACCTGCAGGCTCACTTGGATAAGCACACACACGTGCAGAACGGAGGCGAGTGTGGGTACACACACAGACACACACACACTCAGGCTGTCTGTCTTGTCAGCAGCTGGCTCCTGGGGTCTGCCCTTCTGCTGCTGTTTTTGTCTACTCCTTCATTTAATATTGGATGTGTGTGCATGTGTGTATGTGTTAAAAAGAGTGTGTGTTGGCCCGTGTAGCATCATGTCTGTCCAGAAGTGAGCTAGAAAGCACAACTTTTTTCCCACCCTTCTTTCCAGGAGTTTGCCTTTAGCTGTATGTGTGTGTGTTGACCAATAACTGCTATTTACATTGACTCGTCTCTGATTGAACTCCACTTTCTAGCCTCTCCACCTCCACACATGGACACTAAGCTTGTGTATTTCTCACCTCTTCCTCTTCAGGCTATGAGAAGTACAACTCGATGCGAGCCGACCCCGCCCTGTGTTTCTTGGAGAGGGTGGGCATGCCGGACGCCAAGGCTATCGCCGCCGAGCAGAGGGGCTCCGACATGATGGCAGATGGCGCCGAAGGGTAAGAGAGCAGGCTTCACTCACCAGAAAGCAGCTTCTCAGCTGCCCCTTCCCTCTAGTATTATTCAGCTCTGTTTTTAGTCTTCATCTGTCTGTGATTCGCCACATTTCTCTTCCCCTTCAATTTTATCACTCTCTGCTGTCACTTAGCTTCACACAGTGCTCAGAATGGACACAGGTCTTTCAAGATTGAAAAACAAATGATTTTGATTTACAGCAGACAGTAAAATGCCATAAATTGTCCAGTTCCTTCAAAAGATGTAAATGGAAGCAGGTGTGGGCCCACGTGTTTGGACATTTTTTGTTTGTGTATACTGCTGCCAACTTGAAGTCGAGATTAAATGGAAAATGCCCTTTAGATCACGTTCCCGGTTATATTGTGCACCTATTTAACAATATATGCCAAAAAATTTAAAGAAAAAAGCATTTCTTTGTATTTGTACATCAATCATGTTTTCCACCTGAAAATCAAAATTTGACATTTGTTTATGCAGGCTTGAAACAACTAAAGTCAACCAATGATATCATGACATCCAACCAATCTGTCTTCAGCTTTTAGCTGCACAGAGCTAAGATTCATTGGTTAGCTAGCTAGCAACAGCATGGTATGCCTGCCTGCTTATCCTGTTTCGCTTAAAAATCCATCACCATATGGAAGCTAGACACTCTTGAAATGCCATTTCATCTGGAATGTTTTTTTTTATCATTTACTTTCCTTAATCTGAAATATGCTTATTGTAAATGACTGAATTTCACCAAAACTGATGGTGAAAATTCCTTGAATTAAAGTTGTGCCTTACTTTCTTTCGTCTTTTTTTTTTTTTTTTTTTTTGCATTGAATTTTTGCATTTTCTCCTTCTTTTAATCTTCTTTTAATTCTTCACATATCATAGATGATCAGTTGGTGAAATGTGTCTGTGCATGTGTCTGTGCTTCCATGAAATTAAAAACTTGAATTCCTTACCTGTCCTTCCAACCTCCACAGTGAGGATGAGGATCCAGAGTACAAACCACTGCGGATGCCTTTTAAAGACGACATGGACGACTTCACCAACTCTCCGCTGGATGACAAAGACGACACTGTGGAAGGTGAAACAGAAGGTACGCTGTTAGAACACCATTAGCCCTTCTCCCTCTGTCTGGATGAATTCAGAGTAACTTAAAAGCTCTGTAATAGGATGTGAACTTGTTTTTTTATAAAAAATTAGGTCAGGATTGGGGAAATAAAACTGTGGTCATCTTTAAACACCATCTGAAACAACAGGCCCGATATAACCCCGCAAAATCTCATTAACTGATTTAAATCCTACAAAATGACAGGATTAATGTAACGTAATGATTGTTGAAAACTACAAAACTGAACAAGCTTTCTCTGACTCTAGAAATGTCAGTTAATCAGTCATTTCTCCCACTACAATTAAAACTGTCAGTGCCAAAGGAACTTGTTGCCTTGACTCTGAAGACACAGTCGTGTTGAAACGTTCATCTGTTTGCACAATTAAAGGCTGCATATTTATCAGTCTGCTCCAGTCCCTTCTGTTCTCTGGAACTTGGTGAGATTTTCACATTTTTCTAACAGGCAACAAGGTCCAAAAACAAGGTGCAAAATGTAGAGTTCTGAAGTATGATAAGATGACATTAGTGACTCTTGGTCATGTTCGGTTAATGAAAACACTACATTCACCTGAAGCCTTTACTCCCAACATGTAGAACAAGTGTTGAAATGACAACACATCTTTTTACTCTTTGTTTCTCATCCCTCTCCTCTCTCCTCCTCTGTAGCTAAATCAGGTGAAAATGGTCAAACTGCGCCCGCTGCGGGCGGAGCTTCGGGCTCCAACGAGCGTCTCTATTGGCCGGCAGCCTCGGCTTTGACCGCCCGCCTTCGCCGCCTCATCACGGCCTACCAGCGCTCCAACCGCAGAGAGCAGCTCCGCCAGGAGGCCCTCAACCGGCCTGATGGTCGCAGGCGAAGACGCAGGGACTTCATGCCTTCCATCGCCATGGTTACAGATACAGGAGGAGGGGCGACTTACATCCAAGATGGAGCGGGGGTGTTCATGGCAGAAGGAAGCCCTTATCTGGCTAAAGGAGGTGCTTACTTTGCCAAAGGTGGACAGTTCATGCCAGAGGCATCGCCAGTGATGACCACTAGCTCCCTGATGGCCGATGGAGCCATGTACTACAAAGAGAGGAGACAAAGGTAGTGCTGCATTTTATGTCACATCATTACAGGGTTTATTTACATTTGTATATGAATACATAAGAATATTTAAAGAATTACCCTACAGTGGGCCTATTGATTTGACAGCCTTTTAACAACGGCAATCCAGTCCTTTGATAATTTAGGAATATGAAAAAAGTATAAATAAATAATTTCTTCAGAGAGAAGAGGCCAATTAGCACATTTATTGTGTATGTCTGTCAAGTACGTATTTATTATTTTAATAAATTTTAATTCAGGCTCTTTGAGCAGAGGATTTAGGAGAGTCAAACTGAAAAAACAAGATGTTAAATGCAACAGCTTTTTACCTGTTCTTAATGTTTCTTTTCCCATTGAGAAAAATAGAGTGGAAAAGAAAAAGTACATGTTTTTTCACATATTTCAATGACTGATTTTACAAATCAGACACAAAAAAGTAAACATTTGTCCCCTTGGTACTTTGTTTCTTTCATTTTAGCCCTTTTTAGAAAATAATTGAACAGGCCAGCCCTACAGGATATTCCGCCCTACAAAACAGCCTTCACATATGCCAGAGATCATCATGACATGACTTGTGAACAAAATTGAACCTGTTCTCACACTTGTATATTTTTGTTTTTTCTCTCTATTAGATGGACTCGTCGTGAGGAGGCTGATTTCTACCGTGTAGTGTCCACCTTCGGAGTCGTCTTTGACACCCAGCGTCAGAAATTTGATTGGACACAGTTCAGGGCCTTTGCTCGACTGGACAAGAAAACTGATGAGAGCCTGGAGAAATATTACTACTCCTTCATCGCCATGTGTAAACGGGTCTGCAGAATGCAGGTCAAGACTGAAACAGGTAAGAGGAAACGAATGTCGCCTGAGGTCACTGCAAGGCAGGAAGGAGTCTTTTCATCATATTGTCCAGTTGTTCAGATTGGGGGCAATTAAAGGAGAACTGATAAGATATTTTGTTGATTTTCTTACATTTTCTGTCTTTTCCCTCCTCAGAACTCCCAGACCCAACCCTGATCATCGACCCCATCACAGAGGAGCGTGCTTCTCGCACTCTGTACCGTATTGAGCTGCTCCGCCGCATCAGAGAGCAAGTTCTCCCCCATCCTCTGCTCTCTGAACGCCTCAAGCTCTGCCAGCCCTCCCCAGACCTCCCCGAGTGGTGGGAGTGTGGCCGCCATGACCGGGACCTCCTCCTGGGGGCCTCTAAGCACGGCGTGAGCCGAACAGATTATCACATCTTGAATGACCCGACCTTGGCCTTCCTAGAGTCCCACCAGCGCTTCACCACCCAGCGAGGGGCCGGCATCAGCGTGGGAACCCAGGGAGAGATCACCAAAGCTGGGATGGGAGCAGCAGAAAGCACCTCTGCAGCCCTCCTCACCCCTGCAGAGCTAGCGAGCGCTGCAGCTGCCGCCAAAATCGCTATTAATGCAGCTAAAGAGGAGGAGGGAGAAGGGAAGGAGATGAAGACGGAGGAAGGGAAGGCAGAGGTGGAGATGAAGATGGAAACGGAAGGAGATGCCAACAACATTCCAAGTACCAAGACTGAAACTCCTGCTGAACAGAAAGAACATGAGGGAGAGGTCAGAGAAGGGAAAGATGAAGCTGCTGCCTCACCAAAGACAGAGGTGAAGAAAGAGGAGGAGGCCCAGCCAAAAGTAGAACAAGAGGAGCCGAAAGAGGAGCAGAGTGGAGAAGGAGAGAAGACTTCCAAGCCAGCAGATGACCAAGACAAAGACTCAGCAGAAGAGAAGACGACTCCTGTTGACTCTGTCGGGGACCAGAAGGAAGTGAAGACTGAGCTCCCAGAACACCCTGACTCGTCTCCTAAAGCACAACCGGGACACAAGACTGCAGAGGAGGAAGACGGAGAGGAGAAGGAGAGCCCCGAGTCTCCTAAATCTCCAAAGTCAGCTGAGACGGAGAAAAGCCCAGAGGAGGAGGACGAAGAGAGGATGGATGAAGACGATAAATCAGAGAAATCCTCTCAGGCTGAAGGTAAGAGGAAACGTTACTGCATTGACGTTAACTTGGAGGGAGTCAGAGGCATTGATGATGATATGAATTTCTAAATGTAGCTCCTGCACATGATAATGTCTCAAATGTCTGTTCTCTTGTTTATCATAATCCCTCCTGTTAACTGGATTATTTGTCCTGGTTGTCGTCACTGCTGACACCGCACTCGGTCACAGGCTTATTTCTGGCGTTTCCCCTCATGACTTGGCAGTGTCTTAATGAGTTCCAGGGGCGAGAGAATAAAATGAGTTTGCATCCCTTGATAATGATTCTGAAAACCCTTTCAAATTAAGAGCGGCAACATGACTTCTCCCTCCCTCCGCACAGCGAGCGCCGCATCAGAGCAGAAGAACTTTGACGAGGAGAGCATCGCATCTGTGAGCACGTCAGCCCAGAATGAAACCAGAGACGGCTTCTGCCCCGACGACCTGCCGGAAACGTCTGCGCTGCAGGCCCTACAGGAGCGCACGTACGGCTTCTCATTCTGGCCGAAGGTGAGTCTCAAATGAAGTGGGCAAAAAAAAGGCCTGTTGCTAATAAAAACTAGGTTTCAATAATCAGTTTCCATTTAGAGCAAGAGAAATTGTGAGCATTTGTCACAATTTTGAAATTTTATTGGGCAAACAATCCAGGGATTTGCAACCTTTACTATCAAAAGAGCCATTTTTGGCCAAAAAGGGGGGAAAATAATTTGTGAAGCTGCTCCTATTAAACTTTTCTTTTTTTGGATTTGGCATCCTAAACTAGCCTATGGAGATTTAAGACTAGGCACCACCACAAAATTTAGACGCAAAGACACATTTTAGTTGACGAAATATTAAAACATTTTTTAATTAAAATGCTAAAAAACAAGAACCATATTTCATTTGCATATAATTTTTTGTCAAAACTACACAGAGCCACTGTTGAGGGGCAAATGAGTGGTATTCGGCTCCGGAGTCGCAAGTTACAGACCCCTGGATTAATCGATTGACTGATAATGAAAATAATCATTAGTTGCAGGCCTGTTATCATTCATTCCTGTCACTTCTACCAGTCGGTCACCTCTCCGTTCTGTCTTCCCCCTCAGGATCGAGTGATGATCAACAGGATGGATAACATCTGCGAGGCCGTCCTGAAGGGCAAGTGGCCTGTCAACAGACGCCATATCTTTGACTTGCCCAGCAACCTGTTTCCAGGGCATGGCTCCACAGTAACCACAGCGGCCGTAGCCACGGCGACCGAGAGCCCGCTGCAGAGGCGGAGCCTGGCCGAGCTGACGATGGCCGGCATCCACACGCCTTACAGCGGCAGTGAAGATAAAACACTATCCCCACAGGTTCATGTGAGTGTTTGTGCACACAAACAGCATCAAACCCTCAGATATTTGACTGTTGGTGCCAATTTTCCTGACAGAGAAAGATCCAATGAGTTTTTTAAATATGAACTAAATGATTTTTATAGATTCAGAAACTTTCTTTTTACTTGAGTTGTCCTAAAAATCTGAGCTAGTTTTAAGCTCTTGATGATTAGGTACACTGTAATTGCACAGCAATTATACTTGTAGAAACCCTGGAATTAGCCTATTAGGATTCAGTTTTTCTAAATAAAGATACCACTGACATGATTAGTGCTAATGGTTACCAATAGCAATACTGTGACAGGTTCCTCTGTGAGATGCTGTCGTTAGGCAGACCCAGGTGTGACTGATGACCTAATGTTGCAGGAGGACGCTCTGGGCCTGACGGTGCCTCGACAGCGGAGGAGGAGGAGGAGGAAGATCGAGATCGAGGCGGAGAGGGCGGCCAAGAGGCGTAACCTGATGGAGATGGTGGCTCAGCTGAGAGAGAGTCACGCTGCTGCAGAGTCCCAGAGCCAGGCCATAGACCTCACCAAGGTGCTCATACTAACATACTCAGTCTATTAGTCCGATTCTTAAAGAAATAGTTTGGATTATTTATAGAGTTGTTGTATGAGATACTTATCTACAGTCAGTGTATTACCTACTGTAGATGGTGGTCGGCATGCCCTCAGTTTGAAGAAGCAGCAGGAGTACTGGTGTAGGAAGCTAAGCAATGTACTGCTGTGGACAGGGTCAGCAGCAAAATGTATTTCAGACACCAAAAAGGGTTAGGTGTACACTATAGTTAGAAATATCATACAGGAAACTGCAGTTATAAAGTCTTTCTAAAGCCACTAGACTCCATTGATTTAAAAACAGGAGTTGCTGGTCTACCATTCCCTGTATATATTAGTTTGTTTGTGTTGTGTTTGTGGTGTCTTAAAGAGACAAAAAAATTATTTTTTTCCGTTGGAGTTTGGTGGCTTTGGAGGGAATGATATTATGACTTTAGAACGGCAGTTTCTTGTCAGAAAAAGCTGTCTGACAACTAGTTTACTTGGTGAAAATATTCTAAATATAGCATATGCTTGATATTGGATGGACAATTCCATCATGCAGCCTCATTTCAAAAAACATGAACCATCCCTTAAATCAGAAGCTGTATCGCCAAACTACAAAAAATTAAAGATTACAGTAATTATTACATTCAAACAAAGTAAAGTTGATCAACTAAACCTGATGTGGTTTGTTGTTCAGGGTATGCATCATCACCACAAGGCCTCTCCCTCACTGGCTGGCTTCCCCAGCGCCCTGGTGACGAGCCCCTCCCTCAAAGCCCAGATGGAGCTTCTGCAGCAAGCCCCGACCTCCGGACACAGAGCCAACGGCTCACTGGAGGCCGACCTTCCCATCATGAGGAGGAGGCGAGGCCGCAGGAAAAATGTGGAGGGCCTGGAGCTGCTGTTTATGGGCAACAAGAGAGCAGGAGGGGTAGGGACTGTTTGTGTTTTAATGGTTTGTTTTAAAGTTGTCAGCGCTGACACTGAAGACAGCATCTACATTAATTGTTTTTCTCTGTGCCCCTTTTGGACATCCAGGATGATGCTGAGGAGACAAAGGTTCCAGGTGCAGAGGGCGTTCAGAGTGCTGCCCGCGCCCACAGACCAATCGCTGTCCTCGAGCAGAGCCCCAGCGCCAGATCTCTGGCCTCTGGCAGTCTGGAGGAGGAAGAGGCCACAGCAGCAGTTTCCAACAAAGAGCTGGGAGAGTGGCTGAGACAGCACCCGACATACACCATGGACATGGCTGGATTCACACCAGTACGTCATCTTCTTCTCTTTAGCTTAATGTTTTCCCTCTTCACCCTCAGTCCTTTGTTAGTGTAAACCATTAAAGAGTTTGTGTCCTGCTTATTCCTGCTATCTTCTTGTTCAGCAGTCTTTGTCTTTGCCACTGGTTATTCACACCTCCCTGTCTGTTTTGTTGACAACAGAAGAGCAGCGAGGACTTACTGCTGTCTCAGTTCTCCAAGCCCAAGCAGAAGCGCCATCGCTGTCGAAACCCCAACAAGATCGACATCAACACCCTGACTGGAGAAGAGAGAGTGCCTGTGGTCAACAGACGCAACGGACGCAAGGTGAGCCGCCATATCAGGATATTACATTCAATGCAGCTCTAGTACAAAGTAATTATTGTGCAGTAGATGAATGTGAGGACAAGTAGCTTGTCAAGGTCAGTCTGTACTTGATGTAACTGGTCTTTCTACATGAATCGATGCTCCAAGAGAAACTCATTTCATCTTCCTGTTCCTCAGATGGGCGGGGCCATGGCTCCACCAATGAAAGAGCTTCCCAGATGGTTACTGGAAAATCCAGAGTTTTCTATTGCTCCTGATTGGACAGACATCGTCAAACAGTCGGTTAGTAACATTAACAAAACCTATGAAAAGTAATACCTAAAAGAAAAACAACTTGTTTTATTAATTTCACTGCCTCAGTACAAAATGTTTCTAAATCAGTTGTTGGTTACAAATGAAAATTGACCAGTTTGGAGTTCCTTTGTAATTGAAATTGTTTTTAACCCTAATTCCTCCTCCACGCAGGGTTTCCTCCCAGAAGCCATGTTTGACCGCCTTCTAACCGGCCCTGTAGTCAGGGAGGAGGGCGTCCGTCGTCGCGGACGACGACCCAAATCTGAGATTGCCAAGGCAGCGGCTGCCGCCCAGGCAGCGGCAGCGGCTCAGGCTGCCCAGGCTTCACTGGCCTCCGCCGCTTCATCTGCAGGTACTAACTACTGCCGCTTTTAACTAGGGTATACAAGATACCTGTATTGATAATATCTTTTATATTTAAAAAGTGAAATATCGATATCACGTTAATAATGCACATAATATTATGTAAATAATCCAGCACCTTAAACATACTGTATGTTCTTAAATCATTTCTTTTCTTTCCTGTCTTGCTTTATAGCTCTGAGTGTAGGCCTACCGATGCTGCATAAATTCATGTTTGTACAGTTCTGTAATTCATTTCAGCAAAAAAGACAAATAAACAAAGTTACAGATTGATTTAACAGCTATATTGCAATAATATCACCAACTTGAATTATTTTGGCCACAATAATCAGGAAGTGAAAATCAGAGGTGTAAGCATGTGTGAAAAAACAATTGCCATTAATGCTTGAATCATGTATGTAAAATGCAAAACAAGAGCAATGCAGCGGTCCTTTTATGAAATAAAAATAATAAAATGAACCATGCAGTATCATAGTATAGTTATCACAGTCCAGTACATACAAGACACTTTTTTTTGCTATGTTGTGTATCTACACATCAGTGTCTTAAAATCTGTGTCCGAGATCGATATTTTAACTTCATAGCGGTTAGTGTGTTTGTGCTCAAAGAGCTTTGTTATAACCCTGCCTGTGTTTGTGTGTCTGTGTGTAGGAGGCATCAACCCTCTGCTGCTCAACAGTCTGTTTGGTGGGATGGACCTGTCGTCCCTCCAGAGCCTCCAGTCTCTCCAGTTGGCTGCTGGTCTGATGGCCTTCCCTCCACCCACCGACCCCAAGCAGGCCGCCGCCAGCGCCGCTGCCGCCTCCATGCTGCCCCTCATGCTGCCCGGCATGGGAGGCCTGCCCAACATGGCCGCCGCCCTCCCCAACATGTTCAGCCTAGGCGGGCTGTTCGGTGGTAACCTGGCGACAGCGGCAGCTGCTGCAGCTGCATCCAACTCCACCGTCTCCTCCGCCGCCGCATCAGGGAACACCAACGGAACGATGGAGGGAGAGAGCGATGAAGCAGGAAGGACGAAGAGGAAGAGAGAGGGAGAGGAGAAAGAAGATGGAGGCGATTTTGAGGAGGTGGTAGACGATGAGGAGGACGAGGTGGAGGGAAACGAGGGAGAAGTCAAGAAGGCGAAGAAGAAGAAAGAGGATGAGGGAGGGGCGGAGAATGCTGAGAAATCCGCTAATGATGTTGCTGCGACCGCTCAGATCTCAGCTGCCGATTCGTCAGCCGAGGCATCCATCAACGGCGACGCAGCCGCTCTGCTAGCCGCCGCCGGCATGTCGGCCAACTCCCTGGCATTCAACCCGTTCCTCCTGTCCACCATGGCGCCCGGCCTCCTCTACCCATCTATGTTCCTACCTCCAGGCCTCGGCGGGCTCAGCCTGCCCGGCTTCCCCACCGCCTCCACCCTGGCCGAGCTGCAGAGCGCCATGGCTGGAGCGCTGGGCGGCGGCGTGGCCACCGCGAACCCCCCGAGGGACGAGGAGGAGAAGAAGGGGGCGCCGAAAGCTACAGAAGAGGACGAGGACGAGGAGGGGGGAGAGAGTGACTTGGCAGAGGACAAGGAGGGCGGAGCGGAGGAGGAGACGAGAGGCGAGGACTCAGCCCTTGAGGACGGAGGCATGGCAGGAGAGGAGGAGGAGGCAGCGGCGGCAGCGTCTCCGCAGAAGGACAAGAGTGACTGAAATCAAACGTGACTGGCCTTGGACATTTCCTCACCTCTGCCCTCCCCCTTGCTCCTCCCCCCCTCACCACGTTTACACGCCTCCACCAGAAATATCCAAACTATTATGATCCTGTTTTGTTTTTTTTCTTTACATTGTTGTTGATGATTTCTCTCTCACTCTTTGTTGTTGATTTCTTGGCCAGGTATATTTACTATGCGTCAGAGAGGACGAGGTGTGTGTGTGTTAAGTTAAATCTCTCTGATCGATAGTGTAGTCAGGGAAAATCCTCACAGCCGAGCTCGGCTCCTCTTCAAAGACTGTTTCTTTCTCTCCGGTTGGCCTGTGTGCACTGTGAGCGGTGCACCCACACGTTTCTCTCCCACAATCCCTCAGAAATAGGACTTCACGGGGTTCCGATAGTACTATTATTATTATTAATATTATTATTGCTGCTTTCAGCTCTCAGATCTTTATTTTTTATTTTTGCTTCCTCCTTCTTCGTCTCGACTGTTTTGTTGTTGTTGGTTTTTGGCAGCATCTCATCAAAAAGATCAGTTCTCAATAAACAGCATTACAGCTGTCTGTCTGACAAAGCTGCTGCAAAAGGAATCGTGGGTAATGGAGTTGAGCTGTTCTGTTTCAGAGCAGGTGTTTTTTAGTTCTCACATATCAGACCAGGGAGACTCTGAGGAGGAAAAACCGGACTGGCCAAAAGCTCAGTCTCACACACTGACTACCACAACACACACACACACACACACACATATCCCAACACATACTTGATCGTCAGCCGCACACACACAGACATTCTGTTAAAGTCCGCCACTACACACACACTAACCCCCCCACCCCACCCCGTAACCTTCTCTGTTCTGTGACTGTTTCCGGGACTTTCTGGGTCCCCCGCAGCTGTTTTCCTTCGAGTGTATGCGTGTGTGTGCTTGTGCGTGTGTGCGCGCACGCTGAACCAATACTGTTAGAAACCCAGTCCCACACTGTTTGAATACCAGTCTTGAATCTTTCCACTGCCACGCCTGAATCCTGTCTCCTTCTCTCTTCCTCGGGGCGGCCGGTTTTCGGCGCAGGAGTGGCAGGCGGGCTGGGTCTGCCGCCGAACGGGCCTCCTGATCGGTCCACTCCACGCAGCCGAAACCGGCCCGTCCTCGTGTGGAGGGTGTTCTGTGAATGGGTTTGGAGCCGTGGTCCACACAGGGATGTGTTGTTTCAGGTTTATTCTTTAAAGGGGGCACATGAGATGGTTGATTTTCCCGGTCGCTGCCACATTCAGATCCTTTTTTTTTTTTTTATTATTATTTTATTTTTATTGTTGTTTTTCCTTCAGATCCCGGTAGTTTCAGACCAAGTGCTGCTCCCTAGTGACCTTCTCTTTAAAGACTGTTTCTCTAGTCACACACACTGACACCAGGCCTGGCCAAAACAGGACTGAGACACATTTTCAACAGAGTTGGAAATTCACAAGTTTCTATATGAAGTTCAACTCTGGTCGCTGAGTAAGTTTTAAATACTTGAAAAGTGCGAGCGACGCTTGATTTGTTTCCTTTTTCCCCCCGAGGCCAGTTCAAGTGTCTGAGATGAATCGAGCGCCGTGAGTGGTTCAAATATTTGAAAAGTACATTCAAACACACACTGTGGCCAGGTCTTATTAACATTTGCTATCACAGCCAGCCCAGCAGACGCAGAGACGGAGAACTGAGGGGACGGAGGAGGGACAGGTCGGTTTTGACTCCCTGGAAGTCGCCCTCCCTGTCGAACTCTTGGTTCTCCTCTCTAATGCTGAGACAGCAATAACCAAGGCAGCTTTTGAATGTTCCAACATCACTCTCCCAACACACACACACACACACACTATATGAATAACCACAAGTGTCGTATGAATAGAAAAACAAAACTAAAACTGTAAATGATGACAAATAAGTACTGCAATCAATTTTGTCTCACTCTGTTCCTGTTGATGCACTGGTGTTAAAGAGTTAAAATAATCAGGTACCTTTATTACTTAGCTACTTTTCTTGAAAAAAATGGACTTTTTGTTACTTTTAGCCAGCAAGCTGAAGAGCATTACCTCAAAATTCTTATCTAGCCTTGAAGTTTACAGACATACCATGTAAATGTTTTTTTTTTCCTCTTTTTTTTTGGTGTTTGTCGTTTTGTTTTGTTTTTTGGAGACATCATGTATGATGAATTGTAGCTATGATGCTTTTAATAAAAGTGAATCATGATATTCGCCTAGGAAACCAAACCTCGGCTCGCATCTCATTATTTGTTTCACTCCTCTCTGCTTTTTGGAACGTTAGTGGAACGTTTGTTTTCCAGGATGAGATCAGACTGGAGCACGTTTGGAACCAACTCAGCTTAAAAAAAGCAGCTGACTGATACTTACTGCCCTGCTGCTACAGAGTTGTGTGTGTAGGTGCCACTGAACGTGCAGCTTTGTTACATTTCAGATCAAATATTTTAGATTCTCTTTAGTAGAGCTGTGTACTGGCAACAATCTGGTGATGCAATACAGATCACGATCCAGGGGTTCAATGCAATATATTGCAATACTGTAAACAAGGTGATGTATTGCTTTTTTAAATCTAATTTCAGGAAGAGTGTAGTATAAAAAGTAAAGTATAAAAAACACACCACAAAGTTAATCTTGCTTTTTCATGCAATCAGAACAGTGAGGATGGCTAATGCTGCTATCTAGAAACCGAGACACACATTGCGATACTCAAAGGTATCAGTATTTTCTTACACCCCTATTCTTGAAGTCTACTAGAGTGAAAACCAGATGGTAAATTGCAACTGAGGAACCTCACCTGGTGAACACTGAAAAGTGGTTTTAAAAACTCTGGAAAAAGGTTGCAAGTGCACCTTGAGTAAAGGTACCCTGTGGAGTTGTTTTTGCATCAAGTGTTTCTTGTGTTGTGTTCTTTCTGTGTGTCACTGATGCCTGACGAATCTGTCAGGTGCTTTTCCTTCATAAAACATTTTCAAAGCCAACAACTATCAAGTCATGTTGCTATGATGAGAACATCAATGAAAAAAAGTTGTATTGTGATTATTTTGGCTGAAATTGTGTTTGTAATATGTGATGTGATTACAGTTCAATTTTACATTAATTGAAAAAAAAAACTATTAAAATCATGGTGCAACATATGTTGAGGTCTGTACCAAACAAACGTGTTTCCAGTACAAGATTTTTATGCCAGGGCTCCTCTGCAGCGCTGCACTGCTTCATTTTAGTGCTGTTTGTTAAACTTTTTTCCTCTATCAAATAATTGCAGGGTTATTTGGATATTACGTTTGTCCACATTGCAATTAATTCTGCAGCCCCATGTAAAAGGTCAGTAAATACAGAATGCAGTGATGTGCATATATAAACCTATATTCGATTGAATACAGTACATAGACAAGATATTTAATGTTCAAACTGATAAACTTTTTGTAAATATACTCTCATTCTGAATTTGAAGCCTGCAATACATTTAAAAAAAAGACTGAAAGTTGTGGAATGTTCAAAAACACCTGTTTGGAACATTCCACAGGTAAACCGGTTCACTGGCGACAGGTGACAGTATCATGAGTTGATATTAAAGGGACATCGTCAAAAGGCTCTGCGGTTCTTCACCATCTACAATCCAGAAAATCATTAAAAGATTAGAGAATCCAGAGAAATCTCTGCATGTAAGGGGTAAGACTAAAAACAAACAATGGACGAGGGCAGCCATACATCACATCCCATGACCACACCCCCCTGTCAAACCCTTCATCACAGTTTAATTAATGATGTTACTGAGTAAATGACGTGTGCCGATTGTGTCTTCAGATCAAAGTGAATCAGAAAAGAGTCTTGGTGATGGTGGAACTAAAGGTTTTACTGTAAAAATATGCAATCTTACCATAAAACACCTGTTTTTAGAATGGAGTCTGGTTTAACTGCACCAAAACAGCAAAATAAATTGTCTTAAGCAAATAAAAAGCATCAGATGTCTGAAATACATGACCTGAAAATACAATAAGTAAGTTCTATACATCAGGTTCATCCACTTTGAAGGAGGCAGATTAAGGCACTTTTCAATGCAACAGCGCTGAATAACTAAACAGTTTTCTTATTTGATGTGTTCCCGGATCGGTTGCGCAGACCAGTTGTCTAACTTTTGAGTCCTCAGGCAGCACTGCTTTAAAAACCAACATGATTGTATAAAGGATGCTACATGGACTCAGGAGCGGTTTGGAAAATGTACGTCAGTAAACACAGTTTGTCAGTGCATCTACAAATGCAAGCTAAGACTGAGAGTGGAAAAGTGTCTGTGGTCTGTGGTCTGTGGTCTGTGGATGAGTCCACATTTCAGATTGTTTTTGGAAATCATAGATGTCATTTCTACCCGGTTAAATTATCCTAAATTATCCTTTACTGTCCCACTCCTGAAAACACGGCTGCATAGAGCTACTAGTGGTGAAAAACTCCACTGGGTACCTTTAGGGTTATTGTCTCAAACCATGAAAGAAAAACTTTGGGTGATTCCTCATAGTTATGTCCTTACTGTGTTTCCATAAAATAAAACATTTGATCCCACCTCATTTCTCTAACCCGGCAGAGGTTTTCACACTGTGAGGTGAACCTCCACAGGCAGACATGATAGAGACATGAAGCACAGATTCTGTGTGAGGTGAAAGGGACTTAGACTTTCCATGATTATTATTCTCAGTGTCCATAAATCCAGAACAGTGAAGCAGCTCTTCGCTCTTCACTGCATCTGAAAGAAAAACTGCTCCTGAGCTCAGAACAGGACTTTCTGTTGGACTTAAAGTCTGAGGACGGATGTTTGGCCAACATCACCCAAGATGATTCAGTAGCCTGCTGCTACTTTTCCAGGCGCCTTATTTAAGACTTATGATCAATTTCATGATTAAATATGACTTAAGAAGAAAACCATGTATGAGTAGTTATTTATAAAACCTTAATGTGGAAATGATCTCATCTCTAAACAAAGTCTGGACTTGACATAAGTGATTTTCCTGCTGGTTATGTCAGGGTACTGCAGCCTGTTGTGACATTTGCATCAGCTTTATGAATAATGTGACAAGAATTATCAAATAAAAGTGTGATTATTTATTATTAGTGACACACACCAGGCTTTGTGTTTGTCTTTATATGTATTCTCACTATTTAGTCCCCTAAATACAACACGTGTTTTCAGTCTCCTCTACCATCACTGTGACCTCGTCCTCCAAACTGTTTGTTTTTCTCTTTTGGTCCAAGAGTATAATAAAAAAACAGTTTAAAAAAGAAAGTTGAGAAAACTCATAATTTCAAGTAGGGCTGAATCACTAATCAAAATTTGATTGAAATCGTAATATAGCCTATTGACATTTTCAAATCACAGAGGCACAATATTGTGTGTCAAAATACCATTTTAAATTAAATACTGTAGTGTGGAAGGGATGTCCTGCACTAAACATCATATTCTACAGACTTAAAGAAATGATCACTTCCTCTAATATTCCACATCATATTGCATATGTAATATCAATTGCTATTAGATACTTTTTCAAAATCGATCAGTCCTAAAAAAGGCACCTGAACTGACTGAATTTTTGAGTTTTAAGTCAAACTCAAACTCTTTCTTGCTTTTTCAAATAAGCTTGCTGACTTATAATCTTTTCTTGATTTAGTTAAACTTGAATCTTTGTTTTTTAGAAACTCACAGAATTCTGTATTTCAGAAATTCTTCACCTGATTTGTCATTATTTTGGTGCTTGAAAATTAAACGGGTGCCATTGAAAATATATAAGTGGTGACAATTATTCACTTCCACTTTACTCAACAATTTTTGAAATACAAAATGTTTTGTATTATGTCAACAAAAGACTATAGGTTTTTTAAAGTTTATTTCAAAATGTAAGAGTTTGAGTTTAATACAAAACTCAAAGGTTTAGTGAAGACAGCTGTCTTTCTCTCCTGACTAAACTCTGTGCTTCATTATATGAGGGGAAATCATTGATTGTAAGTCAGGTGGTGTCAGTGAGTTAAGTTGAGGTTTAAAGATCACGTGTACTTAAGTAACAAATTTGTTATGCTCAGTATCTTTGATGAATTAAACTGAAGCACACCGTCAGAATAAGACGAAGTTCAAGAACAAAAATAAGAACATTTTTATAACTGAGGTCTCAGTACTCGTACTGTGACAAACAGACCAGAGAGTTCAGACAGATTTGAACACAAACACTCATTTCAAAAGTGGTTTTGTTTCCTGTGGAGTCTCATGTAGAAGGATGTGTTCACACAGAGATGTTGCATTAATGTAACAGGAGTCTAAAGGCCTGTTAGCGGCCCCTAGAGGCCTCGGTGTTTATGACGTACGTGGATCAGTCAGTGAGAACAGACCGGTATGAATAAACCATCCTGGTTAGATGGAAGTTGTGGTCGTAGAACAGAATGTGTCAGCATTAAAGAGGAAAGCAGCGAGAGTTGAACTAACATTTCAGGTCAAATGGAGGTGAAATAAGAAAACAGGAAATTGCCCCGCTCTCTCGCTTGTGTGTGTGTGTGTGTGTGTGTGTGTGTGTGTGTGTGTGTGTGTGTGTGTGTGTGTGTGTGTGGGTGTGTGTGCCACTCCAGCCAGCCGTCAGAAATGGCCTTTCTCCCACTGGAGCTGCTGACAAAACACAAACTGACAGCCAGACCCCACTGTGTGTGTGTGTATGTGTGTGTGTGTGTGTGTGTGTGTGTGTGTGTGTGTGTGTGAGAGAGAGAGAGAGAGAGAGAGAGAGAGAGAGACAGACAGAGAGGGAGACCGGAATGGACAATATGTGTGATATTTTGGCTGTTCTTTTCTTGTACCTCGAAACTACCAGCTTAAAGCTAAAATCGTGTACGATGCATTCAAAGACAGGGTGGAATGTCGGTATTTATGCACTGTCCAGGTGTGTTGAATGTAGTCTGTTCTGTGTTAGTGCTCACAAGCAATCACCAGACAATATCAGAGCTGTTAGTTCTCTTCATATGTGCAGTAATATCTGTCGAATAATGTTTCCAGGATGAAAAAACTCTATCCTGACGAGGAACAATAAGTTACAGAGTCATTATATAATAACTGATGCCTTCACAGTTCACACTTACTGCACTTCCTTTAAAACAGTGTCACAACAACAATCCAAAAATAGAGGACCTAAAGCGCAGAGTCAACACAAACTCTGACCATCTATCTCACTGTTTGGCACCAGAAACACTGCATCTTCTGCCTTTGGCGTTGGAGGCAAAGCTGCCAATCAGATGCTTGCCTTGTTGGTTCAGGTCATGTGATCACTTTATTCCCACATACCTGAAACTGAAATCGTTCTGCATGATAGTGGATAGAGGCAGGTATGTTGTTAAAATGTGTTCACATTGTGGTTTAGCATGTTAGCATTCTGTGGTCAGGACAGTTTTTGAGTAGTTCAGGGCTCCGCAACCTTTTACCATCAAAAGAGACATTTTTGGATGAAAAACAAAAAAAGAAATCTGTCTGGAGCCACAGCTATATTTTTCTGAGACTTTTTGGGGGATTTGGCAACTATATCAAACCTCAGGAGATGGACAAGGCGCTAAGTTGTAGATAAAAGCTATGATGCACATTTTAGCTGACGAAATATAAACTTTCTTTTCATTCAGTGTGTAGGCTGCACCATTTTACCATTGGAGAATATTCAAATCACTTTAGGCCTATAACAAAATGATAAATAAAAATCTAAATGTTAATTTCCATTTAAGTTTTTGTAAAACCCACAGGAGGCCATTGAAGAGGGGCAAATGAGCTTCATGCGGGTCTGGAGCCACATGTTGAACACCCCTGGAGTAGCTGTTGTTGTTGTTGTTGTTGAGATGTTGTCTGGATGAAAGTTAACCAACCAACAAATAACCAACACTGTCTTCACTGGAGCCACGCTGCTAGCATTTCTAAAAATACAAGGCCAGTGTCTGTTTTTCTCTATAATTTTCAGACTCGGTTTAAATGTTGTCTACTAACCACCAACCTGCAACGTGCTATGAATATTATTTTGAATATCTGATATCTAACCAGAGAGGCAAAACAAATTAGAGCACGACAGGAAGCTTCTGGCTTACAACAGTTCCATTAAAATCAAATCATTTTTTTCAGGTCAGATAGTTCATCATGGGCAACAGAAATATGGTTATGACTCATGAAACTGATTTGAGTTTATCATCTCATGTGGTATATGGAAACATATTGTTGGCATTAAAGTGGGGTTTGCATGAAAATACAGGACCGATTGAATCCCTTATTGATTCAGTAGGGGACGGTGCAGTTTATTTTTCTGTTATACAGGACAGGTGGCGGCTCTATTTGTCAGTGTCGGGTCTGTTTCCTCTGAAACGTTCCACCAAATTTGAATGGAATCGTTGAATTGTTGACCAAAAGTAAAGATACTGCAGCGAGAGGTCCCCGGTTTGAATCACAGTCTTCATGTTACGTTCTTAGGCTCTCATTGGTGAGTGTTAATCAAGCTCGGATGTTAAATTGGTGGGAGTGGTGGGATCTCTCTGACTGTGAACGTCCCCCCAGCTGAGCTTCACTCCTGGCGCTTGTGGACGAGCTTCTAGTTGGGCAGGACTAACACTTCTGTCTTTTATGTCTCGTTAAATCAGTCGTACACTCAGTAATGTCCAACTTTTATCTGTGGACATGTTGCTACGGTGTTCAAATGCGCCTTAATACCTCATAATGCATCATTATCCAGCGCAAAAAAAGTTATTTTCCACCTTGTAATGAAGCGGGGTCGACTTTTGTGTGACGTCATTACCAGCTCTGACTTGCAGCCTCTGAGGTAAATATAATGCACCATTATTATGTCTTCAAGTGAGGTTGTTCTTTATCACGTTATTAAGTTATGAAGTACAGTGTTTGTTTCTGAAAATGGACACCATGGACAGAGTTACTTTGTCATCCACTCTTTTTTCTTTTCCTTACGAATGACAAAAGCTACACTACATTATTATTATTTTTGAGATGTAACAGTGGTGTTGAGTGTAAACTACAGAAAAGAAGCTGCCAGTCTGCTGAGTGATGCTGTAATCTGTTAGTCATATGTCTCAGTGTTAATATTCTAATGAGGTGATCACACTTATACAACACCTTTAAAAAGCAACTGGCAGCACAAACTGAATGGAAGTCCGTCCAATGTCCTCACATCAGTAGTAATAGAATCACAAGTGTGTGTCTGTGTGTGTGTGTGTGTGTGTGTGTGAGGGTGTGTTTACTCTAGCAGACAGTGGAGAGAGGTGGAGTGTGTGTGTGTGACAGACGTCTGGCCTAATCGCCTTGCTGGAGGAAGTGGGACGTGAAATCCACCAGCCGCCCCATACCACACGCACGCACACACACACACACGCGCACGCAAACACACACGCACACACACACCCACGCTGAACCACCAAACCCAGCATGTAGTCTTGTCTTCTACCCTCATTCCTCCTTCCAGGAATTTAGAAAAAAAGAAAACTTGTCTTGTTTACCACAATTCTGGTCGTGAATTGAAGGTCCCTGCAAAAACGTGGGAATTTACAAGATCCAGTTCTCTGACTGACAAGTTATACATCCATTCTTGATGACTGGGACAAATCATGCCCCCCCACCCCCCAAAAAAATAAATAACAATTATTCATACCAGCACTCTTTTTCCAATTTTTGGTGAAAATGTATTCTTTAAGGATTGACATATGTATAAAATATATGTAATTTATGAAATGTTTTGGTCTGATTTATTCTTTCTCTGTGACAGGAAAAAAACTTGTCCCAGACAAGAATTCAAACTATTTAAAAATGTGTTAAAAGTTTTCAAAATCTAGAACTAACAATACCCAGTGATGACATACATATAAAAATGTGCTATTATAATCATATTTGTTTTAAAATAGTTTTTATAAAAATGTTTGCCCTGATCTGTGTCCCAGATGTCCTTCAACTCAATTTTTAGACAAATTCATTAAATGATATTTCTATCAAATGTGTCTCAACCATAACATGTCAACACTGTAGTCCTTCTAAATCAAAGCTAAATAAGAATTATGGTTTAAAAATGTGTATTTTGATTAACATTAAGAGACTCTGAGACACTTTAAAAAATAAAATGTCTGCTCACTACAACTCTGCTGTGAAATGAAAAAAAAAACATTTTGTTAACTCTGTAAGACGTCTTCATTTAATAAAAAATGTAATCATTAGGATGTTGGCCTGTTACAAGGTGTAACAACCAAGAATCTGATCTTTTAAAATATATAGTTCAGCATAATTTAAGAGTAAAAATCAAAACCTTCTCAAAATACGGCTCCTAATTCTCAAGAATAAGTAATGTACAATATACGTATACATTAATTATTAATGCCGTTGTATGTGAGATATTTGAAGCTCTGATGAAATGATTGAATTGATTCGGGGCTGCATATTAAATACACTCTTCAGGGCCGCTGATTTGATTTATCAATTATCTTCATATACAGACTGTTTTATCAATTATGTTAATGAGCAGAGTGAGTGAGCAGAGCTCCGTGTTGATCAGTGATACTCTGGGACGGAGCCTGTCTTTGTTTCTGAAGGCTCTTCAGTCAGAAGCAGCCCTGCTGGCAGCATATCTCTGTCTGTATCTATATCACCACTCACTGTGCTGCCAGGCTCAGCTCTGCCAGCTAACTTGTAATGAATTTGCCCAGATTAGTGAATATCCTGCCTTATTGTCCAACATACTGTACATCATGTTGATGATAAGCCAGATCTTCAATCCAGATACCAAATCAGAGAAATCCACACTATTAAAGGGGCCGTCCACCAATTTTATACTGAGTTTTAGTTTTTAGTCATGAGAAGATGTTCCTGGCGACTAACTTCCCTGTCAATTAAACAGAAATTTTCATTTAGACCTGTCAACTAGTCTAAAAGTAAGAAAACATTCAAAGTCAAAATTGAGTCTAATTTATTAATTTAAAATAAACATTGTCAAAAAAAATGCTGCATATATTAAGAGACATTTGAAGTTGTTTATTACATTCCACACTCTCAGCCGTGCATTATTTCATTTATCTTACTTTATTTTATTTATAAGGACAACACACATTAATCAGCATTTCCTCTCTAAATGTGCCGGTTTTAGCCAGCTGGCTAATTTTCAACTGCAGTCCTTTGGCAAGATGTTGTGAACCCACGAAATGATAAAATTCACAGAACGAGGACAACAGAACAACATGAAGACAACAACATCACAGGAAATCTCAAGGCGGAACACAAGACGTGCAGAGTAACAAGAAGCAAGAGAACATCGGTACAATAACAACAACACAGCAACAAACACCATTTTAATCACAAATAGCCACGCAAGCAACACAAAGCACACAACACACAGCTCAGCAGCACATGCAGACATGCAGAGCAGTCGACATAAATAAAATACAACAGTCATGATGTTCATCTTGATAAAATGTTAAAAGATGCATTTGCAGTTCCAGTAAAATAGTGATGTACACTAACACACAGGCCATACAACGCAGAGTTAACCTGGCTGTTAATATAATATTTCATAAATACCCACGCAAAGAGGACATAAGGCAAGTTCAACAGTAATACACTAACACACACTCACACACTGCCTCACGCATCACATACTCACATTTTCTTCCTTTATATGGATATTATTATCAATGTTGCTTATTGTTGTTGCTGTCAAACATATTTTGATACTGTTGCCATCATTTGTATTATTTTTTGTATTGTTCTGTTTTCTTAATGACTTTGTGAAATTTGTATTTTGGAGGAGGCTGAGTAATCATAATCATGTAATAAGCAGGATAATGCACAGTGAGCAGGTCGTTATTGTGCGATAAACCCTTTTAGGCCCTCCGCTTCAGTTGGAGTCCTGCATCATCCTGTCGGGATTTATATCACATTAAAGTTCTTACTGAAAAACGTGATCAGCTGAAGGAGCAGGACCTGTAAGAGATTACACAGTCCCCTCTATGTGCAGAGCTTGTGAATCTGTTTGTGAATCTGAAGTAGAGGAGGAGCCTTGCCATTTAGTATTTTAAACATCAAGCCGATATGATTGTATTTTGTTAGAGGACATCCTATTTATCAAGAATTTTGCAGTGATGGTGAGTATGAGTTATTCTACAGAAGATGACAAGACCTCAGAGCAAGATCACAGCATCTGCAGCCATATATGACATTGTTCACCCGCAGCAAACGTTAGCTTGCAGCATCAGTCTGCTCAATGCAGGTTAACGTCCACATGCCTGTGCTGAATGTGATCACTGTGCTGTGCCCCAGTCACACAGCCTACTGTACATAACACCTTATTTTCATTTTCTACATCAAAATCCTGCCAAATCATGCTGGTTTTACAAGATGTCATCTATACTTTTCTTCTTTCCTTCTTTGCTTACATCTGGGTTGTCCAGCCATCAGCACGGGAAGAGGTGCGCTGTCATGGGGGCCGTTGTCTGCAAGGGCTGCAGTCTCATCCAGTGGCAGCCAGCTGCTTAACATCTTAGAGGCAACAGTTAACTGGTGTTGTACATGAATAAAACATTAATAAAAAGTTTAACCAAAATTTCTGGTCCCATTAAGCAAAAGTAGCGAAGTTTTGTCCACTAATCATGCACATCCCTAGTCATGAGGCTTGAAAAAAAGTTTGAAAAAAAACAAACAAACCCTGATGATGTCATCAAGAGGATCTGGGACCGGGCTTGAGATTAAATATTTTTTAAAAGAAGCCTGGGTTTCAAATTCAAGCTTTTGTGTTTGAAAGACGTGAAAATTGATGAGGCCGGGAGGGTAATATTTGTGCCACTTTGTCGGTTTGATCCCCAGTCCTCCTGTCCACACATTGAAGTGTCCTTGGGCAGGACACCTGCCTACCCTCAGTTTCTCCTGATGGACAGATCAGCTCTTTGCATGGAAGCTCCATCACATCAGTGAGTCACACTGTTGCACTTTGTGACATGTTCCTTTATTACCATGAACACACACAGTTTAGTTTATTTTGACTCAATCCTACATACACTGTCCTGCTGCCTCAAATACTCACCAGTGCACTAAATGTCTATAAATCCGCCGCTGAAAATAGTCCCTCATAAATGTACTGTTCCTCACTGTTTAAATAGCGTTTGGTAAAAACTACAGTGACCAGCTGTTTTAGGAAATTACTGAGCCTTTTTTAAAAAGTACCTCAAACAGGGCAGGAAAGTCAAAAGAGACTGACTCTCATAGTGTTGGTTTTGGTCTTTTCATGACATTTTGAGACTATAACAAAAATATATCACTAGACTTTTCCACTGAAGCTGCACTAATCGATGTTTGTAGAAATAATGACTCAAAAGCTAAAAGTGGAGTCATTAGACCTAAATCGGTGGACGCAAACAGGACTAGACATGACTGTTTCTGCTGACGTAGATCCAAATATCAGCAGCGTCAGCAGTGGGGTTTGACGGCAGGAGGTGTCCGCGGTGAATGTCAGGTTTGTTGTGGGCTCCTCAGGACCAAAGAACAAGAGTTCCTCTCCACCGTCGCCCTTTTCCACCAATGTTCACCAATCATTCACGGAGAAATCCATCAGTGGGGAGGAACAGAGACCAATCTGCACACCTACAGGAGCAGGAAATAAATCAGAAATCACTGCAGCAACAGACGTAGAGCTGAGCGATGGGGACATTCTCTGGGACAAACACAATACTGCTGAGCCAGCTGAATAACTTACCTCTATTTATTTACATGGATCAAATCTTTTAGAAAGCAGTCACCTGTCAATCATAGACAGAGATGATTCTCTGTGAATATGGTGACACAGTCTTGGACTTTTTATTGCAACGTGGAATATAAGTTACAACAGACCTGAAACTTATCAAACATCAAATAAGTGTTTTCTGTCGGAACCCTGCTCTTCTTCTCTGTTGTAAAACCTGAAGCAGCGTTTATATCAAATAATGACAATTTCACAAAAGAAAGATCAGGAGGAGCAGAGGGTGTGTGTGTCCATTTCATAGTGTTGTGTGTCTACATTGTGTGTTAACTGTATGAATAACAGTGTAAATAGTTACATTAAGTCCAGTTCATGTATTAACATTTAATTAGTTTAATAAATCTGAGATGTGTCGTGTATAGAAGTTTAAAAAAGGAACAGAAAAGCTGAGTGAATCGTGAACAGTTGAAATCAGTTTTTGGTTTGTTAGTATCATCAGTGGATGACTGAACAAACCTAGTGGGCACAGACCCACAGACCACTGGACTGGGTCCTCTGTGTGAAGTGACCGAGCTATTTGTGATCAAATGATCACAAATAGACACAAATCAACCACAAGACACAAAATAACCACAAAGAGAAACACAAACTACCATAAAGAGATGCAAAATGGCAACAAAGAGATCCAAACTACTACAAAGGGACACAACATGACAACAAAGAGACCCATATTACTACAAGGAGATGCAAAATGACCACAAAGACATCCAAACTACCATAAAGAGATACTAAACAACTACAAAGAGATGCAAAATGACCACAGAGACACAAACTATTACAAAGAGATGCAAAATGATGACAAAAAGACCCAAACTACTATAAATAATACACACAACAACAACAAAGAGACCCAAACTACCATAACTACTAAATGACTACAAGGAGAAGCAAATTGACTACAAAGAGACTCAAACGACCATAAATAGAGGCAAAATGGCAACAAAGAGGCCCAAACTACAATAAAGAGATGCTAAATGACTACAAAGAGATCCAAACTACTACAAAGGGACACAAAACAACAGCAAAGACACCCAAACTACCATAAAGACATACTATCAACTACAAAGAGATGCAAAATGATGACAAAAAGACCCAAACTACAATAAAGAGATGCACAAAAACAACAGAGACCCAAACTACCTTAAAGAGATGCAAATTGACAACAAAGAGAACCAATAGCCTACCATAAACAACTACAAAGAGGTGTAAAATGGTGGTTAGCTGGTAGCCATGACTGGAGGCTGAGTCCTCAGCAGTGGCTCTGGTTTGATTCCACCTGTACTCCTTTGATGTGTGCCGTCCCCTCATTCTCTCTCTCCTCCTTTCCTGTTTCTCTCCAACTTTACTATGAAAAATAAAGCCACTAAAAGCCACAAAAAAAGAGAAGCATAACCCCCACGAGACACAAAATATCCATAAAGGGACACAAAATAACAGCAACGATTACAGAGAGATGCAAAACAACTACGTAGCTCTAAATATGATGCTGTTGTGTTTGCAACTTGTGCTGAACCCCAGAAGGCTGAACAATTAAACTAATGCAGATTAACTGTGAAGGAAAACTGATTATAATATAGAAAACATGGCAAAGCAAATGTTAGGTTGTGAGTCTGACTGTAGAGTAGAAATAGCAAAATGTTGTTTTTAAAATTAATTTATAGAGAGAGAAAAAACAAGAAGTGAATGAAAACCATTAATGTGAATTCTGCAGCACTAAAATTGACATGAACACAATAAAGTAAAAGATGATAAATTAGATAAGCTTCAGCAACCACAGACTGGAGGCTCTGTCTGTCTGTCTCTTCCTCACCCTTTCATCTCTGTTACTCTTCTGTGTGTGTGTGTGTGTGTGTGTGTGTGTGTGGTGTGTGTGTGTGTGTGTGTGCGCACGTGTGCGTGTCTCCTGTCCAGATGAATCTCTCTCCACTCGGCTGGATGTGTCACTTCCTGCTCTCTGCGGTTGTCATGGAGAGGCCAGGGCTCCAGCGATAAAGAGCCATCTGCCGTCGGCATGACCACCTACAGCCTGGCCGCCGTCACGGCAACCGTGATTGATAGCCCCCAGAGAGTGACAGAGAGAGAGATGATAAAAAGGGAGGAGAGAGAAGTGAAGAAGGCATGGAGGAGGAGAAGAGAAGAGGGGTTAAAGGAGGAGAAGAAGAGAATAAAGGAGGAGGAGAAAAAAGGAGGAGAGAGAAGAAAAAGAAGGAGGAAGAGGAGGAGGAGGAGGAGGAGGAGACAGAGAGACAGGTCCAGATGTCCTCCTGTTTGCTCTGGGGTTTTAAGTCTCTCTCTCTCTGTTTCCAAGGGAGACAAATGGTAGAAACATGACATTGAGAGCCAGTGCATCAACACACACGCACGCACGCACGCACACACACACACACACACACACACACACAGAACATAATGGCATTCATTCAACCTCACTTCCTCCTCCGGCTGAGGGGATGATGTATGTTTCTTCCATGATGAGAGTTTGGGAGGACAAATAAACTCTTTCTTCTTGATTTTGGATGTTGCTAAAGTTCAGATTTGACAAAATTTGTGGGAAAAGCCTTCCTGGTAGTATTTTGTGTCAGATTAAGGCTTCAGAGTGACAGCTGGTTGATGAGAGGTGAGAAACTAAACCAAAGCAGCAGTTATGTTGTTGCACTTCCTGCTGGTCACCACTAGAGGTGGACAGTAAAAGTAATAAATGACTGACACTGAGAGGCCTAACTTCTTCCTCTGTACCACCAATAATATTCAACTTAACAAAAAGAAAGTTTAATTCTGAAAAATCCTGGATTATGTTCACTTAAAATGACAACATTTTTTTAAACAAACATTATTCAGTTTATTATTTCTACAATTAACATGACTTGGTTCTTAAAGAGACAGTTCACCCCAAAAACAAAATACATATAAATATATATTCCACTGGCTTGTAGTACAACCAAGCTATACCTGGTGTTTTATGAGTCTGGATGGTAGCATCTTTTTTGTAGTCTTTCAGAAATATAACATAAGAGCACACGTGTCAGGAATGCATTAAAGGGATAGTTCACCCCAAAAAGAAAATTCAGTCATTATCTACTCTCCTCATATCAATTGAAGGTCGGGTTTAGTTTTTTATTTCACAAAACACTGCTGGAGTTTCACAGTAAAACAGTGTTGCAGAATGTCCCAAACAATGGAAGTGAATGGTGACCAGTTTTCAAATACGACTCACCAAAAAACATAAATTGCCGCCATACTGCTCATTGGGCGTAAACCAAGTCTCTAACACCCCGACGTGCTGTTTGCACAACATCACAACACACACACGACACACACACACACACACACAGTTCAGATAGTGTAGATGAGCACGTGAATGTGGCTCCAAGCTAAGGATCTACAGTGAAGATTCAGGCTAAAAACATGGTGGAAATGACGTCTTTCAAATGGGTGGCATGTCGGGGCTTTAGGAGACTTGGGTTACACCAGACGACCAGCATGGAGGCATTTTATGGGTTTTTCTGTTGTTGTTGTTGTTGTTGTTGTTTGTTTGTTTTTTGTTTTTGTTTTTTGCATTTAAAAACTGGTAACCATTCATTTCCATTGTTTGGGAGCACTGCAACAGGATGAGTAGATAATGACTGAATTTTTATCTTTGTGTGAACTATGTTAGCGTGTACGGCTAACTAACGCTACCTTACAAACTGCAGTAACATTACCTCCAGCCAAATTACACTGAATTTGTCAAAGTAATTACTTTTTCCCAGCAGTTACATTGAAATCCTTTCCCCATGTTAATGAGTGTATTTCTGTCATCTGTAACATAACCTACATATACAGTATGTGTCAGATCGTCCCACCAAAGTTTGATGGGTTTTGTGGATATTGCTAAACATTTGGACTTTCCACCTTATTCATTAATTTGTATCCTCTTAAAAAAGATAATTGGTTGCTTAGGATAGCGTATGTTTATGTAGTACAAATGCAAATAGTAGTATGTTGTTGTTAATGTCCCTGTAAAGGAAAAAGGAGTTTTTCTTCTAAACACATTATACATGATAGAAAATAGTTGCTGTAAATGTGAGAAAACTGAGAACTATGAGTAGTGAATTTTGGAGCTAGACCATTAAACTGTTGTTCACTATTTCTTTGTTTAGTGTTTGTTGGATGGACCTGAAACATGGCTTGGTGACGTGCCGGAGCCATGGTCCCCCCAACGCTATATAAGCCCCACGAGCGACACCACCCTCTCACCCTTCACCCTCCCCAACGGTCAGATAACTAACTCTCTCAGTCCAAATCAGCCCAGCAGTTCACTTCAGCTCACTTCAGTTCCAACAACCTGAAACAGAAGAAAAAAAAACATCCTGTCACCGTCCTCTGGCTCTGGTGGCTCAAAGATGTCTGGACATGTCCACTAAAGCTGCGAGACAGATCGTCCATGTTTCAGGTTGTTTCAGGTCGTAGTGGTGTTTGACACTGAGACAGTGGAGTGGACAACCCCCAGCATTTCAGAGCAGAGAAAACTGCTCATTTTTTCATGACTTGGAGATCTTTTAATCATTCAGATTTGTCTGAGGTGTGACAAACTCACAACACACATTTATTGATGCTTTGCATGATCTCTAAAGCGCAGTAAAACAAGTAGAGGTGGATGGATGACACTGGAGATGGGGTCCGTAGTCCTGCTTTGTGCTCTAATGTGATCCAGTTTATGAGTTTTCTGTCCTGATTCCCCCTGAAGTGAGAAATTCCAGTAACAGACTGGTAAGATGAGCAGCCAAAACAGTGGACAGTGGAAACAGCTGAGTGCTTTCCTGGAAACTGCATTAGTACGTTTTTATTGTGACGACCTTCAGCTCTCTGAGGTGACTCCTGACGATTTCAGCAGTATTATCTCATAATTCATTTCAGATTAAAGCTTCACGCTATTGCAACGTCTCTCTGTCACAATGGAATATGTTATATATGTAACTGTTTCTATGTGTGTATCTCGAACAGATTAATTTGATTAATTTCTCATTTATTTCTGAGGCCGATCTCATTTCATCCCATTCAGTTCATCTCCTCATCTAAATCAATAGAGATATGAATCAGCCCTGTGTGGTCTGTAGGGGAAAAATCCATTTCTATGGCAGGAGATACGAGATCCTCACTGGGCCTGTGTACGTGTGTGTGTGTGTGTGTGTGTGTGTGTGTGTGAGACCAGTGAAATACGACCCAGGGTGTCTGGGGTCCATCCATTTCCAGCAGCGGCTGCTGATGGCACTGTGTCAGCCTATCATATCGCTTAATGACTCTGAAGTCATCACTTACCTCATCCTGACATCAGGTATCGATTGGCTGACTGAGAGAGGGATGATGGATAGAAGAGCGACCAGACAGATGGATGGATGGACGGATGGATGGACAGATGGACGGACGGATGGACAGCAGAAGATGGAGATAATCTCATTAATATAATATGTTCTTTACATGTGACCGCATCAGTGCTTTTTGAATTGAATCATCAGCAGTGCAGATCATAAAAAGGCAAATCATTAAAAATAACTGTGCTTTCACTTTCCGATCCATCATGACTGCATCATGCTCACTGCACAGGAGTGGCAGACTCAAGATGATACTCTGGGATGTTTCAAAAGAGTACTTCATTTAATATTGCACTCCAACAACACTGTCAGACTCATGATGGACAATTTTGACATCATGATCCTGCAAAACAGGATAAAAATAGGTTCAAACCGATGTTTTATTACAGAATATGCATTCTTCTTGTTTTTCTAGCTCCTGTATTACCCACAATGCAACACAACTGCCAACAGTTTGGTTAGAAAAGCAGAAAAGCATCCCCCCCCCCCAAGACTGTTCTGTCTAGTCCAACCCTACTGTGCTGTGATTACCTACTACTACTACTGCTGAGCTGGGATTGCCTAGTTCTTGTTGCCTCGATTGCCAAACAGCCTTTCTACTGTTGTAAAAGGGTCTGTGTTATTTTGGTAAACCTACCCAAGTGGTTTTCTTGCTTGAACCCTAACCAAATTGTGACTTTAAAATGAAAATAATAAGTCAGTTAAGTCTAAAAAAATGTTAGAAGTGACATTTAGTTTTACACAAAGACCAGTGTCCTGGGATTGTTTGGGGTTTTTGATCCATTCATCTCCCACAACTGCCTTGCTTATCTTTTCCCAAGTGACAGTCTGCACTTGTGCTGAGAGCCAATCATAGCTCAGTAGTAGTAGCCAATCACAGCATAATCGGGTGTAGTGCATTGGAGATTTGGATGTGTTATGCTAGTAGTGACTGGGACTCCCTAAACCTGGGAATTTCTCCAGGATGGGCACAGTTTTGCAGGATGTAGCAGTGCACATGTCGGCGACCTCTGTGATCGTCTCACCCCTCAGTACACATGATATAAGATCAGTCTCATTAATGCACTACGAATATGAAGGCATACAGAACATAATATTCATGTGTTCCTATAATTTGCATATTTGGTCTCACATGTACATGGAAATTGATTGTGTGACTGAGTTGTTGGACACAGACTTTAGCACTGTTTAGCTGTACATAAATCCAGCATAACATCAGTTTGAGAATTTATCAACAGTCGGGTAAAAGTCATTTGAAAGCTTGTAAGGAGGTCTAGTCATGATTACAGACATGCACATTTGTGTTTTTTCTTTCAGTGTATCTACATAAATCAATGATCTCAAAAAATCAAAAAATCATCTAGGTTTGAAGTTACCAGTTGGTGTTAGGTCTCTTGTATATTCAAAGGGAAATCTGTAATATATTTACTGGAATAAATCATAAAATGACCATGATGTGTCATCAGAGGATCAAGGAAACATTAAGTTGAAATACTCGCCTCACTTAGCCTCGGTGTCTCCCTTTGAAATTTCCACTCCGGACCGTTTCAAATTAATCAGAGTTCAAATTAATGCTGAATTTTTGCAGAATGAATTAGTGTCTGTTCATGAGTTGTAAGAAATGATTAATAATCTTGTAGAAGGCAGAGATGTTTGTAACGGTTAAATTGAGCTAAATTTTGATGGAGTTTGGCAGCAGTGAGACAGGCAGACACTTAACTCATCCAGAGTGTTATTTCTGAGCAGTGGGCTTTTATTTTCAGGAGAACAGGCTTGACTTTGCACTGACAGACAACTGACTATTCTAAACAGCTGATCAACTGACAGTGGAGGACTCGTTGTGGTTCGAGGTTGCGTGCATCCTGCACACCTGCAGCCTGCCCGTCTCTGCTGTTTCCTGTAGTAGGAGCAGGATGGATATTTTGAGTTCTGTTGAGTTGACTGGAACGCAGCATAAAATCATGGATACAAGCAGGTAACTGGTCTCTGCACATGACAGAGTGAAGGACTTGGACGCCTAGAAAATAAACTTTGTGCCTGCCAGCCTTCGGATGACTTTGTTTTTAAGTTTCTTTTTGAATAAAAACACTGTTGGTGTCTAAGCTGCTCCGCTTGGTGCTCACATCCGACTGGGAACAGACCCAGGACGCCCCTGGGATTTCAGCTCCCGGTTAGTCTGTGAGATCTGCTCATCCCTTTGGAGAAAAAGGACATTTGTGTGTGTCCTCTGCATTTGTGTCGCTTGTCTCATCAGTCCTACCAACTTGAACTATGGCAGCCTGTGACACAGAATCTCACACACCACCTCTTTTTTTTCCCCAAAAAATCTGAGCAGCTGCAAACGCACCAGAACTACAAATGTCTAAAATCATGAAGAAAGAGTTGAATTGTCCTCTAAACTCTCATTATGGCAGAAACATACATCCTCCCCTCAGTCGGGGGAGGATGAGAGGTTGAATGAATGCCATTATGTTCTGTGTTGTGTGTGTGTGTGTCCTTGCTGGGGTTGATGGGGGGGATTTCCCCCCATCTGCTTGGTATATACTTCCCTCTGCTGAATTATTTTTTATCCCTAGTGGGAACAAAATTTACCCCCCCATGTATGCTGCACAGTCTGCAACACCCCTGTATTATAAACCCTCAAAGAGTGTGTGGATTGCCCAGAGTGGGGGGAAATTGAATTAGGGCCAAAAGTTCTATTTACAACCACAAAAACCGAACACATTCTGTCTGTCTATGTCCTCCACTTTCTGTCCTCCACTTACTGTCCTCCACTTTCAATAGTATGGACAGCACCACACCAATACAATCACCCCAAATGAACCACAGTATAACCATGAGTCTGCATGCATGCATGCATCATAGTGCACTCTGGTAATTAAACAAACAGCTCTAAACCTCGGAATTTAGCCAGTTATTTCACCAAGTTTACAGCACAAATTCCCACTTACTTTGCTTTGAGGCTTGCAGCGATTATCACATAACATTAAATATTACACGCCTTACTATAAAGATTCTGATTGTGACAAAGGAGGCACTGGATCCAATTAAATATGTGCCGAACCCACAATCCTGTTCCGGCAGACTCCAGCAAAAAAATAAGCTCTGGAAAGGGGGATTTAATTCTGGCATGTTAGATTAGCATTTAACCTTTTCTTCTGGTCTGTGTATTATCACATCGCCTGTGTGTCTGCATGAGGAAAGCACAAGTCATGCAAGTGAAAATATTACACTACTTCATTAACTACATTTTTTAATGGATTACAAATATTCCTGCAAATGCAGTCACAGTTCTTAAAATGTTTTCTTAAAGATCCTAGTTTTTCTATAAATGTTACTTTAAAATCAGCAAGGAATATACCAACAGGCTTCATGATCTATAGGCCCACTGACGAAAAATGTTTCAAACCCCCACCCTTCACAAATTGCAGCCTCATTACACACTCACATTGTGTGGGGACTCGCCCTCCTTAATGGGGACAAAATGCCACATAAATGATGAATTTCAGGGTGAAGACTTGGGTTAGGGTTAGGGTTAGGTTTACCGAAGTAGTTATACTGGGTAGGATTAAGGTTAGTCTCCAGGAAATTAATGTAAGTCAGTGTATGTCCATGACTGTGTGTGTGTCTGTAGTTATTGGAAGAAAATGAGCCTCCATCATTGTGCTGGAGATTGTAGAGCTGTTCTGTAGACTGTAGCAGTGTTACAAATGCAGATTTGAACAGTCAGATCATTCATATATTTATTTTTCTCTGGACCTCTGTGTGTTTTCTGGTGTTTGGATAAAAAGGATCTTTCTGTTGGGAGTCAACACAGCATCAAAAACACTGATGTCACTGCAAGTCATGGATACGCATTGTGGTCGTATACCCTCCTCTGTGTGTGTGTGTGTGTGTGTGTGTGTGTGTGTGTGTGTGTGTGTGTGCACCAATCCTCCTGCTCTCCTTTTCACCCCGCTGACTAATGACCTACACCCCCGCCTCCCTTCTCCTCCCTCCCCCTCTCCCCTCCCCCTCACCACAGAGGACTGCCAGTGCGAGGAAAATGGAGGTATGGAGGGGGAGGAGGGAGGAGCAGATCGACCACAGATCTGTGGATCATCTGCATCACTGAGCACACGCACACACGACCACACACACACACACACACACACACAGGGGAGGGGCTCTGAGGTCATCACAGAGGCAACATGTTATTGGTCAGCTGGGAGGTCAGAGATGTGTATGAGCAAAAACCTCTTTCTTTCTTTCTTTCTTTCTTTCTTTCTTTTCTTTCTTTCTTTCTTCCCCTCCTCTCCTTTCTAGTGCTGAAGTCAATCCCAGAATGCACTGGGTGAAAGTCAGGGAGGCTCCCATTCAAGCACAGAGCTAACACAGATAGACACATATCTCTGGAGTAATTAGCATCTGACATTGCATAACTGATTAAGATGGACAGATTCTGCCGTGGATTGTGGGAAAAAAAATGGAATGCAGCACTGTGGTTTGTTTCCATGACTGTTTGAAAACTCCATTGTCAATATATAGTATTCTTTGATGTCCAGCTTTCAACTTTAATAATTTAACAATTGTGTCTCTTTTCTGCTTGTGTAGTTTATCATCTGAGGTGTGGCTTGTGTCTCATCGGTCCTTTGCTTCATGAGATCAGACCAAAAACCAGGGGAGTGCAGCCTCTAAAAGAAAAAGAGAGCACATCATACAAAATTAATGTGTGGTCATTGAACATGATTCTAAAGGGTCAGTTCGCCCAAATGTTACCCATGTACTTTTGGTTTATTTGTCTGCAGTGGTGGAAAGAGTACTGAAATATTACATTACTAAAACATTACTCAATTACAAGTAAAAGTACAGGTGTTAGAAAAATATTTGAAGGGATAGTTCACCCAAAAATGAAAACTCAGTTATGATCTACTCACCCTCATGCTGACTGAAGGCTGGGTTTATTTTTTTTAGTCTACAAAACACTGCTGGAGTTTCACAGGGAAACAGTGTTGCAGAATCTCCCAAACAATGGAAGTGAATGGTGACCAGTTTTCAAACGTAAAAAAAAAAACAAAAAACAGAACAAAAACATAAAATGCCTCAATAAGCCCCAACATGCCAAGCTGACTAAAAAAATGTTATTCCCACCATGTTTTTATCCTGAATCTTCACTGTAGATCCTTAGCTTGGAGCCATGTTCACATGCACATGCACACTGTCTGAACTGGGTGTGTTTGGTGTGACGGTGTGCAAACGGCATGTCAGGACTTTCAGAGACTTGGATTGCACCAGATGAGCAGTATGGAGGCATTTTATGTTTTTTCCAGTTGTTTTTTGTTTGAAAACTGGTCACCATTCACCTCCATTGTTTGGGAGATTCTGCAACACTGTTTCCCTGTGAAACTCCAGCAGTGTTTTGTAGACTAGGAAAATAAAGCCGGCCCTCAGTCGGTACGAGGGTGAGTAGATAATGACTGAATTTTCATTTTAAGGTGAACTATCTGTTAAAGTAAAAATACAAAGTATTCTCCCGAAAAACTACTCAGACTATTAGTTACTTTTTAATTGTTGATGTTATATCCAATACAATGGCAACATTCAAACGAAAGTGGTGTCTTTTTCAAATCTTCAGTCTAACTGACCCCCAACTCCTGCTCTGTTCTTCTCAGTGGTCACGCTCACCTCTATAAACCAGCTTGGTCTCACTCCCAACTCATCACATACAGATGTTATCACCGCCCCTCAGCGAGTCATACAGATGTGGACGGTACCTGTACATGTCTGACAGTGTGGCACCGAGCTTTTCATGTGTCTCATGAGTTTTGTTTTGCGAGTCGCTTCAGTGATGTCACGTGATGTACATAACGTAGCGTAGTTATTGTAACCCTAAACATAGATTTATTCTAAACCTCCCCAAGTAGTTTTTTGAGCATAAACCACCCAAACTACAACCATTTCACAGCATTGATCACGTGTCAAAAAGGCTTTCTGGCTGCTTCAGATACAGCCGCTAAGAGGAACCTGTGCTGCAGATGCCAAGGGGCTGTGACAAATCGTCATTGAGTGGTTAAGTTGTTAAGTTGTGTATGCAACACCTTTTTTTATGCTGCAGTATTTATACACATGTCGCTGCTGATTGGGTAGCACCTCTGACACCTCGATCAAATGAGAGAAAACATACCTGAAAGCCCGTTGCACACTGCCATTCACCGTTTTGAGGAAACATGTAGTTTAATCTAGAAACAGCAGCAAAATGGTGCACAGATTGAACATGCCTCCATGCTCGCTGCAGCATTTTGGGGTCTTTTTCATCCATATGTCCTGGTTCTCATTGGCCCGTGTGCAATCAGATAGCCTTATTGGCTACAAAAATGCAGATGAAAGCTTTGGATATTAATCCACATTGTACTCAGTACTCAATTATATTTTAAAAGTAACTAAGCAGATTACATAGTGTGATGAATACTTGAAGTACAACTAAAAGTGCAGGCTTGAAAATATACTCATAAAAGTACAAGTGCTCAAAAAACTACTTAATTACAGCAACTTGAGTATTAGTTACTTCCACCCCAGTTACTTCCCCGCAGCAGTGGAGGAGATTTGTGCAGCTTGCAGCATTTAAAAATTCCAACTTAAAAATACAAGTGGTCTGAGTAGAAACAGTGTCCTCGTTGTGACCTCACTGTCAGGTTTCACAGGAACTTCTCTTGACAAAGAAACAGTCCCTCTAAAAACTGTTGACAGTGAGGAACAGGGAACCTTTCTGGAAAGACACTGTTACTGTTAAAAAGTCATTTTTCAGTTCTTTGAGCAACTAAACCAAACAAAATTACATTCACTGCCACTGTATCAGGGTTGGGGCAGAGCAATTCAGAGGAAGACCAGCAGTGAACGCATCCCACAGGTATCGTGTTTGAATCAAAGACTGTGTCACTGAGCTCCAGTGATGACCAAAAAAATGTTAAAAACACACCAGTGAGCCACACACAGCTTGTTCCCTCATCACCATGAATGTTGAGCCAGTAAGTCTTTTTCACAGAAGACATTTTGACATCTCACAGTATGAAAATGACTGATGTAAATATATGATTAATGAATAATGATTCAGTAGCATAGAGACATTGTTTATGTAAACTATTGAGAAGCAGACCAACACATAGCTGGTTTTGGTCTTCACATGAGATTTGTTGATGGTAACAAAAATAGAGAATGAATTTTCAACATTTTGGGAAATACGCTTATTTGCTTTCTTATCACATATTTCATATCACTCACAAGCAGGGGTGGAAGTAACTAATTACAAATACT
This sequence comes from Lutjanus argentimaculatus, assembly GCA_034769285.1. NCBI lineage: Eukaryota > Metazoa > Chordata > Actinopteri > Lutjaniformes > Lutjanidae > Lutjanus > Lutjanus argentimaculatus. Next base: position 4,202,822 of record JAWZSL010000011.1, on the reverse strand, counting down.
CAAGTTACTGTAATTAAGTAATTTTTTTGGGTACTTGTACTTTTATGAGTAGATTTTCAAGTCTGTACTTGTCAGAGTATGCATTACACCATGTAATTTACTTAGTTACTTTTAAAGTTAGAATAGAGTACTGAGTAGTATTCAAATAAATATCCAAACCTTTCATATTTATTTTTTACCCAATAAGGTGATCTGACTGCAAACAGACCAATGAAAAGCAGGAAATATGGACAAAAAAACAGACACAGGTTTGGAGTAAGGATGTTAATGATCATTAATTGATCATTAATTGATTAATCAGTATTGAGAATTAACCAATTAAAATGTACTCATGGATATTTAATCTATAGTCTAGATATTGCGCCTCATTTGACATCACATTGTCTGGCAGAATCATTTGTTGAATAAGGAAACTTAAACTTTAATGAGACAAAAAATGACAAAAGAAAACAAAAAAAAATTGAAAGAGGATATTGAGGAGAACTGAGGAAAAAAGTTTTAAAAAAAAATCATTTTTTGTATCTTATACATTAATAATTAATCCGTTGTCAGCATTTTCAACTATCAGTTAAGGAAAACTGAACATTTGCCACCCAGTTTGTAGAGGTGAAACGGAAACTTCTTTAATTGAATGTCTGCTATTGACAGTGTGTTAAACATAAACAGTTTAAAAGTAACTAATACTCTGAGTAGTTTTTGAGATGAGTACTTTGTTCTTTTACTTCAGTATCTTTCTAACAACAGTACTTTTACTTGTAATTGAGTAATATTTTAATAATGTAACAGTACTTGTACTTGAGTACAGATTTTCAGTGCTCTTTCTACCACTGCTCACAAGTCTGTAGACTAAATTGTTCCTCTCCTGGACCCCCTGCAGTTTGCCTACAGAGCCAACAGGTCTGCAACGATGCTGTCAACATGGCCCTCCACTACATCCTTCAGCACCTGGACTCTGCAGGAACCTACGCCAGGATCCTGTTTGTGGATTTCAGCTCTGCTTTCAATACCATCATCCAGCGCTGCTCCAGGACAAGCTCTCCCAGCTGAACGTGCCCGACTCCACCTGCAGGTGGATCACAGACTTCCTGGCTGACAGGAGGCAGCAGTGAAGCTGGGGAAGCATGTTCTGACTCTCTGACCATCAGCACGATCCCCCCCAAGGCTGCGTTCTTTCTCCTCTGCTCTTCTCTCTGTACACCAACAGCTGCACCTCCAGTCATCAGTCCATCAAGCTCCTGAAGTTCGCGGACGACACCACCCTCATTGGACTCATCTCTGGTGGGGATGAGTCGGCCTACAGGTGGGAGATTGACCGTCTGGTGACCTGGTGCAGTGAGAACAACTTGGAGCTCAACGCTCTAAAGACAGTGGAGATGACTGTGGACTTCAGGAAGAATTTCTATTTATGCTGTTCACCAACAGCACTTGCTTCATTTTTTTATTTATATTTTGGTATTATTTATTGTTGTATGCACCAACGTGCCACAACAAATTCCTGGTAGGCGAAAACCTACTTGGCAATAAAACCGTTTCTGATTCTGATCTCTGATTCTAAATGTTGTATAGTGTGTGCACGGGTGATTTAATGACACTCAAAAGACAGAAATGCTAGTAAACAGTATAATACTGCTGAGGTCAGTGTTTGTGAGGTTTCAGTTCGAGCTGAAATTTCCAACTACGACCTCAGAAATTCCGACTTCTCAGTTCAAATGGAATGCACCATTACTCCCATGATTCCTGTTGTCACCTAAGCTATGTCTCCTTGCCATATCTCCATATCGGTCATGAGAGTGATATGAATCTGCTCATCCCACTCTCAGCAAGAAAGGATACAGAGATATTTCGGTCTAATAACCTAAATTTGCCATCTGTCCTACATACTCGCCTTAAGACCCGTGGTGATCGAGCTTTTGAGGCCGAAGCACCTAAACTAATGAACGCTCTGCCTGCACTCTTACGGTCTGATGATTCTGTGGACTTATTTAAAAGGCAGCTAAAGACTCATTAGACAGGCATGTGAGTGACCTGTATCCACCAGGTCTGCATTTTATGTATGTAGTGTGCATTCACATTGTATATTGTGTCTTCATTTAATCTTTACACTTTGTAGTTTTCTCTTTTGTACGTTGTTTAATGTTGTGTAAAGCACTTTGTGCCTCATGTCTGTGAAAAGCATTATATTAAGAAATTTTCTTCTTCTTCTTTTTCCTCTATTTCTCCAAAATCTTTCTATTTTTTTACCAGAGCGGGTTTCATTTTAACAGAGGAAAGGAAAAGTTCAAAATAAGATCTCGTCTTTGTCTAGCCTGTGTCTCCTGGACATAAATGAGCTCAAAATAAGACCAGTTTTCTCATATTCTTAAATTCAGCTCAAGAGAAAATGCCTTTGTTTCGTCTCAGCCTGAGACTAATTTGAGCCCAAGTGAAGATCTTAAAATGTTCTCTTTTTTTGTCTCACTGGACTGATCTTAAATTTGTCTTAAATAATCAGCTCTTGAGATAACAGTGAAATCAAAAAGAAAACTCAGTTGTCTTAAATGAGATCTTAAATTTGTGTCAGTGGTCAAATTAAAATCTTAATGCTCCGTACGGTCGTCTAGGAAAAACCTCTGACCTCAGCAAACATCTGCTTTTCTTTTGTTTTGTTCCTTTTTTCTCCTCAGGGAGGTTTAGGAGAAACAGATGAGACTTCTGTGAGCTCAAAATAAAAATCTCATTTATTTCTCATAAGACAAAGAAAAGTTGATCACAAGAAACAAAATTTTCCTCTGGGATGTTTTACAACTGACCATTTTTGATTAAATAGAAGAGTAAACACAGGTGTTACCAATGATACTAATGAAGGTTCAGTTCCATTCAGGTCAAACACAGTCAGGGTGCTGCGTTGCCATGTCTATCACTGTAAAGTCTCTGCTACACTAAATGGAACGGGACCTTAATTAGTGTCATTGGTAATACCCGTGTTTACTATTTCATATCAATATGGCTGCCATGAAAAACATCTACTGACTGTCTCTCTGCAGGGGCCTCACCTCCCCATCACTGATGCTCAGTAGAAGGCTACCAGTGCTGATGTGGGTGGTTTTCATCACCCGCTGCAGCCTCCTCCTGCCCTGGGCTGTGCATATCCCATGTTGCCAGTTTGTGATGTTTCCAGTCAGGATGCTCTCTATTGCAGGAAATTTGTGTTTTTTAAGTTTTCATAAGAAACACAGCTGTTTCTGAGCCTGATAGAGGTGTTTGACCAGGGTGGAGATGTGCGTGATGTCCATGACAGGTTCTCTGTGATGCTGATTCCCAGGAACCTAAAACTGCTTACCTGCTCCACCTCAGCTCCACTGATGTAGACAGGGCTGTGCATCTTTGCCTCTTTTTTTCTAAAATCAGCAATCAGAGGCCTCATTTATAAACTGGACTTATGATCAGGTTTGATCTTATATATGACTTTAGTAGAAAACCAAGTAAAAGTAATCATTTATAAAACCATACTTTGACTTGGAAATAATCTTCCATCTGAGCAAAGTCTAGACTTGACTTAAGTCAGTGGTTCCTAAACTTTTCTGGCATGGCCCCTTCTGGAAGCTGACAAAAGTTCAAGCCCCCCCACGCCAAAATTTTGAATGAGTCATTAACAATAAACTGACAAAAAGAATTCAAAAGTTGAATTTTAGTGAAATAAATCATATAAATCAAATCATAAATCAATAGATCACATTTATTCAACTTAGTTTAACTCTTTATTTGTCCCCTGGTCTTCTGCGCACCCCCAGGGGGCCCACCAGTTTGGGAACCACTGACTTAAGTTATTTTCCTGTTGCACATGTCAGGGTAGTGCAGTTTGGGAAGAAATGCGCCCAGACCTGTGGTGAACTTTGCATAAACTTTATGAACAAAATGACAGGAATGATCAATTAATTATCAAAAAATAACTTACTTTTCCTATTTAGATAAGCTTGAAATTTTAGTTGTCATTATTTGGGAGATTGAAAATTAAATGGTTGCAACTGAAAATATTAAATTATTAACCATTATTTACTTTAACTTTAATGAGTTTACTCAACAATTTTTCAAATACAAAATGTTTTGTTTCTAAAACTTTAAGATTCATATTTTTCTAAGACAAAAAGTAAATGATGTCAACTAAAGATTACAGGTTGGAAAAAACTTTTTTTTTTTTTTTTTTTGAAGACTGATAAAAAACTCAAAAATTTAGTCAAGTTAAAATGTTTTTTCAGAACTTGCTTAAGTAAGGTTTTATATGAATCTTTTCTGAATTGAATTTAAAACAACCTCTAAAACAATTTTAGGACTAAGTTCAAGATTTTTGGTTTTGATGATGTTGAGCAGTAGGTTGATTTCCTCCTGATATGAGGTCTCATCGTTGTTTGAAATCTGGTTGATGATGGCGGTGTCATCTGCAGACTTCACCACAGAGTCCTCTTCATGTCGGGGGCTGCAGTCATGTGTGTAAAGTGTGAACAGGAAGGGGCTGAGCGCACAGCCCTCGGGGGTCTCTGGTGTTCAACAGAGTGGAGGCAGTGTGCCGATTTCTTCTTCACCGTGTCTGTTTAAACAGGTAAGTCAACAGGTAAGTCTGGTAACTGAACAGTCCACAGAGCTGAAGACCTCCCACATGGCCCCTGGAGTGTTGTTACATCAGCTGAGCGCCTCCTGCAGAGTTCAATAGAGCAGCACCTGGCTTAAAGCTCCGTCCACCATCTGTATGAGACAACAGCTGTGTGATGATCTCATCCTGGATACAGTCGCTCTCACTGTAACTCTATCCCTCTTTATTCTCCTCTCTTACACTGTGTGTGTGTGTGTGTGTGTCCACTGGGTCATGTAATAAGGGCTCAGTTATGAAACATTTTGGGAGATGATAACAAAAGAAAGATAAACAGATTACGATGTTTTGTCTGATATTTAACTTTACACTTTCAGCAGCTTCAGCTTTACACTTGCTGCGTTATTCCTGTGATGTACCTGCAGTGTTTTCTGGCTGATAGAGGTGTTTGATTGTGAGTTTCAGGGTGGTGACATTTACAGGACTTGGCTCACACTGACCTCTAGTGGATCACAAAGGAACTGCAGGTAAGGCCAACACCATACACTGCGTTTGAAGGGCCACTCCACCTGTTTACTCTTTTTGCTGAGCACTAGTGAAAACAGTTGCATAACAACCATTCTTGAAAACTAAATAATCATGTCCTACCATTAAAAAATGATTAAAACCAACAATCTAATTCCAATTTTTGGTGAACATGTATTCTTTAAGTATGTATATATATATACATATATATATATATATATATATATATATATATATATATATACACACACATATATATGAAATACGTGTAATATTTTAAAAATATTTAGGTTTGCTTCAATTTTTTTTAATTTCTAAAGTTGCTCTGTGCCAGAAAGCAAGCTTTCTCACACAAGAATTCACAATTTCAAACAGTTTGAAAATGTGTTACAAGCCTTCTAAATCTAGAATTAGCACCTGCTGATAACAGTGGTAGAAAAATGTGCTATTATAATAATCTTTGTTTTAAACTGATTTTTTTTAATGAAAATGTCTTAAAGTTGTGTCCCAGTCTCTGTCAGATTTTACAAAACGATGATTTAATCAGACTAAAAAAGTTAGCTATACCCTAAGGACCCCCGTCTTGCTTCCTGGTTTAAAAAAGGCGGGAATACTGCTCACGGTAAGCTTTCTAATTTTCGACAAGATGTGTCTCAACCACAACATGTCAACTCTGCAGTCCTTCTAAATCAAAGCTAAATAAGAATTATGGTTTAAAATGTGTATTTTGATTAGCACGAAGAGAACTCTGAGCAACTTTCAAAAATAAAATGCTCAGGTGCTCAGTCTAGCGGCTTTATTGAGCCGCAGGACGGTGACAGGATGGTATTTTTTTCCTTCTGTGTCAGGTTGTTGGAACTGAAGTGAACTGCTGGGCTGATTTGGACTGAGAGGACTGAAGGTATGTTTGTAACTGACCATCAGGGAGGGTGAGGTGAGGGGAGGGGGAGGCGGTGTCGTCGGCGAGCTGATATAGTGTCGGAGGGACCACGGCTCCTGTCCACCTAAAAAATTCCCAGCAGAAATCATTAACAACTAAACTAGGCTAAAACACACTGCACTTCCCTCAACCCCATTTCCATCAATGGTGAGAGTCGAGCAGGTTGACAGTTTCAAATATTTTGGAATGACAAACTCAGCTTTGACTCCCACACTGACATCCACAAACTCTGCCAGCAAACTCTCTCTGTCATTTGCAAACTCAAAGAGCTCTCTGTTGTCCCCCACCTTCTGTTACTGTTCTACAAAAGCACAATTCAATCCATAATACTCTACTGTTTTCTCACCATGCTGTCTGTCTCCAACAAGAACAAGTTGTCCTGCATTACACACACTGTTTCCAAAAGCATTGGTCTTCCAGCCCCCAGCCTCTCTGATCTCAATAACAGAGCCATCACTCACATGGCACTCATCATAGCACATGACCCCGGACACCCCCTCAATCTATTTTTCAGTCCAGTCCCATCTGATTGCAGGACATTCATGGAAAGAGGGACTCATTAGTAAAAGTTTGCCATCTATCTATCTATCTATCTATGGTAAAAACCTAAATTATTAACATAAACCGCATTTGCACCAGGACCGAGGAACCGTGGTTCCCACTGCAGGGACCAGGGTCTCAAATAAGTTCTGTTAAGTTCATTATTTTTCCCCACGAAAAGTCCATGCTCGGCAAGAAGTACTTTCCAGAAGAAGAGGAACTATGGGGGTGGGACCTGCAGCCCTGAACATTTCTGACTGGTCGAATACCCGCAGCATTTTATTTCAGCCACCCATCTGGTCCGTCCCATTCTTGTTAATGCAACATCTCAAGGATGCCTTGGCAGAATTTTCTTAACATGGTAGAAATGTCCAACTGGACAATTGGATTAGATTTTTGTGGTCAAAGGTCATGATCTCATTTGATCTCATGTCCATCCCATTCTTGTAAACGCAATATGTCTGGAACACCTGGGTGAAATTTCTTCACATTTGTCCACTTGGGCTCAAGGATAAACTGAATAGAATTTGGAGGTCAAAGGTCACTGTGACCTCACAAATCAAGTTTTTGGCCATAACTCAAGAATTCATATACTAATTCCAAAAATATTCTAAAAATCTCTTAAAAAGGGCTGATAGGATGAAATGAAGTCTTGATGTATAATGTTCTGATCTCTATCAGTCCTCTGTACTAGCTGTCAAGATGGTCTCCAAGTGAAGGCAGCATGCTTTTTTGTTTTTTAAATATTTTGATGCTTTTATTTAGATAGGACAGCTGAAGATATGACAGCAAAAGGGGAGAGAGAGTGGAGGGATGACACGCAAGTGGAAGTCGCTGCTGCAGAGGACTCACAGCCTCCATACATGGGGCAAACACTCTCTCCAACTGAGCTGCCAGGCCACTGAAGGCAGCACGGTTGTTACTGGAAATTATTCACTGGAATCACATATCTATAGTGATAACCATTTTGCCAAAAAATTCACTTAATACCTTTTATTAAATTCCTTCAAAGTCTTCACTACATAACATTATCTGACTCTGGACAGACATGGATGCAAACTGTAACTTGACTGGTTGGCAGAGACATACAACCACAAGGCAGCAATTCTAGTTAAAAATCTGCAGCTGCAAACGAGTTTTTTTGTTCATTATGCTTTAACACATCAGCATGGAGCTACAGACAAGAGCACACAACAGTTGAGCCAACCGCAAAGACTAACAGTGGTGTCTGTCCGTCACTTTACATGGCAGCATTGTTGTTGCATAGTCATGCGCAAAAATAATGTGTAAAAACAGGGCAAGAGTTTGTAAAATTTATTTTCCAGCATAATTGAGGAGTGAAAATCAAAACACCCTTAATACTGTCTTGTCCCAATTGTCAAGAATGAGTGAAAGTCTGAGTCTGAATCACACTGCTTGCTTTTATCTTTGCCTTTGGACTTTGCAGAGCGTGCAGAGCACAGCGGCCCCTGCAGCAGCCAGGTGGAGCTCTGCTGAACGTGTTTATTACTCCTGCTGATCACTGACTTCACACTTTATAAAGGAGTATAAACCAGTGTGTGCAGCTGCTGAGGCTACAGCAGCTCCACTCTGAGCGAATCACGCCTGATTAAAGCAAAGACTGGTAATCAAGCAGAATGAGTCCATTAGTCTATATTTACTCTCTCTTTTGTCTTCTCCTTTCTCTCATGCCCTCTGTCTTCCCCTTTTTAATGACTCGCTGTGCCATAATAAGACCTTCATTACTGACTATTTGAAGAATCAAAGGAAGAGAACAGACAGATGAGAGCAAAGGTTTCACTTAGTGCTCATTTCCCACTTCACAGTTACATCTTTGGAATAAAGCAGCACTGCAAAGTCCTGCTTAATGGACATGATGGAAAAAGTTTCTGATGCAGAATTCAGTGTGTCGGCTGCATGACAGAATACTGGAAACTGAATCATCATCATACTGTAAAAATACATTCATTTGAAATGTACCGTACACTGTGTAGCATCAAAAGCTTGACACATCTAAATACAAGACAAGAAAAGTTCAGCTTCTGATGAGAGATTTTGTGGCATTGTGCTGTATTTCAGAGCTCTCCTTTGGGCAGGGGCGTTTCTAGAGGGGGTACTGGCCACCCCAACAATCCAACAATCCGACACCAACAATCCATCCAGATTAATATGTGTAATAAACACATCAATAATACTCTTATCTTACTAGAAGTAACAGGACATTTTAGGTAACTAAAAGCCAGAATTACAGTCTATACAACTAGGGTTGGGTATCGTTTGGATTTAGCGATTCTTTGAGGGGCCGGGTCAAAGCAGGTTGTGAGCTTATTTCACTTTAATTAGAACCTATTTTGATATTTGTAATTTTTCATGCAAAAACATTTCATGGTTCCAGCATCACAAACATAAAAAATGTATGCTTTTCCTTTTAATTATTTAAATAATTTTAACGATAGGGTAGCAAGTTATAACACGCTGTGATAGTAAATACAATAATGTTGAAGCGTAACTCAGCGGTAAGTGGAGCGAGAACAGTATGCGGGCCAAATATAAGCATGAATGGAATCGGCACAGGAATCAATGCGCATAACTGAAAATTTTGTTTCTTAATGATTTCTTAAGAATCATAATTTTGGATCTCGCTCCAAAGTGGAACCCAACCCTATACACTACTGACTTTTCAGAATCTTTTCATGAATTCACATGCTGGTCACATTGTTTATCTATATGATGGCTGATTTTAATTTTGCTGAGCAGATTTTTCTCATCATTCTCAATCAGACTACAATAACTGAGGCAACAACTGTGTGGTGGTTTTGAGAGACTGTAGCTTCACAAACTGAGGCAAAGATTTGATCGCCTTATACCCCTTTGAACAAGGACAAACATGTAACTGCAGATCAGCTGATAAAAGGTTTGTGAAATGTAGAGAGAACAGAACAGCTAAAGGAGGGAAAAGTGGAGAGAAAGAAGTGAGAGCGGAGAGACAGAACTGAACAGAGTGAGAGAAGTTTATTGACAGGTAAGATACAGAGTAGAGTGGAGGTCTGAATCTAGTCCCAACACACACAAACACACAATTTAACTTGGGCTCGTTGGTAGAAAAGACATGTTTAATTTGGGCTAGTCTGAAATTTTACCACAAAATAAAATGAACTCAAGTAGAAAATTTACAACAATCTCCTAAAAGAAAAATGTTGCAGCCAGAAGTAAGAACCAGAGACGAGAGACAAATAAAAACTCACTTTGGAGGTGACCTCAGTTGAAACAGTGACCCAATTTTCTGTGCTTGATAAATAAACTCACATTGTTAAGACAAAAAAGGGGACTGGAAAGGTGAGGTTCACTTCTATTTAAAAAATAATTAACAAAATAATCTGTTTCTACAGGTTTACAACACAAGATCATCAAACATTACCAGTTTAAAGACACAAACGATCAAATGAGACCACGGACTAAAGGCACATGTACTTTGGTCCCCTCAGGTCTTCTAAAATCAGAGACCAAGACCAGAATCACATGTTGAAACCTTGTCTAAACAGACAGCTGTGTATGTGTATGTGTGTGTACACCCACTCACAGCACTAGTTTAGAAAAGACTGAGACAGGATTTAAACAGGAACATTACAGGCGGCTGTTCAAGGAAAGCTCCACCTTTGGATCCTCAATGTAACACGTCAGCAGTTTGTTATTGTTAATACATTCTGAGTTATTTTGTAAAGGAAATATCGGGGGTGTTCAATTGTCCTCAACAAACATCATCAGCCTCATATTACTATTCCCATTTCCCTGAATACTTTATCAATGTTGCTTATAATCAAATCGTGTATAAACAGTTTCTAAGTGATTGTTCAGCTCACAGCAAGAAAGTAACTTCAGAAAATCTGCCTCTTGAAATTTAGAAATGGCATCACACTGCACAACAAGTAGTTTATTCTTTTCCTTAATGGATTTCTGGGTAGGAGAAATCTGTATTATATTTACTGTAATAAATCATAAAACAACCATGATGTGTCCTCAGAGATTGAGGGAACATGTTCAGTTGAAACACTCTTCATTTGACATGAGCCCAACAGCAGCAGCGTCCCCCTTTGAAATTTCCATTCCGGACCAATTAATAATAACTTTTAGTTTTTTATTAGTAGTTTATTAGCATTGAATTTCCACTGAATGACTAGGTGTCTGTTTGTAAGAAATCATTAATAATCTTGTAGAATGTTTATGACTGAAATTTAACAAAATGTTAATGGAGTTTGGCAGCAGTGAGACAGGCAGTTCCTTAACTCATCGTCCAGAGTGTTATTTCAGAGCAGTGGCCTTTTGTTTTCAGGATAACAGGCTTAACCTTACATTGATTGATAACTGACTGTTATAAACAGCTGATCAACTTACAGTGGAGGACTCCTGGTCACTTGTTATTGTCAATTTATGAGGTTGTGCTCCTGTGGAGCTCCTGCAGCCTGCCTGTCTCTGCTGTGACTCAGGAGGAGGGGACGGGGGAAAACAACTTTCTTCAATCACAGGCTGTATATTAAACAGGATTACAACCCATTTAATATACAATCTATGGTTCACTTTTTGGACTGCTGTACTCATTTGTGCAAACGCAATGGCTACATGTTTTTCTTTTAAGTCCTAAAAATGTAGTTATATCTGGTATTTAAAGTGATTCTGTGTAGTGCAGTTAATTTCTTAAAGCGCAAGCTGATGCCTACAAGTAACTTGCGGTGCTGGTAATGTAAAATAGTCATATTTACCCTCCAGATGAGAAAATAGCATGAATCACATTTTAACCTTTAGTGACAACCACACCTACTGCTTTATGCCTGTGGCTGGGAAGAACTGTCCAGGATCTGTTTGTTTGATTTTGAAAGCACCAAAGTGCACAAATTACCAGGATGAGATTTGGAGGAGTGAAGTGGCACACTCAGAGTGTGTGTATCAGAAACTGCACAGTTCAAAAGACACCAGCTGACGGCCGCCTACCAGAAAAGGAAAGAGGAGTCACATGACTGTGGCAGCGACACAATGTATGTATAGAAAACTAAAAGATCATTAATTACAGGAACTTAAACCTTGACAGAAAATTCAAGGACAAACAGGCTACTGTCTGACTGACAGGTCATCACTGGTAGGACAACACAAAAAGCAGCAATTTAGCAATGATGAAGATTAAATTAAAAAATAACTCGACTGCTTTAAAGAGTAAGGCTGCATTCACACTAAGTCAAGCATTGCGCCAATTAGCGCAGGGTTGTGCGGTGGTGTAGACGTTTTTTTGTGCTTTAGAACCTAACTACTTTGAAACAATCAGAAAATAATGCTTTTTTTCTGATTAACCGGCTCTCTCACTACCAAGGCTCCCTCCCTTTATTCACTCCTTAGCTCTCTTGACAACTGCTGCGCTCTCCCTCTCTCAACCAATGGACACAAATCAAACAAAGCTTCTTGGTGTCTGTATTTTGCAGCATAAATTGCAACGTTGAAGCTGGGGACACAAAATAATGCATGTGAGGACCCAACTGGGAGAGCATCATGGTTTGGTCCATGAATTTTGAACATTTCAGGCTGACTGTGGAGCAGTCTGATTGCCGGCTCACATGATTGACCATCGCGGCGTGAAATCGGATTGCATTTCTTGATTCTGTTTCAACTTTTCACCACATGAATGCACCACCTCCATTCAAATGAATGGGAGAACTGGCATTTTTACCGCAATGCTTGATTTGGTGTGAATACAGCCTAACGGCAAGCTGAAAAGCAGTGTTTCACCCTCCTCTCTGGTTGAAGGTTTCATATCTGCTGGCTGTACTTGGGTGTAGCCACAGGTGTGCTCTGTTGCACCTGTAGCCACACACAACAGTTATGTCACAGCATACTGATTCACTCTTGAGTACACTTCTGCATCACTGCAGCAAGGTAAGAAGTTAAACCACAGGAGGTGAACAAAAACACAATTTCAGCTCTTCAAAATGTCACATGGGTCAAAGCAGGAACTTGCAAACTACCTTTAAGGGCAGGACTGACATATGTATCTGCTGCTCCAATGTACAATATGGAATTTGGATTTTCTCAGTACTTTAACTGAAATCTATTTCAAATGTTTGACTTTGAATTTGAAGCTTTGGATGTCAAAGAACATTTCAGTGATAAAATATTGTACTATTTCATTAAAGGTATGGGGACAGCGCAGAAGAGGTTAACAGAAAATGCTGAAAAGAAGACAAACGGTAGAGACTTCCTCGCTCGTCACGGGTCTTTAGGAGTCAGGTGTGAGGGTTAGATGGTGGACTTTGAAAAGGAAACTTTCAGATGGTGATTGCCGCCCATGTCATAGTTGTGAAGATCCATCAGAGCCTGGATGGCTTCCTCTACTGATGACATCTGGATCAAAGACATCTTTCGGTCCCTGATGAAACAGGAGCAGAGACAAACAGACAAGAAATATGAACTTCTACTTACTATATTATACAAACTGTCTGCAGGACACTGTGTACTTCTTGTGTGGGTCAGCCCAGATCATCAAGTTATTAATCTTTCAAGTACTGACGATATTACAAGTGTGATTTGTTAGATCAGATCCTTTTCATTCTTTAAAGCAGGACATGTAACTACATATAGAAAAAAGATTTATGATGATTTTCCGATGCATTGAAAGATGATCAGAGAAAAGCTTTTGTAGACTTTTGTAGTGTCAAACTGAGCTTCATATTAAAGTGCTTCTTACTGGAAGAACTTAAAGGCTTTGACGGTTCCTCCACTGTTAGAGAACAAAAGTCGTAGGTCTTCCTCTCCAACTCCATCCCTGGACATGCAAAGACAAACTATTAGTATCATAAAGCAAAATAGCACAAAGTCAAAGCAATCACTGATGAAATTATTTGCCTGACTAACACAAAAAGAGCTATATTTGACTAATATGTGAAGCTGTTGTGTACCGAATATTGGAGAGGTGAAGTGTTGCAGATGGAGGAAAGATGTTCTGAAAGTTTTTGGATCCTGGCTTCTTAAAGCGATGGAGGGGTGAGCCAGAAAAATCTGTTCAACAAAAACAAAATATGGACATAATCACAAGTCTGGGTGCAAATTATGTAATCAACAAAAAATGTGAATAATATAAAATTAGTTTTTTAAAAATATTTTTATTAGAACTGTGATTCCATTTAGTGTTTCTTTTACCCAACCCAGACTCACAAAAAAACAGTGAAAATGCAGCATAAACAAAACTGTAGTGAGAAAAACCTTTGTGCCAAAGATTTTTTCAACTTAATTAAAAGTAGTCCACTGATTTTAATTTTACTTTTACAACACAGCCTGACTCATGATGTAAAGTTTAAAAGAACAGATAAAAATCTTGTCATGGGCCTGTGAATATTTGATCTGGCTGCTGACAAATTGCTGATTTAACTCAAAGGGCCCAATCACAACTTAATGTATAATAAACAATTTCAAAACATTGACAAGCTCCCTCCCAGGATGTGAATGACCTCTTACCTTTAGTTAGTAGTTGGTCATCCAATCCTTCTCTGGGTAAAGCCACAGTTTGATGTTTAGACAGTGTCACTCTCATCACTTTTCCAAACACCTTCTGACCATTCAAGTGGCTCATGGCTACAGGGGAGGAAAAATAGAACAATTTCATGGATGTGATATTATTCATGTGACTGATCTATCAGCCTGATACACTGTATCAGCAAATGTGGAAATGCTGTCAGGCTTCAAGACTAATCACTACTATTTTGTATAGTTACAAACGCAATGAAGAGGTGAAATACATCGCTAGAAAGTTAATAACAATCATCTCATCATTTTCAATTTTCTATATAACTAATATAAGCCTGTCCCTGACTGTTTGCTATGTTAGTGAGGTAGGCACACAGCTATAGTTTGTCAGTAAAGTTTTTGTTGTGGAGGTTGAGAGAAGAAAAAATATGTTGTTTGGTGGACACAGTGTGGACATTACAGACGCCAAAAAGGGCGTCAGAGTGGCAGCATATGGCTGATGCTGTGAAGGCTGCTGCCTCACAACAAGGCCGGACAGTCGCCGAGATTAATTAAAAAAGAAGCAGTCAGACAGAAAAGTAGAAGCCAAAAAAACACAACCACAGGTAGTCTGAGTGTGAGTGTTTGTGCCACTGGGCAGAAAAAACGAAATTTCACTCTTTTGATAAGAAACTGACTGACTCCAGCAGTGACCGTGTCCTCATAGATACAATCAACTCTACACATTTAAACAAAGACATTAAACGAACTGAGAGCCATAAAAAATAAATGGATTACAAAACACTAAATATGAAATTATTAGGGGTGGGAATCTTTTACTATCTCATGATTCGATTCGATTCCGATTTTTGGGGCCACGATTCGATTTAAAATCGATTTTCGATTCAAAACGATTTTATTCATAATGATTTCTGATCATGATCTACTCCCATCTGCTTTGCGAGACAGAATGACAAATGGAGACATTAAAGTGTCTTTTTCACATTTATTAAGTTTTAAATATTTATCCATGCTTAGATGGAATTGTTGGAACTGTTACATAAAAGCAATATCACATACTGCTTAACCTGTTCATCAGGGGGCCTATTTTTTCTACCTTCTGTCCGAAATGACTTACCCAAAATAAATGGAGGATATTTTCACAACTACAAGGGCTATATGTATAATCTTGGTGTCAAAATAACGGTAATAGCTACATGTGAGATTACTATAGAACTGTCAGAATCAAGATATGTGTCACTGTGTCAGAGGAAATTCACCTGGAACACAGAAACAAATGTGAATTTTTATCTATTTATTTAAAAAAAAAAACACACTGTTTAGAGTGAAAAACACTTTTGAATCATAGGATAGTAGCCCGATTCATGTAGGAACTAGTAAAGTGATATCTGATGAGTAACTGTGCAAAACTCGATGCTAAAAAAGTGAACCTGAACAGTTTTACAGATGTTTTAACACAGACATATCTAGGCGAAACTGCACCAAATGTGCCATTTGGGCATCAGTCACACTGACGTTTGGCACTGTGTTGTTAGTATGTTACACCGCTATCTGATTCAAACAGTCAGAGAACCACCTCTGCTGTATATTTCTCCCGTTTTATCCTGACCAGGGCTAATAAGCACTCTGCTAAAAGCGTCTGAAAGTGTCAACAAGCTGCATCCTGTAAACTCACTGAAGCAGTCCAGGGGACTAGCTCGGCAACCCATTGGTCAATTTTAATGATCGACACCTCTATAAACCAATCAGAGTCAGGAGGTTCTATCGCTACCACCCAAATTTACTTTAGCAACTCCAATGACGATACAGAAGGACGTGCAGCCAAAGATAAAGTATTGTAGTGAAGATGCGTTACTCCGCTCGCAAAAAGCCCTTGCTCTTTATGAAAAGAACCAGGACCATCGCGATTCATTTCAAACTCCTGAAGAGTCATAGGAGTAGACATTAGCAGTGTTTTTTCAAGCTAGAATATAACTTTAGGCCACAAAACAGTTAAAGTAAGACATATTTTATGATTCTGTGAAGGTTTTTTTGCGACTATTTGGCGTCTAACTCTCAAAGTTTTTGTTGCACAGTGACAAGTGAGACCTCTTCATAATCAGTAGGATCTCTGTT
Organism: Lutjanus argentimaculatus; assembly: GCA_034769285.1. Taxonomy (NCBI): domain Eukaryota; kingdom Metazoa; phylum Chordata; class Actinopteri; order Lutjaniformes; family Lutjanidae; genus Lutjanus; species Lutjanus argentimaculatus. Next base: position 4,186,635 of record JAWZSL010000011.1, on the reverse strand, counting down.
TTCATCCGACACCTCACTTGTGTGGTTTGCCTGAAGTGGTGAGAGTAGTAAAAGCACTCAATGGGGGGTGGGCTGTTTTCACGTTTTTGTTAAATGCCCATATTATTTCTTGTGGTTTAAATTGTGTTTTGTTTAGGTGGCAATGCTTGATAGAGGCTTTTAGCTGCCCGCTCGGAGCTGGCCTGGCAGAGAGCTTCATGAAGCACTGCAGTGTGCGTTGGTCTGCAGCTGGCGGCTGACTCTGCTCCGTGTCCGTCCCGCGTAGTTACAAAATGGAGGTGGACAGCGGATTTTTTTTTTTTTATTGATTTTGGGACATTTTATATCGATTCTGAATTGTAGCAAATGAGAATCGCGATTCTTATGTGAATCGATTTTTTGGCACACCCCTAGAAATTATCCACTTGTATCTGCCCGACTGAGACATTGAAAGCAGCATCCATGTAAATGTAATTTGACCTTCTGTTCACCTTAGTATTTACAAGAACACATTTCAGAAAATGCAAATATTGTTTAATGATTACAGAAGAAATCTGAGGTTTTTTTAAAATAACAGATATCTGTTTGTATTTATTATCCTAAATGATGTTTTTTGTGTATGCGTTCACTCCAGAGAATATCAATCAAACAGGTGTTTGTTCATTCGTTCAAATGGCATATGTCCATTTTTGAAAATTAAATTCTTCATATATGAAATGTTTGAGACAATATTTCGATTGATTTCACACAGTAGTGTCAATGCCACACTCTTTCTACACTTCTTCTTATGTTTCATCCTAATGCCATCAGAGTCACAGTTTCTTCTTCCTTTCTTCTGTTTATGTGCGTGTGCAGGGTCAGAGTTATCATGGAGCACTGCACATTCTCACACCAAGTTTGTTTTTCAGAAATCCCAAATTTTGAGAGAGTGGTGAACACTTCTTTTGTGCATACACCACATATATAAATGAGGCCCCTGGTATTTGAAAAAAAAGAAAATTTGCATTCTTGTCTGGCACGTCCTGCCTTTGAAAAATACCTGGACCAGTGGGCCTAACAAAAATATGTAAACAGTCACTTCAGATTTTAATGAATAATTAATCTTATTTCACAGTCCAATACTAGCGACTGATATAGTCACAATGGAAACTCACCCAGCTGAGCCTGGTTGCCATCAGACAACTGTATGAGAGCGCTGTCCTTCTTGTTGTAGAGGATCTTCACCCTCTGGACATCACCATAGACTCCTGAAGGTAGGGAAGAGAGCGAGAGAGGCAGACCGAGAGAGAGCAAGAGAGAGCAGGGTGGAGCAGAAGACAAGGAGGAGGAGGACAGAACAGATAGAGCAGGAGAGATGGAGCCGACGAAGATAAAAGAAGGAGAGGTGTGAAGGATGGAAGGAATAAAGTTAGTGCTAGAAAGACAAATGAAAAGAAAAGATGGAATCTTCCCATTTGAATTCCACTAGAAACTCAATCAAACGCTTCTGTATAACCGAGAGGTTTTATCTTAAGACTGCCAACCAGCAATAAAAGTCAGACACCTCAGCTTTAACCACTGACATATACCTCAAACTGTCTGACTGTTTTATTTGAACAGTGGGTGCATGATTCAGAAAACCAGCTTGAAGATGGGTGATTTAAAGAGTGAAACCAAAAATTCACAGTGTAGGAAAAATAATACACCTTTTACGCAGATAATTTATGCAACTTTTTGAAAGAGAAGGACAAAAACGTAATGCTGGGCTGGTTGACAGTCTAATGCTTCTGATATGCCTAGTTTAGGTGACTGAGTGGCAGGTAATCCCAACTGCAAAGTTGTAAAATAAAAAAAAAGGTGAACTATGACTGTACTTGAATAATGTAAAATCTAGAGAAAAGGCAAAAAGACAGGAAGAGATGCAGAGGTTTTAAGAGCTAGAATGAGTCTTAGTGAGTACACTGGACTGTCATGATCAACTTAACCAATAATGTGGTGAGACTAGAACACTATAATCATCCATGTGTCCCTGATAGACTGGGGCATCCAATGTTCCACAAAACCATTAAAATACAGACTCTAGGTTGACATTTTAGTACAGCAAATGTTGAATAAGGAGTTCAAAAGCTGTACCAGACAGTCAACTCACAGTCCACTGCTGTTAGAGAGTGGTGCTTTTTGAATGACCTTTGTCTGAGAAGAGTTTGCCCTTTTGTTACTTATAGAATAACCTGAGAAACCTGCTAGAATTAAATGTTTTCTATGGTGCTCTTTGCTAATACCAAAAGGAGCACAATGGACAACTGGAAAGAACACAACCACACTCCCTTCATCTAACAAATCCTTATCATTTTTGCTGTACTTTCAGGGCCATAATGAAGCTGCTGTGCTCATTATTGTTGTACTGTTCGACTGTATTTGTACTGTTGTTTTAAGACAGACAAAAAGTACAAAACAAACATTTATCTATCTATCGAATTCATCCTCCAAACAAATAAGGGGCAGCATATTACCAGAGTGACCACTAACAGCTGCTAACTGTAGCTGCTATTAGCTAGTTAGCCATACAGTTAGTGGTCCTATTAGTGGACTTTTAATTCACAGAGTGAAGTTGGAACAGTGGAAAGACTGACCAAGATGATTTTAGCAAGTTTTATTTTGTTTGTCAAGTTTGAATGAGGTTGTTTCACAATGAGTTAACAAAGCAATTAAGATAGAGAGACTTGAATTCAGAGGGTACATGACTAAATTTTTCTGTTTAATAAGGAAAATAGGTGTGAGAATATTTTCTTTCTTGACATTTTGTGAATTTAGTTTGTTTATTTATTAAACTAAAAAAGCTACGAGAGCTTGTGTAATGTAGCAAACTCGCCATTTGTACATGACCCAGCTGAAACTAAGCGGAGCTTGAGCTGTACTATTAGACTATCACCTCTTAAGGTACGAAGTGGTAAAACATGACAGGATGTGCCAGGGCTATTTGGTTAGCATGCTAACTTCAGCAGGTATCTCTGCAATACCATACATAAACATCTCTGACATTATGTGAAAATGAGGGATGTTTGTGATTAATCAACTATACAATTAAAATTTGCCACCATCACTAGATTTCACCATAACTATAAGTCATTTAAACTATTTATTAATATTTGATTCATGCAGAATGTCAGTTAATGGCTGCCTCTAAGCTGTTATGCAAAATTTCTTAAAAACTGCACCTTTAATGGGAGGCCCAATCTACAAACAGTGGATCAGGTTTTGTCCTTATGTGTTAACACATAAAGACAAATGATAACACATGAATGATTTTGGTGTCTTTGTACTCATCAGTTAAGAAATAAGCTGATCAAACAGACAATCTCTCAGACTCACTATTCTTTCAATGTAGAGACAGAAGAAGATTTTTACTCTGTAGTGTACAACATGATAGAGGGAGGCTTGGAGGTACAGAAAGATACAGAGGAATAGCGTGTCCACGACATCACTGAAGAAAGTGAACAAAATTGGATTAACAGAGAGAGATATACAGATAGAATAGTAGAGGTTGAACATACCGAAGAGGGTAAAGAGACTTTGAGGCGTGACCATCTTTAGAGAGAGAGACCGCAGAGCAGAGGACAGGAAGAGGAGGAGCAGAGGAGGAGGAAGAGGAGGAGAGACGAAGGTAGAGATCAGACCGCCCAGCGTTGGACGAGGGGGGAGGTGGTGGTTTCCATGATGATGCAGGGTGGAGCAAAGATGGAAGGCATGGGGGGGTTTGGGGAGGGGGTCAAAACGGCAAACCCAAAGTCGGGTTAGACCGGATTAAGAAAAGTGAAGAGAGGTAAAGGAGGTGAAAGAAATTTGGGGTAAACGTACATGAGGGGGGTGGGGTTGTAAGAGAGGTGTACAACATTAGAGTATGTATGGCCAAGTGGAGAGAAAATAAATGTGTGAAGGGAGGAGCAGAGGAGGGAAGAAGGGAGGCAGGGAAGGGAGAAAGGAGGAGAGGAGGACAAAAACCAAAGCAGAGGTCAGTAAACAGAGCATCAGTGGAACATCAACGGAGTCTGAATGATTGCTGGAGTCCAAACACAAACACACAGACACACAAACACACAATTCTTCCAGTTCTGTTAACACACGCACTCATACACTCCCTGCTGGATGCATTTATCACTGAGGAAAAGAAAGGATGGGAGGGAGGTAGAAAATAACTGTAAGGATGGAAAAATGAATAAAGCATGACAGAAATAAGTGAATGAGTGAGTGGCAGGAGATATCAAACCAAAAGGGGGCAGTACCATGAAGCAGACAGCCAACCAGATCACATGTAATTGTAGGCAACAGGTGCCAAAAGGACTACAGTCTATGACTGACAGAGATGTACATGTGTAAAGGAACTGAAATCAATTTGATTATATTAACGCTAAAAGATAGTTTCATTGTTTTCAAGATAGAAAATGCTTAATAAACAATTTACATAACTATTATATATTTCTTTTGATTGAGAAGGACATCCAGTATCCCACCTGAGTAATCACATTTGAATGGGATGGTCAGCATACTGTGTTAACACTATCCACTGCTGACACAAGATTTCAGGGATGCAAACTCATCAGGAGTGAAAAGGGTGATGAAGATGCTTTAAAAAGTGGATTTATTGTACAATTGTTTTTAGCATGAGGATGTAGAGAAAAACTCACCCTTGAATTTATGTAATCTTAATGCTACAAAAGTAAAACAGTGCAGAACTGGGTGCAAAACTGTATTAAAGTGCATTGCATTACGTTGTAGTTGTTACAGTATTAGCCTTGCTAATATTATCTCAGCATAAAGACAATGGAACTATGAGTACCTAACTTTAAGTTGGCATTTGGCTAAGGAGCCCAACTTATGCTGTAATCGTCAGCAAATTGTGGAGCTGGAATTTGGAATAACAAGAACACTGGTTAATTTTAGATTCTAAGCATTGCCTGATATTGCCACTTCATAATAAAAGCTTTTAGAGAATAAAATAATGAGGACTTTTATTGCGAACAATTTAAAAGAAATAAAATTTAGGGCTGATATCTTGTGGTCGGTTGGTCCATTGGTTGGACATTATGCTCTTCCCTACAAATTCTCATTGGTCAGACAGTCGCTGGTGTTACTTTCATAAGGAGGGAAGCACTTCTTAATCCATTATTGTTGGGGGCAGGAGGGATATATGCAGACCTGATGCATTTTATTTCTGAGTGACAGGCAATTTAGTGAACATTTACTGTCTCCAAACTATTTGACACCATGTCAAATTACCGACACAAATCGTTACATTGTGGCCCTAACTTCAGATCACAGAAGAGCTGAGAGGATAAAAAGTTTATTTTTGATGACAAAATGTATGGACTTTACTACATCTGACAGTTTTCTTCATGAGTGCCTGCCTATGTTTACTCCACAGGTTATCCTGTTGAATTTGGCGCTAGCATGTTGCTAATGTGGCTATTCACAAAGGCTTGGGCATGTAGGACTAACTGTGTAATATTGGGTGCATCTCTGCTGTCCTGGCCTGATGCACTGAGTCAAACCAAGCAGCACGTGTATGAAAAAGGAGCAAAAGAGTCGCCAATGTTACAGAGCTGGAATGCGATCAGAGCTGGTGCTGATAATACCCTTGACTACTTCAGACTCATTTGACCCAGGACTGAAAGTCAATTGTACCCTTTCCCACTGAAGACAAAATGTTATTAGATTGTTATTAGATTTTCTGTCCAGTGTATAAAAGGGTTAAGAGATTCAAGGACCTCCCAGAGACGACAATCTTCAGTCTTCACTCATCTATGGTGTTTGCACATGCCAAACGTGGGGAAAAAAAAAAAAAAAAAAAGAATTGTTTTGCTTTCAAAATGGCAATTTTCCCTGAAAGATGACAAGTTTGCATCCCCGTATCTCACTGGCAGATGTTTTACCAGTATCAAATTTTTCAGATGGGTTTCTGGTAAAAAAATAAAAATAAAAAATCTCTCTGTTTGGGGTTTATATTATTATGCCACCTGGAGACAGGTGTCCTGCATGAGATGTCCATGTACTTGATGACACAGTTGAGAAAGGATGAACAAATGACTGAAAAACAATCCCCTGGATTCAACACTCACAACATGAAGAATGGCCACATGACACTCAACCTCTACCTAGCCACTGGATTACATTGAGTATACTCCCAAGTGTGTGCAGTGGCTGTTGCTCACAAGCTGATTCGTCACCAGAGAGAACTGCTACCAAACAAACAGGATACAGCCGCTGCACCAAAACTTTACTAGAAGGGGGCACAAGTGTGAAAATCACCACTCCACTATGGAGTAACAAAGACAGACAGAGAGAGAAGGACTCTGATAGATAGATGGAAAACACGAAAACAGATAGCAGAACCGTAGGTATAGAGATACAGATGAAAGAGTAGGTGCACATTTACAATTAAAGAGTAAACTGAAACTTGACAGAAGAAACAGAAATGTAAGATAAAAGTATAGAAGTATGTCGGTGTTCAGTTTAGAGAAAACCACAAGGCTTCAAAAACACAACATCCGATACAGAGATAAAATGTGCTCAAACATAAAAAAGTTGAAAATATTTAAGACATTTAAGTTTAGGAAGTGTGACAGTCCATGGAGAACTAAAATCTATATGGAAAGACTACACACACCCTCACACACACACAAACACACCAAGACAATGGGTAATTCACATGGTTCTAAGTAAATAAACAATTTATACATTTTGTTATGTACAGTCACAAAGAGCTGCTCCAAGTTCAGCCTGATACAACTATTAACAGTGATGGCCATCTTCTAAATCTGTCTGAGAAAGATCTTCAAAAACAAGATTAACTGACCATTAGACAATTTCTAGTGCTTATTACAATAAGATGCACGTAGACGCAGCGGAATGTTTGCCCTGTGTGGATTTTCTGGAACATAAATAAAGGCTTTCTTGTCAAAACAAGAGGGTTTAAAAGGAGATTTTCAGTGTGCAGCAAAGAAACAAAACCCTTAACACCAATATTTAAGATATCTTTAATTACTTTAAAAGTGTAAACAGCTAATAGCTTAAGATCATGTAATACAGTGTGACACTTTATGACCCACAGTCGCACAGTGACTTTAATCTATTGAAATTATGTTGTATAGACTACATCTAGGTGGAAGATACACGATAAATCATGCTGTTGGCCAAGCACACATCCAACCACACACACAGGAATTTACACTACCACAGAGTCTGTTCAGTAGTTAAAATGAATTACTTAAAGCAGAGATTGCAAATACTCATTCACAGTTATGCTTATGCTCAGTGTACCTCTTCATTTAGGTTGGACGCCAGCAGGACTCCTGAGACTCCGGACCCAGACAGAGCAACACGACCAGCAGCTGCTGCCGCTGCTGCTGCAGCACTCAGTGGACTAATGGCTCCTGTTAGGAAAGCATAAGACAATAAACATGTCAGAGTCATAAAGGCAATACAACAGCAGAAAAGTGGATTCAAAGCACACTAAACACTAAAAACACTTAAAACGCTTGTTACAAGATATCCAAATCAGTGCGATGTGCTTGATGCCATAGTAGTATGCTGAAGGTCATTTAAGCTTGCTTAATCTTCAATGAGCTAGCAAGCTTTTCATCTTGGTTTTGCAATAAACTTAAGCAAACTCATCTAGACCAAAACGTCATTTACAAGTATGTAAATAGGTACTGCATTTCCTGCAGCACAGAATTTCCCAGGGCTATAAATGGCCACCAAAGCTGCACCAGTAATTTCAGTAATGAACATATCGTTAAGTAGTTTGAGCATGGTGTTTGTACACTGGGTTAAACAACTCAAATCCTTGATAACTCATTTCTATATGGAGCTAAATTAGGGTCAAAAGTTTTGAACTTGAAAAAATAAAATTTGAAACTGAAAATTCAAGGTTTGATCTTGAATTTTGAAAAATACATCAGTGTATTCAAAATAAAAAATAAGTGTGCAAAAAAAAAAATTCAGGTTAAATATAATTATGATTCACTCTGGTAATTCTTTTGTATAAATTATTTATTTTCATTTTTCACTTTCATATATTTTGATATTTGAGATTGTATTTTTTTCAGTTGCACCTGTTTTATTTTCAGATTCAGATCTTTTTTTTTCCAGGTTCAAATCTTTTTTTCAGTTTCAGATCTTTTCTTTTCAGTTTCAGACTTTTGACCCTGATTTCGCGTGGTGGGCGTGGCATCAACTAAGACAGGTGGGGAATCATGACAGACAGCTTAACAAAAAAGGCTAGGGACCTTCCCCTATCACGTTGCCTTCAGAGAACGTAGGAACTAAAACAATTCAACTCAACACTTTATGTAGGCTGTGATTGGCAGTGAAAAAACTGAAGTCAATGACAAACTTCCATATGCACGACATGCACGAATATCCTGCATGGCTAAATCTGTTTTAATTTCCACTGTTAGGCTAAGGCTGTTAATATGTCACTTCATTAAGTTTTAATATTCTTCAATACGTGGTAAGTTTATCCAAATATCACCTTTTTTGAAATTTATTCCAACGTTTACGGAGATGTGAGGAGGATGTGATGTGTGGAGATGTGAGATGTGACAACTCTTTTAGACAGTACTGAGGAACAATTACAGAAGCAGGGCGATAAAGGTCCACCTGCTGGAGCCAGCACACAGGTGATTAATGTTCAAAATGAGAGGTTTTTTTTGACAACACACAATGTTCCTGACGTCTTTAAGTGGTGAGCTGGCAAAGCTGGAAGTTAAGCATAGGGCTAACGCACCCACACCATGCATCTATTTGTCATATAAACTCACTAGGAGTCAGGAAAGCGGTCAACAACTAGCCAGAGCCATACCAGCTTTAACATTCTAATTTAATTTTAATCTATCAATTATTTAAATATCTGACAACCCCATTTGAGGTCCTGACCCAAGGTTGGGAACCACTGCTGTAAGAATTCACAGACACTGGCTGACAGCACCAGGCCACATTCATCAACCTTTTCCACTGCAGGCTGCTGCAGGTTATTTCAGCACCCCATGCATTCCCACAGCCACAACAGCACTACCCTTATTCAATGTATTTATTATCTGTGTTTTTCACGCAGTACCTACTACTGTCTGAATGCTAAATGACGTTAAGCTACTCGATGTGAACGTTAGCCCTATGCTTAACTTCTAGCTTTGCCAATTCACCACTTAAAGACGTCAGAAAAATTGTATGTTGTCACAAAACGACCTCTCATTGTGAACATTTCTCACCTGTGTACTGGCTCCAGCAGGTGAGCCTGCTGAACTGGACGCCATCACTGCCAGCGGACACTGCGCTGCGTTCACAGTGCTACGTGGAAATCGGACATTTCAGCACTTAAAGTGTGGCTGTTGAAGTGCACAATCTGGCATAATTTATCGCTCCGCTTCTGCAACTGGTCCCGAGTACTGTCTAAAACAGCGTTCACATGTCATATCTCTGTAAACGTTGGAATAAATTTCAAAAAAGGCGATATTTGGATAAACTTACCACGTATTGAATAATATTAAAACTTAATGAAGTGACATATTAACAGCCTTAGCCTAACAGTGGAAATTAAAACAGATTTAGCCATGCAGGATATTCGTGCATGTTGTGCAAATGGAAGTTTGTCATTGACATCAGTTTTTTCACTGCCAATCACATGTCGTAGCCTATATAAAGTGTTGAGTTGAATTGTTTTAGTTCCTACGTTCTCTGAAGGCAACGTGATAGGAGAAGGTCCCTAGCCTTTTTTGTTAAGCTGTCTGTCATGATTCCCCACCCCTCTCAGTTGATGCCACACCCGCCACGTGAAATCAGGGTCAAAAGTCTGAAACTGAAAAAGAAAGATCTGAAACTGAAAAAAAGATTTGAACCTGAAAAAAAAAAGATTTGAAACTGAAAAAAAAAGATCTGAATCTGAAAATAAAAAAAGGTGCAACTGAAAAAATACAATCTCAAATATCAAAATATATGAAAAATGAAAATAAATAATTTATTCAAAAGAATTACCAGAGTGAATCATAATTATATTTAAACTGATTTTTTTTTTGTACACTTATTTTTATTTTGAATATACTGATGTATTTTTCAAAATTCAAGATCAAAACTTGAATTTTCAGTTTCAAATTTTATTTTTTCAAGTTCAAAACTTTTGACCCTAATTTAGCTCCATATTTCTATCTACCCCACTATTTACTCAGTGTGATTAAGGATTATTCACACTCCCACTTAAATGTAATTAAAACTTAAACCCTGTATGAAATTAAAACGTAACTGACATATGACATATTACATGATTGTAACAACTTGGAATTAAGGACAAGCCTGGAGGGATAACTATGCAGTTTGTTTTGAATACTTGGTTTCTTCATTATAATGTAATAGTACATTAAAAATACAGATTAATCCTGCATTTTGTTACTTCCTAAGAGAGAAACAATAGGGGTATACTATAATTCTGACCAGGAAACAGCCTCAAAAGGGGCAGAAGTTAGTGTGATATGAGGGAGGGGGCAAACTCACCAAACCATGCAAAATCCATTCAACCAACTATACTACCAATATTATTTCAACAAAAAATCTCATTTCATGCCAACAGAGAGAGTCCGTCCCCTCCCGGAGGACCACCATAGGACCAAACTTTGCTGATGCATCACATATACGATGTTTGTCAATTTAAAAGATCATTTTGAAGGTCAAGAAAGTTGCCATTTGTCGTAAAACTGTTCAGTAGCAGAGGCTGCATATGTGATGTCATTTTTTCCTCTAAAAGCTAACGTTAGCCACTGAAACTATGATATCTGTGTATTTTCGTAGCAGGATGTAGTCACACAAGTACCGGATCTTACTCGTTCTTCCTCTTAGCAGCTGATAAAAAGACCAGGAGCCGCAGGATAAAACACTTCAGGTAAGGGACAGTGATACCTGTGATGTATATTGTGTGAGACAAGACGTGTTGTTCGTGTGAGACTTTCTTATCTTGTGAAAATGGGGGTTTTAAATTGACAAACATCATATGTGTAGTTCATGGTACAATTCAAACATGATCAAAATATAATTTGTCTCTCGCCACAGACAACCATTCATATTTTTTCTGAGGTAAGGTCCTATGGGGCACACAAGAAGGGGCAGGCCTTTCTATGACAGTAAATGACAAGTTAAATCAACACAGATTAAAGGAAAGAGACATTTTGAGAATAAAAACAACAATGGATAAATTACATATTTTTCACCAGGACAACACACCAATCAACATTTTTTTAAGAAACTGAACTTTATGGCTATACAGAACTATATTCTAACCATTTTAGGCCTAGAATATACATTTGTAGGGACTTCAGACACCAAACCACATCATACTGCTCTGTTTCTAGAAATGTTCACTTTTGCAGTCACCAGATTTTTCAAATTTTTCAAGGCTAGTAAATTTGATAAACTGCAGGATCTGTTACTGCATATGCAAACGACTGCACCACCCAATAATATCTCAAGAAACAGCAAGTTTATTATTGTCAACTTCATTGACTAACTAACTGTACATTAATGTGCCAATACATACAGAAAGTAAACCAATTATCCCTCTGCAAAAGTCTTTTTACACTAAGATTTGGATGCTAGTTAAATGATATCTAGCTGAGGAACCTCCGTTTAAACTAAGGTTCAGCCAATACAGTATTGTGAAGAACTGTAACTGTCAATAGCACATTTTTGTCCAATATTAAGGATTCTTTGAATTCAAATCGAAGAAAAAATTAATATCTGATCAATATATCTCCTTGCAGTTAATTCAGGCTAATAACCTCCAGTAAACAAGCAGGGAAATATACAATATGTAATAAAGCAAACTGCACTGTACCCATCCACTTACAAAAAGATTGAATTAATAATCCATCCTAAGGCCAGTATTTGCCTCATCTATTATTTAGCTGTAATATCAACCAACCACTGAGGAAAACCTATTTTTCAGCCTGCTGCATTCAGACAACCATAGCAGAACATGACGAGAGACAGGACGGGAAACAGCAGAGACAGAGTGATGGAAAAGCAGAATTGAGAAAAAAAAAAGAAAGGATAGGTACCTCCACCCTGTGAGAGGGAGAGAGAAGATGAGTAACCTCCTCCACTAGAGTAGGAAGCTAGCGCTCCAGATGGGGTACCTACAAGACAATGACAACTAGATTTATACCACAAAACACTCATCTAACCTAGCACCACAGTACAATTATCAATAAAAAACCAAACCAGACTTAGTCAGTAAAATATTTTAACTGGACAGTATTATACTATAATAAGTTCATATTGTCTATATGTCAAATATTTATGTCAAACTATACATATAAGAAGCTGTTTTTACAGCATAGGCACAAGAAACTATATGAAATTCAGTTCAGCTAATTATCTGGACAGAGTATGCACTAACATTTTAGTATAACTAAGTTATGATAGCATACCAATAAGTCAATTCAAAATGTACATGGTATATTCCTGTTCATTAATCACAACAAACATTGCAGGATGTCACTATTATTTTCAATACAAGCAGCCACACCTTTAACTGTTTCTGTGACACTGTGGAGTGCAGGCATTCTGTGAGAGGGTGTAGCAGTGTGTGGACAAATGTTTTTTTATTTTAATGCCTGTGGTAGGGCTTGGCTAAAGTATTTTTAGATGTTTCAGTCACTGAACATGCAGCAGGTATTTGTTTTTGTTTTCACGAGAGGAAGCGATGCAAGACTGTCTGGTTTCACTGAGAAGAGGGCCACACAACCTCTTCACTTCACCTTCTCTGAACTGGACAGAGCTATAACTAAAGAGACACTGTCTGTTTAGAGACAATGTCATGTGAACTCTGTAATTACTGAAAAAACAAAAATATATCACACTGTGAACTTCGGTGAACTGAAAAGCCTTCAAAACCACCATAGACTACAACTGCATTCCTTTGACAAAACATTTAGAATTTGCATCTGGCAGTATTTATCTGTGTATTCCATTGAGTAGTCAGCAACTCCTTCCACATATTTTTTGACTAGGTGGATTAAGAGTAGCCTCGCATAGCCAGACCTCTCTCCATAGCGCTCAGCGCTGGAGGTCTCGCTCCTACATTCTGTTCTACAGATCCATCTGGCGAGTCAGATTAGATGAAGAGTGTTGGATGACTATAACTATTATCCAATTAAGTCTCAAAATTAGGCAAAGTTACAGTCCTGTGAGTAAAAAACAACCTCATTACTCTCAAATGCCCAAGACAAATGTCACCTAAGGGAGACAATAAAGGCTAATCTAAAGTAAGTTAACATATCAATTTGCATAATTCACATTATGCAAGGAGCTGGATATCAAAAAAATTACAATACCAGCACCAATACCAGTACCCTTAAATGATACTGATACCAGTAGAGTACTTCACTTGATACTTTTGTTCCTACTTCATTCGATATCCATCATGTGAATGCAAGTATGCCTGAAATAATTCTTCCAAATTTTATGAACTTTTTTTGCTCTTTGATATTTTAGATTCTTCAAAGTAGCCACCTTTGATTTGATGAAAGCTTTGCAACACTGTTGGTAAAATCTGAACCATTTCTCTTAAAAATAAAGAAAAAACATTGAATGAAAAGTGTCCAAACTTTTGACTAGGACTGTATCCATTGTATCAAAGAAGCCATTTTCTGCTGTGTCCAACGCAATGTCACACAATACAAAATGCAGTAGAGATGCTCCTTTGTTTATTATAATTACACCAATGTCAAGATCAATTTCAAATTAATTAACAATTGAAGATTGATTGTACATTTAGTTTTGCCTCTGCTGAATTACAGCAAAGACTTGGTCCTAATACAGTGCTTGAGGATTATTAAATATTCATTAAATCAAAAAGTGTTTGATAATCTTGAGCCATTATTGCAGTCAAACTAATGAACACCAGCAGCCTCACGACATCAGAACACATCAGCCTGAGCTGATGCACATCGCTGCAAGAAAGGAACTAATTCCTTGGGGAAGAGCTGGATCTTCAAAACTGCTCATGTCTCATCTACAATTTCAAACTGGCAAATGTACACTACTTGTTTCTCCTCCAGTGAACCAATGCAATTTCTCTGTGCAAATGAGAAGTTAATAAAAACTCATTATAGATTAGATCAGCGTCACTTCATAGCAAGATTCTGGGTGGTAGTTTTGTCTGTGTTACTGCTGCAGTGCACTGGCAACCTGACAATGAACAGAAACAGGAAAAATACTGTTGCTGCATAAAAGTGGCACAAATTGTATGCTATACTGTCAGGGTGGTCCTAAAAAGAAAGAAATTAAATATATTTGTTTATTAAATAAACTTTATCCCCCTATGACAGATCCATAATTTCACCTGGATGAAACAACGGTAACAAAGATGTTGGTGGCTGGAAGAAATGGAAGATGAATGATGAATAAATAGAGGAGCAACTCCACAGTCCGTAGTACAAAGAATTTATTCCCTTTGCCTCAACAAACAGCTGTTTACTGCTCTACTTTGTGTCATCTTTCTACTACGTTACAACCACTACGCTATTATTATTGTAGATAGGCAGTTCATTGAAATGCACGCTAATAAGAACCCGATGCTAACTTCCTGCTAATTGATCCAGTGGAGGAGAGAATAAATTCCAATAAAGTGGGAATGACAAGAGTAGTAAATCTCTCAAGCCTCAGGTAATATATCTAGCAAATCTTATCATTTGTTTTATGTTGAATGAGTGTCTTTCATTCAGTGACCATACACATGGAGCCTTGGATTTACAACTTGTTACCTGGCCATAAAGTCTCGAAACACCTTGACACAGGACATGGTTTAATTAGTAGAAGTCTGTCTTACTTCATTTATACATTAACAGGGCATTTACACTTTTCAGAAGGTTGTTGTCAAGTTATACTGGCACCTGGCATTAAAATTTAAAACCAAGTTACAGACACAAGACAGGTGGAAGAACAAACCTAATTCAGCCTTAAATGACGAAGTTCACAATATTGCTAAATCTGTTTTAAAACAACAGTCGGGTGCCCATATGAACGATGAAACAAGTTTTGCTTGCTGTGATTCTTCCTGTTCATACTGGCCCTAAAGAGATCCTCTACCAAAGCAATTTCAATGTAAGTGACAGTGGAAAATTCCAGTCTGAGTTAGATTATTCAGGCTGTTATCTTCCAAAGTTACAGTCTTCTCAGTATGAAATTTCCTCTCTAAAGCCTCATACAAGCTTCAGATAAACTTTGGAATACAATTTTGCACAGAATGAGGATAGTTTATTTTGTCCCATATTACTTAAATTGGAAGCATATTAGGAGCTCATCTCTTAATCATGAGTATGATCAGGACGAATGGTAACAGAAAGCCCAAAGGGTTTCATGCAGTGTAAATATGGGCACCTGAATATTCTTTTATACAAAGACTTTAAAAAAGGTGAACCTATATTTTAAGCATAAATGTTCTGAATCTGGAAAATGGCACAGAAAGGAGCAGTTTCATAAGTTGTTTGTTAAGAAACAAAGTCAAACATCTTGATACTATATAATCCCAGAAAATATAAAAGTATATGTAAACTATATTGATGTACCAACCCACCTTGAGCATAATCTATTGACAGATACAACCAGCACCTCCTGGCTTAAAAACTTATTTTGATGCATCAAAATGCATTGAAATCCACCAAGATGCATTAATAATTATTTTATCATCTCATCATAGCCCTCTGAATGGGAATCAAATCATGAGGTGCCAAGAGTTTCCCAGTCCTAATGCAGCATACAGTAATCCAGTCATATTCTAAATAAACCCCAAACATATTCATTTTCACTTTCACATTGCTAAGTAAACCACTGTGACAGATGCTCGCATGCAGTATCAGATGGCTAACATGCACTGCACTGAAAACTGCTCCAGTTGGTCTGTGGCTCAGGAGTCCTGCTTGGTCTTAGCTAGAGATGCACCAATTCCAATTTTCTTGGCCGATTCCAATTTCCGATTTCTTTAAGGGTCTGACCTGCCGATTCCGATTTTGGCCTATTCCGATTTTCAGTTTTTCTAAGAAATATAATTGACAGCATTCACAAACATTTTTGCAACTTTTCTTGTAAAACTAAATCGGATGTTCATAATAAAACACTGACTATTAAATAACTTATATTTTTTCTCAAAAAGTGCTCCAGATTACAGCCAGGCCTTATTATAGGATTAAATTAATATTATGTACTTGAGGAAACGCGATCTCGCGAGATTTCGTGGGACGCGATTTCACGTGATCTTGTGTAGAAGCCATGTAAACAAACCAGTGCAGCAGTCTGCTGTAGTAAAACTTTGCAGTGAGAAAAACAGACGCAGAAGTTAAACAAGTCTGGATGAGAAAATGTTTGAGGAGACACATCAACACAGGTTGTTTATTCTTCAGCCAGAACAGGAGGTGAGATTTTAACTGTCAGTCTGTGAACAGCAGTCTGCTGCTGGCTAACATTAGCATGAAGAGCTACAAAGTTTACCGCTGTTTGGCGACACTGTCAGCTGCTCTGTGTTGTTGTAGACTGTCTGTCTTCTCTTTATTCTGTTCTTGGAGTTTCTTGCTAACACTGACTTCATGCGAGCATGTGTCTGAGTGTGTGCTGCTATGATCAGCGTTGTGGTGGGTGTGACATTACAGCCAGTGTGTGCTGCGCGCATGACGCGACCATCGTGCAGAGTATGTGCGCGAATATGACCGGCATAGAATTGGATATGTGGCGCTGACCGGCCGGTCACCGGTCAGGGTCGGTCATGCTGAAAACCGGCCGATTCCGGTCTCTGGCCGTCAATCGGTGCATCCCTAGTCTTAGCTTAGGTTTTGGCGTCACTTAAGAAGATTCCCCTGAGACAGACGCAGCACTTGAGACACCAGCAGAGGACAAGAAGGGAGAGATGGAAGTACCACTCACACACAACTATCCAGCTTGAGAATAAGCTGTCTGTCATCATAGACTCTAATGGATGCTTTACTCACCAAGCTGATGCTGCTGTGTGTGTTATTTCTAGGGCGGCCCCTTAAAAGTTGATGATTTGACTCATCAGCCGAGAAGACATCGACTCTCATTGTGTCAGTCAAATCACTACATTTTTTTTTTTGTTGTATCCTTGATCACAGAGCAACACAGGAACAAAAGCATCTTGGCAGGCTGTGAACTTTGAAAATCGAGTCTTGTCTCAAAATGACCGAAACACAAAACTAACTGGAAGTGTGGAAGTAGAGAAGTGGGATGGAACAGCATGGATGGTAGCTGTATTATACAGTTTCACCGTATTCCATTCTGAATTTAATTATCTGTATATGTTTGTATTTTGAGTTATTATGAAGGAACTACAACTCTGTTTTCATTGTAGAACGCTGAGTTCCAGAATGATAATAAATGTCCTTTAATTCGTGGAAACAGGGAGCAGCATGACTTATGTCCGTTGGCTGCTCTGGTGTTCCCAGCTCTAGTTTACTATTTCTGACTGCCAAAATGATGTTGTCACCTCACAGACTGCAAAGGAATCATCTTGAGACGGGTCTTCAAATTCAGTGCATGAACGGGGCCACAGGTGTGACAGTAAACTACTAGGATTCCCCCCAGGAGGACATACGAATGCACATTGTGGAGATAGATGAAGAGAGAGGTGTTTTTACCCAATAGAGAATGATCCTTGTTAGCTGACTCTCCATCTCCAGTGGGAAGGTCTGGTCTGGTGTAATCTCGACTCTTGTCGTTGTTGTATTTGACGTTGAGGTTGACCAATTTACTGAAGTCTATCCGCAGAGTACAGCATGAGTTATAGATGTTCTGTCCATCCAAAGACTGGAAGAGAACAAGTGAAAGAGAAGAATCATAATCAGGGTTCAATTTTTTTCCCACTTTACCCAGTCAGGCAAGTGGGTCAGAAATCTATCTGCCCAAAGTCAATTTTTAGTTGCCCTTATTGTTTTATTAGAAGTAATCAAATACCAGCAAAGACTTAAGTTAACTGTCATGTTTAATCTAGGGCTGTGACTATAAAATATCAGAAAATAAAATGTGAAAAATGTCCAACACAGTTTTTCAAAGTCCAAGGGGATGTCTTAAAACGACTTCTTTTGTCAGTCTAAAAACAAAAGACTCATATGATAAGAAAAGAAGAAAAACTTGAAAGCTCCATATTTGAGAGGCTGAAAACAGCATTTTCTGCCATTCTGCACAAGAAATTACATTAACAACTAATTGATTATCAAAATAGTTGGCATTTTACTTTCCTCATGCAAGTGGGGAATCCTTCTTGTTGAGCTCTGACAGCTGACAGATAATATCATCCTGATATTGGCCAAGTACAGCTTTATCACTCCACGTCAGTATTAGCATATATGTGGTCTGATTTTTTTTTTTCCACAGAACATAATTTTTTGTTCAATAGCCAGCATTTTATTTATATTTGATCATTTTTGTCAATTCAATCTGTTCTATTTGAGTTGTTTTTGTACCAGAATGTACCAGTGAAAATTAATCATTTCAGTGCCCTGATGTCATTTTGGATTTTATTTAAAAAAAAAAAAAGGATTATTGGCTGATATAGCAGTATCAGAACTTTTTACTCCCTAATATCAAAAATCCAGTGTTGGTCTGGCACTAGTTTGAACAACTTTTTACATATAGCTTGTTTTATGCCAAGTATAATCTGGCGGATACTGGCTGACAGAAAGGAGTTTGAAAAAAAATTCAAACAACCATACATCATCTGATAGGACAGTAGTACAAAAGTTTTTTGTACATGAACAATCTTGATACAGATCCCTTAGTTTCTTTTTTAGATACATACTAAGCAGTTATGAGTTGGCCAAACCAATATTTCTATATAATATCGGTATATCAATATATCTATACCTATATATCTATATCTGTTTACCTCTAATGCCTAGAATGTTAAAAGGGCTGAGAAGTGAGCTGTCAACTGACAAATCTGAATACTGGACTCTAACAGGCAGAAAGGAGACCTCTGTTAATTTACTAACATTAAACCTAAAATCTAAATAATTTCTTGTGAAGCAGACAGGAAGTTATTTGTACTATCAGTACTGGACATGGAGTGCAACAAAATCTGTTACTGCACATTAAAATATAAGAATAACTTTTCAATTTTTAGCTCAGACTTTCAAGAAGGGAGTTTCATTAAAAAAAGGCTAAACGCGTCATACATTAAACCCTCACTTTGCTGCTTTTCATGAATGCCTTTCCATGTAACAAAATAATACTAAAGATTTACATATACATAAACAGTGTATATGAACATGTCCACCTATTGGTTGCTGGTTTCACTGCCATAATTTTCATAGGAGAGTGATCTTACCAGTTTAGCTTGCTGTGCATTGACGGGGTCGCTGAACTGCAGAAGAGCCTGAAACTGGTTGTTCTTGGTAAAGGTTATTATCTTCATCACCGTCCCAAACTTACTGAAGATCTGGAAGAATCATAGAATTCACAGAGAAGACAGAAACATGACCAAGCCTGATTTCAAAAACCAAACTTCGTTTTCAACATTGTAGTTTAAAAATATGCAGACACACTAGCAGAACGGCCTTAATTAAGCAAAAGGGAGGGTGCTGATTTCGCTATAAAAATATAAATTATAAAACCTGACAATGGGACTGTGTGCCTGGCAATCTCAATGGTGGCTCTAAACAACGTGTTCAGGTTTTACCTGTTGTAAAACATCCAGCGTCACAGGATAAAACATGTTGTCAATGATAATTCGCAGGACAGGGCTGGGGGGTGGAGCTAGGTCCAAAACTCCTGGGTCAGACGATGGAGAGCTTCCATCCTGAACTGCTGACACGGCCTGCAAAACTGCCTGGGCCCTCTGGGTAGACAGACAAAAAGAAATGGGTTCATTAAGAGGGGAAAAGTATCAAGTATTACATCAGTCAAACCCTGATTTGATTGAAAAATTAGTGTGTGGTGTACAAATATTTGTACATATATACCTGGTTCAGAGCCGAGTCTGTTTTCAGTTCCTTATGGTTGGAGTACTGGATGAAAACAGGAGTGTTTCTGACCTAAATAAAAACCCAATTCAGTCAGTACCCCTTACAACAAGAACTGAAGTTATGGAAAATATGTAAGATGAGTGGACACTTGTGCTTTTCAGACCTGTGGTGTGACAGCTGTGTAGTAGTTCACCATAGTAATGGCTGCTTCCTCTGTACCCAACTCAAGAAATGCCTGGAAGGAAACAGCAACATGGGATGTCAGCAGAATAACAAATTACCTCCAGGACGATGTGTCGCTGTCCTTTTCTTGTTTAGAGAATGAGAATATTATTCAGTCGAACTTAAATGTGATTACAAGACTGTTCTCGTTTCATCTTCAAGTTTACCTGGTTTTTCCCCTTCAGCATCAGTATATTAGTGACCTTTCCAAAGGGCAGCCCCAGAGCGATGACTTCAGTCTCTGATACTTCATTGGGAAGTTTCCTGATGTGGAGAACTCTGGAGGGAGGGGATTCATCCAGACGCTGTTTTTTACTGTCACTGCCGTTCGCTGTGGACATGCACAAAGACAAATAATGAAAATAAATAAAATGGAACATGCCACAACTTGAGATTAAAGCTGAAGTAAAGAGCCGTTTTCAAGCAGAACAAGCCAGAGTAAAAGGGGAGTGAAAATACTAAGATGAATGAAGCTCCATTTAGCTGCTTAACATTGTTTATGTTAATAACAGCTTTGCTTCTTCTATTATGACAAGTTAAAATGGCTCCTGTGTAAAAGGCCTTTTGGAGAATTATTCCATTATTGTGTCCACAGGAAATTAACCTGCAACTATTTTAAAAAATCACTATGTTGTTCAAGGCAAAGGATCTCAAAGTTTTGGTGAGTGAGTACCAATTGAGGGAACCAGCATATGATTGAGGGCCACACAAGAACACCCATGAACTTGTAGGATTTGTGATTAGTCTCATAATGGCATTCATAATTAAATTATAATGCATGCATTTTATGTCACATTCAGTGGCTGCACGAACTATGTCCGAGAGCCACCATTGCCCCCTGGGCTGCACTTTGGAAACAATGGGTTACCTCATATTTCAAGCAAAAATGCAAAACATACTCTAGTTCCAGCTACTCACATGTCTTTGGTCTTTGTATTTCTTTGTCTTTGGGTATTTGAATGTAAGACAAAACAAACTATTCAATGACATTTTGTAGACCAATTGATTAATCAGTTATTCTAGAAAATAACTCTGCAGCCCTTTAGAGTCAATGTGATGCCATGTAGATCCTGAAAGTACAATTTATTCACAGAGTCATTCATTCATAAGTAAGATTTAAAGAGCATTTAAATGCAATTTAATGACTTACACAACTTCACTTAGTCTTTATTTAATTTAATATAAAATGTTAAAATAATTTTAAATTCAATCTAAAATGTGTAAAAATGTCTTTCCTTAACATCAAATGTGCAAACGTGTACATCAAACAATAGGTTTTCTGTTACTACCAAAAAACCTTATTGCCTTTTTAACCATGCTAGTCTGTGCCTCAGCCAGAGTTAAACTGTCATGCTTATGGGCTGTAGTCTTTTCTTAGCCAACTGATTTTATTCAACTTCTGATCTGTGTCATGGCATATGTATACAGGCACTAGTGCAGTCACATTCCTAGTTATAGGCCTAGTGCTGATTTCAATCCTATTCAGGATGTGATGTTTACATCTAACATACAATAACCCAGTTAATCAGCTCTTTAATATATGATTCTACTATTTTCCAGGTTTCAGATCAATCATACAGTCATGTCATTCCCTCCCAGCTCTGTCATTTCTGGACCCACGATCAGACTTTCATTTCCTGTCCACTTCCCCATTCACTAAAGCACGATATATTTCAGCTTTAAATGATGGTGGGTTGTGTTTGCAGATCCAATCTTAGTTAAGATAGTGAACATACCGGTCATTGAGTTGGGGCTGCTACCGTACATGTTGAGCTCATCTGAGCCTCTCTGGAAAAACAAGAAAAAAGAGAGAGAAATTAAACTTTCATTTACATCACAACTTCAGACAAATTTTGAAAACTCTACCATTATAAGCAGACTGATGAAATACTACCAAAGATATGTCAAAAATTATACTGTATAATCTCTGTCTGACTAAAATTTAGCGTCATACAAAAGATAAAATAACAAATAACTTTGACGGCTTCACTGTTAGCTCAGGATCAATTAAACTACCCCTCTGCTTTTTATTACCATTCTACAAAGTTTAACACAAATCTTCACAACCAGCACAAATAAGGTATTAAATCTGAATAAGGTTATCTCCCTTTTCTAAAATCATATCCAGTTTATTTAAATTTCACAATATCACAGACATAGAAAATGCAAGTGTGTTTAGGTAAAAATAGTAAAAAGTTTGCTTGCCTTCACACCAACTGCAACATCACTGCCAATGGAGACAATGCAGGGGAATGGAAAAAAAAAAGAGAAAATAATGTTATTTCAAGGTCTAAAGGAAATTAAATGACTCAATTAAAAAGGAAAGCAGACTGGTGCTGTTTAGAGTAAATTAAAATGTTATGGTAAATGACTTCAAGTGTGCAACACTTGAAATAACTCAGTGACATTATGAAAACAAGTCATGCAACAAAGGGTTAAATATAAACACTTTTTAAGAGCAGTTTTTGGTTCTTAATTTACAAAGAAGCACAAACATACAGCCATCTAACAGTTTCATGGTTCAATAGTTCAGCAATTCAACCCACTGGCACTGACCCACAACTGCATGCTCTTATGGTTGTTTTCCCCAAATTATAACCTTTCAGTACTTAGTCCAGAGAGCGTCAAAGACAACCAACAGCATCATGGAGGCTAAACTGCTTTACACAGTCCCAAAATCAAACTGGAGAACTATTCCTGCACTCATGTGGTATCGTCATAATCAGAAAAATTATTTCCAGACTTCGGAAAATTCATATGAACAGCCCCTAGAGTCAGAGCAACGACTAGACAAGTCAGCAATAAGTTTGGTACACAATTTGCTATGTTGTTCTCTATTGACATCATATATGCAGTCACATGGCAGACAAAAGTAAATGTTTGGTTCATAACCTTTGATTATTTCATGGATTGCATATCAATTTTTTGCTCACATCATTTGTATTAGGTTGTAACTATGGGTTTCTGACCACACAGAGTGACTTATACTAGTCAGAAAAGTTATCCATTTGCATTAACCCTGACAACAAGTCAGATAAAGCAATATTTTAGTGGCTTAAGGGAATACACTGGTGCAGCACCCAACTCTGGAAATCTGACCATCGGAGGGACACATGAAAGCAGCATAAAAATAGTACAGGTAACTCTAGAAATCTGAAACTTTGCCATGCAAATGTAAGCATTAAGCTATTCAATAGACCCTTTTCGTCATTCTGACATGTAAACACAGGTGTTCCCAGTAACACTAATTAAGGTCCAGTTCCACTGAGGTCAAACAGAGTCAGGGTGCTGCTATTGTCAAATTTGTGTTGCATGTTGGCTCACTGGAAAGGCCCTGCTAATCTGAATGTAATGGGACCTTAATTGGTATCACTGGTAACACCTGTGTTTACTATTTATTTTCAATAGGCTGCAGTGAAAATGGTCTGACGAACAGGAAAAGGCTTTTCCCCCGTTTTTCCTTACATTGTTTTATTTGGTAACGTCACATGTTGTTCTCGCTCTATGTGGCGACTGCACATATGGTAGCTCTATTAATATATCTAAATATGAAACATTAATGAAGTCACCTGCTGTCATAATGGAGTGGGTGACGTTGTATACAGTAAGCCGGCAGAGGTCGCGTGCAGCATACACAAGCTTCAGACAAAGGAGCCTTAACTGACAGGTGCGCGTGCCATACTGGCTCTGACGGGGGTCATTAATAACACACAGTGCTGAACAGCTTGACACACTGTTAATAACCCATGATAATTATCTCCATTTATCATACAAACATTCAGCGCAGACGTTTCACTCTTTTCAGTGGCTGCATTAATCTTGCTAACGTTAACATTCATTTTACGCACGAGAAGCTCATATCTGAACCTTCTGCCAACTAAATGATAACACAGTATCGAATATATCAGACATATGATACGTAAAACATGCTTTTCAGTCATGTTCTAGTATAATGTATGTTTCTTCAAGTAAGACATTAGCAAACTATTACAATTGGGACTTGAAGGCTGGTATGTGGTTTTGTTAGCTAGCTAACGTCATGTTCTTCGCATTATACAGTACTGTATCAAGGTTCGCAGCTGAGCTAATAGTTAGCATAGCTTCTATTGAGCACAGGGAGCGGCTCATTTTGTATATGCCTCATGCACAACAGTGGAAAATACATCCAGAAGTATCAGCTGTAAAATAAAGTAATTTACCCGTCCATTGCAGCTCTTTGTCCTCTTCTGTCTGTTGATATTTCAGCACACTTCAATGCCTGACAGTGTGAGCAAAATGGGCGTTCTTCTTCTTCTTGTGTTTTAATGGCTATTGGCAAGAAGCAGCAAACGCAGGCGCAATACCGCCACCTTGTGCTTAGGAGGACAGCTCAAAGAGTGAGCGAGTTATTATTAGTAATGAATTGAAGTAATGCAACGTTTGGTATTTAGTAAATTAATAATTACGTTGATAGCAAATGAAAAAAAAAAATCATGAAACCAACAGCTCATGTTTTCTGAGAATAACAGACCTTTTATAGGTATACTGATAGTGATACTGATAGTAGAGTAAAAACAGGTGTTATCAATGATTGGCTGCTATAACTTCCAGTACCATTTAGTGTAGCACAGCCTTTCCAGTGAGCCAACATTAACAACATGTAACCTTCTTCAACAAAAATCATAATAAGAATTTTTGTTTCCCCATTAATTCCAGTCGCACTTTATTTTACAGAGCCCTAATAAGATGTAACAAACAGTACTTTGTATCAAGTTAGATTAAAAGAAAAGTGGAAATATTGCTGTTTATACTACTACAAGTACTACTACTACTACTACTACTAATAATAATAATAATAATAATAATAATAACAATAATAATGATAATAATAATAATGATAATAATAATAATAATAATAATAATAATAATAATAATATCTATATTAGACAGTAAAACACAAAGTTACCCTAATAAGATGTAACAAGCTGTACTTTCTATCAAATTAGGTAGAACTATGTTCTTTTTTTAGACAGTAAAAAACACAGTTATACCCCAATAAGACCTAACAAGCCATACTTTCTATCAAATTAAACAAAAGCAGAAATAATATTAGACAGTATTAGACAGTAAACAAACATGTCACCCCAATAAGATGGAACAAGTTGTATATTCTATCCAATTTGTTAGAAATGTATTCTTTTTTGGACACTAAACAAACACAGTCATACCCTAACCCTAAGGCCTAACAAGCCATGCTTTCTATCAAATTGGACAAAAACTAGAAATAGTATTTTTTATCAGCCAGTAAACATAGAGAGTTATACCCTCAGAGTTAACAGGCTATACTTTGCTTCAAAACAGATAGAAATATGTTCATTTTTGGACACTAAATAAACACAATTACACCATCATTAGACCTAACAAGACATACTTTCTATCAAACTAGACAGAAACTAGAAATATTTTCATCAGCCAGTAAACATCCTTATAGGAGTTAACAAGCTATACTTTGTATCAAATTAGATAGAAATATGTTCTCTTTTTTTGGACATTAAACAAACACTGTCATACCCTAACAAGACCTAACAAGATGTGCTTTGTAACAAATTAGACAAAAACTCAAAATAATATTTTTATTAGCCAGCAAACACACAGTTATGTCCTTATAAGAGTTAACAAGTGGTACTTTGTATCAAGTTAGATAATTATATAGTAATAATGAATTTTATTAGACAGTAAACACACAATTAAAAAATGTAAAATGTTTGTTTACGAAGTAGGGTTTGTTTGCTGTTATTCTGGTATAATTTTTTCCATTTCTAGTTTTTGCCTAATTTGATACAAAGTATAGCTTGTTATGTCTTATTGGTGTACTGTAAAATAATGTGTGCCCTTCATCAGAAATCAGAATCAGAATCAGAAACTGTTTTATTGCCAAATAGGTTTTCGCCTGCTAGGAATTTGTTATGGCACGTTGGTGCATACAAACATAATACAAACATAATACCAAAATTTAGGGGGCAGTGTTGATGAGGGCAGTCGTAGAGGGAAAGAAACTGTTCTTGTGGCGTGAGGTTTTGGTCCTGATGGATCGCAGCCTCCTGCCGGAGGGGAGTGTCACAAACAGTTTGTGTCCAGGATGAGAGGGGTCGGCTACAAGCTTACCTGCCCGCCTCAGGGTCCTGGAGGTGTACAGGTCCTGCAGGGATGGCAGGTTGCAGCCGATCACCCTCTCGGCAGAGCGAATTACACGCTGCAGTCTGCCCTTGTCTCTGGCAGTAGCAGCAGCTTACCAGGTGGTGATGGAGGAGGTGAGGATGGACTCGATGATGGCAGTGTAGAAGTGCACCATCATTGTCTTTGGCAGGTTGAATTTCTTCAACTGCCGCAGGAAGAACATCCTCTGCTGGGCTTTTTTGATGAGGGAGCTGATGTTTAGCTCCCACTTCAGGTCCTGGGTGATGATGGTGCCCAGGAAGCAGAATGACTCCACAATGTCCACTGAGGAGTCGCACAGGGTGATGGGGGTGGGTGGGGCTGGGCTCTTCCTGAAGTCCACAATCATCTCCACTGTCTTTAGAGCATTAAGCTCCAAGTTGTTCTCGCTGCACCAGGTCACCAGTCGGTCGATCTCCCACCTGTAGGCCGACTCATCCCCACCAGAGATGAGTCCAATGAGGGTGGTGTCGTCCGCGAACTTCAGGAGCTTGACGGACTGATGACTGGAGGTGCAGCTGTTGGTGTACAGGGAGAAGAGCAGAGGAGAAAGAACGCAGCCTTGGGGGGATCCGGTGCTGATGGTCAGGGAGTCAGAGACATGCTTCCCCAGCTTCACCTGCTGCCTCCTGTCAGATAGGAAATCTGTGATCCACCTGCAGGTGGAGTCGGGCACGTTCAGCTGGGAGAGCTTGTCCTGGAGTAGTGCTGGGATGATGGTGTTGAAAGCAGAGCTGAAATCCACAAACAGGATCCTGGCGTAGGTTCCTGCAGAGTCCAGGTGCTGGAGGATGAAGTGGAGGGCCATGTTGACAGCATCGTCCACAGACCTGTTGGCTCTGTAGGCGAACTGCAGGGGGTCCAGGAGAGAGTCAGTGAGGGTTTTGAGGTGGGACAGAACAAGGCGCTCAAAGGACTTCATGGCCACAGAGGTCAGTGCGACAGGTCTGTAGTCGTTGAGTCCTGTGGTCCTTGGTTTCTTGGGGATGGGGATGATGGTGTAGGTCTTGAAGCAGGCTGGCACGTGACATGTCACCAGTGAGGTGTTAAAAATGTCTGTGAACACTGGAGACAGCTGATCGGCACAGTGCTTCAAGGTGGAGGGGGAGACAGAGTCGGGTCCTGCTGCTTTGCGGGGGTTCTGCCTCTTGAAGAGTTTGTTGACGTCCCTCTCCAGGATGGAGACAGGTGTCACTGTGGAGGAGGGGGAGGGGGGTGACAGTGTGGCAGAAGGGGAGAGAGGTTTTGCTGTGGTGGAGGGGGAGGGGGGAGGGAGTGCTGAGGTGGGCAGGGGTGGAAGGGCTGGGGCCCCTGGGCTGGGGCTGGTGAAGGGTGTCGCGGGGGATGGTGTCAGGTCTGTCCCATTGTCTTTCAAAGCGGCAGTAGAACTCATTCAGTTCGTTGGCCAAGCGCAGGTCAATCATGGAGTGGGGGGCTGTGGGTTTGTAGTTTGTAATCTGTCTGAGCCCTCTCCAGACAGAGGCGGAGTCATTACCTGAGAACTGTTGTTGGAGTTTCTCAGAGTACTTACGTTTAGCATCTCTCACCGCCTTGCTAAACTTGTACTTTGACTCTCTAAACCTGTCATGCCTTACTGAATTTGTCTCACATGCCTCCTAAATACCTAAAATAAGATAATTTATATTTATCAAAATGCACAAGGGTCAGAATATGTAAAACACTGGTGCACAGGGACAGATTTGTGAATGCAAAGTGAATTTTGATCAGCAAAGAAGAGAAAATGAAAGAGGCTAACAAATGTGCTGCAAGAGGGACTGTCACTAAATTTGAAGGAGCTGTAGTAGGCTTTCTTTGCCTGCTATCAATAGCTGCTTGTCTGTGTGTCTTTGTGAAAAAAAAAAGAATCCACTCAAGATCCACTCAAGCGAAGTTCTCAGCATCAGCCAAATGACCTAGAAAAATTCTGAGAGCAGATCAGACACTAAGGTTGTGTTTCATCTATGTGATGTCAGTCCGTTCTGCCTGGGCATTTTTAAGCTGATCTGCCTGTAACATTGTGTTAAGTTTTACATTTAAAGGAGTTTAGAGGTTGAATTATCAGGCAGTATGTGGAATAGTTAGAGCAGGTACATGTACCCCTTGCAGGTGAGGGACATGATTATTGCTCCATCCAGGTACAGGTGTTAGCATCACTGCTAACAGAGACTGGAGTTCAACAGGACTTCTGAATAACAAAGGGCATTCTTACAAAAATGAAGGGTTACATGAACAGTTTCTCAGCAAAAATCTGATTATTTCTAAATATCTTTAAATTAGAATGCCAGTGATTTAGCATTGCACTCCTATAAAAGAGTGCATAGCTACAATGGACAGTTGAATAAAAATGGATCAAAGCTGGTGCTGCAGAGACAGATATATCGCATTTTTTATTCAACACATCCTTGTCAAAACCTGTCACATATTACCCACAATACAACTTGAACACCAAGAGTTTCGTCGGAGATTCAGATGTCTTTATGCAGCTAACGTAGCCTCAAGCAGAGATGAGGACTTCTCTCTTGCTTCATATTTCCAGATTTTTTTTTTTTTTTCATTTTCAAACTTGTAGTCTTCAGTGTTGTACTTCAGTTTTAATCAAGTCCAGTACTTGAGTAAATGTACTCAGTTACTTTCAAACAAATGGATACAAATATCCATATAAACTTACAATTTTTTCATCCAGTTTATCAAGCACCATCTGTGGTTCAGTTTGAAATAATAATCCATCTATTGAATTTATTAGACTTAATTGTTACATCAGTTCCAAATTCATAATACATGATTCATTCTAATACATCAAAAACACAAATTCATAATCAATGTCCAGTCAATCTTGCATACAAATTCACCTACATTAATTTAAATCAAATTTACAAATTTATCCTTGTCTCCCTAATCATAGACCCAAAACAGTGGCACCACTTTACCACAGTATAATGGTATTTATATGTTGATATACAAAGTGGACACATGGATATTAATTTCTACTATTTCCTTATTTTCCCCAATGGCTTTCTCTCTTCTTAAAAAATAATATTGCATGTTTGGTACCTCACCAACTTCATGAGGCTGCAGTTTGTTGGTTGAAGAAAATGACAACAAAGCCCTTTTGAAATGCACTTGTTTATTGTTTAAATGGTTCCAGACGTGTGTGGCATCTTCCCGTGCACCCTGAAGTTGTAGACACAGGTGTACTCTGGATGTCCCCAGTTGCTGTCAATCTGCAGTTTGACAAATCTGAAGACGCCTTTTGCATGATCCTGACGAGAGACAAAGTAGGAAAGAGTTGATGGAGTGGTCACACATAGATGCTAATTTTTCCCCTTTTTTTTTTTTCTTGTGACACTCAGGACGACTATAGACAGAGTCTCTGTGACGTCACCCATAGGTTTCTGAAGAGCCAGTTCTGTGGGTGGAGCTGTAGTGGCCAGCAGCTACCCACCTGTGAGGGTACCCACCCACCATAAAAATTTAAAATATGGGTTATAAATATAAACATTCACCCCCCACACAGTTGTCATGAAAAGGAAAATTAGCGATAATGAGCAAAAGTGTGTTTTTGTACCAGGCTATAAGCATGTTTATTTCTGCTGTAAAGTTGGGTATAATATGGGAGTCTGTGGGGACTGACTTGCTTTTGGAGTTTTCCATTGGCTTTATTTTTTTCAGACCCTGAGGTTGCCACTTGAACTTGGTTTTTAAACTAATAAGGAAGAGTGTACATGTATAAAGAATTGACTAAACTTATGGATAAACTGAATCCATTGGATCCAGGAATCTGTCTCCTGGAAAACTTGCATGGTTTAATACTCACAGGCAGTTTGAAGGTCTGCAATGACTCTCCATTCGGATCATACACAAATGTTCCTAGACGGGTCACTTCACCATCCACTATCTTCGATCCCTGATGGAGACGGACATAGAAAAAGAGAGAATAGCTTATGTCTTTCTCTTTGTGGACTTGTGGGAAAGTCAGTGTCATCAAGATCAGCTCCAGTGAAACTGTTTCAAATGTGGGACTTACATGGACAGAAAACTCTCTGGGGCGCTGTAGGCGAAGCCAGCAGGGGACTGCAATGCTTGAAATATGGCCCAGTGTGACATAGGTGACAATGACAAGGTGGGACAAAGAGACAAAGACGTGTCCCTGTCTACCTGCGAAAGCCCAGCAGCGACCAGGAGTCAGAGGTGAAGAGTGTCCCTGAGGAGAAGGAGAGGAGCCAAGTGAGAAGGAGACTCTGGAGTTTATGTGTATGTGTGATTTTATTTGATTTTATTTTATTTAGCACATATTAAAAGACATAAACAAAACAATATAAATAATAACAAGAATATGCAAGACAGACTAAAAGCTTACAAGGCCTATCATGGGTCTCCCACAGTTATAAATTGGAGCAAATCAAAATGCAATTAAAATGACTGATTATGATTTTGAGTCTAAATATTTAGCTGCAGAACATTAAGTTCTTTTTCCTTTTATAGGATAGGACTCACTACACTCTAAAAAAAAAAAAGTTGAGGTTACTTAAAAATTTCAAGGCAACACAATAGATTTTGCAGTGTCAAGCAAACTCTTAAGTTTTGAGAACAAACTTTAAAAAGTTTTGCTGACCTGTAATCTTTAGTTGAGATAATTTACTTTTCTTCTTTAGATAAACCTGAATCTTTGAGTTTTAGAAACTTGCGAGCTGCAAACCTCATTTGTCTTTTTTGAAATGAAATGAATGAAATGACTTGAATTGAAAATATAGAACTTTTAACATTTACTTTCACTTCAATTAATTTTACTCAATATTTTTTTAAATACAATATTTGTTTGTTTTTTTCTAAGGGTCTTAGCTTTAAATTTATCCAAAGAAGAAAAGTAAATTATCTCACCAAAAGATCAGAAGTTGGAGAAGTAATTGTAAAGAATTTGAGTTGGACTCAAAACTTTGAAAAAATTTTCAAAAGGTTTTCTCAGCTTTTTTGTTTTTACAGTGTAGGTAATGTGATAAGAAAAAAATTAAAAATGAAACAAATAAGACAAAAATGATTCCCATGTTCCTACCTGGATGACAATCCGGGGGGTTGCCGCTGGATACCATAAAGGTATCCCCCAGAATGTAACGTGTGGTAGCTGGGTGTTGTAGGTTTCTGAGCTGAGGTGATGAAGGACTGCAGCTCCTGCACACAAACACGCACATCAAACACACAGCGACGGCTAAAAATCTCAAATCAACGTCACAATCAAAACTCAAACTTTTCAAATCACAATCTGACAGATGAAGTCGATGATGAAGGTGACATACCCTGTGATTCCAGAGCAAAGTTGGGCATGGTGTCTGCTACAGGAAGAAGCTTGTTCTTCAGACGCAGCAGCTCCTCCTGCAGCTCTTTCAGCTGCATCCTCATCATCTGAACGTCAGCTCCAGCCACGTCCTCCTGCACCTTCAACAGCTGCTCCTGCAGCATCTTTACCTCATTTCCAGCCCACTCCTTCAAGTCAAAAGAGATCAGTTTATTAGTTAATTTAATACAGTACTAGGGAGGTCACAATTTCAATATGAATGGAAAATCAATCAAAATGAACCTTCAGTTTCCATAATCGAAATCAAAGGCAGAATTGCTGTGTCTCCCAGTATTTTTTCTCTTTCCCTTAATTTTTTTAAGGTGGTGCAAAATCAAAACAATACAATAGAGACTTTACAGATACAACATTGAGTGAGACTGGGACAGAATATACAAGGACAGACTCATACAGAACAAAACAAAACTATAACACTTCACAACAACACTTCAAAGAGGACACACTTATATACACATATAGACTTTTTTTTTTAAGAATTTGAAAATGTAAATGACAGTAGGAAACCAATAATCTGTTGTTATAATGCAATTTGGCATTGATAGTTGAACAACTGCATAACCAACAGTCTTAAAAAACAACAAAACAACTAAATCGAAAAATCAAATTGAATCCTTAAATTGAAACCTTAAAATCAAAAATGAAAGAGAACAGTGGATTAAGAGAATCATGACATCCCTATCAAGTATCTGAGGTACCCATACTTTACTTGAGTATTTCCATTTTATGCACTTCACTCCACTTGTACTTTTTACTTTACTATATTTGTCTGATAGCTTTAGTTACTAGTTACTTTTCAGATTACAATTTTTCATACCCTTCCTATCCAGAGATAATTATGATCTCCAAATTGATCTTGAGTATAAATGTTTGTTAGAAACTGAAGGAATTTCGTAAAGTCATCTTAAAGAATTTTTTTGGGATCAGCTCAGTGGCCTGATAGCTCAGTTAGCAGAGTGTTTGCCCCATGTACTGAGGCTGTGAGTCCTCTGTAGTGGCTGTGGGTTTGACTCCCACCCATGACCCTTTGCTGCATGTCATTCCCACACTCTCACCCCCCCCCCCCCCCCCCTTTTCTGTCATACCTTCAGCTGTCCTATCATTAATAAACCAAACAAAAACAAAAAAAATTGTATCAGCTGGAAAATGCATTGTCACAAAACAGGCTGTTTTTCTAACACCATGAAAAGTAGACTTTTTAGAGATTCGTGGTTCTCACAGGACAGCAATACAAATACATGATGATCTTATAGAATGTGATGCATTGATGTAGATTAAACTACTACTAAACCGTATATAACGTACATGCAGTTAAATCAAGCTTAACTTTAAAGACCTACAGCGGTAAAATGCAACATACACATTAATGAAGCAGTACTGTACAGTATAATGTTACTTTTCATACTTTGAGTTCATTTTACTGATAATATTTACATACTTTTACTTAAGTAAGGTTTTGAATGTAGGATTTTGATTTGTAGTGGAGTAAAATACAGTGTGGAATTAATACTTTTACTCAAGAAAATGATCTGAATATTTCTACCACTGGTCACAGGTGATTTGAACTCTAGCATTTTAAATGCAGGAGAAAAATTGCGAGAGGAATGAACATGTCTGCCTGTAAAGATCATTCTTGTGGTCATACTGTAACTGTACCATGTTCTCTGGCCACCCTGAGCTCTGGCTGATGCAGGTCCTGCTTGAAGCATGCAGTTTGTACAGACATCCTCCTGAGTGGACAGACACAAACATCTGTATATGTATGACTGATATACAAATCATTATACCGAATAACTCATGGTCCTGCTACAACATGATAATTCAACAAAGATGGTGTGCAAGAGATGATTCTCGATGAATTACCGAAACACATGAGGATGATGAAGAGGAGGCTGACAACAGTTTTCCGGCTGAACCTCGACCAGACTGCAGAGAGACGGAGAGGACTGTCAGATGTTGATGGTTACAATGAAAGTAACTGAGAGCGACTAATGTCTCTAATGTCATTTCAGCTGGTGTGTTTTCAGATAAGTTTAGTTCCTTACATCTGTTTCTGTTGCTGTCAGGATGGTGGGCAATGTTGTCAGCAAAAGATATGCTTGACATGTTGGAAATGGTGCTGGCTCCAGAATGGCGACGTCCCCTCTTCCTCCGAAAGACCCTTAAAATGCAATGAAATGAGATAAAACTGAATTTCTGGATTTAAAGGGCAGACTTTTTAAGACTTCTAAGACTTTTTCTGCTCTGAGGTCCTCAAAATCAGATTTGCACATGCCAACTAAAACCAAAATTTCAAGTTAACTTAAAGGTTCGTACACCTTTTTCAAAGCCAAATTCAAGCTTTCCCGGCACCTTTAAGCTGTTATTTATGAGATATTTATACACAAAGTGATGATTTCACCTCTTCATCACATTAAATCAGATCTTATCGTGCTGTTATCAACCACAGTTATGTTTTGTGATAAAATTCAACAGGTGACAAATTAAACGAAAACATGACAAAGTCGCATGTTGTTTCATCAGGTCATTCCACTCTTATGAGCATGATTTCTCAAGAACCCCGTGAGGGAATTTCCCCAAATTTGACACAAGTGTTCACTTGGACTCAAAGATGAACTGAGTAGATATTGGTGGTCAAAGGTCAAGGTCATGGCAACCTCACCAAAGACATTTTTGGCCATAACTCAAGAATTCATATGTTAATTACGCCAAAATTACACACAATTATCTAATGTGATAAAATGATGAGGTGCTGACATTTTATATCCAAAAGTTTCCCACTCACTCATACAACTGTGAGGCAGTGATTCTGTGTTTTTGACTGCTCTGTTTTTCTTACGACCATTGACAGCTGACTTCTCATTCTTCTTAACCAGCCACCAGGGGCCGCAAGTGATCAACAACTGCTAAGTTAATGAGAAAGTAGTTGATAAAATAGTGGATAAAAAAGTTGATTCCACTAAATTTCTAATTTCTAATTTTTAAGTTAACTTGATTACTTTACATACTCTTTAATCTGCAGCACTGCATCATACTTTTTAAAGTCATAATGTGTTTTGTATGTAAAAAAAAAAAAAAAATCTGTAAAGGAACTATAGCTGTCACATAAAGTGCAGGAGAATAAAAAGTTAAATATTTCCCTCTGAAATCTAACAGAGTAAAAGTATAAAATACTGCAGCATATAGAGGAAATAGTAAGTACTTAATTATAATATTTTAAGTACAAATACCACAAAATTTCCCTTAAGCACAGTACTTGAATAGCTATTTGTACTCAGTTACTTTCCACCACTGCGTACATCACATCCCACACACACCCTCCATCTTACTTGTACGAGCTCTCCTTGTATGAAAGCCGAGGCTCTTCATCGTAGTAACCCATTGCAAGCAAGCGGTCACTTTGTCGTGCCATGACTGAGAGCTGATGGAGACAGAGACAGATCAGTCACCAGTGCAGGAAGAAAGTATGACCCAACCTGTAATAACCAGTACCACACTGCAAAAATACTCTCTTACAAATAACTCCAATTTAAAATGTACTTACCGTCAATTCAAATGTCAGAAGCAAAATGTTGCATTCACTTCAGTACGACCAACCCTCAAGGCTGGATTACCAACCAGGCCCCCTGGACCACAGGACCTCAGGTTTGTAATCCTCTGACTGCTTTTTGAAAGATATGTTTGTCATGCATCAACCGAGCTCTTCTCAACATGAAATGACTGCAGCCAGAATGTTACAAGCACAACAACTGTTGTGTCATATTCTATTCTATTCATGTCATAAACAGAAGCGGAATGGAACCATAGAACAGTGGTGTTTTCTAACTGAGTACATTTACTCAAGTACTGTACTTAACTCTTGAAGTACTTGTACTGCACCTTACCTGAATATATTTTTTGTGTTACTTTGTGCTCTTAAGATGGATATACTGAACTCTTCCCTCTACTATGTTATTTGACAGCTCCTGGTCACATATGATTGCCAATGTCCATGTAAATTGCGCCAATTAAGCAGAGGGAATCAGACACAGAGCTTGAGGAGCTCTCAGGTCAAAATGAGATACATAAAACTTGTAGCCGGTGCCATATTTTTCAGACGGCCAAGCTAGCGGAACAAGCTAACAGTCAGCACTGAGCACTGAGGCTTGGATCAAGTTTGACCATTAAAATCAACTGTTCCCAACAATTAACTTGCCCTTATAGCAGCTTGTTTAAAAGCACATTTTCAAAATGTAAGTTGTCCTACAAGTAAGTATCCATCCAGCATGGAGTTTTGATTACGCTGGAGTAAAACATTTGTAGTCATCAATATGCTCTTTCTTGTCATTTTCACCTGGTAAAGCAAAGTGTTTTCAAATAATAACTCCATAAGTGCTGCATGAAACCTAATTTAAAGTGAAAGAGTTCACATTAAAATGAACTCAAACTGAGAGTTGTATTTTACTCTATACAGTTCAGCATCTTTAAAGTAATTTCACATGTAACTGAAAAACTAAGATGCTGATAAAAGACTAAAAATTAAAAATTAGTCCATCATGCTTCTCTATGATATAAGGGGGATGTAGCTCAGTGGTAGAGCATGTGCTTCGCATGTACAAGGTCCTGGGTTCAATCCCCAGCATCTCCATCATGTCTGACAACCTCCTTTAACAGTAACCATTGAGGTATCAATATATACTTGTGAGCCTTTACATAAAGGCTCAAAAGGGATAAATATGAGATATCAGAAATGAATCCGTCACTAATTTGTGGATCGATTAGGAGAAGGGATGTAGCTTAGTGATACAGTGTGAGCTTCAACCTCCAACACAGCTGCCAGCCCTGCTCAAACAGACAAACTAAAGGCTCTCACATATTGATAATTAATCAAATATGGTTCAACAAGCATGTTATCTGCCTGTTAACTGCAAAATATAACCATCATAATGTGAAATACAGTTTTACTGCCGCTGTTAGTTTTTGAAGTGATCATTTCCTAAATGTGAACAAATGTGAGTTGCAGCGAAGTGATGATGTTACAGATTATACCAAACAGTATGTAAAGGATGTGAAACTAGTTTCACAAATGCTACATGGATGTTAATACATCAATAATAATAATAATAATAATAAGGCATCAATCAGTGGTGATACTTTACATAAGTAAAAGTAGCAATATCACAATGTAGAAATACTGCAAAAAATATAATAGTACAAATTAAAGTCCTGTATTAAAAAATTTGAGGGTATTATCAACACAGTGTACTTTAGTATCAAAAGTAAAGGTACTCATTAATGACTCCTGACAAAGGTGAAAATAAAGTACCAATCAAATACTTTAAAAAAAATCTTAGATCTTTTTTAATCTATAAAATCTGAACAAATTATTTTATCAGTATTAATGAACTCTTACATTACAAATTATAAACCTGTTTATAAAGTATGGTATGAGAAAGTGGGTAAGTATGTTTTCTTATTTATCTTAACTTCTCTTCTTATAACAATTATATATCTCGTTATAACATGAACTGTTTCACGTTATAAAGGGATAACTTATATTGGTATAATGTCACATTTTAACAGTAAGTGAACAGGTTATAAGTCTCGTGTTATAATGTGATAAGTCTGTATGTTGTAATATTGTGAATGCACCTTTAATGTGAAAAACAACATAAAACAATAAATTTCTTACAATATAAGGTGATACAGATACATTTTTCTTTTGTGGCATATCAGCAATATATTGATATAATTTCAATAAAATCTGACACACATTCTGCACACATTATTTTATTTTTAATATTTTAACATTGTACAATTAGTACATTTTGCTCATAACACTTGTGTGATTTAGTTTTTGAAAGCATAAATATACTTATAGCAGAGTTATTGATCATTTTTAATGAAGTAAAGATTATGAATAAATCTTACATCATTGCTTGTAATTGTGGCACAACTTTAAGAGCAGAAATGCAAAGTCCACGAGTTTCATCCCAGTGTGATGTCTCTTTGATATATGACAGGACAAACAGTAAATGTTCTGTATGTCCTGTCCTACATGTCCTGCTACTTGTGTCTCATCGCTCCAAGAATCATGTTAGCTTGTGCTCCAGGCTACAGATGGTTGGCTGCATCACAAAACCTTTATTTATTATTTAGGTTAAATCACAGACCATCAAAAATGCTTTTCATTTTACATTTAACAACACTTCTCAACACTTGAAATGTTTCAGAGGGATAACAACAAAGCAGAATCAAAATTTGCAGAGGTAATTCGAGTCCAAATTAGAGTTCAGTTATTCAACATTTATTTTGACACAAAAATTAAGATTATATTTCCCATAAACTCCAACCCCTTCTTCTATTTCAAGTAGATAAATGTTAGATGTCATTTTTCTTTACTTTTATTTAGTATTAAATAGGTGGAACATTTTAGTTTATGTTTCCCTTCAGCAGACAGGACTGATGGGGACACCCCTCTTGGGTTTATAGGGCGTTGTCCTGGTAACCATCTTGACACAGTCTATGATGGGACAGACGCTGAGACACAGTGTGCAGCCCGTACAGCTGTCGGTCACGACGGGAAGGTGAGTCTCCGGGTCAAACTGTATCGCCTGGACACACAGTGAGCGAGACGCGTTACGACAGAGGAACAGAAGAAGAGATGAAGGACAACGGAAAGAGACAACTATCTTTATGTAAGAGACAGACAGACATACCTGATATCCAGAGTCGTTGCAGGTCATGTAACATTTACCACAGTTGATACACATCTCTTCATCTATCAGAGCCTGGACCTGAGAACACACGAGTATGATCAGCATGTCATTTAATTTTATAGTCTTTATCTGTGACTAAACATCACTTTGATTCCACCAAACATACAGTAACAGAGACACAGTCTTGAGAAATGGTCTAAACAGCAAAATGAACTGTATAGTTATGATTTATTTTCACTTGGATTTTTTGTGGATGCTTAATGAGACACTTTGATATTATATAAGGGCTGCAAAATTAATCACAATGTTACTGAATTCACAATATCATCAAGTGCAATATCCAAATCACAGAAACCACAATCAATCTTTAATAGTTTTTTTTAGGGCTGCAAGGATGAATCAATTATTAATCAACCATTAAATTAATCGCCAACTATTTTCATAATCCATTAATTGTTTAGAGTCAAGAATGTCCAAATTCTCTGACATCAGCTTCTTAGATGTCCTCTGTGACGGTAAACTGAAAATCTTGGGTTGTGGAAAAAAACAAGATATTTGAGGACGTGACTTTTGACTGATTGACAATTTTTTTAACCCTTTTCTAACATTTATGGACCAAACAACAAGAAAATAATCGACAGATTAATCGATGATGGAAATAATCATCAGTTGCAGCCCTAGATTTCTTTTTAGGCAAATTAATGCAAAAATGACCATTCCCACTAATCGTATTGCAATTGCAATTTCAGTCAAATTAGTCGCAGTATGACTTTTTTACCATATCATGCAGCCCTATATCATATTCAAATTTCCAGGCACTTTGGCACTTAGTATATTGTTTTTACTTCAGTTATTGTGTTTTTTCATTTAAAAAACAAAAAAACAGTGTGCAAACAAGCTGGCATTTAAAGGGTTAAAATTCTGAAAATGAAGATGATGATGTTTTTTATGATCAACACTGAAGTTGAAGAAAAAAACATATTTGAAAAAGATTTTAACAATAAATTCATATCATATTTATATTCATATCAATCATAAAGGCCCAAAAAATGGGCTGAAGGAGTAAATTAAGGATTTTTTAAAGGATGCACTGAGGGTTAAAATAAAAAAATGTCTACAATATGTGAGAAAATAGTGGCTACCTGCTCCATGTTGTTAAGCTCCTGGTACGCTCCGATGTAGCGCAGCGCTCTGGCTATCACATCCTATCACCACACACGGACACAGTATGAACAGATATAGTCTTAGTTAAAAACTTCAAAAATGTCATACAACAAAGCATAATATGTGTATTTGTGCCCATGTCCAAAGTGTGGTGTGTGTGTGTGTGTGTGTGTGTGTGTGTGTGTGTGTGTGTGTGTGTGTGTGTGTGTGTGTGTACCTTGACAGCAGGAACAGGTTTTTTGGGCGTGCTGACCCGGCTGACTTTGGTTTCCGTCTCATCAGTTTTATCAGCACTTTGAAGCTTTTTCTTGTACTCTGCAATGACTTCTTTCTTCTGCTCGAGGTACGGACCGAAGCTGGGGAGGCTCTACACACACACACACACACACACACACACACACACACACACACACACACACACACACAGAATAAAGAAGTAGACAGATAGAAAGGCAGTTATTTAAATGCAGGTGATCAGTGAGCTTTTAAAAAACTAAACTCAGTGAGTCTGGTCTCTTCCAGCAGGCATCTTTAAGACCAAACAGTCTTTGATTTACTTCTCCTACATAGTGGTGCCAATAGTTTCAACATTATAACATGGTACCTTTCCAACTAGGTCTTCCAGTCTGGGGACTGGTTTTCCCTTTTGATGTCTCTCTGTTGGAGGAGACTGTCCGTCCCAGTCCCGCAGCTCCAGACTCTTCAGGTACAACAAGGCCTTCAGACCTGAACGCACACATTCACCAGAATGATATTATCACAGAGTTTCAACATCTGGATACACTGGAACACTTTTAGGCTGGTGTTTACTCCAGGAGGATACAAAGTGTGTATATAGAACTTCTCAGATGTGAAGTTAAGATGTGACAAGCTCTGAGATGAGGACTTTGACCAGAGAGAATATAGGATAGAAACACACAGTCACATACCGACACAGTAATCCTCAATCACTGTGAAGTCCTGGTTCTGTACTGCACTGCACACCTGTGTTAATCAGACACACAGACACAAACAATCCAAGAGTTTATTCGCTTCTATGATTGCAATTTTGTCAAAATGAGTAACATTTTGTATATTTTTGTTACAGACTATTAAATAAGTGGATAATTTGTCATTTAAAATCTTTTCTGGCTCATTCACTACCATTCCAAAAAGACACGGACATTAAAGTCGGATTTGATTTCATTATAAATTTGTAACTTGTAATGTTTGTGTTTCTGCCTAAGAATTATTGAAAACAACATAGATGTAATAAAATAGGAAATATAATGTACAACTGTTGTAAAAGCAATAAAAGGTCATTTACAGTGATGTTATCACCTGTAACACTGAGGCCCCGGCGTGGAGAAACTGTAGTCCAGTGTCTGCTGAGTCGATACCTCCGGTGGCCAGGATTGGGAAGCCGGGAATCGCTCTGCCGATGGCTGATACTGCTCTGAGAGCGATGGGCCTGATGGCGTTACCTGCACACATTGTTGAAGTTACTAAGTGCTAGCGAGAAGCACTTCAGTTAAGAGCTCAGTGTGTGCACCATGTGTCACTTTAATTTATTCAGTCATTCAAAATATTTTCTTCTGTATTTCTTTCAACCGGGAGCCAATTTCCCTATTTTTTGTGTCTGAGTGGCTAATGGGAACAAAAAATTTTGTTGCACTGCAAAAACAAAAAACACACTGCAGCAGTCAGACACATAACAGGCTGTATTGTAATCCTTATGGGCAACTGTAGAATATCAAAGTACATCCATTAAAAGCGCTTGTTTTGTCACTGACAGGTTCAGATTGTTATTCTAAGTGTCAGACAATATTATGGAAAGAGATAGAGTTTTTTTCTTAAAAAAGTAAGATCCAATAAACACTTAATTCACCGAGTTAGAGGTGAAAATATTCTGGATCTAGACACTGTTTCTTCCTGCTGCTTCTCTGATGTCAGACCACCTTCTCGCTCCATTCCTGATATTTTCACATCTAAGTCTAAATTAACTTAAGTTAATTTTGGGGTTATTTCAACCAAACCAGAGCTGGTGATTGTTGGAACAGTAGAAAGATGAACCAAGGTGGTTTTTCATGAGTTTTATTTTGTTTCTGTTGTGTTTAAATTAAATGTGTTTTACGATGATAAAATTACAGTTTCTGTCAATGGAGTCTGGTGAGTTTGATGAGAGCAATAAAGCGGCTGGTTCTGGTTAAACAAAAGGGACCTTATTCTTTAACAAAAAGGTCTGTCTCTGTAGGGATCCTTTACATAATGTTGCCAGATACTTAGAATAACAATCTGAGCCTGTCAGTGGCAAAACAGAGACCCTCAGTGGACGTACTTTGACAGACTGAAATTGCCCCAAAGATCACACTGCAGACTGTACTGATCAGATCTCGCTTAATAGTGGACCAATTTAAAACACTGTTGATCCTACAAAAACACACAAAACATCAGATAATAGGGTTGAGAATCTTTTAAAGGATAATAATGGTTTCTTTTCATGTTACCTGCAAAACCTACAGCAGAAGTCTATCTAGACCAGGCAGTGCCAGGCAGTCTGAAAATTCATTTAATCTTTAAATTTTGAGGCTCTTAAGGTTTATTAGAAATGCAGTATTTATTCCCTAGAAGCCTCCTTCTATGATTACTGAGCTGGTAACTAGTGTGTGTGTATGCTTGTGTTCTTACCAGACACTCCTCCATATGTGGTGCGTTTGCCCTTTCCAACACTCGGCCAGGGGGCTCCGTCGGCCTTCAGTCCCATCATACCGGAGACTGTGTTGGTGGCTGTTACTCCATCTGCTCCACCTGTGAAACACACAACAATAACAACAACCGACATGTGTGACAGACATTCATTACAATAAATTAACATTATTCAAATGATGCATGTGTTTTACATGATGTAAAATGATGTAATAAAATACAGAAGCAGAACTGAAACGAAGAAAAGGAAGAAGAAGAAGAAGTGGTGTTTACCTTCATGAGCAGCCTTGGCAATGACGACAATATCGGTAACGTTTGGAGTCAGCTTGGCAAAGAACGGAATGGAAATGGCTGCACGCACCCAGCGACAGATGTTACGCACCAACACGGGGTCCTGATGACAAACACACGTGAAAACACCAATGTGTCTATGTACAAAGCATTTAGCAGATCGAACTGTTCATTTCTTAAAGATTACACAAGATGAACTTGTATAATATGACAGCGCAGGATGCAGAATGTTGAATATACTGTGTGCTTATGACAAATGAATCCATCAGCGTGCGTACCTGTCCACAGGCCAGTCCCATGCCTCTCTCTCCCATCCCATGAGGACAAGACAGGTTCAGCTCCAGTGCATCTGCTCCTGACGCCTAAACACAAAGACACATTTTTTGTTTTACACCTTCACAATCCACACAGCTGTAACTTGTATATATTCATATAGTACACAATAGTCATACTGTGTGCATTCTGTGAACGGTAAAGATTTTGTTACTAGCATGTGGTTTTTCTCACCTCTGCCATCTTGGCCAGTTCAGTCCAGTCTTCCTTGTTGTAACTACACATGATACTGGAGATCACAATCTGACAGAGAGACAGAGGCAGGGAAAGATAAGAGAATGTCACACCATCCATTGGTCCATTCTTCCATCCATCACACATGATATTTAACACGCAATGACGTGAAAAAAAAAACTGGGTGAATGATTAATATCACTGCTTCATAGGCAATCAAGAGCTACATTCACCTGTAGATAGATCTGCATATTATTTTGCAGTGAGAATATAACTGGCAACATTCAGTTATTGTTAATTATGCATGCTTTTGTATTCTTTGTAAAGGAGAGTCAATACAGAACTTCGTCCACAAAGAAACAAATATGTGACGTGAAACTCACATTATTAGGGAAGTCCCTCTTTAGCTCGGCAACTGACTGACACCAGTAGGCTGCTGTCTTCTCACTGATGAGCTCGATGTTGAGGAAGGAGCCTTGACCCGGTCCGTACAAGTTACCTGAGGTGGTGCCACGCACAATACGGGGAGACACGTTGGTCACCAGGTCCTGCAGACACAGATTTATAGAGGCTGATCAGATGAATTGACAGGGGTGACTGTGAAAAGGTGATGACCCTTTCAATCAGCTGGCTGGACAATCTGTGTTTCATGTAGTAAACTGAGCTCTGTGTCATGCACATAAGTGAACATGTTTCCAGTAACGCCACCATATCACCTATAGAGCCAAGAAAAATGGCATTGCTGAACCTGTGTTTTAGCTTTTACAGTCTTACAGAATATCACTTTTTTCACATAGTCGATACTTGAGCTGAAACGATTAGTTCATTAATCGACAGACCAAAAATTCATTGG
The DNA here is from genome assembly GCA_034769285.1 of Lutjanus argentimaculatus. NCBI lineage: Eukaryota > Metazoa > Chordata > Actinopteri > Lutjaniformes > Lutjanidae > Lutjanus > Lutjanus argentimaculatus. The sequence continues at coordinate 4,142,703 of JAWZSL010000011.1, read as the reverse complement.
CAATCATTTCCATAATCAATATATTATTTAGGTAAATTTTTAAAGCATAAATGCCACAAAAGAAATCACTGGTACCAGCCTCTCAAATATGAATATTTGCTGATTTTTTTGGACATGATAGTAAACTGAAAATACATGGGTTTTGGACTGTTGGTTGGACAAAACAAGAAATATGAATAAGATAAATTTGGCTTCATGTCTCTGTGATGGACATTTTTAAAATTATTTTTTATTGTCTTACTCATTCTGGCATTTTACAGTCAACTAACATACTTCAGCCAGACAACTCACATTTAAGAATGTATATTGCAGCAGCAGAACATAGTTAGAGTTTAGGGTCGAGGCTCCGACCTCATCACTCCTCACAGATTATGTTCACATAGAGATATTGAGGAGTGATGAACAAATATCCTGGACCCCCTGTCGGAGCCTGCAGGTGGATGCTGGGGTGGTGGTGGTGGGGCTGAATGAACAGGCAGTGACGCTGATGCAAAGCAGCAATGACATTGACAGGCAGAGGGAGAGATGAGAGGTTTTAGCAGTTTAAATAGACCGCCGGATTGGAAGGGTGCGTTTGGTTTGTAGTACAGTGAGTGAGACATGTCACGTGTGATTGCGGTGCAGCTCGAGTTGAACTAGCTTGCAGGCATCGCTACATAAATGATTAATTAAGATTTTTTTTGCAGACCAATCAACAATGAAAATTATATTTAGATATCAGTTGCCCTACAATATTTTGTTTTGCTAAATTGTTTAAATATTAACTTCTCTGTTACATTGTAAGAACTGACTTGTAAATTTAGACATACCTGCCAACTATAAATACTGTAAACCTTCTACAAAATGAGCAAGAATCAAGTCAAAATACTCACAGTAAAGTCGGCTCCAGCAGGCTTCACTTCAGATGTTGATACATTGGTTGGTTTTATTAAGTTACTAATTTAATAATTTGTAAAATGTAATAGCTACCATTATTTTTGTGTCTGCTTAAATGAAAGTTATTCGATCCAAAATAGCTTAAGGGTTTTGCCACCAAGCCTTTTGGGTTAAAATAAATATATACATATATATTTGCACAATAGTGTGCAACTCTGTTCGGTGTGTGTGCGTACTGTACCTTATCCAGTCCAAAGGTCTTGGTCAGAGCGAAGCCCCATCCCTGTTCAAAAGCTCTTCTGATCATGGCTGTGCTGGTGGTGGGAGGAGCAGACGCCAGGCCGAACGGGTTGGGGAACTTTATTCCACAGACCTCCACGCTGATGTCCACCTGATCTATAGCACTGTAGAACAACGGCAGCTTCGGAACGGTGTCCACTGTCTGTCCATGCAGGGACTACAGGAGGACGGGAGATGGGACAAATATTTCACTTACATCACTGATACAAGTTAGGGAGTTGAACACATCACGGTGTACTTTTGTACCCAGTCCCATTATTTTATTATTATTTTTTTTTATTGTTAACATGCATCGGTCAAAACTGAAGTCACATTGTCAAAAGTCTTCACACAGTCAGCGAGACAGTCTATGCAGACCAAACTGTGAAACATTTTTAATTGCTGTCACACAAAATGCATTAACTGACCACATGACCTCTTTTCTCATTTTTCAAATGCTAACACACTGTTTTCAAAACTGTTAAACGCAAGTCAGAACAGAACGGCAAACTTTATGTATTTCTGCAGAAACCATGTTGAAATAATCCAAACACAGCTGATTGCAATCAGAGCTGAAAACTTACGCAGGTGTCTCATTTTCAGCCTCGTTACCAAACAGACAGAAGGGGGATGCTTCAGAATGATTTTGTTTGGAAACATGGATCAAGACAAGCTGCTGGAGAACCAAGAGTGGCAGGGTTTTTAAAGAAATTTCAAGATGCATCACCAGAGAAAAAGATGTGATAGTGGTGACTTGTGGCCAAATGAAGGCGAGAGGACCTTCACAGTTCTGCACAGTTTGATTGATTATATTATAGATGTTGTTGATGTTTTTTAGTATTTATTACTGTATTACAGCCCTGGAATTTCAGGAATTTATTTTTTTGTTCTGACTTTATTTGTCTTAAGTAAATTACAGTATTATATGCAAAGATATAGAAAAATTAAGAATATTGAAGCAAATTGCTGCATTTCTGATTCAGACGTGTTACATATTTGTTAAGTCAATTAAGTCAAAAGTGTTCTCATGTGAAAAATCATGAAAACTTCAAAGATAAAAGTGAATCATTTCTGTAATGCTCCTTGTTGTTAATGTTTTCCAGGTCTGTGTGTTATGAGTGACAGCGTGTGCTCTCTGAGTAAATTGTTGTCAGTATCAGGGTTGAATGAGGTTATTTTGACACATGTATGAAGTGTTGTGTTGATGGTTTGAGTGAGTTCTGAAGGTGACTTAACTGTAACACAGTATGAAGAGAGTGGGAAGAGTTGGGAACAAACAATGGGTGTTCTGAAAAAGTGTCTTCAGTATTGACTAATGCTTGTTAGTGATTGAAAATAACTGTAATGTAAAAAATGATTTAGTATAGCTTAAGTTACATTAAAACAGCTTCTACTGTCTGCCAATTAAATTGCATTGTAGATAGACTGAACTTAGAAGATGAGTTGGATGTCTGAAGCAGAGACAGATATACCTGTATGTATCTGTGAATGTGCCATGAGGCCTGTTTGCCGTCGTTCACTGACTCCACTGTGGTGTTTGCCAGACCAGCGATGTCTCCTCCTGCAAACACCCAGGGCTCACTGGTCTGCATGGTGTCTGTGTTCACCTCAGGAGTGCCCCAACGATTCAGCTTCACAGGATGCATGGCCTCAGTCACTGCACACAGACAGAAGATTGATCAGGTTATGTATGAAAACATGTCATCACTTCTTTAAAGCTGTCTGTTTGAATCATTGGGCAAATTTTACATAATAACCTTTAAGCATGATGTAATTCAAGTGAAAACTAGAATGCTAATGGATCTCTTGGCTCTTTTCAGGCTTTTGAAAATCTAGCCTGTGACAGGAGATTTTAGCCAATCACAGGTCGGTAAGATAGCTGATTGTTGAGTTTCATTCCCAACAACAACAACAATCAAATATCTTTCTCCAGAATCACCTACTACTCCTTTAATGTTCTGCATCAATCAGTAATAACTCCTACAAATATGAACAACCCAAACACTCCATTTCTGTTACGTAACAATGCCAATATGTATTTTATAAGACCGGGTATTTGTGGCGAGTCATATTGGTTGATAATATACGGTATAGGTTAGTCATTTTGTCTTTTTGTGTTCTATAAATAAAGTAAAAAAAACAAAACAAAAAAACATAGCTTTCAGAAACCAGAGGGAGCTTTACACACATCTGCTGATTCATTATCAAAGCTCATTAGTTCAAGTCAAAGTATAAAGACTAACTGCTGATCAGTTAGTGTGCTTCTAAGCTGATTGGTTAATTACCTTTTGGCTCATTGAGCATGGACCCAAAGGCGCTGATGATGTAATCAGCCTTCAGCCTGACGACTTGGTCCTCATCTTCCAGCCAGTCACCTTCCTCAGTCTGCTCTGTGCGACAGAACTGTAACCCGGCAACCCGACCGTTCTTCATGATGACCTCACGAGGAGACAGGAAGGGGAGGAACTCACACTGCTCCTCCTTCGCCAGCTCCATCTGACAGAGAAAAACACACATATTCAGTATTGTCAGTGTATCCATCCATCCATCCATCCATCCATCCATCCATCCATCCATCATCCATCTGTCATCCGCACCTCCTCAGGAACAGCCCTGATGTTGGTGAAGCCCTTCCTGAAGCACACGAAGACTCTCTTGGCTCCGCAGCGCAGAGCCGACGTGGCGCAGTCGAACGCTGTGTCACCAGCCCCCAAAACAATCACCACACCTCTCAACTCTGGTAGAGAGGCGCGACACTGACACATACCTGCAGAGAGAGTGAGACAGAGAGACAGAGACATGCTCTCAATTCCTGCTAGATCTTTCTTCTCATGAAAGTTACAGTAGGCAATATTATTTCATTATAATTTTGGTTGAAACAACTCATTTTGTCCATTGTATGTTATTAACAATATTTAACTGAAGGGTTCTTTTAAACAGGTCTGTGTAAATAGACCAGAATCAAACAACCAATCAGGACTAGCAGGTAACTAGCCAATCCCAGCAACTCTGTACAAACAAGAGTCATCCTGATTCTATGTTTCTCGGTTCCTCCTTTGCTCTCTGCTAGGCTGGGGGTGCTTTCACTGTTGTGTCGTTAGTTTACTAGTTAGTTACAACAGTTGACAACCTCAACATTCAGCTTCAAGCCCAGCAAAGCGTTGGCGCAGCATATGGTGGGAGGGGCTTAGCAAAGTGACACTCAAGCTGACACACTGTGTACGTTCTAAATTCCTACTGCAGCTTTAATACCTGCAAATGTTTGGTAGTTAGTGATGTCACCAGCGAAACCGTTGTGTGTGTTGTGTATTTCCTCTAAATGGTTGATGTATGCACATGCCTTGTCTCTGTGTGAGTCAGTACCTTTCTTGCTGGCTGCGGCCACCATGGGCAGAAAGTCTTTGGAAGTGAAGAAGCCCTGATCCATGGTTAAACCCTGGAAGATTTTAGCTCTGTTGGCCTGAGGCAGACCTGCAGTCACACACGGGAAGAAATAGTGGAATCCAAATGGATAAACTTTATATTTTACACCTCCGCCAAATGCGAAGCTATTTTCTGAAATGTGTTATTAGTGGTCCTCACCAATTCCAATGAAGACGGCCTTAAAACCTTCCTCTTTCAGGGACGTCAGAGTCATTCTGTTAACACCTAGACCCTTCTCACACACCACCTGATGTCACACACACACAAACACACATATATGGTACTGACAATACATTTTATTCAGATTTAAATACATACTGAGTCCATTAAGATTTTAAAAACCAAGAAACTCAACAACCAACAGAAAATTTGACAACACACTCACTGCAATATTTCAGCATTCTGCACTTTAAAAACATGTGTGAGGATTACCTTCACTCCTAAGTCCTTCATCAGGCTTATTTCAAACTGCACAACCTCATGAGGAAGCCGGAACTGAGGGATTTCTGAGGTGCTGCAGGGAGGCAAACACTTTCGTTATATGTTAAATTTCCCTTTCACCGTGTTTAACTCTGTCTCTTATAGTATATCTCTCCATGAATTACTCTTGGATCTTCAGTTTCAGGAGTCATTCTCATTCTTAACATCGTCAGTAAGTCTTTCTCTCTTATTTCTGCATTTGATGACTTAAAACAGGCCTGCAATCAGTCCTCAATCAAACACTTCCTCATTAACACCAACCAAATTATTCTGTCTCATATTTTACTGAGCATTTTGTTGCCAAGTCACTAAATGATCATATTTTGCTGAGTGACTGGCGCTAATTACTTTGTTATTATTTTGCTTTTTAGGACTTAAAATGTGGCTAATTATGCTGCAGTTGCTGTATTTATAATCCTTGCTTTGTTTAATTATGTGTAAAGTTGCTTTGTAGCTGTATTGACATGGCTGTATTAACTATACAACTTAATACAATATCATGCTATACAATCTTTGATACGATACGATACGATACGATATACAGTATGATGTTGATAATGTTACCTCAGCCCTCCGATGTACTTCTGTTTCTCAAATATGGTAATATTATCATATCCAAGACGAGCCAGAAAGGAAGCACAGCTGATCGACGCTGGGCCACAGCCAATCAGAGCTATAGGGGCGTGGAAAGACTCTGGCATCTCATTGGCTGGTGGGAGTTCAGGATTTCTGATCTGAGGGATGCCCATCTTACTAAACACCTGGGAAGAAAAACACGCAGACACGTACACACACATAAGAAATACAAACAAATTCAACATTCAAATTTTGGTCTGTGTTAGTCGTCAAAATGCTTTCTTTTTTTTTCAAACCTTTCTCACAAACATTTTCCCACATGACCTGACATGAGTTTCTTGAGCGCTGTAACCTACGCCTCTGCTGTTTGCTGAGCAGAAAATAACGTAGATGGAGTCTTCAATAAACTGCAGTCGTGGCTGACTTTAAAGCTCCAGTTGGTAAGTTGATGAAAGTGAAAGTAAACTCCGCGACTTGGTCGGAAATTTCAAGACAATACTCCATCAGGTCTCTTTATGAACCTCTGCCAAGAACCCCACACACACACAGACACACACAGACACACACACGTGCAGGCGCATGCACACAAAGTAGCCATAAACGCACCCACAGACGACGTACCATTTCCATAGCAACCGGAGACTCCAAAACGATCTCACATCTCTCTCCACCATGAAACACACTCTTCTTGTGTGTGTCTGCGTGTGTGGAGGGAAGGAGGGGGGTTGACAGAGGTGAAAGAGGGAGCTGACGGTGTGTATCATCTTGAAATGTCCGACCAAGTCGCGGACTTTACTTTCACTTTGTCAGTTTACTACGACGTGTAGGAGCGGCGATTGGCTGCTCCTCCTGCTCCCTCTACCTGACTGGTGGAGAATCTTCGGTCGCGGTGGATTTCGGCAAATACGATTACAGGCTGTAGGTGGAGCCAGAGGAGTTGGATTTTGTCCTAAATTACCCATTTAATGTCCGACTATCAGAATATGGTGACAGTTCCAGCAAATATGACTGAATAATTGTTACCTACTGTAGCTTTAAAGTGAGCCAACTTTTGCCAAAGAGTGGCCACAGATGACGTCTGGATATATTGTGTCACTCCTACAAGTAGAAAAGAGTCCTAAATTCAAGCAAAAAAAAAAAAAAAAACTCACTGCCCACTTAAAGGGGCAGTTCATCCCAAAATCAAAAATACATATTTTTCCTCTGGCCTGTAGTGCTATTTATCCATCGAGATAGTTCTGGTGTGAGTTGCAGAGTTGTTTTAGTCCTGTTGTATTGGAGAGAAGGCAGCCATCTCTACGGACAATTAGATTTAGATGGATATATATAGCACTACAGACCAGGGAGAAAATATGTAGTTTTGATTTTAGGGTGAACTGTCCCTTTAAAGGTTTCTTCTGAGCTTTTGACTGAAACTGATAACTGAGCAAACCCGATCTGCTGATGAAAGACTGCGATGTGGTTGTAAGTGGACCTTGATTCACATGTAAGGTAATTTGTTCAAACTATAATTTCCAAAGGTCATGAACGAACCTTCATTCTCAAGAATCATAAAATCAGCACACTTACTCTTAATTCCAGTTACACAGCAATAGCTATCTTACAGTAAGCCTGCTAAAATGAGCTAATATTAGCCATCAGGAGCTAACCCCTTGAGTGAATTGAGGTCAGGTGCAGTTTATTGCTGATGAAATTACTTTTCATTGTATCTTTTATACAGAAAACTTAACAACTATAGCCATAGATGTTATTACCTCTGTAGCAAACTGCTGTAACCCTCCGATGTTAATGGGTCCCTCCTCTGAAGCGTACAAGTTGCAGCCGCCCACACACAGCTCTGATGTGGGACAAACCATTCCACAGGTCAAACCCAGGGGGTTGTCAGAGAGGATGGCCCGCGCTGCCCCGTAGTAGTTCTGGTATACACACACACGCAAAGATACTCACAAACATAAATAATGAAACCATGACAATAGTACAGCTGCTTATAATTTACTGTATATTTTACTGCTCTTCATTCATTGTTCGTTCTTTAACAGGTTCTGAGATGTCTTCCACGTCATAGAAGTGGCATTCAAAACTAACTGTGTGCATGGATGCATGAATGTGTCTGTGTTACAGTACCTTATTAGAGATGCTTGTAATAAACGACTTGATGTCCAGGTTAGTAGGGCAGCTCTTCTGACAGGGAGCATCCACACACTTTAGACACCTAAACACAGACTTTACTTTTAGTTGACAGTTTTGTCTCAGACTGGGTCCAAGAAAGCTGCAAGGATCAGGGCAAAGTCAACAACATCCAGCCACGTATAAACACAAAAAGTATTAGCATGCATTGCTGTCGTCCACAGTTTAATTTTTTTATACGATCACTATAAAAGTTCTATAAATAGGAGCAGAAGATGATGTATTAATAATGATTATTGTGATGTAAACCACTCTACAAGGATGCTATATATACGAAAGCCACAAATGGCCATACTTGCAATTATTTTTGTAATACTGCTATCTTGAGATCACATGTTACTTACCTCAACGCTCATTTTCTCATTATAATCGGTCAATTTATCTTGCTATCACAAGAAAATGAGCTCCTCGAGCTTGTCTCAAAATAACGAGATAGTCAACCCAATAAAGATCTAACACCAGCAGAAGTTGCCTTGTTAGAGACACTAACCCAGCTGTAATTTCACAGGAGAGCGAGTGTTTTCTCATCGTAAATTATATTGTCATCTTGAGAAATCAGCTTTTTGTTTTGTTGTGATGACAAGATAAATCAACCTGTTTATCATAAGCAAACAAGCTTTGTTATCTCGAGGTAATAAAATAATTGACCCGTTATCACAGGAAAATGAGCTTTTGTTATCTCACAGTAATGATAGTAAATAACTTGTGATCTCAACATAACGGCTTTGAAGAAATTATTTCAAGTACGGCTGTTCTTGACTTCCAGAGACATCCAACTGCGTGTCGTTATCTGTCAGCTAAACTAAAACATCAAAGTACATGTCAAAGAAATTTTTCCCAAAGTTGGTTTCTGTTATTTTAGGTAGTTCTTATCACATTGATGCTTGTTCAAGTGTTCATTTTTCTGATCAGTTTGGTTTTAATTAGTTATTTAATGCTATAAAAAAGGGGGTTTCGCATCATGATTGACAGCTGAGCTCTGCTCGCCATTGATTTTGATACTGTGGCTTCAACCCTGATCACTTCTGCATAGACTCCGGCTCTACCTGACATCACCAGCACCAGATGGTGAGAAGGGTCTGTATGCAGTCTCGCAGAATACACGACATACTCACTTTTACTATATGACACACCTTGAATGATAACTTCCTGGATGAATGTACTTATTGGAACCCAAACCTTGATGTTTTCCTAAACCTAACCAAACTAAACTACACCTAATAACTAAACTGCAACTGTTTAAAGGTGGTGTCATGCAGTAGGCGTGTTCTGTTGTACTGTGCACCCTCAGATAGACCGAGCTGCAGGGGGCAGTGCCTGTATTTGGGATATTTTCGCTCCATTTTTAAAGGTAAAGGCTAAATTTATTATGATCATCAGAGTACAATTTTAGAGTCAAGTTCATTCTCTGCAAATAACTCATCCTATTATAAGGGGCTGTAGGCAGCGTCAAGGGACCAATTCCATTTGTAAGCCAGCACCTTGGTCAGGGGTACTGACCAGAGAACTGACCTATATGCATGTTTTTATACAGTAGGAGGAAGTGGACATGTGTTGTCCATCTTTATATTCAGTCTACAGCGTAGATTTGGTCTGTTAATGACCAAACAACTCTCCTGATGGAGAATCCTTAGCCTGCTGAATGTGACTGAGGGAGTTTGTGAGAGTGTGTGTGTTTTAAGTCAGTTAAAAGTGGTACTCAGCATCTAAAAAGAACAAAGTCATTCAGTCTCACCTCATTGCCTCTCGTAGAGCTCCGCGCTCGCTCAGCGTTGTGTGTTTGATGTCGTCAAAGTTGTTCTCTAACTTCACACAAGACTGAAAGACAGAAATAATATTAGGAAGAATGATTTAAAGGGAACAGGAAAAGACAAAATAACAAATGTTATTGACTAAACCATGGAACCAAAGCCAAGTTGTGTGTGTTTCTGTGTCTGAGTGTGAGTGTGTGGTATATCTTACATCACAGCTCCTTTCAGGGTTTCTCTTCCAGTGCTTCTTTTCTTTCTTCTTACTCGCAGTGGAGATGACCTGAGCGTGAGTCTTCACCCTGGGGTTCAGAGCCAGGATGCTCTGTACGACAGGAGGTGAAACACATCAACATATCAGTAAAAACTCACTCTGACAGACACAGTACTGTTGTACTAAGTACAGGTTAGCTCCTCCTGAAATTAGATTTCAAGAGTTCCAGAAATGTTTTTGGTGGGCTGTTTTTTAAACTTACAAAAATCAAGAACAGCCATAGTTGCAATATGTATTTTCTTTTATTCCATAATCTTGAAATAACAAGATAATTATATCATTATCTCATGATATCAAAGCCATTTTCTTGTGATTACTGTTTTCTCGAGATAATGACAAATTTATCCCATTATCACAAGAAAACAACTTTATTATCTCAAGATAACGCAATAATTAGCTGTGATCTCAGGGTAGACACATTCTGCACATACTCCTAATGGTATCAATATTATATTCAAATTTATTTTCCCTCAAATCACTGTAAGGCTAGGCTGTTCATTAAAAAGGCAAATTAGGTGGTTTAATTGAATAAATTGCATCCTTTTTAAATTGACTGTTTCTTTCTGTTACTCATGAACTACCACAGTAGCGTTATCTATCTTATAGCACACGCATCTGCTGAGATCTGCTGACAAAAATCACTGAAACTGTGGAACATTCTGGGAAGTTTGCTTGTTTGAATGGTTGGGGTCAAGGTGATAAGATAATGAAGAGCTGCCAGGTCAATGCGCTGAGGTTATGTGACCTGTGGCGTAAATGCATAAGAGCAGAAATGAAGGAATGAATTATCTCCCATACTGACTCCCTGTTAGGAAATACATGCTATAATGTGCTCTCTGATGTCACGGATGCTCTTAGACCTCTGAATGGCCGCTGTCCTATTGTCCTATGTAGAAAAAGCTGATTTATTAACTCTTTAGGTTTTGATTTCAAGTATGGAATAATTAAGATGAGATGAACCTTTATTGATCCCTGTCGGGAAAATTCATTTGACACAGTTATTTCACATAACTGGGAATGTGCAATGTGCCAAATGTTACTCATTCAGACTGCAGACCTGAGCATAGTAACATATAGGGCTGGGTATCACTACTCAATACCTTTAAGGTATCGACTGAAATAATCTGGTACTAGTAGTATCAAAACTTTTCCAGTCAAACGAGACATGTATTAAATTATTTTGGAACCCGGATCTTGAAAACCAGACTATTCACTCTATTGGTATCAGTATCACTTTAAGTGTACTTAAAGTGTTTTTTAAATGATACACAGCCCTGAATAACAATATGGTATGTTGGTCTGGAGGTTAGTTTCACATTAAAAGGTCACTTTTATCAACATGTGATTAGCTTGTGTTCCACTGGTCCAATCATTACACCTAATAACCCTCCCGGTCATCATCAGTTTGCTCTCATATTAAAATGAGATGTTTTCATATCTAAATTTCTGTAGCTTAATATCAGGGTTCTTTGTACTTTCAACCCATTTAGAGGGTTTGTAATATCTTATGATGTTACTATATTATCCAGCAAATATAGCATTTTCATTTTTCCAACATGTTCTCAACCCAGGTTGTCAAACACAGACGCTGCTTTGTCATGCTCCTCAGCGTCTCTGTCAGACAGGCTTTCTGCCAGTTAACACCTTGTTAACATTGTGAAACAGTCCCAGTTTGGTTAGATTTAAGAAAAGATCATGATTTGGGTTAAATAAGTACGCCATGTGATGAAATTCTCGTGACGTAAGGAAAATTATGTAACTTAAAACTCTAAATAATATTGACTTAAGTTTCACGTGGGACATGAACCCCGACTTCCTGGGTGAAGGTCCTTTTAGCCATCTGTCCACCCACCTCCTCCATTCATGGACTTTCTCTGTCTTTATACTACGTCACCTCACGCAGATGGGTTTACATTAAAGTTACTTCAAAGCCAGGTGCATCTCCTTGTTACCTGAGATGCTGAGGGCTGTGAAAAGCATTTGATGACCTGGGAATGAGAACAGGCTGCGTCATGTGGTATCAGATCAATTACCGTGCCAGACTGGCAGAGAAGACAGGGGAGTGTCCAATGAGGGACATGGGGGACACCATATTTGGACCGTACACTGGAGAAGTGCCACCACGCACCACCACCAAGGGGTGGTCCTACATTTGTACAGGAGAGGCCTTAACCCTGGATGTGCCTATTTGAAAACAGTTTTAAAAAGTGTGCAAGAACAATCAGATACATCACAAAAAATATATCAATAAAATGATTAAAAAAAAATCATTACAAAACCATATAAATAAGAGATCTTTAAGAGTAACTATAAAAACTAATTAATTGAGAAGTCATTTATACTCCCTTGAAATAAAGTTGAGAAATAGAAAAACCAAAATGCGTCTCTGTTTTCACTTAGAAAATGGACATTTCCACCTCTTTGGCTGGGCTTAATCACCTCTATGCCAATTAAAAATAAGGATTAAATGTGATGTTACTTTTGCATTTAAAGGGTTAAAGAGAGATCCATCCATTGAAACTCTCTCTACACGTGCACACTTATACTTGTGCTCCGACTATATACGTCACTTATCTACAGCTTGTACAACAAAACACATGGCTTGTTGCACAAGACCATACAGCGAGGCCATACGAGGACTACATAACATGCTTTTTATCCTTTTAAATCCTTATTGCTGCAACATGTTAAAGTGGCACAATAGCATATTGTTCAAGAAACAATAGGGCTTCCAACTAAAAAATAAAAACAGATCATAATGAGTGTAGGTTCAGTTGAACCTACACTCATTCAACTTTATTGGCCTTCAAAACTGCTGTCAGTCAGATTTCAATGTTCAACCCATCTCAGTGAAAGTAACAAAGTGAGTTTGTAACATAGAGGAACATCCCAAAAGGCACATAGCAGGAACAACTTTTTATGAAGTTTAAAGGTTTGTGCGTACCACATACTGTAGGCCAATGTTTTTAATGTTCCAACTTGTCATGCAGTTACTGATATTTGACACTGCAGGTCCACTGCTAATTATTCAATGGTATTAGTGCGATCATTAGCAGGAAGTGACTATTTACTACTCAAGAGTTTCAGCTTCTCTTGTTCCTTTGATATACATCAGTCTGTTTTAAAGCATCACAGACCAGCCAGCTTGGAGCACAGCAGTGTGATTTGTGCAATAACCTCTACTATACAGAGCAGTGTTGTCAAAAATGTCAATATATCCATAAATATTAATACTGAAAATTTGAAATGCTTCGAATACTGTTATTTTGCAGTATCATTTCTCTGGTACCAGAGTACCAGAGTAGCAGTGAAAACACTAACAATTGGTTAATCATTAATAATTAATAATTGATATATAAAATAGATGTTTCAAAGAAAAAAAAAATTTTTTTAAGTTTAAGTTTCCCTATTTAACAAATGGCTCTACCAGACAAAACAATGTCAAATGAGGTGCAATTACTGCCATTTCTAGACTATTGATTAAATATCAATGAATGTATTGTTAACTGGTGAAATTCCCAATGGTAATTAATCAATTAATAATTAATCATTAACATCCTTGCTCCAAACCTGTGCATATGTCATTGTTTTCATTAGCCTGTTTGTGATCAGATAACTTAATTTGCTACAAAAATGCAGGTACAAGGTTTGGGTATTAATTCAAATTGTACTCAGTAATCAATTATGATTGATGAAAGTAACTAAGTAGATTACATAGTGTAATGCAGAATTCAGTACAAGTAAAAGTAGATATTTGGAAAATCTACTCATGAAAGTACAAGGACCCCTAAAAACTACTTAATTATAGTAATTTGAGTATTTGTAGTTAGTTACTTGCACCCTTGGAACTATGTGTGAACATAGTATGAGATCAGAGTCATTACATCAGTAAACCACTGGTTAAGACAAGTGCAAAATTGCTCCTTGTGAGGCCTCAGATTATTCTTCTGTCACAAGAGGTGAAGGCTAAGCCCCAAACTAATCTCACTTGTACTCGTAAAAATTCCTTTAAGGAGGAATCGTCAATCAATTCATTTAGCGACCTTGTTCTACTATGGTATTTTCACACAGGTGCACAGATTTAGACTTCCTCTTTACCACTGGTGTTTGACAACTAGCATGCTGCCAGAGGAGGTAATGTGCCAGTAAACATGCTCATCCAAGTTTGTGGTCCCATAAACAGATAACTTGTTGGTGGTTCTTGTCAGTCAGCTGATACTGGTCATCAGTACCGGCATATATGTTCTCTGACATGTGCTGATATGTAAACTTTTTTGAGCAGAACATAATGCTGATTTATGTGTGTGTACATATATATATATGTATATATTATATATATATATATATATATATATATATATATATATATATATATATTGTGTGTGTATATATATATATTTATGTACACATATATACACATATATATACATATACATATATATACACATATATATGTAAATATATATATTTTCTGTTAGTTTTTAAGGCAACATTATATGCATATTTGATAATTCTTCTCCATTTTGGTTAAACATATGCACACATTTTGCTCTATTTGTAGCGTTTAATATATAGAAATACTAAAAAAAATACTGTGCCCTGAAATCATTTTTGACAATAGTGTTTTTTTCTTAAACTGTAAAATATCCTGCCTCCATTACATATCTTTGTCCCATGTGTTTGATAAGCACACTTTAAGGATTATTGCAAAAACCGAGTGTTTATGTATATCTTCTATATACTGCATATTTTATTCTGCCTAAAGAATATTGGTCGGTACATTCAATATCAGAATTTTTTCACTCCCTAATATTGGTCAGTATCAGCCCCAAAAATCCATTAGGTGTTTCCACATGAATTTGAAGTAGATTTGCCGTAAAGATACACAGTCTGTTAATGAAGACGGGAAATGAAAAAATCTGCAGAAAGTGTAAGTGAAAGTGAAAGTAAAAAAAAAAAAAAAAAAAAAAAAGAAACAGATATACATATGAGAATTTACCTCAATATCTGGGAGATCTCTGCTTAACATGATGTCTCTGCCTGGTTTGAGGAGTAAAGACTTTGAAACGCTGTCTGAAGGTCCTCGCTGGTCTCTGGATTAGAGGTCCGAAGCACTGTCCGGGACTGCTCCGCTCCCAAGTGGAACTATCGGAGAGCTGACCGCCCTTATCAGGCACTCCCCTCTCACCAAGTTGGACAATTGGACAACAGGTTGTCTGGTCAAAAACGTTTTTTTTATTTTTGTGTCCAACTAATCTGTTGATAAGGTAGACTGACAGACAAACTGATATCTCTCTCTGAGGGTTAAAGTTCAGCAGCTGGGCAGCGGGCAGGTTACTGGGTACATTGCTCCTGCAGAGCTCTGGAGAAATCAAACAATGACCGTAGTTAACAGTCAGGTCCAAACTCCAGCTCTTGCTAAGGGTGCGGAGTTCCGCATTCATTTTTTTTTTTTCTGTCAGACACATAGCTCTGTGTTGTGCAGCCTCCTTCCCTCCTCCCTCTCTTTGTGGGTATTTCACTCTCCTCAGAGTAAACAAGTAATCTGAAGCCAGACGGAAGTTAGATTAGCACAGTCCAGTTAATAAACATACTGTGTGATCCATTACCAGGTAAAACACTGGCTGTAAACACTGAAGTCTCTAAGGTTGTTTATCTGAAATCATAGAACAAGCAGTGGATCTGAATATTAAGATGCTTGTAATGAGTGTTAGTTAGTTAGTTAGTTAGTTAGTTAGTGTGGTGTCTGAGTTTCCTGTGGTATGTGTTTTCCTGGGGATGGTGATTTGATTAGGGGCTCGCATGGTAAAGATAATTGAAGGCCATATGTTTTGTCTTAAAGTTTCATGACAAGTCTCATGACAACAGTGTCAGGGGTGACCAATAGGCGGACCGCGGTCCGAGTCCGGACCCAGACGCCGTCCTATACGGACCCGGAATTTTTTTTAATTTGAACTGCACAGCGCACTGTGTATGTAGGGGTGGGTACTGAAATTCGGTATTGAAACGGTTGAATTATTAAAGACCAGTACTGATAAGTTCCGACGTTTAAGTTTTGATGTAATTTATTATCACGTGGCTGCAGTTCCTCCATACACACACGTACAGTACACACACACACAGAGGTCAGTGTGTTTCTCTTACCCTCTCTGTGTCTGATATATTGACTTTCTTTATCGGTAGGATGTTTTATAAAGTCACCCCAAAACCCAACTCGCGTTTCTTTTTTGCTTTTTTTTTCCATGTAATTCACCCGCGATTCAGTTTTCACAGCAGCAGAGAAGCTGCATGTGGAGGAGAGTTTATTAAAACAATCAAAACTAACGTGATGCTGAATGACACCAACCAGGACGGATTTTACATTAAACAGGAGAGTCTGTTGTTTCTCTGTCAGAAACTGTCCAGACCTTCTCGCAGAAGAGCGAACAGGTGAGGGAGGAGGAGGAGGGCAGATTGATCACTAATCAATCATAGATGCTGTTGTCCTCTCGGACTGATTAAAAAAATAAAAATGCCAGAGTTGGTCACAAACTGAGCGTCCGCACAAGTGTGTGTGAGAAACACTGCAGAGTGTCACATCATGCTGTTCACAGACAGTCTGCTGTTATTAGTTTGACAGAGAGACAGAGGGTCGTGTCTAGAAGGGAACCCTAGACCCGCGAAAGATCGCGCGAGTTTGATTATTTTATCAGAAACAACAGAAACAAATCCCGCGAGAGTTTTGCAAATAAAGGGTTCCCTTCTAGACACGATCGAGAGCGGTGCGCTGCTCAAGAATAGACAATCATGTCGTGGTGCCGATGTTTTAATGTGGCAAGCCGCCATAAATACAACACTGTAATCACTGAGCCACAGAGAGTCACTGAAACACTGATCACTGACCTGCTGTGATGGAAAAAAAATCTGATCCTTTACTTAAGTAAAAGCATGAATGCCACAATGTAAAAATACCTAGGCCTACTTTTATTTTTTCTAAATGCACAATTTTTCAAAAACTATTTCATTCATTTAATCTATTTTATTTTTAAATGCATATCTGTATAGTTCAATGTTAAGTGACAAATATTGTCAAAAATGTTTTTGTACTTTCTTTATTTGATTTGACAGTCAGATGTCGATCACATGCAGACGTTGATACAACTACTAGGCTACTTCAGTATATAGGCCTATCACACTAAATCATAACGCAAGTTAGACATTATGATGTTCCGGACCTTTGCTTTCAGAAATTTTATCTAACTGGACCTCTTTGAATTTTAGTTGAATACCCCTGTAATAAACCTTTATTATATATGCAAGTCGGTGTCACCGGAGTCCTTCATCATCTTCACATCATCACTACTATATATACCACATTAGTTAGTTAGTTAGTTAGTTAGTTTAAGATTATTAACATAAATGTTAAGACTATGCAAGTGTTAATAATAGCATAATAATTACGCTTATTATTAGATTATTAGACATTTATCAGCACTTTTAAGAAACTTGTTAAAAGTTTAAGACTGCTTACAAATATTAATAAAAGGCTTATGAGTTTCTTATAATTGTTTATAATAGCATTACACACATTTATTGAGTTTAACCTATTATTATTATTATTATTATGTTTTATTTGTTTGTTTGTTTGTCTGTTTGTTTTACCAAGCTTTTGTTGATCTCCACATACTTCAACTATGGACTTATTAACGATTAACTACACATTTTGAGGGTGCCGGATCTCAAGTGTGAATAATGCTGATTAAGGTTAATTAATCCTTTTTTGTGCACTTGTCAACTTGCTGTTAATTATTACTATTTTCAGGCTTTTTCTCCTCTGCTAAGAACTGCTGATAAAAGCATAATGAGGTACATAAAATTTTAGTAACAACTAAAGCTTAGTCAAGGTTTAACAGTGACATAATAGGCAAGCTAAACTCTGTAAATGTGTAATAAACAATCATAAGATGCTCAGAAGGCTTTTATTACCATTCTTAAGCAGTCTATAAACTGTAAATAAGTTTCTAATAAGTGCTTATAAATGTCTTATAATATTTTATTAATGCTTATATAGTCTTGTACATATTAATATAATAAGCACCTTATAAAGACCTTATTATCTATAAACTATAGCTTATTGCAAGCACATATACAGTATATAAAGTGTTGCAGAAAAGTTTTACATGGGTATGTTTTTTTTTATTTTGCACAACAACATTTCCTGATTCAACCAACAGAGACTTTTTAGAAATGTGACAAACACTTTATTTGGTGTGTGCATATGTGTGTATTAAATGTCATTGAGATAGAGCATCGAGGCAGCAGTGGCAAGTAGGGCGACAGCTGTAGCCATGGCAACACCTAAAAAAAATACAGAGGCGAATCAGGACAGTGCTCGCACAAACATGCAAACCATATGCAAACCACCTTTTATGGTTTTAATTCATAAAAACTGAAAAGTGGTGAGTGTGACAGGTATGTTATAGTGGATTGATTGATTATTATTTTCAGTAACAGACTCACACACACTGTGAAAAAGTCAAATAACTAACAAAAGGCTGACAGGCTGACATACTACCATAACCACATCAAACACAATCTAACAAGCATTCAATTCTGCCACCTTCCATTTTCTATAATGAATGCTTGTGAGAACCAAGTATAATGATACTTAAGATGGATTTATCAATTTGAAATTCCTAAATCACATTTCTCCAACTCCACAGTCTAAATATAATAGCATATAGTAGTAATGTAGTCTAGGAGGTGGCAGAAGTTCCATGTGACTATATCAAGTTTTTGGTTTACTTGGCTGGTGACAAAACTATAGGTGTTATAATGTAAAGTGTTTCACCAATGTAGTTGTTCCCCCTGGGCTCCGGCACTTTAACAGTGTCCACAGCGGGCTCTGGAAATACACAACACACAATTTCATGAACTATAATGATACAATATCTCAGTAACTCGAACCTGGTACCTCACCTGTAATAACCTAGTCACAACATGCCTCTACATACAGCTTCCCTGGTATACTTTAAAGGTTATAAGAAGTCTGTTTGGTTGTGATATATGATGCTGCAGACGAGGGTTGAAGGAGTTTTTGTGGATAATAACATTAGGACCAACTGCATAGTGATGGTAATCAGAGAGTGTTCACAGCTTTCCTTAACTGTCAGCCTGGATTTTACAAACAATATCCTCTTCAGCTGTGGAAATGATTTGTTTAGAGTTTATTTCAGGTTCAGTTGGACTTTGTGGATACAAGTAGACTCAGCTAAGGTCATTATAAATCTGACTTGCACTGCTGCCACTTTGTCATACCCACACACACTAAAGTACAATCCATGTTAGATACTAATTTAAGTGCATATATGGTAAAAAAAAATAAAGGTTTTCTGGACAGAAGCATTCTGTACTTTACTGATTTGGGCCAGTAAGCATAAAGAGGCTGAAAGTATTAATAAAGTGTTTCCACAGTCTAAGAAAATGTAAATATGTTTGAGAATGTGACACTGAACAGCAGAAATTTACTTTTACAATTTCTAATAGGGCAAAGAATAACTTTACAGTCTCAATTTAAAAATGTTTTCGTTTATTGTTACTTCAGTTAGATGTTTGACCTCCACTGAGCAGATGATGTATATGCGGACTTCATGTGATGTGGAAACTAGAAGCCTGCACTGCATACACTTAGAGCAAACTTTTCAGTGCATTAGGGCACATCTTGTGTCTGGTAGATAAATATTTGAAAGGGCATGCATTTGCATATTCACAGACTTTGGATTTTCCAATGAGTGAGAAGGAATTCTTGTAATTTTTAACAAGATAAATGATTTTTTTTCCCTCAATATTCAACTAAATTTTAACTTTATCTCTTCTTCTACTGCTCTGGAATGGATCAGATGGTATAATGCCTACTACTTGGCTGCTATAAGTAAAATAAAGTAACATATCAACATGGGGTTAGTGCAAGGGCCAAACCCTGATTATTATTCTAGTGAGCATTTAAAGCATAAGTTCGGTTTTTTTGACACCTGGACCTTATTGTTAGGATTAAATATGCTCGTAGACTCACCCAGACAATTTTGGTGGAGCTCGGAGCCGTTTTCGAGCAATTTAGATCCAGCCGACGGCGTTTTTTCTCATGCCATAGTAGCGGACGGGGCCAGAAATCGAAGCCCCTAAATTAGACATTATCTGCTGCAAAACTCGCTCATTTCACCTACATGTTATAAATGAATGGCCAGTGTTATCACCATGTCAGCTCAACTTCGTTGTTATGGTCATCCAGGGCTTTACAAGGATGGGTAACTTTTGGTGACATTATAGACGTGTGCCGCAGGAACGCAGCTGAGAAGAGACGCTGTTGTTGCTAGGCTACACGGCAACACGGCTATTTCTGTGCAGCATGGCGGAATATTTATCCGATGTAGAAGTGTCTGACGACGACTTTGAGTATAATGGATGCCCGTATCGTTTTGAGCCAGAATACATTGACGAGGAGCTATTTGAAAGGAGGATGCAGAGTAGGGTGACCAGGTCCCAATAAACCAAAAGAGGGACAAGGGGTATGTTTGTGAGGGACAAAGTGGGACACCGCCTGTAGCTGCATCGTCTCTTCTTGTTTGGCGTCTCCCCCTCCTCCATTTCCAAAGAAGAACGCGCGATGCGAGTGTCATTCACTAGCTGTCACCTCAGCTGTTGGTAGCGCGGAGAAAATTAGGGGCGGGCCTAAGCGCCGTACGTGCGGTGCTACTATGACAACAACAAACAGCCCAGAGTGCAGGAACATCACCGGCTTCTCATTGCTGGGGCCTGAGGGGGATGTTGTGCGGGACATGGTCTCAATTTGCGTGATGCGTGAAAAGAGACAGAAAATGCGTGAAATCACGCGCAAAGCGGGACATCTGGTCACCCTAATGCAGAGGGAAAGAGCCGAACAGCTGGCCAGAGAACAAACAACCACTGCACGTCCACGAATGGGGGCTAACTGGTGGTGTTGTTTGTGGACATTGCACGAGTTTCGCAGCAGATAAAGTCTAATTTAGGGGCTTCGATTTCTGGCCCCGTCCGCTACTATGGCGTGAGAAAAAACGCCGTCGGCTGGATCTAAATTGCTCGAAAACGGCTCCGACCTCCACCAAAATTGTCTGGGTGAGTCTACGAGCATATTTAATCCTAACAATAAGGTCCAGGTGTCAAAAAACCGAACTTATCCTTTAAACAATTATGTGACCAGATAAAAGAGAAGGCAGACTGGTATATGTATCCCAGTGAGCTCTGAACTACAACACACTTTTTCTCTACCTGCAGCAACGTCTCTTTCAATGATTTCAGCAGGCGTTTCCTGACTGGTGTCCAAGTCTTCCTCAGCCGCATCAATGTCCAGCATCTCTTTAAGCCTATCAGTCACCTCAGACTGGCCCTCGTCACTGAACTGGTAGTCACACACACACACTGGCCCGCTCGCTCTTACAGGACAGAAGATACGATGAGGGAGACTGAATTTCTCTGAAAGAGAGACACAAAAGAGGTACAGTGAGAGGAGCAGTTGAACATTTGGTAGATGTTTAAGGAATATAATAAGGACGTGGCTTTCTCTTGACGTGACTATTTCTTGCCTAATGTTTCTGTGGTTCGATAAAGTAAATAAAGACATAACAGCCCCTGTTGCCACAAGTGGCAATTCCATTTCATGATCCAAAAATCTCTGAGTCAGCTGCTGTAAGACGTCATCATGAGGTGACTTTGACTGAAGACAGACAGAAATCTGTTTCTCCTTTATATGAATATTTGATCCAGCCTTGTTTGCTCAGAGTCCCATTCAAATGAGCTGTGACATGTGAAAATTGCTAATACTAGCTAACTTTAGCTAGTGTCTCTGCTCTTGTTTATATAGTGGCACAGAAAAATAATAAAAACTGAAAAGCTTGCTACTTGGCTGAAGTGAAAGTAAGGATAACGATAGAAGTTAATGACAATAAGGTGTGTGCAGCAACTTATTAATGCTGTTGTTAGCCTACTAGCCAAGCTAGCAAGCATTTTAATTTCACCTGGCAACATCTGACCTCACTGTGAGTGGAAAAGCCGTGTGTTGGGTCAGGTAGGACTAATTCTATTTTATTTTTAATAATAAAATCATTGTAAAATGTTATCTGTGACATGCTAAAACATAGTCGTAGTAGCACAGTAAAAAAGTATTTATAAAATTAGTGAACTGCCTGTGTAATTTCATTTAAATAGCTAACCATTAGCCACATAACCATTTGCCAGCTAACACTGGCCACCATAAGCTGCTATGGTGCGTTCAATATGAACTGGAAAGTCGGAATTTCCAAGCTCCCATTTGGAAATTTCAACTGCAACGCCTCCTGAAGTTGCATTTCTTGCTCTGAAAGATGAGGAACCTCGCTAACCCCGAACCTCAACATCCAAGATGGTTGTTCCACATATCAGCAGAATGTGACAGCTGTTGTAATATACTGTTTATTAGCACTTATGTCTTTTATTTCCCACTATATCAGTCTTGCACACAGCACTGTCCTGCTCCTATCTGTAGACATGTTGCTGTAGTGCAGGGGTGACCAATAGGCGGACCGCGGTCCGAGTCCGGACCCAGACGCCGTCCTATACGGACCCGGAATTTTTTTAATTTGAACTGCACAGCGCACTGTGTATGTAGGGGTGGGTACTGAAATTCGGTATTAAACGGTTGAATTATTAAAGACCAGTACTGATAAGTTCCGACGTTTCAGTTTTGATGTAATTTATTATCACATGGCTGCAGCGTCTCTCCTCTCTGTGCCAATGCAGCTCCTCCATACACACACGTACAGTACACACACACAGAGGAGGTCAGTGTGTTTCTCTCAGCCTCTCTGTGTCTGATTTGTTGACTTTCTTTTTTTTCATGTAATTCACCCGCGATTCAGTTTTCACAGCAGCAGAGAAGCTGCATGTGGAGGAGAGTTTATTAAAACAATCGAAACTAACGTGATGCTGAATGACACCAACCAGCTGCACTTATAAGATGAAACAACTGTATAAGGAGGATTTTACATTAAACAGGAGAGTCTGTGTTTCTCTGTCAGAAACTGTCAGACCTTCTCACAGCAGAGCGAACAGGTGAGGGAGGAGGAGGGCAGATTGATCACTAATCAATCGCGGATGCCTTCGTCCTCTCGGACTGATTAAAAAAATAAAAATGCCAGAGTTGGTCACAAACTGAGCGTCCGCACAAGTGTGTGTGAGAAACACTGCAGAGTGTCACATCATGCTGTTCACAGACAGTCTGCTGTTATTAGTTTGACAGAGAGACAGAGAGGGTCGTGTCTAGAAGGGAACCCTAGACCCGCGAAAGATCGCGCGAGTTTGATTATTTTATCAGAAACAACAGAAACAAATCCCGCGAGAGTTTTGCAAATAAAGGGTTCCCTTCTAGACACGATCGAGAGCGGTGCGCTGCACCAAGAATATACAATCATGTCGTGGTACAGATGTTTTAATGTGACAAGTCGCCATAAATAAAACACTGTAATCACTGAGCCACAGAGAGTCACTGAAACACTGATCACTGACCTGCTGTGATGGAAAAAAAATCTGATCCTTTACTTAAGTAAAAGCATGAATGCCACAATGTAAAAATACCTAGGCCTACTTTTATTTTTTCTAAATGCACAATTTTTCAAAAACTATTTCATTCATTTAATCTATTTTATTTTTAAATGCATATCTGCATAGTTCAATGTTAAGTGACAAATATTGTCAAAAATGTTTTTGTACTTTCTTTATTTGATTTGACAGTCAGATGTCGATCACATGCAGACGTTGATACAACTACTAGGCTACTTCAGTATATAGGCCTATCACACTAAATCATAACGCAAGTTAGACATTATGATGTTCCGGACCTTTGCTTTCAGAAATTTTATCTAACTGGACCTCTTTGAATTTTAGTTGAATACCCCTGCTGTAGTGTTTGTATGTTTTTCCTGGAGTTGTCCATCTTGGTTTTCTCAATTATTGTACTGGACCAGTCGGCTTTGGTGTTCGATGTCATTCCGAGCTCCAACTTCTGACATAAATGGACCACAGTAGTAGTCATACCAGTGCAAGGAAATCTGTAGCAGTAATACCACTGAGTGTACTGAAAGAGTGTGTTTCATACATAATTAAATCAACTTTTCACTTGTAAGAGGAGGATGTTATTTTTCATTATCAAGTTACATAATCTCACTTCAACTTCAGTTGGAACTATTTTCATATTTAGTGTGTTCTGGACTTTAATGTCATCCATAAACAAACTAAAAGGTACTTTTGTTTGGGCTTCACAGCTGAAGTTGGTTACAGAAGGTGTAAATGAAAACAGCTTAGCTTCATCTCACTGTCAAACTCAAAGTGAAACTCAAAGAAATGTGAGAGGCCGCATCTAAAGCCAGTGTTTGTTTTGGCCATTCTGGGCTACTGTAGAACACACAAAATGAAAACATGCTCATGAATATTATATTCCATATTCTGCAAATGAAACCCTTTTACAAATTTTACACACTGGTCCTTTAAGTCTTGGTAAACCGGCTTTAGTAAAGTAAGGTAATCCTTTGCCCAAAGTGGAGCTTCTGATGCAGATCTCCCTATCACCATACAAATTCTACTGTATGTCTTTCCTGGGATTGGTCCACCCCAAACCCACCCACCACCCTGACCTTAACCTCAACTATCTATAGACAAAAGCATGTGAGTGGTGGAGCAAACTCTGCTTAGCACGTGTGTTTGTTTCTGTGTGTGTATGTGTACCTGTCTGTTGTTTGTCTTTGCTGCTGCCCTTGTTCTCTTCCTCTGATATGAGCAGCTCCTCCAGCAGCATCTGAACCCTCGTGGCCACCGTAGAAACAACATCCCTCTTCAGCAGCTGTCCACACAGAAGATTTCAGGACTAAATGCTGGACTTTCTCTCTCTTTCTCAACTCTTTCAGTTTCATTTGACACCATCTACTGAATTAAAACATTACCTTTTCAGCCACTCTGGCCTTCGGTTTGTTGCTGTGTAGGTAAGCTCTGCTGTGGATCGCTCCCCTGACTGACACACTGCCTCCACACTGCTGGATCACATCTGTACCCCTTTGGTCATCCTAACACAGAGACAGCATAGTCCTCTTTTATCATTAGCACGTAAACAATTAATTTGATTCAGCAGCTTCCAGCAACTTATCTTTTTCACAACTGACTGGAAATACATGCAGTATATAGTAAACTATACTACTTACACAGTATTGTTGTAAGAGAAATCTAAGTCTTTACCACCAATATTCACAACATGTTTACATTTTCATAACAACTACATTTAGCAAGAATGTGGTTTATATGACAGCCGTGTGTTTGTGAGTGTACATGTGTGCATGTGTGTGTCTTACCAGTGTGATGAGCAGCTGAGCTGTGTACGTCTGTCTCACATTCCTCTTCTGCAGAGAAATATCAGACACAGTGAGTAAGAACACAATCCAGAAAATCAGTTAGATGAATTGCTGAAGTTACAGGTAGCTCTTCTAGGTTTTAGTACATTATATTTACTTATACCATTAATTAACTGCAGACTTTGCTGGTAAATAAAGTCTGCCCAGAGACGGTCAGGGGCCATATTAATCAAGCCTCTTAAAATCACCCCAACAACCTGACTGTGTTTGACTTAAGACAAATGTCCTTGTCAGTTTTTATCCTATTTAGTCAAGTTTTAGTAATATAATAATTTAGCCAGAACCAATCATTTTTGGTCAGTTTAGTCAAACTTCTATCACATAAGATTTTATCTTATCATCATCTGATAAAAACAGATTGAATGGTGAAGAAAGGATTCATCTTTGCAGAAAGTGTCTGGTCTACTGGTCTGATTTTTAAGGATTTAAATTTAAGGAATACATCCAGACATGGAACACGTTCTGATTTGCATATTTATTTTGAACCAGCATGATTCAGCAACTGGCTCGGGACCCAGTTCTGTCTTTATTCAACTAAATTTTAACTTAGTTGTCTTATGAACAATGAGAGCTGAACAGACAGTAAAATATTTTGAACCCAAGTTTTTGGTGGCCCAAAATAGACAACCTTGCCTTTTGGACAACTGAAATAAAAATCAGATGTAAGTCGATGACAGTTACTCCGAGTCCTGATTGTGCTCTTTAATGTGCTGACAGTGTAGTCCTGATACAGCGTGCACCGCACAGGGCACTGAACTGCAGTGTGCAGCACAGAGGAAATGGAATTGCTGCGTAAAAAAAGAAAACAAAATCTATATAATTTTGTCTGTTCTTTTTGTCAACAAAATAAAAAAGAGATTTTGGTAAAGTTTTTTAGTTTTTTTAAACTACATTTTAGTCTTGTCTATTTTCCTTCAACAATAGTGCATATTTAATGGAATTGGTTCCGTTAGTCCGCTGTCACGAAGGACCCTTGATGTGCGCATTCCCTTTATTAAAAAGCTGCAAGTTCAATCGAAGTTTACAACAAAGTTGTTGGCTCTGAAACAATCATCACCATTGCACAGCTGCATTTCCCCCCATTACAAAACGGGTTCTGCAGGAACAGTATGTGTTCTCTTCTGCATCCTGCACAAAGCTGTTTGTTTTTTGTCAAAACAATCTTTTAATTCATCTCATTGTGATTAAAAGCATTCCGTTTCTCCTCTTACAAAAACTGCCTCTCTCTGCATGAACACCGTCTCCTTGTTAGGACTCCTCTGGAGCTCTCCTAAATATCAACAAGATAAGATAAGAATGATTTACCAACTTAGGAAAACTGATACAATTCTTTGACTTCTAGTCCTAAAAGTAGAACCAAAAATGCATCATTCTGAGTCTTTCTGACCACTTAGGAGTGATTTCCACTGCTTGATATATCAGCACCATCTTGCTTTCTATCCAAATGTTTGATTGTTGAGCAAATTTGCTGGACTCACTACTGTTCAAGCGCCTTGCTCGAAGGCATCTAAACAATAGTTTTATTGAGGAAAGCAGGTTTACTTCCAGTCCCAGAACCAATCAGCTATCACCTGATGACACTTAAGCCTCTGGGGGCAATAGGCAATGTTTCAGGGTTCCCAGATTGCTCGACTGCCTATATTAAGTTCTAGGCATTGAGAATGAAAGAGGTCCACCTTAAAATACAACACAGGGGATGACCATGTGTTTCAGATATTCGTGAGAGGATGAAACACAATCCAGGAGGGCCGGTTTAAGTGACATAAGCACGAGTTTGAAGGCTTATTAGGTACAAAAACACTGCAAAATAGTTTATGAAAACAAGAAGGCAGGAATGAGACGGACCAAATGTAAATCTGCAAATGACCTAAGGAAGTAAATAATATATTTTTATGCAACGACTACCTGTCCAGCTGTGAGCTCCGTGTCCTCCGGCAGCTTTTTACCGTCGATCAGACAAATCCCACTGTGAATCTGGTGTGCCCACACTTTCAGGCCCTCCTAAAAAAAAAAAAAAAGAAAAAAAAAAAAAAAAAAAAGCATGATTTATGAACAGTTCCACTAGAGTACCTGAAGATGAATTTATGTGTACGTGTGTGTGTGCACCAACCTTCAGACATTTATCCATGTTTTCTGTAGTTCTGTTGTCCGGTAGTGGTACCAACATGTCCACATTTAAACAACACGACACAATGCTCCAGGAGGAACACACACCTGACTGGTACTTCCAGTCTGCAGGCTTGGCCATGCTCTGAAACAGCCATGACATTGATATGATTGATAACAACACCACGCTGCATGTTTAAATCTACAGGTAAAACTTAAGGAAGAAATGAAGGGGCTCGAATACATTTTGAAGGCATTTTGAAAAGACTTGAGTGTAATATCTGCAGAAAGTTGAAATGAAAGATGCAAACTAACCTTGGGATCTTTGACGTCAAAGGTTCTGCAGACGGTTCTGATATGTGGGTTAAAGAATATCCACACACAGTGTCTGGTAGCTACCTGATTGTGAATGCTGTGCAAAAGGATACTTCCTGGTTTTGGGGTTGACGTGCAGCGTGACGCAGTCTGTGACATCATCATCTGCAGGGTTCCACAGATGCTCTGAGGAAATCAGGTTCTCCACTGCAAAAACCAGCTGCATGCAGACAGGACACACTCATAGGTAGTATATGCACATAACCAATGCAAATGTCCTACCAGAGCTTCCTTGCAGGATCATCATTGCATATAAAGTATTTATTTCATATAAACAGAGTGAATATTGGGCTCTGGTTGGTGTTGGTAGTAAGAAGCAGTGGAACAGTGGTATACAGCAATCAATGAGAATGTAGACGTAATAATTTCAGAGCTCCACTCTGCATTATTTATTTAGGAATCTTGTTATTGACTGCCACAAAATTTCAAATATCAGCAAGGTGTGATCAGTTTTTGTTAATGTTGAAAATAACATTCAGTTTTTCGTGATCAGTCTTTTCACTGATTTAAATGTGGAAATAGCCTGATTTTCACCACCATAACTTGGGACATGCTTGAGACTTGAAGGTTAAGACTTGCGACTCGCTTGTGACTTGCACATTAGTGACTTACTCCCACTTCTGGGGATGGGTACCATTAGGATACTGATACTGCTTATCATTTCCAGTATACGTTTGAGGTTCTTGCTCCTATACCTTGGAACTCTTCTTCTGTTGGACTTGAGATCTGTGGACACTGCAAACAAAAGCAGCCCAAGACCGACCTGTTCTGCACTTTGCAACGTTCCTCTCTTGAAAGGCGCTGTACAAATAAACTTACTTCTTTAACTACACGATAACAGTTTTCTAAGCCTTGAGGGATATGTGACAGCTGTGTATCAGTTAGCTAATCTCAATGATTTACTGCCCTCTAGTGGTCATGCTTTGCTTAATTCAGCTTTAAGACATTGTGCACACGTTCAGTGTGTTTATATGACTCTCACCTGTCGGAGTGTGGTCAGCGTGTCCTTTGCATCAGTGTCAGTGATGATGAAGACTCCTAATACAGACAGGCCTCCGGGCAGCATCCGAGACACCTGAAACCAGATCAGACCAGCAGCAAATGTAAACTGTGACACTCCACAGCAGATCCTGGCAAAACACCTTATCTCTTCTGGCAACTATAGCTGTCTTGCTGCTACTTCAGCTGTTCAGTTTTGCTGTCTTACCCCATTTCAAGTAACCCATATGTTGTAAAATATGTGCTGTATTTAGCTCCACATATTTTATTCTATAATAACATAATTCCATGGAGCGATATATGTATTTTAAAACTACTTCAACTCAGTGAAAGATGTTTTGTTATAGTTTTTTTTTGTTAATTATCATTATTGACTGTATGAACTATCAATAAAGCATGCCCCAGTGTGTTCTATAAGCCTTCTACACTCTGAGTTATCACTCATCACACTTGAATACACACTTAAATACTCAAGACCACAGTGTGTGAGTGTGTAATGGGATAATAATAATTGTTATGGTGCTTTTTAATTGTAGCACATCCTTTTGCGTGTATTTGTTCACAGGTCAGTCTTGCCCTGTCCAATATGGTGGTGACACTGACATACAATCCAAAGACCAATGCAGCATGTACGTATGTATGTCTATGCTCGTCCTTTTTTGCCTACCTGTCGAGCATGCTCAGTCACCCAATCCTTGTCCAGAGAGTTTCCAGCTGCTGAATCCTCCCTTTGAGGTGTCCGAGTTGCCATGACCACAAAATCCCTCTGGGCTGAACTCTGAAATGTTTAGTCATTAACGTCAATCAGTGCCTCTTCACTCTACATACAGTAAATATTATTCCATGTCATATTATGAGATACAACATCACTCCAATACAAAAACAACACAAAACCCACAGATATGTTAATCATTTTACAACCTGAACAGAACTTTTTCTACAGCTTATATGGTGTTGTCATGGCTAGTTACATTTTAACCAAAACATAACTAAAGTGAGTGATATCTGGCTGATGGAAAACTGTTACATCTGCTCTGTCTGCCCCTCACCAGTGACTTCCTGTGGCTTTGGCTTTTTCAAACATTTTCATTTTCATTTAACCTTTTTTGTAGGCTTGAAGTGATTCCTATATTCTCCAACTGTAAAAAGGTGTAGGCTGTACACCGAATAAAAAAAAAAGCATTAATATTTAGTCAAATGAATTGTGCATCATTGTGGCTCCATACAGATTTCTTTCTTTTTTGGACAAAAAAGGCTATTTTGATAGTAAAGGTTGCAGACCCCTGGTCTAGGGGACAATCAACTATCAGCCTAGTCGATTATTGGATCACATATTCAGTATATTGACGATTACTGTAATCAGTCAGGTTTTTAAATCCAGTTGCCAAGAGTTCAGTTAACTTTAAGAAATGCTGCTGGCAGCTCCTGCACTGTTTGATTGAAGATAATGTTGAAAAGTTATTCTTTAATTAAAACCCATACAGACAGGCATTTAAGTACAAATTTCAGGACAAACTTCAGCTTTATCTGTTTTGACTTTACGTCTAGGAGCTATTTTTATTATTTATTAATTGCAAATTGTAAATGCTGCAATTTTCTCAGCACATTTTCTTTTACAGTAAGATTGAAGAGTTTAATTTTAAGTAATGATATGCTCAAAGGCATTACTAAAGGCATTCATTGCATAACAGCAACAACAACAACAACAAAACACACATCAGTCAACCACTATCCTGAGGTGGAAGGGAACCAAACAACAAGACAGGATCACAGAAAAACAGATGTTAATGTCTAACCCTACCTGTCCAATAAGCAGGCCTGTGACTGGACCTGCTTGTTGTTCACACAGTTTAGACAGGTATCCCTCCACAGCATCTTCTACGATATAGCCACGACCCATGCTGCCTGTGGAGAGTGTGGAAACAGATGAGAGGTCATACATCATACATGTACATGGAAGATACTGATTTTCTTTATCAGTAAGTCAGCAATAAGAGAACACGGCTAAACGAGTGAAGACTTGACCAAGGCTTCACGTTCAGCCTTATCTACAAAAATGCAGGTGCTGACTGAATTAGAAGCAACAAGTAACGTTTTTAACTGAACCACGTAAAACTTAAGCTTACTCTCAGTCATATGGTTAAGGGCTGCCTGCCCCTCTAACTTTAGCGAGCTAATATTATTTGCCTCGTGTAGCTCACGTTACATGGTCAAAGTTACAATAATAAAATTAATGAAAATACCTGACAGGAGTAAGACAGTGGGTCAAATATGAAGCAAAAGATCGGCAGCTTGCTGTAATTTTGACAGCTGGCAGTGGTTCGTCAGCAGAGTGAGAAAACTCAATTTACAATAATGCTTTGTGCCGTGACGTATTTCCGTCGCACGTCTCTGTCGTAGTGGGTTAGTCGAGGTCAGAATGGTGTCAAGTTACACAACGAAAGACGAGCAGTTAGCGGAACATTGTTAATTTCTCTTCAACATAAAACTGTAGTAACCGCTAAAACCACTGCTTTTCAATACATAACACACGGTGTTTTACAACAAAAACAGAAACCCTGTGTTCAGTCACTGCAAATACATCTATACATCCGAGCGGCAGCAGACTGTTCTGTCAGCTTCGCTGTCTGGTGAAACTTGATTGTCAATGATTGCTTTATTTTGAAAATTTGGAGCGGATATTCCGGCTTTGTACGAGTGTAGTTTGACACTTTCTTGGTAAGTTACCAGCGGGTTTACGGATAGCAGCGAAAGTACAAATTATTTTAGCAGAGTTTGGTGTCCGTTTACCGTTTTTCTTTTTCGGGGGGAGAGGTGGAGATGGCGGCCGTCCTGCTGCAGGTGCTGGAGCGGACGGAGCTGAACAAACTCCCGAAAGGCGCCCAGAACAAGCTCGAGAAGTTTGTAACGGAGCTGCAGAGTGCTAACGAGGCGCTCAAGACGCAGCATGAGCGCTTCAAAGCAGACAGCGGTATGTACAAATGAATTAGATGATCTGCATGTACGATATCATAGAAATCTCATGTCAAACTCCGCGACGCTATGAAGCGGTCTTCTGGTCAATTCGGCAATAAAATCAATAATATATGTGATCAGTAATGCTTATAACTAGCCACTGACGCTAGCTACGATGCAGTGTAACGGCTAACTTTGGCGGAAGAGAGTTCAGCCAACACTTTGTGTACTTGACGATTTATTTAAGCAGTTACTGTGTGGTGTGTGAAATCAATGCCGAATTGAAGAACACTTCCCGAATAACCCATCTGGTGAAGGTTTGTTTTATTTAAGATTTTATATCTGCTATTAACAAAGATTAATACATGACTCTTTAAAGTGAAGTTTGCCATGCTTAAAAATAGCTCAATTACAATGATTAATTCTGTAGTTAAGAAAACGTGGTTTCACGACATGAATCCGTCCTACACTATAGATTACACCATTGAGACTTGTCAGTTTTAGTTGGCTGATAAGAAACATTAATTGTGAAGGTCATTAATGTTCAAAATCTGCACCTGTATCTGTGTGATCTGATCTGGATATGTATGACAGCCTTATAGCCTCGATTTAACAGTGACATACATTAAATCAAGGTGTGCATTTCACACTACTGTATTAAACCTGCAACGATTAATCAAATAACAGATTATTAATCAATCATTAAGTTAATCTGCAACTATTTTAATAATCCATTAATCAATTTGAGGTATTTTTTTAAGGAAAAAAGTCAAAATGCTCTGGTACTAGTTCCGTTAAATGGCAATATTTACTTTACTCCTCTATTACAATAATTTGAATATATTTGGTTTGTGGGCAAAACAAGACATTTGAGGACATCATCTTGAAGTTTGGGAGACAGTGAAGTGACACTGAAGTCTTTCAACAGACAGTAGTGAATGATAGTATAAAACCAATTTTTCTGTGTGATGCAGTTCTTAAGTTGTATGACATATGTTCTGTGTGTCATCATTTACCTTCATTGAATCATCTCTGCCCCTACAGAGCAGCAGTACTTTGACATTGAAAAGAGACTGGCGGAGAGTCAGGAACAGATCCTGACAGCCACCAAAGACCTTCAGGCGCTCAAGGAGGAAAATAAAAAACTCAGTGAGTTTTCACACACTACTGCTACTATACTCTAAACTTCTTACCTTCAGCGATTAAGGAATCAGAGCTTCAAGTAAACAGCTGTCATTCTTAGACTCAACTTCCTGACTTCTTAAAGATGATTCTTAATTTTGAATGGACTGCTTAAGCAATTCATCCTTCTATGGATGAGCTGTTGGCATTAAAATGGCCACAGGGCACTCATGGGTATGCACAGTTCTTCTGAACATGAAAAGTCATGCAGCATGCTGTCTACATTAACTCAGAATAAGGCTGATAGTTCAGTATCTGGCCCATCTGCTTTGCTTGACACAGTTTAACAGCTCCTCCTTTCATGTGTTAACTGATTGTGTAGTTGTAAAATAATATTGTTACATATTTTGAAGTGACCATGCCCATTTAGCTTAAAACTGGGACAGAATTCCCCAGCATCATGCTTTTTAAGCAAAAGAAAGAGCAATGAAGAAGACCCTCAATGCAAACATGCATTGTTACAAACTTCAGAGGATATAGTTCCTACCATTGTCACTCAGTTTGGCTGAGAATGAAAGCTATATGCCACCTCTAACAAGCAGACATAGAAGATACTGTACAGCATTAGCAGATGTGATCTGTGACACTAACTACAAATCTGGAATGATTGATTTTGTCTGTAATATATGTCATGTGCAAATGAAAAACTTAAAGCTGAAAGTCATCATTTCAGTCATATTTCATTTCAGATCCAATGTGCTGCAATCTTTAACCGTTACCATTATAGTGCAGAGGTCGTCATGTAAACCCTGGCTTTAAACAAAGTTGGAATGTGAAAACACTGCGTACTCTTACTGCTTCTCTCTGTGCAGATGAAGAGCTGAGCACTCTGAAGGGGATCGAGGGAGAGAGCTCTGAAGACAAACCGAACACAACAGGTAAACACATCCATGCACCTTGTGAGGATGTAGTGTGAATGATGTTCTGTTGGTGTTTGGGTTGTGATGCTGCTTGTGGAATAGTTCACCCCAAAAATATACATTTATTAATTCTTCTGTTGATTAAATTCGTCTGCAGTCACTTTCATTACTTCTGAAATAGCTACTGATTTTTTATTTTCAGTAATTTGAGCACACAATTAAACATCAATTTAATTTCAAAATCTAAATGAGTTAAAGCACAAAAATATCAGGAGCATGCACTAATTTTTCTCAGAATTGTCTTAAAAATAAAAGATGTAATTGCATTAATCTGTCATGTGTCATTTTTGGCTGGGAAGTGAAGAGATGAAGTGCAAATTTTGTTGATGTGTAAGTGTCAATCTTGATCTGACCTATTAGTATTTAAATTAAAGTTAAAACCTTTTATTCTGTATGAACAGATCTGTGGAAATATACAGCTTATACACAGGACTTTACAGGACTGCTGCAATTTAAAGCCATTAAGTTAAATAACCAATCTGTGTGTGGCTGCAGCAAACCAAGACCAAGTATGAGATTGAGGCGGAGAAGAGAGAGCTGGCGAGGCTGCTGGAGAAGAGGACGCAGGAGGTGGAAAACCTTACTGGTAAGATATCAGCTTTGCACACACACACAAGGAAAATGTCCAAAGAAAGAACTCTGGATACATTGTATGTTAATACTGCATTTTGTGTGTCTTTAAACACTCATTTTAGGCATTTAGTTATAGTGGTAACAGTTAGCGTTCTGTTTTTCATGCCAAGTTCATTTTTTTTATACAGCCTGCTTGCCTCAATAGCAATCTGCAGCACACAACACCCTCTATCCCTCCTCCTTGGATAGGAGTTCCATTTTAAGTTTTTCTGTGAATTTTCTTTCGTGTTTGTGTGTTTGCAGAGGACGTGAAGCGTCTGAATGAGAAGCTGATGGAGACCAGCAAAATCAAGATGGAGCTGCAGTTAAAACTGGATGATATCCAATCATCTGAGACCTCCGTGCAGGTACACGCCAAATTTCATGGAGACCACTGCAGCTCATGTCGAAATGCATTAAAACTGCAGTTTGTCCACCGATTATGACTGTGCCCCGTGTGTGTATGTTGCAGCACCGGGAGAAGCGCATGGAGCAGGAGAAAGAGTTACTGGAGAAGAAGATCGAGTGGTTATCTGCAGAACTGAAGACCAAAACTGATGAGCTGTTGAAGACTAACAGAGAGAAAGGCAAAGAGATACTGGAGCTACAGGGCAGCCTGAAGACCAGCAAGGACCAGGTAACACACAAACAATATACACTTTCAGTAGTAAGAGTTTATATTCATTCTTTAGAGGTTAAAAAAAACATTTATTTGGTCTGAGTGAGACCAGCTTTGTTGTTTTATTGATCTATATTCCTAAATGTGAGTGACATATTTGGAAGTCACAGGGATGTGACCTTCATACTACCCACTACAACCACAGAGAATGGTTATTTGTTAGAGCCAGTCTGGCAGATAATGTGACACACAACAAGAAATCTAATGTCTTTTGAAATAACTTGTCTTGAACAGGTGACGAGACTGGAAAGTCAGCTCGCTTCTCTAAGGAAACAAATGAAAGCCAGAGTAAACGAGCCACAGACTCAACAACAAACTGAAACAGGTAACATAACACACCAGCGTTGTCTTCAGTAAAGCATTTCATGGACAGACAAGATTTAAGATGTTTGTAGGCAGCTGTCTAAGATAGATGAAGGTCCTCACACCACTGTAAAGACATCAGGTCCTCAAAGCAGAGAGTGTTGTCTGCTCTGATGTCGTAGCTAAAAATGAAGTATGATCTTACACTAGTCACTGACTTTGGAATAACCTTCCACCAAAGGCAAGATTATTTTTTCTTCTTTTAGTATTTCTCCACAACAGGTGCTATGAAACTTAACTAACTCAACATATACAGGAGAACAACATTTATTTCTGAAAAAAAAAAAAAAAACAAAGATATGGAATTAGAAGAGTAAAACTCTCCTGGTTAAGCAGCTACCTGGGGAATAGGTAGAAATATGTCCAGAGAAATTACTTTAAATCACAGTTATTGAAGGTTACTTGTGGGGTTCCTCAGGTCTCAGAGTTGGAACCACTGTTGTTTATATTTTACATATATAACATATATGAAGCCTGCAAAATACTGAAGACTATATTATTTGCAGATGGTACAAATTCATTTTGTCGTAGTAAGAATTTGGAACAACTTTTGGATACAGTAGAACTGAAAATACAAAAGAGTTGATTTGAGTCTAATAAATTAACACCAAACTTAAGTAAAACGAAATGTAAATCTTTGGGAATCATTTAACAAACACAAACAAGAAACTCATGAAGAAGAAATAAAAGTGCCTGAAATTAAATTCCTTGAAGTAATAGTAGATAATAAAGTGGTAGGTAGACAATAGGTTATAATGGAAGCCACATATAAATTTGATCAAAATTAAAAAGTCAATTGCAATATTATATAGAAGTCAAAGATCTTCTAAAGCAGAACTCAGAGGAGCGGCTTGTCCCTAGAATGAGAATACAGGTATATGAGTACATATGTAGTGTTGTTCATTGTTTTTATGGTCTTTCTGCATGTGTCTCCAGGCTAAAGACGAGCGGAGTGCCATGGAGGAGAAATACCGCAATGAGCTCAACGCTCATATCAAACTCTCTTCACTCTACAAGGTGAGAATCACTGCAAGGCAACCCTGGAAAATATATCTGTAAATGTTGAGAAATACTATGCATCATCTCTACATTTAACTGTCGCATCGTTCCCTGCATGTAGTCAGTGTGTGATGTCTTTGTTCTCCCTGTAGGGGGCAGCAACAGACATGGAGACCAAGAACCAAGAACTGAGCAGAGCAGTGGAAGAACTCACCAAGCTGGTGAAAGACAGTGGGGAAGGTATGACTCCAGTTTGTCAAATCTCCCAGGAAAGTGTACAAATGAAGGTGTGATTGCTGCCTATCGCTAACGATAACAGAACTTCTAAATGATCACATGTGGAAGCCCGAAGTTGATCCCATCCTCACATTATTAGCTGTGTTTGGCTGACTGATAATGGTAATTGTATAATCTTATAATCTTATATTGAACAGAGCAGCTAAGGAAAAAAAGTGGTGAATCAGGAAAATGCTGTATTTTTGTGAGTGAAGTTTAGCTTTTCATTTATTAAAAGTCTACATGATGACCTGTGTGATTGATGTCCCTGTGTTTGTAGCCAATAAGACTCTAGAAAAGAAAGTGTCAGAGGGAGAAGAACTGAAGACGAGGCTTGAGGCGGAGCTTAGAGAGAAGATCAAGAAGATGGAGAAAGAGCTGGAGAACGCCACAGTGAAGGCTTCTGGCAAACAGTGCTGTAAGAACACACACACACACATTATTTACACATATATTTTATATCTATATATTTTATATCTAACTTTCATTCCTAGATGGGTGTGTCCAATTATGTCTGTACACGCTACGATCTTTATTGGTGTGTGTGTGTGTGTTGTGTTCCAGGTGGGCCCTCTCTGACTGAGGAGCAGTTGGACTCCATGTGTCCATCAGCAGCTGCCATTGCTGCCATTGTCAAGCCTGGCATGAAGTTCTTCGATGTGAGTTTAATGGAACATAGCAGAAATCATATCAGTGGGAACAGTTTTCTGGTATCAATCATGATATTGTATTTCAAATGTATGCATATTAATCTTTAAAGTAATCAAATAGATATTTACATGGAATGAACTGTGTTCCTCTGATTATGGAGAGTTGTGCTAGAGAAAACTCTACATATTTAAAACATCAAGAAGTCATTGTTGGTCAGGAGTGGTCTTGTAGCATCTGGCAGCACTCAAACCTACATAAACAACATTTTAAAACTCACTAAAGCAGATTAAAGGTCCTATGTGATACCACATCTTTGCACATTTATTGTTAATTCAGTACTTTGTGTTGTATATCTCATAACAGTGTTGGTGTGTCACTGCTGCCTCTGCTTCACACCAGTTGGATTCCTTTTTTATCATAAACTTTATTTACTGATATTACTGCTGTGTGCTATGATTAAAATCACATGTCCTCATATAACAGTACATATCACAATATAGCACATTTTCTGTATAGTCAATGAATAAATAGTTTATATAAAATGACCACTTGTGGAAAGGCTGATTTTGAATCATATATTTGACAAATAAAAAGTAATTACTCATATTTGATCATTTTTCTCCTGTTGTGTAGAACCTTTGTGCAAATTTCCAAATAAGCATATAACAAAATATTAATAAAACAGGACAGTGGTGTTTCAGTCTGTTGTGGGGACCAGTCTGCAGCTCAATTACCATATTAATACGTTTTGTCAGACTTTTCATACCAAAATCACATCCATGAGACAGAGGTAGCGCCTCTTTTAGCCACAAGCTTCTCATTATATCTTCTCATTCTGTCAGGTTGAGTGCTTGTCCTGTTGGGAATGACCCTGTTCCCTGTTCCACATTCACTCCCCTCCATATTTGTTTGTGTTGCCCTCTTGCAAAATTCGTGCCTGCGTCTGTGCAGGCAGTAGAGTATGACATGAAACAACAGACGTTTTTCTATCATTACACAATCATGTCACGCAGCCCTATACTTAGCTTTGTTAAACAAATATTAGGCAGCAAAGCTTTACTTCAGTTCCACGGTGAAAAGAAAACAATTCTATAAAGCAAAGAAAATTAGACACCATCCAGTGACATGAATGCACCATGAATGACTTCATAAATAACTCTTATCGTAATCTACACATTACAGTTTTTTTGCATAGGTTGGATTGCCTAAGATAAGTAATGAAAACAGTTCACAAGGTATAAGCTATATTCAGTTTGTACTTTTGAGGCTAAAACCTAGAAAACCACCAGTATTATTCCCTGAAGTGTAGAGTTTGGCTTTCTGCAAGCTCTATATGTTTTTATAATGAAGGTTCAGTAACTCGTCTACCTGTCACACACTATGATTTAGTGTGTTTGTTGTAGCGTGTATGAATTCTTCCTCTTCTCTCCCTGTGTTCAGCTGTATAACGCGTATGCAGAGTGTCAGACGCAGCTTCAGCTCGAGAAGCAGGAGACCAGGAGAGTGAGCCGGGTGCTGGACGAGATCGTCCAGGAGGTCGAGTCCAAGGCTCCCGTCCTCAAGCGTCAGAGAGAGGAGTACGAGAGCATGCAGAGATCCATGGCCTCCCTGTGCAACAAGCTGGAACAGGCTCGAACGGTCTGGGAGAACTAGCTTCTGTTTGTCAGCCTTTTGATTCCAAGTAACAACATATTCTGTTAAGATTAACATGTATTTTGTTGACTCTTTGTCATTTAGGAGATCTACAGTTTGCAGAAAGAGAAAGAGGAGCTCAAGCAGCGCTGTGAAGCCCTGGAGAGAGACAAGCTGAGGATAGAAAGACAGCTGGAGGATACATCTACACAGGTACACACAGACAAACCAAACAATACATGCTTTCAAAACAGTCTCAATGCAGGTAAATTAATCTGTTTCGTTTGGTGTCTCTTGTCCAGGTCTGTTCTCTTCTGGTGGAGCTGGAGGAAGCCAGAGGTAACCGGGTGTCCAAGGACGACGGCAGCTCCTCCAACATCTCCAGCACCTCTGAGGTCATCAGTTCGCGCCAGCTGTCCTTCCGCAGCGTGGAGGAGCTCCAGAGGCAGAACCAAAGCCTGCTGGGAAGGCTGAGGGAGATGGAGGAGGAGAAGGACAAACAGAAGAGCCAAGCAACATCAGCACGGTACTTTTCCATCAGCTACAACCAGCGACATTTTACAGAAGTTCAACTAGCAAACCAGCCATCAGCCCAGTGTCTTTAACTGGTCACATTATAATTAAACAACTAAGTCATGTTAGAGGTGAGCCAACATGGGAAACAAAATAACTGTACTGATATTCCAAGAAAATATAAGATTTAATTATGTGATCTTCCAGCCCTATTACACAACATTTCCATCTATTTCTATACAAATAAATTCAAATCAGGGCCGCCACTAACAATTACTTTAATTATCGATGAATCTGCAAATTATTTTCAAGCTGAAAATGTCAAAAAATTGTGAGAAAGTTCCGAGAGCCCAAAGTGACGTCTTCATTGGGCTTCTTTTGTCCAACCAATAGTCCGAAAACCCAAGGACTCTTCATTTACTGCCATTAATGACAAAGAAAAGCGAATCATCACCAGCAAATGTTACATAATGTATTGTAAACATGAGCTCCGTCTCTGGTCCCCCCTCAGTGTGACAGAGTTGGAGGCCAGTGTGAATAAGCTTCAGAAGGAGGTGGAGCAGCTGAAGGAGCAGAGGAACCAGCAGAAACAGCTGGCTGACTCCAGCGCCAGACAGAGAGACATGTACAAGGCCCTGCTGACACAGAGCACCGGCTTCAACCTGCCTTTTCAAGGTGACATAAAAACACTCACATCCACAGTATCTGGGCCTTTGTGGAGAACTAGTTTGAAACAGTCGGCATGATGCTGTTTCCATGTGTGTCTGCAGGTCCAGATTCTTCATCCCACCCTGCACATGCCAGACCCTCAGTCCCAGCTACTCGCTCGACTCCTCAGAGAGCTGCTGCTGCTGAGTCAGCACAGACAGCTCAGGCTAAAGCTGCTTTAAAACAGGTACTCACAAACATCTGCGCTTCTCTTCGTCTTCATATGAAATAGGGGGAAAAAGAAATCTTTAAATTCAGTAGCTGTTCTGAGTGGATGTGTGTGTCTGTGCTTTTCCAGCTGAATGATGCCTTCACTCTGTATAAGAAGGAGAAGGCAGAGAACGACAGGATGTTGAACGAAACCAACGACAAGCTGCAGAAGCAGCTGACAGAACTGCGCTCCAGCCACGCCAAGATCACCTCTCAACTAGAGTTCAGCAACAAGAGGTTTGTTAAACCAGTTCTGCTGCTGCACCTGCCTCAAGTTTCACTGCTTGGACATCATTTTTATACAGTGTGTGTTGTGCATCTCTGTGTACA
Organism: Lutjanus argentimaculatus; assembly: GCA_034769285.1. Taxonomy (NCBI): domain Eukaryota; kingdom Metazoa; phylum Chordata; class Actinopteri; order Lutjaniformes; family Lutjanidae; genus Lutjanus; species Lutjanus argentimaculatus. The sequence continues at coordinate 4,101,904 of JAWZSL010000011.1, read as the reverse complement.
TCAGATACGAGATGCTCCAGGAGACTGTATCAGCCTACCGCAGAGAGATCTCTGCCCTACAGGACAGGAGCCAAAAAATGGCTGCAACGGCCCAACGACACGAGCACATCATCCACACAATGAGCCAGGACCTGCGACAGGCCAACGAGAAGCTGGCACTGGAAGAGGTGAGGAAGAGGAGAAACTGAATTATCTTAAGGATAGATATGATGGGTAGATAATCTACTGCAGTGTGAGAGTTACACATTGACAAAAGGTTGGATCTGACAGAGGTGATATCTGAAACTGTGTCATTATTTGTACAAGGTACAAAGTAGATTTATTTATCGTTACACAGCACCAGGTTTTATAGCCAGATTAAAGGTTGGGTGTGGCATCTAATCCCATAAACTTATCAAATTCAGCGAATATCTCCTCGCCGCCCTCTAACTCCCTGTACGGTGCTGTGTGTGCTTAAAAAAAATCAGCCCTGGCTCTACAAATGGTAAACAAAAAGTTGCTCAGACTGAACCACACAACACTATTCCAGCCGATCAGCGAGGAGGGGGAGTGAAAGGGATGGAAAATCTTGTTTGGTTAACAAGTTCAAATATAAACAGAATAGCACACCCCACCTTCTCTCTTGTGAACAACCAGCCTGCAGGGTTTTGTTCAAATCTATTTAGAATGTCAACTGATCGAGGCAGAAACATCGTCTGTCTTGATGGATATAATAACAACCAAAAAACGTTCAACAAAATTTTTACCTTGTTATGAATTCCGCCCACTTTCTTCTCTGTCTACTTCTCTTATTCTTTAATTTTCCTGTTTGTGTGTCTGTAGGTGCGCGTAGAGAACTTGACTAAAGAGAGAGACATGTTAAGACAAGCAGAGAGTCGACTCAATCGAGAGAAGGAAGCCATGCTGGCTGAGCAACGGAACCAGAACCTGCTGCTCACCAACCTCAAGACTATACAGGTACCATGTCATATTACACTGTTTTCATTCTAATCTCAGTTTGTTCGTTTTTTTTACTCATTTCATGCAGTAAGTAAATGTGTTCTGTTTAAGATCATAGGAGCAAGAGTCCTGCTGTCATGCACTAACATTCTAGTAATATAATGAAATCTTCCTGCTTACAGGTAGAAAGTGTTATGAAGTTTCTAGTTTTCATCCACACTGAAACCCTGCCAAATAAATATTATCAGTCAGACCATGTGTAATAGTGTTGCAAATTGTAAGCTCTTTTCTTAATTGATCATTAGCAAAATTAACATCAATTAATGGATTAATCATACTGCTAAAATCTTAAAAACCCCTCAATCAGAGTTTTATTCCCACAGCAGCATGTTGCATGTTCTCTGACAGCATTACATACACCTTCAGAAATAAAGGTGCTAACTAGAATCATATAGGGTTCTTCAGCTTGTCCCAAATAGGAGAACCATTTTTGGCTCCTGTCAGAATATTTTACAGAGGTTTAATTGGAACCCTTTCAGAGAATTCTACCTAGAATCCAAATAAAGGGTTATACCCAGAACCCTCTGTGATAGGTTTCACCTAGAACCTACAAAGAACCCTTCTATGGTGTAATGGTTCCACCCATAACCCCTTCTGTGGGTTCTAACCAGAACCTTTCCACCTTCTAAGGGTGCCAACAAGAATCCACCCAAGGGGTTCTCCGATAACCTTTTTATATTCCAAGGGTTTTTGTCTAGAATCCACCAAGGGGGTTCTACCAAGAACCCGTTCATATTACTGGCACAAAGAGCCCTTGATGAAAGACTTCTTCTAGCACTTGGACCAGCTTTGAAGAACTCTTTCTTCTAAAAAAGCTTCTTTGGATGAAATAACCCTTGACAAACCCTTACTTCCAAAAAGCGTTCTTCAGAAACAAATGTTTCTGGAACCCTTTTGGAACCTTTATTTCTAAGAGTGAAACATCAGCGTATCAGATAAAATGAGGAGCACACTCATAAAAATAATCTCCACTATATTTCATCTTTATTTGATATTTGATTTTATCTTTATTTGATAGTAGATTGATTAAATTGCACAATCGTTCATCAATTAACTGTTATCATCCCTCATAATAATGACCTTTTCATCTATTGCAGCCACCATGATTCAGAATTTGATGCTGTCTATGTTATAAGTTACCAAACATTCAGATGAACCTAAAATTCATTTTTTTCCATCATGATTTCTCCTCATCTCCTGTCCTCTGTTGTCCTCTACAGTTGACTATGGAGCGTACAGAGACAGACACTCGCCAGCGGCTCAACAACAAGATTGAAAGTCTGGAGGCAGAACTGACGTCAATGAAGAAAAGGCTGGACCAGGAAGTGGCACAGAGACACAGCCTCGGGCGCACCATGGATGTATGCACAGTATATACATTTAATGCATGTGTATTTATAAAACCTCCTGCGTACGTGTTGTTAGACAGCTTCTCTGTCACCTTCATCTCTTCACCAGGCTCAGTTATTAGAAGCTAAGAAGCAGTTGGAGACCCAGAACACCTTGCAGCAGAGGACCAGGGAGTTGTTACGTAGCTCTGAACAGCAGGTGGCAGCGCTGAGAGCCCAGCTGGCTTCTGCTTCATCATCTGAGGCCGCCACCACCACCTCCAGCACCGCGAGCACCCCAGTGACCAGAGCTGCGGGTCTCAGAGCTCCACTCAGAGGTAAACAGCAGAATAAACATGTTCTCAGTTTATTCAGTGGAAGTGGTTGATAAGGGTCTATTTGTAACTGCGTCCCTTGTCTCTTTGTAGCCTCTGTACGCTCTCCAGGGCCAGCAGCCCCCCAGCAGCCAAGCCAATCAGAGCAGGAGCTCGTAGAGTTGAAAGGTCTGCTGCGTACTGCTGAGGAACAAAAAAGTGAACTAGAAGAGCAGCTAAAGACTGCCAATGCGGGTGTGGAGCAGTACAGGGCTGTGGTCCTCTCTCTGGAAGACAGTCTGAAGAAAGAGAAGGAGGTACAACTCTTTGATTGATTCTTCTTGTCCATCTTCTGCTTCTTTTCATGCACTTTACTCTCTTTACCACTCATACACTCCTGTCCACACACATGTGAACTGACCCTCGTCCATTCTTTAGTCTCGGACCCCTCTGGAGCTCCGGCTGAAGGAGTCGGAGGAGGTGCAGAAGCAGCTGGAGAAGAGGATTGTAGAGGTGGAGAAGATGAAACAGAAAGAGCAAGAGGAGAGGAGAAAGGCTGTGGACGCAGTGGAAAAACAAGTAAGTTTGTTACATGCATTTATGCAAGTGAACCTTTGTGGAAGTGGCTCTGTGTTTTATGTTGTTGTCACATTCTGTCTTTAATCGAGGTTCTGTTCTCTGCTGTCTTGTCCAGGTGAGTGAGCTGCAGCGCAGTCTGAAGGCGAGCCAGGCAGAACAGCAGGAGGCGCTGGAGAGAGCTACTGCCGCTGTTACACTGGAGCAGAAGGCCATACAGGACAGCCTGCTGCAGGTTCATTAACACACACACACACACACACACACACACACACACACACACACACACACACACACAGTAGCATCACACTCAACATGAATGTAAAAGTTGTGTTGAAGTCTGTGAGCTCAACTGTTTCCCTCATGTCCGTCTCTCAGACAAAGCTCGCTGGAGAGGCACAGGCCAAGTATGAGCGGGAGCTGATGCTTCATGCTGCTGATGTGGAGGCCCTGCAGGAGCTGAAGAAGAGATCCCAGCAAGAAGCAACGCAGAAGAGGGAGTTAGAGGAGCGACTGAACAAGATCTCGTCACTCCTGCAGGAGAAAACTGCAACCTGGAACACGATGGAGAAGCAGCTGAAGGTAGGACGGCGAACCCAAGCGGGAGGAAACATCACTGGGTCCTTTCACACACACTTTGTGCCAACTGATCAACCTTTCATACAGACTGACCTGTATGAAAGGTGTTACACAAATCAAGTTTAACATAGTGATTGACAAACCAATAATAAGACAGCACAAGTGACGACTGTAATAGTGAAATAAACTGCATGAACCATTCTTAGTCAAAGACCAGGCTGAAGAAGTAGTGAATGTCAAATGTATCTAGTTTTTCTTTGTTTCCTTTCAAAGATTCCAGACTATCTTGAGGCCCAACCTGAGGGAACACTGCTCTCTAGGAGAATGTTGTGTTTCTGACAGATTGACTCTCTTTCAGGAGGAACTGTCCAGTCAGAGTCTTCGCTGTGCGGAGCTGGGGAAGCAGAACACACTCCTGCACCAGCAGATGGATGAAATGGCCACCAAGAGCCGACAGATGCAGCAACAGCAACAGCAGCAACATCAGCAGCTTGATCTGTCGTTCAGCGAGGAGGGGAAGACCACCGAACAGATACTGGAAATACTCAGGTGACGCTGCAACGCCACGGCTGAGATTTCTAACGTACAAATCTGTCTCAGTCTGAACTCGGTGGCATTGAGTTTGAAATGTGTGTGTCGCAGGTTTGTACGGCGCGAGAAAGACATCGCCGTGGCTCGGTGTGAGGCGTCTGATGGAGAGGTTCTCCGTCACAAACAGCGAGTGGAACACCTCGACAGAGAAGTGAAGGAGCTGCAGGAAGCTCTGAACGCTGAGAGGGAGAGGATGCAGGTACAAAAGAAGTGATGGAGGTGTTGATTGGTCTGTAAATGATGGGAATTTGAGAACAACATCACAAGCATCCCTGTGTTTGAAGCAAACTTTTGGTTTAGTGATTGTAACCACTAGCATTATCTCAAAACTGAGAACTTGTTGCAGCTCTAAAGTTAGGTGGTAGATAATGTAGCACTTGTTTGATGGATTTGCTGTAGAACTACAGAAAATCTGTATCTGTTTCAGGCTGTGAAGGAAGGTGTTACCTTCAGCAGGATAGCCAACTAAACTTTGACAAATTAATAATGTTTACTTGAGGCTAAAAAGAAGAGAAGTGGCTCGAGAGAATACTTTGTATCATAATTAGTCTGTTTATTTGCCTTCCTGGTCCAGGCGACATCGAAGACTCTGGCCCAGCAGGAGGAGCAGCTGAAGAAGATGGAGGCAATCAGTGCTCTCCAAGAAACGAACAGGATGCTGAAGATGGACAGAGATAAACTGGAACAAGAGCTTCAGCAAGCTCAGGCTAAAGTAAGTGACAGGTGTTGCATGTCATGGTTTGTCCCGTGTTTCCCTTTCCTTGTTAGGTGTGGTTTCACTGTGTTTGTGGATACAATCAGAGAATCAATCCATGTTGTTTAGTTTCATTTGGTCCCTGAACCTCTCTTGGACTAAAATTTCATCAAGGAGCGTAAATGTCCCCGCAGCCTGAGAACCAGACGAATCTGTGAGCTCATGTTTTGTTTGCTCTGGTAGATACGTTTGGACACCCTCCCGTTAAGAGAGATTTCCACCAATCCTTGATCTTCAGGTTAATCATAACAGCCCCCTTAGTATGAGGCAGGTTTGATACAAGAACTGAAAGGAGCGTCGCTGGTCCAGATTTGGAAAGCCGCATGTCAGTGACGTCATGTCTTGAATGCAACGCACCAGGCTCATGAAACTCGGATCAAACTGTCAAACTCAGCAGTGCTGATCAAATTTGAACCAAATGTCTCACTCAGCGCTACATCACGTGTTTCATTCTTCTGATTGGTTGTAACTCCATCCAACCGGCTGAAGCATTTTGGGCTGTGACTGTTGATAAAGCCCCTTCGAAATCAAAAATAAATTGAGACATTCCAAACTAATTAGCATTTGTGAAATAGCCTGCTGTTCAAGTTACAACCTTACAAAAGTAGTCAATATAGTAATCTAGACTGACATGTCCTTTATGTTTGCAGTACAACCTGTAAACTTGTGCAAAGTTATGGTTATGTGAGATGAGAAACTTGTGAAAACAGTTTCAGTTTGCTGTCAGAGAGGAGTAAAGAAAGCAGAAAATATTCACATTTAAGAAGCTGAAATCAGAGAATTTTTACTTATTTTCTTACAAACTGACTTAAACCAATTAATCGATTATCAAAATACCTGGGGATTCATTTAATAATCGATCAGTCGTTTCAGCTCTAGTTTACTGCTCTAATGCAGCTCTACTATGAATTTAATAATAAAATGAATGGTTGTCTTTACATTAAGGCTCCTCTCTAAAGCTGTGTTGTATACCAGAGGAAGTTCCTCTGTAACTGTGTGCTGCATCTTAGAGTTGATCTTTTATAGCCATGCTTATCTACAACACCTCTGTCCTCTGTGTTCATCAGGTTACAAAGCTGCAGTCAGACATCAGCCCCCTACATCACTCTTTGTCTGTGCTGTCAGAGAAAAACGGCTCCCTGCAGGCTGATAAGAGGATACTGGAGGAAGACCTCAAACGCTGGAAGGCCAAAACACAGGTAACTGCACTGTGCGTGTGTGTCTGTGTGTGTAGGAACATGCACAACATATGATGTTTCATATTCTCTTATATTGCACTGAATATGTTCTGCTGTCTATCACACAGTTCTCACACACTGTCATGTACATGTATTTTTTAATACTTTCTAGTGTTTTGTCACCGTGTTATATTTAATACAGCTCATGTTGTTCATTCTGTCAGAGTTTTATCTTCAAATAACTACAGTTCCTGTATTAGTTTCACTTAAACCTGACTGGCTGTCCCTCTGCAGCAACTGATTAGCCAGCAGAAAGACGGTGATGTTGAGGAGAAGCAGAAAATCAACTCCGAGAGAGAAGCTCAGCAGAAACGCATCGCACAGCTGGCTGAGGAGACGGCCAAGCTGAAGACTGAGCTGGCAAGGTAAACACACACACCATCTGGTTGGATGCAACAAAAAGCATACCTTAAAGAAAAATAACTAAGTTCAAATTTAGCTTCTGTTCAAAGTCACTGAATCCAGAGACTGATAATGAATGAAGAGTATTTTCATTTCTGCCCTGTGGTTTGCACCTGGCCAGTTAAAATGACCAGAGCAGAACTTCCAGCAGCTATTCTGCTCAGTGGCTGATTGATCAATACAAAGCTAAAAATAACCTAAGTGAGTCTATTGTCATGTGTGCATCAGATCCAGTGCCAGCAGTAACTCGGCTCAGTCTCAGCTGCAAGGCCTCAGAGACTCGGTGGCCCGTCTGACCTCAGAGAGAGACACTCTGAAGAAAGACATGGAGACTAAAAACAGCGAAATTCTGGAGAAAAACAAAACCATCACCCAGGTTAAGAAGATCGGACGACGCTACAAGACCCAGTATGAGGAGCTCAAAGCCCAGCATGACAAGGTGCGAATCAGTTCAGGTTAAAGGCTGCAGTAGTCAACCAGTTCACTGTGGTATAGATAAAAACTCAAACAGTGAGTTTTGTGTGTGTGTTTGTGCTCCAGCTGGTCGAGGAAACGGCTGCCAAAGCAGGAAGTGAGGCGGGTCAGAGCCAGGAGGCACAGCAGCAGCTGACCAAAGCCCAGGAGGAGCTCAACAAGGCCAAAGAGGAGCTGAACACACTGAAAGAGGAGATGCAGAAGAAGCAGGAGGAGGTGAGCAGGAAGACACTTAAAGGCCCTTATTAACCCAAACACAGAGTCCTGCATGGGGTCCAGTTTTACAAACTCGCCTACACCCGCAAAGCTGAGAACCAGAACCTGCTATCAAAAGCTAATTCCCTCTGTTTGACCTTCCCCATACTGTCTCAAATAAGTCGCTACATTGAGCAACAACCTATATGCCTGCACAGTTTGAGCTGGCAAGTATGGGATGGATATTTCATAATCAGAATGAGGTCATTTGTATCATGTATATTGATAACAACAGATTTTCAGTGTAGCTGTGGCTCTGCACCGTGTCCTGCTCTGTCTGAACAGCCCAACTGATTAACATGGGTGAAAGGAAGTGGACAGTGCTTCCTGGTGCTTCCGCCTCCTGTGTGTCCCTGCCTTTACATCTTGCCGTTTACGGCTGTCTGAGACAAAAATTGATGTTTGTTAGAGAAACGTGGTAAAATCTTGGGTCATTAATACAAATCAGTGGTCCTAAATCGCAGCGTGACAGAGACACAGCCGGTTTGGAGAATTGGCAACCAAAGACATCCCTACAGCAAAATTTTAATGTTTTTTTTCTCCATCCAGGCCCAGAAGTCCAAGCAGGAGTTTGACGAGGCCCAGAAAGAAAACCAGCAGACCAAGGAAAAGTTCCAGGAGCTCCAAAACCAGCTGACACAGGTACCGTCACACATTCAAGTCAGTCTAAGCTGCGACCAAGTCAGTATTTGATCTAGCTAGGATGCAGGTAATATGTTAATTGCTGTTAATGCCTTTAGGGAGGTTTAGACGGTAAAACCAGAGGGGAAGAAGGAGGAGAGAAACACATTTGTAGATTCATTTAGTGAGAAAAATCTTTAGACAGGCAGGAGTCACTGACTCAGTTGTCATTTCTTTGCTTCCGTAGGTCCAGTCCCAGTTGTCCCAGACCCAGACTCAACTGCAGCAGAATCAGAACCAGCTGACCCAAAGTCAGAAAGAGACTCAGCAAGCGAAGACCCACACCCAGCAGGTAAGAACACAGCACACCTGACACAGTCATTTTGTGATGATATCTTTTAAAATGACATAAACCTGCATAAATCTGCTGGTTTTATAGCTGACATTTTATTTATTTGTAATATTTTGCATGAATGTTGCTAAAGATAACCAAAATATTCACCCCACACCCGACAGACCCACATTAACAGCCTAACTGCTTTCTAATTTAAAGGCACAGAACCAACTGAAATCTGCTCAGTCTCAAGCTCAGGCCCGTCAGAACCAGATCCAGCAGCTGCAGAGGGAGCTCCAGCAGGCTAAAGAGTCCCTTCAGCAGAACCTGGCCAATCAGAAAGAGCTCCAGCAGACCCACCAGAGCAGTCAGCAGAACCACAGCCAGGAAGTCAACAACCTCAAGACCGCTCTGAGCCAAGCAGAGAACAAAGTGAGTAGACGTTGTTCTTTTTACTGTGTGTTGGAGTTGTCAAGATACCAGATTTTTAAACTTTAATACAATACTTGATCTTTGGATATCATGGCAAAAAGAAATAAAATATCCTAGTCACACAAAAGAGGATCATCTTTTTCTTTTTTCTTTTTTTAAATTACACAGCGCTGTTACAGAAAAAGCCACTGAACAGTCTGGTTTAGCTGCAAGCCAAACTTCAGGCAGGACAATAAAGACTGAACTGAGCTGAGGTCTTGAATGAGCACTTAGATTTTTTTTTATAGCTTTGGTACTTTTGATATTATCAACAGTCCCTCCAGGATTTTGTGGTTTGTTATTGTGATTGTTGCGGCCTAAAATGGCTGATATCACAGCAGCTTTTCTAAAAAAAAAAAAAAAAAAAAAAAAAAGCAATGCACATTGTAACATTTTTGGGCATTTTTTTGCAATGAAATTGTGGGAGCAAGTGGAAATTGCAAGAGAAAGTTGTGATTTTGATTTATATAATTCATTAAATCAGAGACAACTTGTTCCAGGGCGAATAAAACCACACTATAGGTCACCTGGGGGGCACAAAGTTATAAAATAAAAGTGAACAGAGCATTGATAAATGGCAATAACAATGACAAATTTTGTGTTCTTTTCAGTACCCGTAATATAATAAAATATACAGTAAATGCAAAAAAAAATAGTGACAAAACAAAACTTAGAGTCAGTTCATTGAGATGTTCATGTCTGATGTTTGCAAAGGTGACTCGTGAGAAGTAGTGATGATTGGATCAGAGTTTGGACAAAATTGCATCGTTGCACAGATTCACGGGGTTGGTCGAATTTGCGATTTCAACGTCGTAACTTGCTGAGACTGTATAATGGACAAATTAACAGATATTGCATCGTTTTAAACATGAAGTATCAAAAAGCATCAATACTTTAAGACATCTTTACTGTGTATCTTTGAGTTTTGTTTTTCTTTTTATTAACGCTTACCTATAATTCTGCATATGCTTACAATGCATACATGCATTTAGATAGCATTTATTGTTGTCTCATACAGAATGGAAGAATTGTTTCAGGTTTGTAATGTTTTGAGTGCAGCATCTTGAGTGCACCACTCATCTGTCTAAAATGTAACTGCTGACACAAGTGCCCCTGCTATAAGTTTTAAATCAAAGTTAAGAATCAAACACATCCAACATTTCCAAATTCTGTTTATGCAAAAAAATTGTCACTAGGAGAAAAAATGTGCAATTATAACTGCAGTGACAACTATGCAAAGAAGCTCTCATTAAAAGTTCCTAAATGTACCAATGAAACTGCACAATTTCTACAAAAAGCCTGTAACATCAGAAAAGAAAGAGGTCAGTATCTGAATTTGTCTATAGGGGGCTGCTGTTGTATTAAAAACGAGGATATGCAATATGTTGCTGTGAAGATTAAGCTTTGATTCAGGGGAAAAAAAACACATTTAGTATTGTTTGGTAAAAGCAAACCTAACCTAAATTATTAAGAAGTGTATCTGTGTTTATCTCCTCACAGGTGACTGAGCTTCAAGCGCAGCTGGACAACGTGCAGAAGGTTGGGAAAAGTTTTACACCGATTATTCTTCAAACTAGAAACATCACTAAATGCACGAGTGCTGTGCAGTGATGTATGTGATAAATCAGTACTTTTAAATCAGCATTTTATAGTCTTTCTTTGTGAAGTGCTTAGATTCATCTACTTTATTGAATGTGCGTATGAAGAAGTCGCTATGAGTTCAACTTAATTAGCATTTCATTGGGGAATACATTTACTTAGATTGATTATTTCTTCCTTTATCCATCTTTCCATCCCTCCTCACTTTTTCATTCTGTTTTTATGTTTCCAGCCTCCTTCTATATTCATATTACCTGCATCATACTCTGTTTCTTTTTAAATGTATCATCATGTTATATTTCGTAACTGTTGTTATGTTATTGTACAGCACTTTGGTCAACTTGTGCTTTTTAAATGTGCCTTATAAATAAACTTGATTTATGTTTCTGCCCTACGTAATTGCTCTTCAGGCGGTTGGTGAGCGTGAAGCGGACGTCAAGCGTCTGCAGGAGCAGCTAACTGAAGCTAACCAGGCTAATGAAGCTATGCGAGCCACGCAGGCCAGCCAGAGCCAGAGTACTCAGCCAATCCAGGCAAGCGACGATAACGCCGCTGGTGACGCTAACCAGGCACTGCAAGAGGAGCTGGCAAAGCTCAGACAAGAGGTACTTCCAAATCCTGATTTCCTGAACTCTTTTTTCACCCAGCTGTTGATTTTATTAGCCCCATACATTACTTGTAATTAACAGTGCATTCTTTTGATTTGGCTTTTACCCACTGACATGAACTGTATTCTAAAATGAAAGCAAAGTATTCTGTTAAACTGCTTAAATACAGGAAAATGGATTATAAATGATTATGTTCAAAGTCTTTTTGACATTGACATTAAATGTTCAAGCAAGAACCAAATAAGAAGGCATTAAAACATTGTTAGAACAATAAATACAAGCCACATAATGTCATACATATGACAACTGTCATACGCTACAGAAGACTAAAGACAAAATCAAGTTAAGATGCATAAACAGACCATCAGTACTATTTTTCACGTCCTTTAGAATTGACTTGGTGGCATGATCAACTGTGTCAGAAACCTTAACAAATCAACGCAAAGAGCTGCTCAGAATTCTCATGCTTGCACTTGACAGTCTTAATAATGTCAGTCTCCACTCTAAGAGCCGTGGTCACAGTAGTGTGTTGTTTTTCTCCAGCTGTCTGAGGGCAAGAACAGAGAGGAGCAGCTCAGGCAGCAGATGGCTGAAAAAGAAGAGAAGACAAAGAAGGTCTTCTTGGGAGCAAAGACCAAAATCAACCAGCTAAACAGTAAGTTCCACAAGCGCTCACACACACAGGAGCTGAAGTGAAGACATGCTGACAAAGTACAGCAAACAAACAAAGAGGTTACTCTGTTAGTTTAATTTGTTACACTTCACCTCATCTGCTGCACCTCAACCTGTAGGTGCCAAAGAGCAGCTCAGTCAGGAGAATGAAGAGCTGAAACAGAATAAAGAGGAACTGGAGGTGAGAATGAACGCCCTCAAGTCTCAGTATGAAGGACGGCTTCTTCGGCTGGACAGAGAGCTGAGAGAACTGAGGGAGACACAAGCGCACTCTGAGCCCAGAGAGGAGCCACAGGACCAGAGCGGAGCTAAGGTACGAGCATCAAGTACATCAAATACAAACTGATTCAAGATAATGAGAATAAAGGTCAATGTTTCAAAAAGAGTGTTGAAAACTTACAAGAAAAAAAAAGACCAATACACACTTTATTATCACCTGTATTAGAGATTTGAGGACATTAAATTAGAATAAAACCAGCTGCATGAGGAGTGAGTTAGTAATCATATATGTGTTGAAGCAGCAGCTGGAGCACAGCAGAGTCCTGTATACCTCAAAGACATCTGAGCCAAAGAACTCAGTCATGACATCAAAAGTTCAGTGGGCTTCATGAAAATGATATGAAAGGCAACCAGAATATAAATGTTGTTTAGTCTTGTCCTTGCTCTGGTGTGGTCGTATCCCAATCAAACCAACACAGTGAAACCACCTGACAGAAACTTTATTGATGTTAAAACTTTTTTTCAAAATATTGTAACTTGTTTGAAATATTTCGATTTTATTCCCCAAATATTACATGTTTCTCTACATGTTAGCTTATTTCTCAAAATGTAGTAACTTATTTCACAGAATATTACATTGTTTTTGGAAATATATTAACTTTTCTTTTCGCACAGTATTACAACTTTTATTATCAAAATATAATAATTTTTTTCTCAATATTGAAACTTTTTTGAACATTTTATTTTCCAAATATCATGACTTTTCCTTGAACTTGTACGTCGTCCTTCAGAATTTTTTCAGCTTACAAAGCTTTTACAGCTTTCCTTCCACAAAATCTTACAACTTCTTTTGTGGAAATATGACCTTTTTTGCAAAATATGACATTTTTTTCTTGAAATATTCCAGCTTTTTTACTTTAAAATTCTGACTAAAAATATTACATTTTTCTCAAAATATTACCACTTTTTTCACAAAATATTACAGCTTTTTTTCCTGCAAAATATTGCTACCAATTTTGCAAATATTCTGACTTTTTTCACAATATATTACAACTTTTTTGGTCAAAATGTTTTTCTAAAAATATTACATCTAATTATTACTTTTTTCTCAACACGTTATTATTATTATTATTATTATTATTAGTAGTAGTAGTATTACTTAATTCTCTAAGTCAGTATCCACTGAGTTATTTCTGTTGTGTAATTGCATTACAAACCTGTGTCTGTACTAAGGTGGGGGATCAGGCCAGATCTGCAGACCAGAGACAGATCTCTTTGAAGAGTCCAGCCCAAGACAGAGGAAGGTAACTAATGAAGACACACAGATGCACAAACATCAGAAACTTTTCTAAATGGTTGTAAAAAGGCTTTTGCATTTACATTTTTCAAAGAAATGTTCATTTTTCAGTCTATGTATGTAAATGGAGAGTGAAGTATTCAGAGCCAGATTAGAATGGATCTAGAATGAGTTCTAAAACTACAAACTAAGTTGTTCACAGTAGTGTAGAACAAAAACTAATTATGCATGGAAATTGTTTGCAAAAAAACTGTTATAACAAGTTTTCACGGTTTCTCCGTCAGCTCCAGCCTGTCTGACCCTCCCACTGCCAACATCCGCCCCACTCCAAGTACTCCATCTCCCAGCAACAAGCCAACCCCCTCCACCGGTAGCAAGGCTACACCCCGCGCCAGCATCCGGCCTATGGTTACCCCGGCAACTGTCCCCATCCCAACACCTACTGCCACTGTTATGCCGACCACGCAGACTGACAGCCAAGAGGGTGAGAGCCAGAGATGGAGAGAAATGAAACATAAAAGCAGATTGTTGATTTTTTTTTTTTGTGTGTGTGTGTGTGTGTGTCTAATGTGTGATGTCTCTCCCTCTGCAGTGCTGATGAGTTCAGGAGCCTCCGTGCACTCAACCAGCTCCAGTCTGGTGAGCACACCCACATCAATAAGTCAGCCAACCAGCAGCCAGGCCACAGCTTTTGTCCAGCCCACACAGCAGGGCGCAGGCCCCAGCAACGAGGCAGAGCGACCGTCTACGTCCTCCTCTCTGATTGGAACAGGTGAGCAGGAACTTGAACCAGGTCCCAAACCAACAACAACTTAACAGAAAACATATTCACAGGGAAGACGCAAAAGGTAATTGTCCTGAAAATGTTAAATGATTTAAAAATAAGTCGGTCTTTGGCCAATACACAGTGAACGCTCTGATGGTGAAGGAGCTCAGCCAGATAAATGTAGTCTTTTTTTCACTTCCCTGTAATTTTATTCAGTTGATGCCTGACTGGATACGAGCGAAACAGTTAAATTGTGTTAACTAATATCCTGGTGTTATCCTGTGTGTGTGTGTGTGTTTGGTGTGATTAAAGCAGGTTCAAAGCGAGTCAGAGAGGAGGAGGACGATGATGAGGACAGCCGACCAGAGAGTTCACACACACCTCCGACCACTAAAAAACTACGACTAAAACCAACGATAGCACTGCAGGTAAACACAAACGCACAAAAACCAAAAGACAGCACACAAAATGTTCTCCATTCATGGTCTTTTAATTGTCTGTATATCCTTTCAGTGGCACATTGGTGTGATACTATGTTTTTGACAATGAAGACAGATAAGCTGTTAATCAAGTTTTTCATGTACGAGTTTATTCAGTTTTTTTGTTGCTGTCACAAATAGGACCTTGGCGTGGATATTAAGACAAATACAATTGAGGTCACCGATTGGTTTAAGCATTTTTTTTCTGCCTTGTTAAAATCTTTAGGTGATTTAAATTTCTGCTTATTTTAAGTATTCAAGTAATCAATTATGAGGGAAATAATTACACCAAATTTCCAGCAGAAATGAGGCATCAGCAGTGCTTAACACTACTCTGTGTCCATATATTACATCAGCTTAGAGCTCTTCTGTGGTGTCTCTGTCCACCAGCTGTCCTGTCAGCGGCACAGCACAGACAAACAAACCAGGCAGAGTAATATTAAAAATGAAATTGACAAAGATAGTTTTCAAGTAGGCTCCATAAGAATTATGCTAGAAAAAGGGCATTAATTTTATATATTGAATCAACTTCTTTATAACTGTAACTCTACTCTGTATGCCCACAGTGAAAGCCATTATTAAAGATACAGCTGAAGTCAAAACCTGAAATGGCAATCTACAGCACATTTATCTCTGTCAGGACCCCTCACGTCGAGCATAAATGTGACATTAGCCTCTAAAAGCTCAGGATGGCAGTAATGAACCATAACTGTACCATGTTGTTACACATAGAATATCCAGGTGTATGTTTGTTTTTTTGGCAGTTATCACTGTTTTATCTTTTGTTTGTGTCTTTCAGTTCACTCATTGTTAACTTATTAACTGTGCATTAACAGCTGCTGTGTAACTTGTGTTTCAGATGGAAGGTGATGAGGAGATTGAAGGAGACGAGGGAGAACAACAGGATTCACCAGACGACAGTCAGGTCAGTTACCAGTGAAAGCAACTTTGGAGAGGATCAGTATATGGAGATTTATAAAAAATGAAATAAATAAATCAATGAATTATTTAAATTTTTATAGACAGCCAATGGTATAGGGCTGGATGATGTCTACCAAATTTCTGTATGACAGTGTCCACAGTTAATCCTCAAAGTGAACAATATCGCTGGGTCTGAAACGGTATTCGACTTGTTTAAGAAGAAAATAATGAACAAACATGGAGACATAGTCAAAATGGAACATGAGTAATAACTCTGAGGGGAAACACTACCTCAAATACAGAAGGCTTTTAAATCACAATGTTAGCAACGATAGCATCGTCCATCGGCCAACCCTACTATAGTAGTCACCATTCCATAGTCTTGGTTCAGTGTAGCTGTAGACAGTCACTGCTAATCCTCTCTTTAAAATACTTAAAAGTGCAGAAAGCAAAGACAGTTGATAATCAATTATCTTACCAACCTGTAATTAGCCAAAGTCTCTTCATGGGCTAGATTTTAAAGCCTGAAAATTAGGGCCAAGAGGAGGAGCAAAAGTCTTGTTTCCTCTCAGACCACTTGAATTAAAATATGCTTAAATGTTATGGATTTTTTTTCCCATATACACCAAATATAAACTGCTTACATCATCTTTAATATTGTGTGTGTGTGTGTGTTTGTGTTTGGGGTGCAGGAGCTTCCAGAGGAGAGTTTCCCCGTCTTAGCTGCAGATGACGAGGACATTGAAGATGAGGGCGTGTCCCAGTCTGTCCCCTCGGATCAGATGTGCTCTCAGGGCTCTACTATCATCCGGGACGTCATCGTGATTGAGACGGACAGTGACAGCCGCGAGAGCAGAGAGGGGGAGGAGAAGCAGGAGGACGACGGTGAAGAGGAAGAAGAAGAGGAGGAGGAGGAGGAAGACGAGGAGGTGCTGTTCTGTTTCTGAACTCGTCAAAATGTTTTTTAACTTTAATTTTATTGTCTGGAGTAAATAAGCCAGCTGCTTGTTTGTGCCTCAGTATAAGGAGGAAGAGGAGGAGGATGAAGATGAGGATGATGCTGGTGACGGCAGGATGAGAGGAGGAGAAGAGAGCAATGAGGAGAGCAGGGAGGCAGACGAGGAAGGAGGGGAGGAGGAGCCGTCAGAAGCCCCCACCGCCGAGGAGAACGTGTGCGGAGCGTCATCGGACTCCCAGCGTCCCTCTGAGCTGTCGCACAGCAGTGAGCAGCCCCTCACTCTCGTCTCTGATTGGTCTGATCAGTCCTCGCGTTGAATTAAAACTAACACGACTCCCTCCTCTCTTCCAGGTGAAGGCAGCAGTGCCACATCAGAGTCCGACGCCCCCAGAGACACCGTCCACCTCACCCCGACCCCCTCCTCCTCCTCTGTTCCCTCCCCCTCCTCCTCCCTCTCCTCCCTCACACCCCGTCTTCCCCACCCACGCAGGCCCCCTCACCCACTCCCACCACGGCTTTACATCCAACCCCCGGCTCCTGAGCTGGGACCCCCGCACACACAGGTACACACAAACAAACAGCTTGATCAAATTGAATAAAAAAAACTATGATTTTTGGGCGCAAGTTGACTTCAGATTCACAGACAAGACATAACATTTAGGTTCTTTCCAAACATCCAGCTAGTAGACTGTTACTCCAGTCATCAGGAACAGTTGCCAGGTTGTTTGTGGGACAGTGTCTTTAACCTTTGCTGACGACATCTTAGCTTTCCTCACTCTCAGGTGTGCCTAAAGTATGGATTATGAGCATTTTTTTAACCTCTTCCACTCCTCCCTCCTCTACCATAAACCCATTTTTGTCATTTTTTGGAGAGAAGGATTTATTTGAGCTGTAGCTCAGCACTGTGTGACAAGTTTTATAGTGAATCTGTAAGAACCATTATATTTTCTTAAGGCACTTTTCAGAATTTGAAATCATATAAGAGCCTACAAAATTATGATTTAAGTATATGATGGCCATTTCCATGCTTTATCACGTCAAGTTGTTGCAGCAATTTTTGGGTTGATACCATTTATATACCTTATACGGACTTTTACTGTGAAGAATTTAAGGAAATAGGTTTAATCACCGCTTTACAGCCACTTCACTTGAGCCTCCTCAAGCTCATCTTCAGTTAAAGACACACCTTCAAGCAGGTAGCCCTGTTGTAATGGAAATGCGGAGTCAAACCAAGTCAAGCCAGGCCAGCTATGTGTGTGGAAAAGTGGTACAGGTCTCTAGTTTGTGGTCGTGAAGTTTCATGAGGCTGTGATTATACTAGAGGTCACTATAGGTCATTTCATATCATGAGGTCAAATTTAAAAACTGGTCTCACTACAATGAAATGGCTACTGTGGGGACCAACACTGAACACTAATACAACTGGATTCATTGAAGCCACAAGAGTCTCAGCTTTCTAGTCAGACCCAGTATATACAATCCCAGTACTGTTTATGGACCCCAGTGTGCAGGAATATTCAAATAGACTAGAGGCAAAAACAGCACATTTATACTGTATGCAACAAACTGCATGGGGTTAGCATGCGTGCATGTCTGTAAAGGGTACCCATAGAACCCAGTTTCAGTTTCATTCAGATATCTGGAGGTGAGGGGTCATGGGACCCCTTTGAAAATGGCCTTTGGACCTTTTATGTAGCCAACTTCCTGACAAGCTAGCATGAAATGGTACCAACGGATTCTTTAGGTCTTCCAGTGCTGTATGATACCAGTGTCCTCATCTGGCTTTAAAACAGTGCCCGCTTCGAAAGAGAGTAATGTCAGTGTGCAGAGTTAAAAAGGTTTGGCATTGAGATCACTACCTTGAATATGTCTTGAAAAATGATTTGCTGAATAAATTCCGACAGTGATGACGTGTGTTTGTTAATCAGAGACAGCCCTCGCAACTGCGCAGACCATCAGTAGGACGCGGACCTCAACTGACCCCTGGAATAGGCAGCATGGTAAGAGACGGAGTGTTGAGGAACTGATTTATATTTACTTTATATGTTAATGATGTTTAGCATAAGCTGTGTATATTAAGCATGTGAAGTCAGTCTGTATCTGTACTGAGAGAGTGTGTTTGTGTTTCAGCAACATTTCTTTGATGACGACGACAGAATGGTTCCCAGTACTCCCACTCTGGTGGTCCCACACCGCACTGATGGCTTTGCTGAGGCTATACAGTAAGATACAAGGCCACTTATTTATCATGTACAAGGTTGTAAAATGAGATTTCAGTGTAGTTCCCTGTTTGATTGGTCAAAAACCAATATAAGAGACCTGCTCACACACACAGAAGTCAAAACATCTGATTTGGAAACTGATGTAACCTGTCTCTGTCCGTCTCTTGTCGCAGTTCTCCTCAGGTAGCAGGTCTGTCCACCAGGTTCAGGTTTGGACCTCCAGAGGACCTGCTGCCTCAGACATCAGCCTCGCACTCTGACCTGGGACAGCTGGCCTCTCAAGGAGGTATTACACACACACCAACACACATGAATCAAAACTCAAACGGTTACATGTTCATTCATTTTAAACACCTCGTCCCACTGTGTGTGTAGGTCTGGGGATGTACGAGTCTCCTCTGTTCCTGGCAGCTCATGACGAAGACGGAGGAGGGAGGAGTGTCCCCACCACACCTTTACAAGTGGCTGCACCAGGTAGGACACACACACAAACACACACACACACACTACACATCAACATGAATCAGTTTGAACTCTGAGTGTTAAATCTTGTTCCCTCTGTCTCTCTCTCTCTCTGTCAGTGACGGTCTTCACAGAGTCTCTGCCCTCAGACAGCGCCGACAACATGGCATCCCAGTCGGTTCCCATGGTAACCGCCTCCACCGGGATGGCCTCTGCTGCAGATGATGGAGATGAAGTCTTCATGGAGCAGGAAGGAGAGGGGTGAGTGATTTCACCCTGAGGCCTGATGTGTCTCAAAACAAATGAGTCAGACAGTAAAACTTCTGAAGGCAACTAAATCTGTGGTTTTCATATGAGAGAACAAAAGATTTTACAAAGAGGTTTGAATTCACTGATTGTGAGAGTAAATGACGAACACATCTCTTTTCCTAATCGTCAGGTGTATTTGTGATTAAAAAGAGTTTCTATCATTTGACTGTAATCAGAAGGTTCCACACAAGTGTCTTAATCTTTCTTTAGGCCGAAGCTTCATTTAAAACTCGTTTGTGTTTTCCAGTCCTAGTATTGAATCGTCTCTGGAGAGCCAAACAGACATGGAGTCCACGGGACAGCAGAGTGATGATGCATCACTGCCATCTACCAGCCAAGACCCTGGTAACTTATTCTGTTTACTGACCATCATTTAAACCCAGACAGCCTGAATTTCACCATGAATCTCATGTTTTCTTCCATGTAAACAGAACTTCAGTGGCTTCAGTCACACGGCTGTGTAGCCTTTCACATTCTGACATGCCTTTCATGGACTTAACGGTCTGGAATTAAATAGGGATGAAGCTAACCTGTATTTTAATGATTGATGAATCTGCAGGTTATTTCACACTAACTGACCAACAGTCTGAAACCCAAAAATGAAGTTTACATCATATAACACAAAGCAGCAAGTCCTTGTATTCAAAAAGCTGAAGCCAGCAAATGTTCAATGTAATATCAGAATAGTTGCTGATTAATTTTCTGTCAACTAATACTTTAAGCTCTAGGATGAAAACATGCATTGCTATTCAACTCTGATTTAGATCAAAGGAACACTTTGTACATCAAGTCTTTTTGCAGCTCTGATTTAGATGCAATAACCATAAATATAAGATAGTTATAAAGTAATTAGCAATTAGTAGAACATTTAGTTTCAATAGACGGTCACACACCATTATTATACAACTAACAATGAGATTGAATCATGCTACATAGATGCATTTCAGTCCTATTCATGAAACCTATTTAGTTCAAGCTTCAGAGGTGTAATCTTCAGCATTTTCCAGACTTAAATGGTTCACAGACCTATTTTTATTGGGTCGTCAATTAGCAGAGCAAAGTGCAAACCATACAGCAGTTCTTCATTTGAAGCAGGCTCGTCTTAAAGGCAGCCATTTATTTCCACTTCGCTCTACTTGATAAGTGTTAATTGGTCATATTGTAGCAGGTAGTGCAGAATGAGAGACAGAAGTTCTTAGTAATATGTAACCCATTCATCACAGAGGACAAAAACTAAACTATAGTAATAAAATACAACTGAAACATCCACCTCACTAATGGTTCAAACTGTAAATATGACAGTAGGGTCACCAACATGAACCACTAAACACTAACAAAAAGTAACATTTGCATGCTGGAACATAAAACAGCAACTTAAACTACTTAGTCTAGGCATGATGGGAAATGTGGACCATCACTCAATATTTTAGTACACAGCCTTGTTATGTTTCACTCAACATCCTGTATCCATTTCAAATTAAAAGCCCTCTAGCATTTCAGTGGACAGTGCAAGTTTGTTTGTCATTTTATATACACTTAAAATTAATGGTTTGTTCTGCGCTTTATGAGTTTATAAATGTAGATGTCATAGCAATTCATGATTTATTTTTCTAAGTTTGGGTCCTGGGCAGATACCTCGATACTCTTGTTGGGGTCTTGAGCTGAAAAAGTTTGTTTGTTAGTACATCCATGGAGGAGATTAACAGGTAGTCATATGAGCCTTTATAAACTTAATCTCTCCAAACATTCACTTAAAAAGTCAGGTCTGTTTATTGCCAGTCGGCAGAACAGATACCTATCTTGACAACTGGACTTTCATCACAACTAGACGAATCCTTTTATGTTTTTATAGCTAATCTTCCCACATGGACATGTCAGAGGAAGTTTCAGCCCGTCTCTGATATGCTCAAACAATCCTACTGAATCCCTCAGCTCAGAATTAGTCATATTTGGGTTCAGCTGGATCTCTTTGTCCTGGATGATATTGCAGATATAAAGTACTTCTTTCTGTTCTTTATGTATAGAATGCCTCCAGACTCTGTTGTTCTGTCACTGAAGGTCTTAAAATCTGCTCTCCCCTGCTCATCTCTGGCTTTATTCCTACTGTAGACACCAGCAGTGTTCCTCAGCGGCGCACAGTGAGCAGTCAGCCTCTGATCAGCAGCCTGTCAGGCAGAGGAACCAGAGGAGGGAGGGGGGAGGCCAGGACGCTACTGAGCCGCAGAGGTAACACACTACAACAGTGCTGGAGAACTGAAGATTATCACCACACACACAGAGAACACACTCCAGTCCATCAAAGATTAATGATGAAGCATTTTATTGAAGTGCATCAAGCAGAGAGCAGCATACACATGGACACAGAATATCATCAACAGGGATGATGTGGGATCAGATGGATCATCACTTTCATTAACTACAAATTGTCTGTTTTCAGGAAATTTCTCTCGAGGAGGAAGGGGAGGAGCCATGGGCAGAGGGGGCTTGGCCTAATGATGATGTCTCGTCTCACCCAACAAGGAAATAAAAGTTCACAGATGATGTTTTCTTCAATTTTCGAGACATTCAGTATACCAATAAATATTCTGACTGATCAGAAATCAATAATCACACTATTACTGGAGAGGTCTGACAGCTGTGTGCGTGCGTGACTCTTTCTCTGACATATAAGGTCACATTGTTTGAAATCCAGCAGGTTTTTAGGTGTTTTGTAATTTAGTTTCACATGTTTTCATGAGAGCAATCCTGGGTTTGTATTGTTAGTATCTTTATTTTGCTCTGTCTTTGCGCTGTTAATACACTTGTTTTAATAATAAAGTTGAATAATGATAGCAGCGATATCATGCGTTTCTTTTAATACATATAATCAGTGTGGGAGTCCAATGAGAGGGCCAGACGCCGCTGAGCAATCACACTTAACATGACTGCCAAATTCCAACCATCTGAATTTTAGGCCTTAAAATGTCTTAAATACCCTTTTGACAGGTCTAATATATGATGACGTTAACATCATCAACATAACATCTCTTCTATAAAGTTGCTCTAACTTTAGATTTGGGTTTAAGACTGATGACATTAACTTTGGCTCTGAGAACTTGTGTTTATTTTGTTGACTGGACAAATTAATAGTAAAAATATTTGACAGTGCAGTCGATAATGAAAATAATCATTAATTTACAGCCCTAGGTGTAATGGATGACACTTTTTAGACTTTGACAAATAAAAGGTCATCTTGAGCTTCATAAATTTCCCTTTCTTCAAAATGAATAAATTCTTCTCACTATGCAACCATATGAATGAAATAAAGGTTTTTACTCCAGTAGAAGCTACCACTAGTATGTCTTTCGCATTTGGATTTTTTATAGAAAGGTGAAGGGTGAGGCTGTTAAAATTTAAATCTTATGAATGTATTAAAAAGATAACAAATTGCAGCACTTGAGAGGAAATGCAGAAAATACCAGAAGAACGGGGCCCCGGTCTCCTTTTCAGGATGTTCTTATGGACAGCGCAGCCAGACTGTGATGGAGTTGGCTGGGGCTGGGGATGGGGCCGGGTTGGGAGGGTTAGCGTTCTGAGCTGCCATGTTGGCAGCGCTGGTTGCCGTGGCAGCAGGGTTGATGAGGCGTAGGGGTGCGAAGACTGCAGACGGGTCAGGTTTGGCCAGCACCGGCAGGTTTCCTGAAATCTGTATGTTGAAGTAGAGAGCTGCGGAGGAGACAGGACATGATGTCAGGACACGCTGTCAAACATATGGAGGATCTCAAGCATGATGGAAATGGTGATGAAGATTTTCATTAGTTACTTACTAACTGTACAATAAAAATTGGCATTTATTTATTTATATATGAATTCATAAATTAATAGACTAAATTACAAAAGTCCTTCAGTTTTTGATATTTCAAAGGGTGATAAAACTGCAAACTATGAGCAAAGTTAGTTAAAGAAGATTTTTTTAATCACTGGATTCACAAAGTGAATTAAAAATACAGACATTAATTAGGCATTAAAACGGGCAATTTCCGTCCCAATTTGTATTTCCATTTCCTGTTTTTCCTATTAGCAATTTGATTTGTGTCACCATTTAACATCTTTAGTCTGATACAAATTAATTAGTGAATTCATTTAAATAGTTAAATTAAATTAATCCATGTTTTTATTGTACAATTAGTCACTAATCAAATGCTTTATCACTATTTCTGTGTCCTCCATACAATCAGACTAATCACATACAAGTCAATATTTGGAAAAGCCTCAAAAGTATTAAAACACTGAACTGCAATGAAACGCAGGAGAAATGCAGGGTATATCTGGTTCACAGTCAACATGCTAAACTGCAAATGACATGACAATGACATGACATTTTTCTCTCAGTGAAGTTAAGCCAGCAGTTTTCAATCCTGCTGCTTTCTAATGAGAAGAAAGAGAATGCACTGTGGGTGATTCTTACGTCCAGAGAAGACGTAGTGCTCGTATTGGCCGCTCGTCTGAGGGCTGGGCATGGACAGAGCAGAGGTGACCGGGGTGGGGAATCCCTTCAGAGACACTTTGATGTTGATTTCTCCACTTAGAAGAACTTCTGCATGGAACAGAGAAATAAAAGAAGCTGTTAAAGTATATTTAAAAAGTAAGAAGGCCACTTTGATCATTATTTCATTAATTTAATTAAGCAAACTGAAGGTTTTATGTCATGATTTTAACACCTTTTGCAAACTAACTGCCCATTAAGACAAAAAAATTATTCTAATAATACTCTTAAGTGATTGGTTAGTGGTGAGGACCAAGCTGTTGTAGTGGGTTGGTGCCTACCAGGTCCCAGTGCCACAACTTACAGTGAAATTTTCTCTTCAAGGGATAGTTCAGATTATTTGAAATGTGGTTGTTGAGGTACATGATGATAGTCAGTGTATTACCAACAGTAGAGGTCGACACGCCCCCAATTTGGAGAAGCAGCAGGAATACTGGAGTAGGAAGCTAAACTATGTGCTGCTGAAAAATGTGCTTGCAATATTTAGAATATTTTCATGGCTTTAACTTGCTGTCAGACAGCCTTTTCTGACAGGGAATCGCTGTTATATAAGCCAAGTATCACTGTCTCCAAAGCAACCAAATTCCTTTGGCATTTTACCTCACAGAACACGGGAATTGTTGGTTTTCTGCCGCCTGGATCTGTTAGACTGTTTGTGTTATTGTGCGACTTCTTTGTTTTAAAAAGTTGGTTTGAGTTCGCTGTAGTCACACAATAACAGAAACAAACTATCAGATCAAGGCAGAGGAAGACCAGCATCTCTTGTATTCTGCAAGGTAAAATGACTGAAGTCTGGTCCTTTGGACAGAGCAATATTTGACTTCTATAATGGCAGTTTCCTGTGAGGAAAAGCTGTCTAATGGCAGAGTAAAGTGGTGAAATTACTATAAATGTAGCATACCCTTAAACTGATGTTGATTCTTTTTAGGTGTCTAATATACGTTTTGTTGCTGACCCTGTCCACAGCAGTATATTGCTCAGCTTCCTACACCGGTACTCCTGCTGCTTCTCCAAGCTGGGGGCATCCTCCATCTACTGTAGGTACAGTAATACACTGATAGTGGAGAAGTACCTCATATAACCCTACTTCAAAAATATCTATCTATATAACTATCCCTTTAACCAATTTCTTGAGTTTTTAAAGGTACAATCCAACATTTTGGGGAAAATATTAGGATACTAACCAGCCTGACGAGCTAAACGCATCTGAGAGGCGCTTGTCAACATCTTACTGCAGGATGGAGTGTTGCTTGATGGGAAGGTGAACCTCTGCATGATGTCTCCTAAAGCACAAAACAAGGAGAGTTACCACTAGTCACGGACAGGAACTTGTATTTTTGCGTGGCAAAGTGATTGTGCCTCTGTGTCTCCCTGTTGCTCAGTTTCTTTGTGTCCTCCTGTTCTGTGTTCCTCACCGTTCTTAAAGAAGAAGACAGTCTCTGGTCTGGTCCTGGTGGCCGGTACAGCCAGTGCAGCATTGATGCCTCCTGTCAGACCTGGGAACTCAGAGACCAGAGGTTTGGGGTAGCCCGGCTCCATCATCATGTTCCCATCAAGACGCCAGTACTGGTCTCCCTGGAGCGATGACAAAGAGGCTGGTAAGGTTGGTGGGTGTAGTCCAGTAGTAAAAAAAAAAAAGTTCCTACATGTAACTGCTCAGTGTACCTTTTTGTTTTTTGGCATTTTGAACACTACACCAAAACTATCTAGAGCCTATAGCAGCCAGTGTACGCCGGGTGGTATGCAAACTCCCTCTAGTGGTATGTGGAGGAATGTCAGAAACATTTTTTTTCTAATGAAATAAATTAATTTAAAAACAGAATCTATCAAAATACTACTAAAACTAAGTTCAGTGTAATTTAAAGTGAGTTTTCTGTCAAAACAGAATAGGGTAGGTTAAGTGGCATAGGCCTATGCCACCATATTTTTAACTTTGGGTCATTATGATGGTACTTGGAGATCTCAATATTTTTTGAGGTGGGACACGGTGTTTAAGAGTTTGAGAAACACTGATCAGGAGAAAAAAATTGGGACTGCTGTTGTGCATGTTGGCTCACTGGAAAGGCTCCGCTACACTAAATGGTACAGGACCTTGATTAATATCATTGTTAACACCTGTGTTTATCCTACTATTTCATGTTAATATGGCTGCGGTGGAAAAAGTCTATAGTTACAACAGTACCCAGGATTTTATTAGTAGTACAAAATGACAAATAAGCAGGCTGAGTTACTACAGTAACAGAAGTGACACAGTGGTCATAGTTGTGGTGACAGCAGCAGAAATAAAATATTATATTCATACCTTGATGAGATAGATGTTTCCGTGGCAGTTGCAGCGTGTGAAGACAGTGTCGATGGGAGAGGGGACACCCAGAGTGTCTGTGATGCTCTGTGGACGACCAACCAAGCGAGTGGCGGGGTCCACTGACCAGAACATATCACCTGAAACACACGCATAGCAGCGTGAACGAACCACACCACATTAACATACAAAGATCACACAAAGATCACAAACATACGTACGTATATACAAATATATCAACACTATATTGACATTATAGACTTAAATGTGTTGTTCTTCTCAGAAACTTGCCAAGGACAAACTTTAATACATGTAGAAACAATTCAACATTTATCCATGACGGCAGCTGGACATCACCGCTAGCAACAACACACAGCAACACACACTGATGCTGACCTTTAAATATCAGGATGGTCCCATTGATGAGAGCTGTCAGTCCATTGATGGGAGAGTTACTGCACAGGTCCACATCAGCAAGGAGTCCTACACACACACACACACAAAAATTTATCTTACACACCAGTAAGTAAATATTCAACAATAATATTTGTATAAGTAAAACACAAGAGACTGAAGTTGGTCCAAATAGGACATTTACATAGACAAGATGACCATTTGTCCTACCTGTCCCTGGTCCCTCAGACCATGCCTCCACCCCAGAGAGACCCAGGGCCTGTGCTACGTCCTGCAGGGTGCTGGGCCTGGAGCCTGCTGAACCACTGACACCTGAGAACAAAAACACAAACGTTTTTGTGTGGTCAAATTTAATAAATCAAGTTAACATCTTTGTATGATACAATAAAAAAAAAAAAAGAAAGAAAAACATAATGTACGATTATTAAGAATTCAGCCCAGTTATATTCAAAATGAGATTGAAATAAACAATCTGTTTGATGAACCTTGGCTTGGCCCAGATGGAGCCGCCCCTGCAGGTGACACCACCAGGTGGACGTTGACATTTCCACCAGCAGCTCCAGGACCGAAGGGACTAACAGGACCACCGCTGCCCAGAGATGGAGCGCTGTAGGTGGGCAGGGAGGAGCCATGTGCTAGTGAGTCTGGAGCTCCACCGTAAGAGGGAGACCTGGACATCGGCTGCAGACCTGCAGGGACGTTACTCACACCTACAGAGAGGAGGAGGGTTTTAAACTGTTTTATCTTTTGAGTTTAAAAAAATGGAATTTAAAAATAAGAAATAGAGAAATATTTCAAACCACGGTGTAGTGGATTGGTTGGTACAGCTGGAGGGGCGAAGGAGCCGGCAGCCATTGGGTTGAGGTCAAAGGCACCCTTCGCTACATAAAACACACAAATTCACATCACCATGCTATACCCGCATTAATCATCATCAATAAATCATACAGAAACACATTCACAGAGTTATGTTTTGTAGGTTTGGTACAATTAATCAGTCCCTCCAGGAAGTTGTGATGTTGCGATCACAACAATTAACAATCAATGCACACAATCCAATCTAATTACAAATTTGACTCATTGTCATAGTCCCACAAACCACATCAGTGGTTATAATGCTGTGTGGATACTGTGAACGTTATCACCAGAACAACATCTACCTGTGTACCGCTCCTCACTCTCGCTGTTGGACTTTTTCTTGCTCTTGCTCAATTTACGTTTTCCTGAGGAGGAGGAGGAGAGGAGGAGGAGGAGAAAGATGTCAGACTGATGAAGACTGTGAGGACACACCTGTTACCCAACATCCAGTGGTGGAGAGAGTACTGAAAATGTCTATGCAAGTACTGTTACATTACTAAAATATTACTCAATTAACAAGTATAAGTACTGGTGTAAAAAAAAAAAGTCCTTAAGTAAAAGTACAAAGTATTCTTCTAAAAAAAAACTACTCAGAGTATTAGTTACTTTGATGTTCAATGCATTATCAATAGCAGCAGTCAAAGAGGTTTCTGTTTTTCTAAATTTTCTGTCTAAATTACACACTCACCTCTCCAAGGTTGGAGATTTTGTGCGTGAACCTTAACCAGTGAAAAATCTAAAAACTGATTCATCATTTTTTTAAAATTAGATACAGAACACATTTAATTTTTGTTGTTGTTTCTTCTTAATTTAATTTTTTTCTGTTTTTTGTTTTTTTTTTCCAGTTCTGGACTATTGATTAATACATTTTTAATTGGTTACATTCTTAATCGATTGATGATTAATCAATAACATCCTTACTCCAAGACGGTGCCTCTGCACTGTTTTGTTTGTCGTTCATATGTCCTGGTTTTCATTGGCTCATTTGCAATCAGATCAACTTACTGGCTGCAAAAATGCAGATGAAGGGTTTGGATATTAATTCAAATTGTACTCAGTTACTCAGTTATGACTTTAAAAGTAACTAAGTACATTACATAGTACCCAGAACAACTACTTAATTACGGTAACTTGAATATTGTAATTAGTTTCTTCCAGCCCTGTCAACATCAGTTTATAAGTATTCAAAAAGGAACAGAAAGGATTGGACAAGCAGCTACTCAAAAGTTACAAATTGTTTCAATCTTGCATGAAGAGCGTAAATTTTAAAAACACATTTCAGGTCAGAGTGCAAGCATTTCATGTTACCTCTTAGTACATGTGTTTCTGCACAAATTGAGCATATTAAAAAAAAAATTTGCGTCTTTGCATTTATATCAGGTTCAGTAACAACACGTTTTAGGTTAGTTAGCTGTTGTTGATGGTTTCTAACCTGAAGCTGTAGCCCTCACAGCTTGGAAAGTCCTGAGGTTTGAAACTGACACGCTGGCATCTGTGGACATGAAGACAAGGTGTAAAAAAAAAACACAAGTTAAGTCAGGTTATCTTGTCCACAGGCTTCAATTCAACGTCTTTAAACTACAACTGTGTGTGTGTGTTGTCATGTCACAGTGGACCACTATGTGTAATTGTGTTGTTGTAGCTGTGATGATGGCCCTTACCACAGTGTCGCTGGTAGTCATGACAACAGGTGTTGTATTGGACGCACTGTGGGTCACACTCACACAGCAGGCCGCGCCTGAACGTCTCACCACAGCGACCCTGACAGGACTGAACTGAGAACAGCAGCCAGACAAACAGAACATCATCAGCACAGCAGAGCACATGTTGCTTTCAACTGCTCAAAAGCAGTTCAGTGGCTAATGTATTAGGAAATAATTGTCGGTTACACACACAGGAGACAAGAAGCAACATTTGCATTCAGTTTGAGTCAGGTTGCTGCCCTTTTTCAGCTGTTGAAGTTGTGTAGAGTCTAATCAGAACCGTTTTGCTAAAAGTAGCTGACTTTTGTTGCTGGAAATCACGTTATTGAGGGGAGTGAGACTGAACCAAACCAACATGTGCCATAAAACCACGAGCACCGAGAATCTGAAGAGTTACAAACAAACAAAAAGCAAGCAAAAAGGATGCTAAAAAGTTCTATAGAAGCTAAAACAACAACCTTAAGCTAACGCGATTTGAAAAACAAAACATAAAATGGTTTATAAAAATGAAAAACAAGCTAAAGAGATGATAAAAAAAAGTTCCATAAGCTAATTAAAAGGCTAAAAATCTTAAAAGAAATTATATACTATTTCCCAGATGTGTGCAACAGGTTTTTGCGTGGAAGACATTTTGATATGACACATAAGGAAAATGGGTAAATGGGTAAACATGGGTAAATAATAAAATGAATGATGGCTGAATTCCACTTTCACACTGTGACTTAGCTTGGACACTTGAACTGAACGCAGTCCTTGTGAAAGCAGGCATTGTTAATGTTATTATAACACCATTAAGTCAAAATGTCTGCTGTGAAAATGGTCCATCAAAAGTCCTGTTCTCTGTCTCATTGTCTCTGTGTCTCTGTGTGAGCGTCTTACTGGTGGTGCAGACAGCCTGAAAGTCCTGGCAGCACTCGTTATGTTGCTGGCAGTGGGAGTCACAGGTACACTGCTGTCCTCTGGTGAAAACCTCTCCACAGCGACCCACACAGCTGCCTGAGGAGACACAACATGTGTGTGTGGAACTTCAGTGATCCTCTCATTCATAACACATTATAAGTATTTATGGAGACATCACATTACTGGAAGGTATTTTCGAGTGAACTGCAAGACATCCCAAGATATCACGAGTACAATAGCTCATTTCTTTAGACATTTCAAGCTGCGTTAGGCGTGTTACTTGATAATGTAAGGCATAAGATTATTATTTTAACATAAGGTATTATATCTGCATTATGAGCAATCAGAATTTGACTGCAAGGTATTAAAAGTGGAAATCATGGGTAAAATATCACCAGGAGCATTAGTAGATATTTAAAACCATACGAGGTGCTGAAGCCAGATCATACCATTTATACTGGGAATATTATTGGACATCATGAGAAAAATAGTTCTAATATTATATTATTAGAGGCATTATAAGACATTCTAAAGTAGCCCTACAGGTGCACTAAAAGGCATTAGAAAGGTATACAAAGGTAGATTAATAATTTACCATAATTTTGGTACCACAAAGTGCCATACTATAGATTTTAGGCTATAGATTTTAATACCAAAAACTCACAGTAGAATAACCAAGATATAAAGTCCACAATATGATTTTTATCACAAAATCAAAAAACAAAGAAAAATTACAACTTGAAAAAAATAATCAATCTGATGTGTACGGCATTTTTGTTGGTATAAAATTAGATTTACCTTTTAACTTAAAGTTCTTCTGCTACCTTTATTTAATATATTTTTCTATCTTTTTTTTTTAAAGATTATTGATACCAACACTCTTAATTCCATTTTTTGGTGAAAATATGTTATTAAAAGATTTATATATGTGTGACATATATGTAATTTATGGAATGTTTTTGGTTTGTTTAAATTTTTTTAATGTCTAAACTTGCTGTGTCAGAAAACAGCCTTGTCCCAGTCAAGAATTCACAACTTTAAATAATTTAAAAATGTGTTAAAAGTCTTCAAAATCTAAAACTAACAATACCTACTGACAACACAGGTGTAAAAATGTGCTGTTTAAATCAGCTTTGTTGTCCCAGATTTCTGTCAACTCTGTCAATTTTAACAAAAATATGATTTAATCTGACATAAAAAGGTTTGGTTATACCCTAAGGATGTCTCAACTCCAGGTTTAAAAAAGGCAGAATACTGCTCAAGCACTGGTAAACTTTCTATTTTTGACAAATTGATAAGATAATATTGCTGTCAGATGTGTCTCAACCATAACATTTCAACTCTGTAGTCCTTCTAACTCAAAGCTAAATAAGAATTATGGTTTAAAAATGTGTATTTTAATTAGCATTAAGAGACTCTGAGACACTTTAAAAAATAAAATGGCTGCTCACTACGACTACGCTGTGAAACGAAAAGATGTGACATTTTGTCAAATCTGTAGGATGTCAACTCTGTCAGATTTTGCATCTGACAGAGTTGACATCTACATTGATAAAAAAAAAATGAAATCACTGGTTGATTGGTCCTTTACAAGGTTTAATAGCCAAGAGTTTGATCTTTTAAAATATATTTTCCAGCATAATTGAAGAGTAAAAATCAAAACCCTCAAAATACAGTTTTGTCCCAGTTCTTAAGAATGATGTACAATTGCAAAAAAATGCAGCAGTCAATAGCAGTCCTTTTAAAAGTAATAATAATAAAATAAAATAATTAACCATGTATTATCATGACATATGTGGCCAAAGACATATATATTGCCATATCGCAATATTTGGTTAAGTGTTACATCCCTAATAAGTTTGGATTTTAAAAAAATGTAGATAAAATACATGTTGTCAGTGTGTACAGTACCTGGTCCAGCAGCAGCAGTGAAGGTCACAGCAAGGCCGAGCAACAGAAGCCACAGTGACATCTTCATCGTCATCCTCATCATCATCTTCATCCAACACTCTTCTTGAACAGAATCTGAGCCGAACAACAGCTGTGGTAGACACAAAAGAGCGTGAAAGAGAGAGACACTGCTGCAGTGATATTAAAGAGAGTGAGAGAATGAGTTGTTACCTTCTCAGTGTGTCACCTCTTCTCGTCTTCTCCCAATCTGTCCGTCTGTCCGTCTTATATATGAGACAGAGGCACTGACACAGGACACTTTTAATTAGCATCATACACACACAAACACACTCATACTACACCCACAGACTAATTAAAAACCACCAAGACATATTTAAACGTCCTACACTGACGGTAAATGAGCTCCTACACACTGTAATCCCACCAGAGATGGAAAGTAACTAATTACAAATTACTCCAGTTACTTTAATGATTTATATTATATCAGTGCAACAGAGTCTGGCTTTGTATTCTTTTTATAATGTTTATAATCTTTTACATTTTATGTGTTCAGTGCAGACACTTCATTATCATGTACCACTACTCTAAATCAACACAAATCTCCCCACTGATACCCCTGGGAACAGATATGATGGTACTTCAGAGTTTTTTTCCATTTGTGAGGTCTGTGGCTTGGTTCACATGGGACTCACTCCTACCTGTTCCCTTTTGACAACATTTTCCATTCCGGCCAGCTTGAGGAATGAGGTGTTGGAGCCAGCCACAGCTGATGTCATGTGGTTTTGACAATTTTGCGGTGGACTTTCAATTGTTCAGCTCAGTCCGAGGGTCATAAAACATGTCTACATGTGGGATGAGGGGACAGAGCCAAAGAGAGGAAATGAATGAGAGGGGTCAATCTGGTGAGTCTCATACTTCAGTTTGATGTGGATGGACTATAATATACTTTTATTCTATTTATTATATACTTGATGTTTTTCTCAAAATCAGTTTCAATATATGCAACTTAGATGCTTCAAAGGTTACAATCCATCATATAAAAATATTTGGTAACAGTTTATTTGAAAGGGTGTGCATAAGACTGTCATTACACTGTCATAACCATGCCAGGACACCTGTCATGACCAAGTCTTTGTCATGACAATTTGACACTGATCAAGTCAATTATGTCTTTGTTATGACAACTTGACATTGCCCAAGACAATATAATTTATTAATGTCTTTGTTATGACAACTTGACATTATCAAACTTAAAGACACTGTTAAGCTTTATGTTTTAACATCAAACTGTGGTTCAAATGTGGTTGGTTTTGTTACCGGCCATCATGAGACCATTTTGTGTGAGTCATGAATATTTCCCTTGACTTCAAGTGAAGTACATTTTTGACTTGTCATAAAGATGTCATTAAGTGTTATAAGGCCAGGTGGTGACAGAGTACAGTAGCAAGGTGATTTAGCTTACAGAGTTACCTGATGGACGTGTCTGAGGAGCCAATCGCAGCTAGAAAACCACCTCAGTGCTGTATTCCCTGCATCTAAACTGAAAAGTTAAGGGCCGTTCATGCCAAGAATGATAACTAAAATAATAATTATAATATATTGTTTTAAAAATAGTTCTAACTCAAGTGGATGGTAGAGTTTGGACTGCAGCTGTGTAGTTGTGGGGGAGACCCTGCGAGCCACTTGAGCCATAACATTTTTTAAAACTATAACAGTTATTGTTATAGTTGTCGTTGGTGTGGATGACCCAGAACATGTTACGCATTATCTCCATATAGTGTATGCTACTATGTAAACTGAGTTTTGTTAAAGCTGTTATCAGTGCTGGTACCTCTCAGAATGAGAATGGTGTTTTGTACCAATAAGAGCTCATAGTGATCATTTCTATGCTGATGATGTGAGATCACACATCACATATGATGATGTCAATGACAGCGAGCTGAGGAGCTTAGTCAGTGTCAGGGTTAGCACCCTAAAGAGCACTTTATCACATTGTCTTGCATATTAGACCACCATAGAGGGCACTTTAACATATTATATTGGATTTTTGAATAATGGAGACTTCTGTAACCCTCAGCGGTAGTATCAAAAAGACAATGTGGCAAGAAACAATGCGTGCTGAGCTCCAACCATGGGGCTGAAAGCATCTCACAAACTAGATCAGTTTGCTCTGAGACTTCTCATTTTCTATAAATCATCATAAATTGAAAGATACAATCATATTAAAATAAATAAAACCCTGGTTCCAAAACAGTTGGGACACTGTGTAAAACGTAAATTAAAATAGAATGCAGAGATTTGCAAAAACTTTTCGACCTATATTCAGTTGAATACGGTACAAAGACAAGATATTTAATGTTCAAACTGATTAACTTTATTGTTCTTGGTAAATATGAATATTCTGAATTTGGTGCCTTCAACAAGATCAGAAAGTTGGAACAGGAACCATGAAGTTTTGAAAAGAAAATTCTTTCTCATTCTTGCTTGATATACGACTTTGGGTGCTCAACAGTCTGGAGTCTCTGTTGTCGTTTTTTGTGCTTCATAATGCACCACACATGTTCAATAGGAGACAGGTCTGGACTGCAGGCAGGTCAGTCTAGTACCTGAACTCTTTTACAACGAAGACACGCTGTTGGAACACGTGCACAATGTGTCTTGGCATCATCTCACTGAAATAAGCAGGGACGTCTCTGAAAAAGACGTCGTCTGGATGGCAGCATATGTTGCTCCAAAACCTGTATGAACTTTCAGCATTAATGGGGTCTTCACAGATGTGATAGTTACCCATGATGCCATGGGCACTAACACACCCCCATACCATCATAGCTGCTGTCTTTTGAAGTTAGTGCTGGTAACAATCTGGATGGTCCTTTTCCTCTTTAGCCCGGAGGACACGACGTCCATGATTTGTGAAAACAATCTGAAATGTGGACTTGTCAGACCACAGCACACTTTTCCACTTTGTGTCAGTCCATCTCAGATGAGCTTGGGCCCAGAGAAGTCTGCAGTGTTTCTGGATGTTGTTGATATATGTCTTTCTCTTTGCATGATAGAGTCTCAACTTGTATTTGTAGATGCAGCCACAAACTGTTTACTGACAACAGTTTTCCAAAGTGTCCTGAGCCCATGTAGTATCCTTTATACAATGATGTGGGTTTTTAATGCAGTTTTTAATGCAGTGCTGCCTGAGGGGTCAAAGGTCACAGACATTCAATTGTTGTTTTCAGTCTCACCCTTTACGTGCAGAGATTTCTCTGGATTCTCTGAATCTTTTAATATTATTGATTGTAGGTGGTGGAATCCATAAAATCCTTGTGTTGAGAAATATTATTCCTAAACTGCTGGTTCACAAAGTGAGGAACCTCAATCCATCCATGCGTGTGAACAACAGAGCCTTTTGAGGATGCCCCTTTATTACCCAATCACGATGCTCTCACCTGTTGAATGTTCCAAACAGGTGTGTCTGAGCGTTCCACGACCCTCCAAGTCTTTTGTTGCCCCTGTCCCGAATTTTTGGAACGTGTTGCAGGCATCAAATTAAGAATGAGTGTGTATTTACACAAAACAATGAAGCTTACCAGTTTGAACATTAAATATCTTGTCTTTGTGCTGTCTTGAACTGAAGAGAGGTCGAGTAGGATTTGCAAATCACTGCATTCCAATTTGAATTACGTTTTACACAAGGTCCTAACTTTCTTGTAACTGGGGTTGTGGTAACTATTTGAAAAAGCAGTTTGATGTCTGTAATAAATGAGCTTGTTGACAGTGTTACAGGACATCTGCTAGAGAGATAATACAATGTGGATGAGTCACAGCAGCAGACACAAACACACCATCACACCCACTCTGTTCCCATTCACCTGCTGCTCTCTCTGACCGTACGCATGTGTGCCCTGCTGTTTTCGTGGGCTTCATTTCTAACAGTCAATTATGTGTGATGGGCAGCCCTCTAATGAGCCCTCAGGGAGGGGCGTGCTCGCACTGAGGTATCGCGATTGGTCAGACCGTCAGATTAAAGCGCCTCGTTAAAGTTTATTAGCACCCCACATTGTGACCATGTACAGACTGTGGGATGCACGCTGGCTGGTGGGCAGTTGAGAGCACCACACACACACACACACACACACACATCTCACACACTTAGTAGGTGTTGAGAAACAGGAGGCCAGACAGACGTTATGAAACATGTATTTAAAGAGTGTCTGGCAAGTGAAACATGACTGAGAGAAGAATAGAGATTCATTCAACCTGACATGTGGCTGTAAATTTAGTCTTTAAAAACTTAAAGTCAGACAGCTCATTTGAGAAATGTATGTGTTTCTCTCTGTAGCTACCAGAGGACAGCCAACAGGGTGTTTTGTAGATCCACATTTGCTTTCTGCTGTTTTACTGCTCCTACTTTCTTCACTTGACACTGGTAATGACTCTCTGATGAGACTGTGGTTGCTGACCGGTGTGTCTGCGCTGCATTACCTCACCCTGCTGGTATCTTCCCCTCACTGTTCTCCTCACTTGTTCCTGCTCATTATTTCAGCTTTATAGCTTAAGCCAATTTAATGTTGGAGTTTATTTTTCCAAGTGGACAAAGAATGTTCTCTTTTTGTTTACTCTCACTTTACGGTCAAGCGGACCTGATTCATATTATGAGAAAATGAGATCAGTGTTTAATATTCTTCATTCCTTATTTGGATAAGCTTCCACCAAAGTGGACGCTAGTTTTTGGGAGTTCCACACAAAAACAACAATTAGAAGAGGTCACTCAGTAGAGTGCAGATCTCTGCAAGGCAACCAAAAAAGAATATTAGGATGTAACTTGTAATTATTCACCAACATTTTGATTAGAAACTGTAATTTAATCACATATTGTTGCTCAGTAACTGTAACAGTTTACAATTACTTTGATTTTTTAGTAATATAATAACAGGTAACTAGTTACATTTAAGGGGTTAATATCCTATTAGACATTTGTGTAAAGTTTTGTCATAATCAGCATATGAATTCTTGAGTATAAATTCTTTGACCACCAAAATGTGATCAGTTGATCCTTGATTCCAAGTGGACGTTTGTACCAAATTTGAAGAAATTCCCCTCAAGTGTTCCTGAGATATCATGTTCACATGAATAATAAATAAATAAATACACAGTGTTTGAATAAAGGCCTCAGTGTCAATTATGAATTGCCAGGTCTTTGGGTATATTAAAATTATTTGTAATCTTTACATTTATTGGGATTGATGTTGCCATTTAGAGCTGGCATCTGTTCACTTTACTTAAAGCAACATTCTGCAGCTATTTTTGATTAAAATAACAGCTTCAAAACCATTTTGATGGTACACAGATATGTAATAGGATGAAGGGTGCGTCTTTCATTCCCTCTCTTGACACTATGTAACTCAGGTTGCCAGGTGCAATATCAGTGCATAACACTTCATGACATTAAGTCACACACCACCAACTGTGTCACTGACTCTGGTGAAACTGCATCACATTTTATGTCAAATGTTTCCTGGTTTTCCCAGTTTGATATCCTTATATTGTCCCCCACCCCCCCTACCCCCCTACCCCCCCCCCTTTGTCGGGTTGTTGAAACTGAACCGAGCTGAAGTGAGCTGGACTGATTTAGACTGAGAGAGTTGCTGACAGGACGTTCATAACACGTCACCAAACCATGTTACAGGTGCGCCCAAAAAATCCAAACATTCTTATCTTGATTATCTTGAGTAACCAGGTCATAATTTCTTGAAAGAGACACTGGTTTTGAATTATTTTTTTTTTCTTTTTGTGCTTTGAGCACCACAACCTGAGTGCCATTTCGTCCCATGATATTGGACATTTTTCAAGTCTTTCCTGTAACAATTTTATTTTATTATCAATTGATCAGTCAGTCTTTTTCTTGATTAATCAGTCAGTTGTTTGGTCCATAAAAAGTCAGAAAATGCTGTAAATGTTGATCAGTGTTCTCCAAAATCCAAGGTGATGTCCTCAGAAACCAGAAAGAAACCAGAAAATATTCACATTTAAGAGGCTAGAAATAGAAATAGTTTGCTATGACTTTCATAGTCAATTAATAATTGATTATTTGATTAATTGTTGCAGCTCTGGTGGGGGCCATCAAGAAAGAGAGGGGAAATTGACCATTATATTGGAAATAAGGCAGATATCTTTATCTCTAAAACTCTGCAGTTCACACCAAAAAACTCTAGATGGTTAAATAGCTCCACAGGCCAAGAGAAAAGTGTGTATTTCTGATTTTGGGGTGAACTGTCCCTTTAAGGTCTAAAAGTGTGCACATGTGAGTGGGGATTAAATCTATAAAACGATTATTATTATTATTATTATTATTATTATTATTATTATCATAGTAGTAGTAGTATCCTTCATCATCATCATTATTATAGATTTATTCATAGATTACAGATGGGTTACAGAATTTGGTGTAAGAGCGGAACTAAAGACTCTTCCTGTATGTTTCCACCCGGACAGTGTCAGAGACGAACCAAACACATCGGATAGCTCACGTTTTCGTTCTTTTTTTGTGAAACTGAGCTCTGTATTGTGTGTTGTTGTGTTCAGTTATCCTCTCAGTACATCACATGGACACAGCAGAGTTTCACTGAGAGCTGAGCTGCGTTAACGAGACGAGGTGAGTCAACCACCGAACACACACACACACACACACACACACACACACACAAGATACAGACTGATGTCATGGAGCAACAGTCTGTGTATAAAAGACACTTTGAAACTTTGGTCATTAATAACTCAGTCAGTTTGAATTAGCACTGATACAGTCAGCATGAAGCAGATGTGACAGGAGAGATCATGACGTCATAAGAGACTGAAGACAGTCAACCTTCTATATGAAGAATAAATAAAGGTACACAAGATCAAATAAATAAAAATAAAGCATCTTGTCATCAATGCATTCATTTTTAAAATATTTTATTTAGATTTCCCCATATATACAATCTGCAACTATCATTCCAAAAGACTGGGTCGTGACCCACAAGGGGGTCACATGAGAGTTTATGTGGGTCAACAAATAAATAAATACTATGGAAGAAAAATTGCAAATTTAAGATTTACAATCTGCAGTACACCTTTTATAAAACATATGAAAATACTTATTTTAACAGATCTTTGAGTTTTGAGGCCAACTCAAACTCCTAAGTTTTGATAAAGTTTACCAATAATATGTTGTTCAGATAATTAACTTCTGTTCTTTAGATGAATTCTTTGAGTTTTAAAGTGTAATTAAAAAAATATTGGTGATATGCTGCCCCCTGTCTGTTTAGAACCTGAATTTGACTTCTTTAAATAAATACATTTTCAACTGATTTGTAACAGTCTTTCTGTTTAAATTCACTTATTTTGTCTCATTTATGAAGTAGGTTAAAATGTCCTATACTGTAAAAGTTAAAAAGTTAAAAAGAGAAGTCAAAATTTCAAGGCATCTTTTTGAGTTTGCAGCCAAATTCAAACTCTCAAGGTTTGAAAATGTTTACCAATAATGTGTTGATGAGATCATTTACTTTAGGTTTACAATGTGTTTCAAAAATGACTGCATAAACTCATTGAAGTGAAAGTGAATAATGGTTAAAAATGTCTATATTTGTGATTAAAACCATTTCATTTTCAAGCAC
This sequence comes from Lutjanus argentimaculatus, assembly GCA_034769285.1. Taxonomy (NCBI): domain Eukaryota; kingdom Metazoa; phylum Chordata; class Actinopteri; order Lutjaniformes; family Lutjanidae; genus Lutjanus; species Lutjanus argentimaculatus. The sequence continues at coordinate 4,062,194 of JAWZSL010000011.1, read as the reverse complement.
CCAGATCAGGTTCACAGCTCACTGTGAACAACTTTTAAAATACTTGAGTTTCTAAGCCTCAAAGATTCAAGTTTATTTAAAGATGAAAAGCAAATTATCTCAACTAAAGATTATAGGTTGGCAAAACTTTATTTTTTAGTTTATTTCAAAACTTGCCTTAAAAACTCGAGTTGTTTCAACATTTTTTAAGGTTTGTTTTCCTGATGTGCATCAAGCAGACATTATGTTCAGTTCTGTGTCTGCAGTCATGCTCCTGGTGGACCCTGGTCTGTACATCGGCACGGCCGCTGACCTCAATGACAGAGGGGCGTTGGCCGATGCAGCTGTCACTCATATCCTGTCTGTGGACTCGGTGGACCCCGCCCCTCTGCTTCCTGCTGATGGGAGCCTCCGCAGTAAGTGGATCAACGTTCTGGATGAGGCGACCTCTGACCTCCTGAGTCACATGGACGACTGCTTCCTGTTCATCCAGGAGGCCGTGGACGGAGGCGGGGCTGCGCTCGTTCACTGGTAAGTATCCAGTGTTTCATTTAACTGATGTGATGATTGTTTGATTATAAAAGGGGCAGCGTGTAAGAATTTTAATTTCTAAAAGACAAATATTAAAAACTTCAACAAACTGTGAAGAAATAAGTGTTTTGACATTCTGTCAAAGATGTCTATGTATCGTGTCGCTGAGATATCTACTTAGCATGCTAACCAGCTAGCACTGTCCTGTCCTGTCTTGTAATACCATGCTGTACCTCAAGAGGCAGTAGTGTAGCTGAGGACTCAAGCTTAATTTCAGCTGTGAGATGTGCGAGCAGTGAGTTTGCTATATTACACAAGCTCTCTCAGCTTTTATAGCTTAATAAATAATAATAAACAAAATAAACTCACTGTCAAGAAATTAAATATTCTTACACATATTTTCCTGATTAAGCAGAAAAATACAACTGAATTAAAGAATTCAAGTTTTTGTACAGAACTAATACTAGCTTAATTACCTTTTGAATCATGATAAAACACATGTTCATTCAGACAAAATAAAACTCAACAAAACCATCTTTGTTTGTCTTTCCACTTTATCGTCAATCACTAACTCTGGTTTAGTTGAAATATTCTCTTAATTTATCGAGTTAGATGTGAAAATATTCTGGCTCTACACATCGCTGATGCCCTCCTGTGTTAGCAGTGTAAACAACAACATTCCCCCGGTGCTCTGAGCTTCCAGTCCCAGAGTCAGCTTACTGTGTTGGACTGTTACTAGCTGCATGGCTAACTGAGCTAACTGAGCTAACTGAGCTAACTTTCTAATGGCAGTTACAGTTAGCAGCAATTAGCGGTTACTGCACGTGGGAGAATTAGCTCCCAGGTTAGTTGCTTTAAATCTACCCAAGACAAGCTTTCTGGCAAAAAGCCCTGTAGCACCCTATAATGTAATAATTTACTGAAAATGTAATAACGCCTGAAAACGTAATAAAATTTGCACTTAACTCAACCGAAAATGTAATAAAACCCAATAATGTAATAACTTGACCAATAATGTAATAAAATATTCTGACTGATATTGTAATAACATTTTTACCGATAATGTAATACCTTATTATATTATTGGAGATTTATTACATTTTCAGGTGGGTCTTTTTTTTTTTTAAATGATAATGTAAAACTTGACAGATAATGTAATATAGAGTTCTACATTTTGTGTTTTGAGAATCCAAGACTGTTATATAGCCTACACTGGATTTGAAACAACAGAATGACTGAATTGCAGACCTATACCATACAGCTATATGCACATGCAGATACTCAGGGACATCCTGGTCCTGCTGAGTGTGTGATGGACTTACCTCCTTTGGTGACCAGAATTCCAGCTCAGATATATCTGAGCTGGAATTCTGGTATAGTTTTTGAGCAGCACTGGAGACCCCAGGTAACTCTTCCCTAAACGTACCTCTTCACTTCACAGTTTTCCAACATATCATTACCTCATGAAAACAAGTCAGTGACACTTCATTTGTAAAGATATAACATAAGCATTCATAACACCCACATACACATTACGTGACACCTGACATAAATATAGGCCTCACTCATTAATGGTCTCATGAATGGTCTCACTTTTAATTAGTAAGATGTCAAGTGACAAAGTGGTCAGTCATAAAGTATATTATGAGATTTACCTGTAGGCTTTAAATAAAGATTAAATTATCTTGAAAACTGAGCGGGCACTGCTATATTAAGTGTAAAGTCAACAGGTGATTGCACAGGACAAACAATTCTAGAAATAGTCTAGTAACATACTAAGGTGAACAGATTATTACAATATCAGTCAGAATATTTTATTACATTATTGGTCAAGTTATTACATTATTGGGTTTTATTACATTTTCGATTGAGTTAAGTGCAAATTTTATTACATTTTCAGGCGTTATTACATTTTCAGTAAATTATTACATTATTGGGTGCTACAAGCCCTGAAGGTTAACTTCTCACAACAGCATGATTTCTCTGGTAGTATGGTGCAAAACATATAAATCATGTATACAGTTTTAATGATGGCTGAAAAAAGAAGAGCCTGTTAATTCCACTTGAATTCAATTATTTTGTCTTATTCATAAAGTAGTTTAAAATATACTGCAAAAATGAAAAGTTGAGAAAAGTCAAAATTTCAAAGGAACTTTTTGAGTTTTGAGCCCAAAAAAGTTTACAAATAATGTGTTTTGTTAAGATAATTTACTTAAGATACACTTGAATCTTTGAGCTTTACAATGTATTTCTAAAGTTATTGCTTAAACTCATTAAAATGGAAGTTAATAATGGTAAATTTTTTAAAATTTATGATTAAAACCATTTAATTTTCAAGCACCATAATGACAAAAAAAAATAATAATAAAGAAGAAAAATTATCTCAACTAAAGATTTTAGGTCAGCAAAACCTTTTTTTAGTTTATTTAAAAACTCAAAACTGGTCCTCAAAACTCCAAAATCTTGAAGATTTGTTTTCTTGATGAGGGGGAACAAAAACAATGAGATGGCCTGTTAACTCAGCCTAAAAGCATTTATTTCTCATTTATAAATTACAGTATCTAACGTGTATATGCACGTGTCAAAATAATATGAGGTGATGGGAAATGGCAGTAAAAGTAGTTCATTTATGCATTGTGAAGGAGTTTTAAATGTGTGTGTGTGTGTGTGTGTGTGTGTGTGTGTGTGGTGTGTGTGTGTGTGTGTGTGTGTGTGGCGCGCCAGTCAGGCTGGTCGGAGTCGCAGTGCCACCATCGTTACTGCCTACCTAATGAAGAAATACCAGCTTGGCTTCACTGAGGCTTACAACAGACTGAAGGCTGTCAAACAGGACGTACAGTAAGTTACTGACTGGCTGAAATGACTGAATGTCTGTTTTTTTTATATTATTTTGCTGTTTTTCTTTATCTGCACAGCTAGACATCCTGAGAGGTAAGTGAGATTATAGTTGGGTGTTTTTTTTTAGCATTTTTGTGTGAACTGACCCTTTAAGAGGACACTGTTAGGATGGATGTTATTATTGTTAGTTGCAGGACAGATGGTTGATAGCTGGCTGATGTGTTTCAGGGTCAACAGTGGTTTTGAGGAGCAGTTGTGTCTGTATGAGACCATGCAGTGTGAAGTGGACACCTCCAGTCCTCTGTACAAACAGTACAGACTGACCAAGATCACTGAGAAGTACCCTGGTAAACACACACACACATCCACACACACTCAACAACATGTCCAAGAGTGCAGATCAGTCACCAAAACATTATTTTCTTACATGGATCATAATTAGTATACGTTTTTCTCTCTGTGTGTTGAGCAGAGTTGCAGCATGTTCCCAGGGAGCTGTTTGCCGTTGACCCCGCCCACTCCAGCTCCTCCGAAGTGTCCTATCGCTGCAGAAAGTGCAGGTGAAAGGTGGAAAAGTTTATTACAGTGACTGAATGGAGGAAAGTTTGAAAAATGATGCAGAATTCGTGCCACATGGGAAAAGTCAAAGGAATTTTTCGCTGTCGTTGCCATTTTCCTCCTGAATTTTGACGCCAAGAACAAGGAAACACCTGCTGTTGAGAGGTTTATTTCAATTGATTTCACATCCTGACTGCGGTTCCACCTTCTCCTCCGCAGACGAGCTCTGTTCCGTGACTCCAGCATCCTCAGTCACCCAGTAGGAGAAGGAGCACCGGCCTTTAGTCACAAGAAGTCCAGTAACCTCACTGGTAAGAACACAATCACACTGTTTGTCAGTTCATCTGGCCCAGAGGATTTCAAAGTAAGTGCAGCCGAGCTGAAGATGGAGAGGCAGAGTCTGTACAAGCTGTTCTCAAAACAACAGGAAGTGGTTTGTCAATATCTGACATTTATCAGCGTGGTTAACATACCACCCAGCATCAGTGACACACAACTCAGAGACTCACAATCCAGCTCTGAGTCATAACTGGGTCAAATCTCAACACACACACACACACACACACACACAATCCGGTGATGACACCTAAACAAACTCTTTCCTGCTGAAGTGAAGAAGACCATGACATGTGGATGAAAGCTCTAAACAGAGCTAAGTGGACCTCAGGTTAAGAGAGCGCCGTCCTTTTTCGAAAACCTGAATTTTTTTTTTTTTTTTTTGCAGATTTTATCAAAATTGTTGCAGCAAATAACTACTTTTTATTCGATGTGTTATCCCTCCTTGTTAAATCCTGGCACTTGTATTACCCACAATGCAACTCGACTCATTTCACTTGATTCAACTCACTGACGCAAATGCTTTTAATAGAGGAAGTGGATGTTTCGTTTGCTCTGTTGCACTGAAAAAGAAGCAAAATACTGATAAAGAACAAGAAATTGAGCTCCTCTGTAGTGTTTAATTCTCTCACAACCTGTGCACATAAAAACCAGGGGTGTGCATGTTTTATGTGAGTCATCATAATTATAATAATAATAATATATATAACACTAATAAATATTATACAGTATATTAGTATATATTATTATTATTATTATATATTATTTAGAATGTAAACATATGCATACTTACAATAAGAGCAAAAATGATAATAATTACCCACACGCACAAATGTTGAAGTTTTGCAGATGCATTCAGTTCACACATTTTGCACGTGTACTTTCAGTTTGATTGAATCAGAAAATAGTTGTTGAAACAGCTGCACAGGAACATAATGCTGAGACAAAACTGTTCAGCAGACCTCTCTCGTGGCAGATATCTTGTAACTAGTGACATTAACAACAGCTGTGGTTTTGGTGTTCCAGTTCCAGGGTGCGTGCTGGCTAACCTTGGCTTGTCAGACTTGCCATGCTGCCCAGATTGTGATTGTTAGAGCCACTGGAATTTGGCATTTAGCATTAATCAGGTACTTTTAGCAGGAAGTATTTTTCTGTGCCAACTTGAGGGTTTTACTCTGCAATTTAAGAAACATGTCTGAGGCAGGCTGACAGGCCAAAAGTCTTGCCCTTACCTGCTTCAGTTTGAGGATCCTGGTGTTACTCACACTGTCAGGACTCTCAGTTTTGGGACATGCATGTATGTCACTGGTAACTGGGTGCTTTTCCTGTTATGACGAGTCAAAATGTCTGCTGTGAAATAAAATAAATAAATAAATCATAAATAAATCCCTTTGCAATAATCACACATACTGAACATGTAGTTTATCATAAGTAATGATATGAAATGTGTTGTTGTTGTTGTTGTTCTTGTCTAGGAGACGTCCAGTGTACGTCTTACTTCATTGAACCGGTGCAGTGGATGGAACAAGCTTTACTTGGAGTGATGGATGGCCAGGTGATTCATGCATACGTACCCGTTCTTGCCGCCATTCAAGCAAGCTCTTACATGTATAAATCCCCAGACAATTAGTAGGCAGGATTTCTGATGTTCTTGTATCCAGTACTAGCTGCATACTACATGCTACAATTTGGCCAAATCAGTGTGTACTGCTTGTATAGTAGGCAGTTTCGAATACAGCCGTTGTTACTGATGTCATAAAATACAGCGATGAAGGTACCTGCCCTCACTTGAACTGCTTTTAGACAACTTTCAAGTTTCAGCTACAGTCAGATGGAGCTAAGTGTGTCTTTATGGTTAGGCTAGTATTTTAAGGAGGAATAGCCATTTCTTAAAGGGATAGTTCACCCAAAAATGGAAATTCAGTCATTATCTACTCACCCTGATGCCGACTGAAGGTCGCGTTAGTTTTTTAGTCCACAAAACACTGCTGGAGTTTCACAGAAAAAACAGTGTTGTAGAATCTCAAGTGAATGGTGACCAGTTTTCAAATAGAAAACACAAGAGAAGATACATTAGACGCCTTCATACTGTTTGTCTGGTGTAATCCAAGTCTTCTAAACCTAACTTTCAGTCAGCATACTGTAAGGGTGAGTAGATAATGACTGAATTTTTATTTTTGAGTGAACTATCCCTTTAACAGAGCAATTGCTGGATAAAACAAAGGACAAATGCACTGATCACTGTCACTGATCACTGTCAACAGATCATCTCTACACTGGCTGTGAGAATCCCCCCAGCACTGATTAGTTGATGTTGAATGTTAGTTCTGATCATCTTTCATCACTGTGGAGCTCTGCTGATGTTACAGATGCATCTTAAAACACACTGCTCTCTTTACCTGGACTCACAGTACCCTCCTCTCTTTTTCCTGTGTGTGTGTGTGTGTGTGTGTGTGTGTGTGTGTGTGTAGCTGCTGTGTCCTAAGTGTAGCTCTAAGCTGGGCTCATTCAGCTGGTGTGGTGATCAGTGTTCGTGCGGCCGCTGGGTCACTCCGGCCTTCCAGCTGCATCGCAACAGAGTGGACGAGATCCGACAACTGAACATACACAAATAACACACACACACGCACACACAAACACTCATACATAAAGGAATTCAGACTCTGTGGGCAGAAGAATACAAAAAACACCCATCTAATCAACACACAACTAAACAAGAAATAGAGTTTTCAGACATTACAATCCTCTTGTAACAGGTTATAAAGAAATAAAGAAAGAAAATGAACATAATTTTTTTTTTAATTGATGCAGGATTTGTATGTTTGACAGAGAAATTCACACTGTTTGCACAGACACTTGAAAAGCATCAGAAAATAATTTTATACCACAGCTAGTAATAATAAACTTACAAGGAGGATCCAGTTGAAACTGTAATACAAACATATCATGTAAATAAATAAAAAATAAAAACATTTGTATATATCAAAAATATGTGCTGCAAGTGGTTCTTACATGTGGTTCAGATTGAGTGACATTTATGTTTTATTTCAGTTTTATTTGTATGTGTCTGTTCTCTTTTAAACGATGTCACTGACACATCATCACGTCTACGTTCGTCCTCCCTTGTTTCTATATTTATTCTTCCTACGAGGCCTGTGTTTTTCCTCCTGACAGACAGACAGACAGACAGACAGACAGACAGACAGACAGACAGACTGTGCTGCAGTGATGGACAGTGGCTCCAACAAAAAGATCACCTTGGAATCGGTTTCAGCAGATGTATTTGTCCTGGACTCTGGTTTGTGACAGGCAGATGTTAAAACACAGAGCACATTCCTCCCTCCCAATTCAAATGACATAATATTTTCTACGACTGCAGCCCAGATAAACTCAGTGGAACCTGTCAGTCACAATGATTCATGTGAAATGAGACTTTCCACAGAACATTTTATAAATATGTTGGTGTTTTTATGTTGAATCCATCATGTTCCCTCCAGTTCACTGTGATTTATTGTATTGCTTTAGTTGGTAGAAAGGCACGATTACATAAGTGATTCAATTACATAACAGAATCACTTCAGCTGCATTACACATGTATCATTCAGAAAAGTTAATGTCTGGACAAAACCACTGCTGATAAATTAGTACTTCCCGCTGGAGTCTGTCTCCTGCTTTGAGGAGGAGCTGCCCAACATTATTTGTAGTAACATAAGGAGGCCACAAGATGGCAGATCAGCTCCAATGTAACGTACAGTTTCTGTAGGTCATTTAAAGAGGCTACAGAACCTGTCAGAGTTAAAGCAGTAAGTGTTGAGCATCAACAGCAGCAACAAATGAACACTTGAAAAAAAACTTGGAGGCTTCTCAGTAAAGTATAATAGAAGATAAATCATAAGAACCAGAAATGATGTTCTGTCTCTAATTAAGACCTCTTTAGTTGATGTTTTAGCTGCAATTCCAGATTTTACAATAAGTATTTTTCTTAGGCAATAATCATACATCCTGACCTCTGCTGCTGAAACTATATATAATACTGGAGAAGGTAATTTCTGGCTGTAAATGCTGGTTGTTGAAAACCTGACACCAAACTGCATTACTGGCTTCAAAAATCGAAGAGAATCTATGAAAGATGTGGAATATTTGTATGTTCGATGAAAGGCTGACACTTAACTGAGGAGGCTGAAGATGAGTTGTTTTGAAGGGAAAGTTGAATATTTTGAAAGGTTTTAATGGGATTTGAAAGTTGAAGCAAAGCCAAAATCCGTTAAAGATGTGGGATATTTTTATTGTTTGAATTGAGTTTCTAACTGAAAGAAAGAAGGAGAAGTTAAGAGCTGAAAAATCTGGTGAAAATGTGGCAATTTCATGGAACACTGCGTTCTTGACTTTGAATGGGGAAAACTTCACTGAAAACACTGAATATTTCAGCATGAAATGAAGTATGAAAGATATAAAACAATCTGAATGACAGAAACTGTGTCCTAATTGAGCTGAATGTTGAGATGTTTGAACGTTTCTACATTGAAAAATGTGGAACTAGTTAGGTGCCAGAAGACTCCACCCTAAAATGGTCGTGTACTATTCTAAAAACCTCTACGCCTGAGGCCTTGATTTGTTTAGTATCATCTTTATCTTTGGCTTCAATGTAGAGTTGTGAATTGTGGTAGTTATTAAAACTGTAGGTATTACCATTCTTAGATAAATGAATCATGATCAGCATCGTGTCAGCTATGGGCAGGTTCATTTCATGTTAATCTGCCAGTCTTAACAGCACAGTGTGAACTTTCTCCTGTCCTGATCCGCCACCACACAGATCCTTAGGACCGCTGCTACAGTAATTGAGTTGTGTAGGTTCTTATTTCAGTTTGAGGTAGTACTTCATGTTACAGCTCAGTAGTTCAGTGCTTATAGAGGGGTAATTAAATAATTAAAGGGACACCTCACCACAAAATCAAAAATACCTATTTTCCTCTGTCCTTCAGTGCTATTTACCATCTAGATTTTTTTGGGTGTGACTTGCAGAGCTTTTGAGATATTGTTTTACATGATTCACAGCATTTATCTGTGAGTACAGGCCATGATTTCTGGAGAGAGACATCTAGTTTTACACATGTCTAGTTTCCTGTTACACTCTGTTTTATTTTTGGAGAGAAGGCAGACATCTCTATGGCTGATATCTCCAAAACTGCACAAGAGGTAAGAGGGAAAATATGTATATTTGATCTGGGTGTGAACTGTCCCTTTAAGTAATACCATGTAATTTCCAAAGTAATAATCATGTAATAGCTTGGTCATTGCAGTGGGTATATCTGGGTAAAAGCCTAGGGTAACACAAGGGGTAATAATGAGGAAACAGATTTGAAGATATAAGCTTTTATCAGTGCAATATTTAGATTTTTTTAAATAGTAATATAGTGACATTAGTGGGGTAATGACCTAGAAATAATGATGAGGTAACAAGTTGATGTTTTCACATTATTATAGGATAGTTTTTCCAGGCTATCAGTATTCGTCTTGAAGTTTGGTTTAATCTAATATTACCATGAAATGAAATAGAAACAGTAGTATTTTGCTGACTTGATTTATTGTTATTACAGAGAAACTACCACAGGTGTGTCCAGGTAAGTCATAGCATTAAATGTGTGCAGTATTAAAGGGAATGTTTGGAAGAGAATGCGGGATGAATTTCAGCATTATAATATAGTAATTACTTATTTTGATCTATTTCCTCATTATTATCAGATTACCCCTTAATGTCACCATATTACCATTTTTAATCCAAATAGTGAACTGATATAACCATTTTATTGTTATGAGGTCACCTTGTTGTTACCAAAATACACTGCCTGGTCAAAACAAGAAGTCACACACTCTAATATTTCGTTGGACTGCCTCTAGCTTTGATTACAGCACACATTCACCATGGCATCGTTTCAACAAGCTTATGCAATGTCACATCATTTATTTCTGTCCAGAATTGGATTCATTTTTCATCAAGATCTTGTATTGATGATAGGAGACTCAGACCACTGCGTAAAGTCTTCTCCAGCACATCCCAAAGATTCTCAATGGGGTTCAGGTCTGGACTCTGTGGTGGACAATCCATGTGTGAAAATGATGTCTCATGCTCCCTGAACCACTCTTTCACTATTTGAGCCCCATGAATCCTGACATTGTCATCTTGGAATATGTCCGTGTCATCAGGGAAGAAAAAATCTATTGATGGAAAAACCTGCTCATTCAGTATATTCAGGTAGTGAGCTGAGCTCAGTTTTCTGGACACATAACATTGCTGAACCTCGACCTGAGCAACTGAAGCAACCCCAGATCATAACACTGCCCCCACAGGCTTGTACAGTAGACACAAGGCATGATGGGAGCATCACTTCATCTGCCTCTCTTCTTACCCTGATGCCCCCATCACTCTGGAACAGGGTAAATCTGGACTCATCAGACCTTTTCCCATTGCTCCACAGTCCAATCTTTATGCTCCCTTGCAAATTGAAGCCTTTTCCTCTGATTATCCTCACTGATAAGTGGTTTTCTTAAGGCTACACAGCTGTTTAGACCCAATCTTGAGTTCTCTTCACATTGTGTGTGTGTGGAAATGCTCTTACTTTCACTATTAAACATAGACGTGAGTTCTACTGTTGATTTTTTACAATTGGATTCCACCAAATGTTTAATTTAATTATTTAATGTTTAATAATTAATTCACCATCATTCAAGATTTTTTTCTGACCACATTTCTTCCTGGAAGATGATGGTTCACCACTATCCTTCCAGGTTTTAATAATGTGTTGGACAGTTCTTAACCCAGTTTTAGTAGTTTCATCAGTCTCCTTAGTTGTTTTCTTTGCTTGATGCAGGACAATATTTGACTCTTCTGAAACAGAGTAACATCTTTTCCACGACCACAGGATATGTCTTCTGACATGGTTGTTTAAGAAATGAGAAGCTCCTCACTGCATCAGTTAGGGTTCAATAGCTTGTTACCAGCTGAAACATATTCATTACTGTCCTGAAGTTTTCTGAAAATAAATACCAGAAATTTTAAGTTCAGTTAAGTTAAATAAATAAAACTTGTATGTTTACATAAAGTTCTGTTTGATTTTTTTTACAGTGTACTCACTAAATAGCCCCATTGCTATCTTTAAATGTGTTTCCTACCACTACTCTTTGTTTCTGGCCCCTTATTACCCTGTTTCATAAACATAACTCTTTACTTATTACATCTTTATTATCAAACTAATACCCCACTATTACCATGTTATTACCAAGCTTTAATGTGCTACCCATTATGATAATGTTAATGATTCCAGATGTCAGTGACAACAGATCAGTCTGAGCATCGAAGTACAGTGTGTGGATTGTTACAGTGAGTGGTATTAATGGTTGTTGTTCCACCAGAGCTGGACTGTAACAGAGCCATCCTGTCCAACACAGGCCTGGAAAACTGGAGCACACACACTGGAAATGTGGTGCAGAGAGGAGGAGGAGAAGGAAGAGGAGGAGGAGGAGGGGTGCAAACAGTGACCGCCAGCAAAAAGAGAGGGTTATGTAAAAAGAGGAGGAAAAAGGGTTTAAATAAGGTAAAGTGAAAATGTGTGAAAATGACAAGAAAAGAAAGGAAAGAGAGAGCAGAGATGTGGTCCCAGTTTTCCATGCTCTCATAAGTACTGGAGTTAGGAATCAATTGCAAGGGACTTCCCTCATTACTGTGTGTGTGTGTGTGTGTGTTGTGTGTGTGTGTGTGTGCAGTTATCCAGGATACAGTAATACTGCAGTTGCAGATTTAAAATAGAGTGAAGTGTGAAAACTGCTATTTTACCACATCAACAGCCATCCGCCTCTCAAAGCAGCAGTTAGGCTTCATGGTATTCTGGCAGAAAGTCTGTTTTAACCCAAACCATGACCTTCTCTTAAGCCAAACCAAGTAGTTTTGTTGCCTAAACCTAACCAAACTGTGACAGAAACTGAAAAAGAAAAAAAAGACAAGTCAACAAAGGACACAAACCTCAGTCTCCTGGGTAGAAGTCCAGTATAATACCCATTCATCCACCATGACCTGCTCCCCACACTCACTCTGTTGTTCTTCATCAGTCCCTCCAGGATTCCACAGGCTTTTTCTTTTGACTGTTGCAGCCTAACATGGCTGATTTCACAGCAGCTTTTCTAAAGAGTTGTTATGAATGTCACAATGTTTTTAGGCCTTTTTTTTTGCAATGAAACTGTGGGAGCAAATGAAAACTGAAACAAAAAGTAGCAATGTTAGTGTATAATTCATTAAAAAAACTAAGGCAACTTGTTCCATGAGAGTAAAATCACACTCCGTTCGGAGAAACCTTACAAAAAAAGGCTCAGGTTTACAAAAATTATGCCTTTAATGCCTTTAATTTTATAGTAAGCTTAAGATGTGACAGGAAAAGGGGGAGAGAAAGTGGGGGAATCACATGCAGCAAAGGGTCATAGGGAAGTTGACCCCACAGCCACCGCAGTGGACTCACAGCCTTGGTACATGGGGCAAATGCTCTACAAACTGAGCTACCAGGCCACTGAAAGTTCCTTCTTAAGTGTAAATCATGGTTACTGTGGTGAGTCCAGTACTCGTGGTGCGGTGGGTCTGTGCAGGAAGTGCGATGCTTCACACAGTCTGCAGAATGTCTGCACAGAGCTCTGCGCTTCTGTCAATATATGAAACTCTGCATAAGCCTCAGCACTGTCACTTCTGAGTCTATGATTGACAAGTGGTTGCTATGGTAGTTGGTTTCGCGCAAACTGACAAACTGACATGATGATCACCATACATGGACTGACTGCACTGCTGCAGCATTTACCATAAAATGCTTGACCTCTGCAAAGAGAACCGTCCTGCCATGAACTTGCAATATTACAGCAAAAATTCCCTACCAGCTCAGAAAGCATTTCCCCCATAGACCACCATTATAAAAGGTTAGTTTTGACAATTTCTGTTATGAATTTTTGAGTTTTATATTTGTAAAACTTTCCATGATCAGAAAAAAAGCCATTTTAAAAATCTGTCACATCACCACAGTGTAAGTCTGTGGCAGGGGGAAACACTACTGCCCTATTTAGTGAGCCTTATAACCAGGAAGTAAACCTGGAAGCTCGAAAACTTTTTTGGCTTATGCATCGGGTTAGCAACTCTCACTGGACTTAATGGGTGTTTGACTGGGGAAGTCTGGATACAACTTGGTACTGGGTTACTTCGGTTGATACCTTAAAAGTACTGAGTGCTGATACCCAGCCCTACTAAATATACTTAATGTGTAAATGAAGAAGTGCAGCCAGGGTTTCTCAAAGAAGAAAAATCTTTTTGGAGCTTAAACTCACCTCAGTCACAACAGCAAGCACAAAATTATAAATATAAAAGTGCACAGAGAATTGATGTATATATCAGTAATGACAAACCATGTGTTCTTTTCAGTACCCATGACAAAGTAGAAAAAAAATAAAAGTACCGAAATATAGTACATAATAAAACATTGAGTCACATGTGTATGATTTTTGCACAAGGGACTGCTATGATTGGAGGAAGCTATGATGACCAGTCAAATTTGTGGATAAGTTGCGGTGATTGGACAACATTGCAAGGTCATGCAGAATTAACGGGAATTGGTTGACTTTGTGTTGATTGTTGAGATTGCAACATCCTGTAGGGACTGCTTTATACTACTTCACCTGACTCCACAAAGCCTTTCTGCCAGAAAACCTTTCTGTTATGTAGAAAAGCTCTCTGGAAGCAAGCTCTGAAGTCTAACTCCTCCCAACACCCAAACTCCCTTAAGCAAGAAAAAAGAACGTAAAGAAATGTTCTGTTCTTGTTTCTGGAAGTCCATGTTCATATTTGACAGGATCTTAAGAAGCTACAGTATTTGAATGTTCACTTCTGTTGATGACTAACAAATTATTTAAAAATTATAGCAAGATATACAGTCTTTGTGACTGCCTGAGTATTTGGGTCAGCAGGACGGTGTATGTGGGGTTGAGTCCAAATGTGTGTGTTCATGGTACAGAGGAGGAAGATATATCGGGCTTTGGTACACACACAGTAAGAAAAATATGGAATATCACCAGACTTACACACCTTAAACACCTTCGACCACAGAGGAAGCGAGGCTTTCAAATGTTGTAGCTGTGAAAGTTGGTGGTTCTGGTTATGAAGGAACTGGAGTGAGACATTGTTGATACTGTGTGTTCACAGCTGTCGTACACTTCTGTCTGATTAACACTAATATATTCTCTGAGGCAGAGACAAATCGGGATTGTTATAATGCCATTTTATGACATTTATAAACTCACAGACCCCATTTTTAATAGCTAAAATGAAAATAATTGGTGATTTTATAGAGGTCTTATGTGGGACGTTGGACAGACGCCACTGCTGGTTGAAAAGTTCCAAGTTGGGTCATTCTCCACCTTGTTCAGCAGTCCATTAAAGCATCATCCTCTTTTTTTTTCCCCAGGATGGTTTCATTTAACTTAAGAGCATCAGAACATGCAGGGTTTAAGAAGTCCTTGTTTAAGTGCTTTAGATAAGACACATATATGGCCTGTCTTTGTATTAACCAAAGTGAAAGGTCGTGTTTGCAGTCAGTGATCTGGTGAGCGGAGACGTGTCGGTGGAGTCCCAGGACAGACGGTGCTCTCACTTCATGTCTGTAATGGTGTGTCTGCTAATAAAGTTGACATTGAATGATTGCAGTAATAAAAGTGAGTGCAGTGATGCAGATGCCAGATGTTGCTGGAAACACAGAAAATGTTCAGTGATTTCTTGTTTGTTGTCACAAGTCTTGTCACAATGCCTGGATTTCTCCTTTAATGGTCATATTTCTGATAAATGTGGTGACGGGGTGCCAAGCTGGTAACAGTGATCGAAACCTTCTGTTGTTCTTCTCTTTATTACTTCTTTACTTCTGTCTTGTCTTCAAACCAGCTTGCAGACTGTGTTGAAACTATTAAATCTTCCTAAGATGCTGTGCAGACTTCACATTTGTTAATGCTGGAAAACAGCAGCAGTTTTAAAGCTCCATTGTGTAAGATTTAGGGGGATCTGTTGGCAAGTATGTTTTCATTAGTGTATAATAACCTGCAAAATAGGAACCACTGTGTTTTTATTACCTTAAAATGAGCCTTTTAAATCTACAGTGGGAGCAGATCCTCTTCCACAAAGGCCGTCATGTTGCAGTGCCATGTTTCTACAGTAGCCTAGAATGGACAAACCAATCGTTGGCTCTAGATACGCCCTTTTGCGTTATGGTTGTTTACAATCACTGGTGGACTCAGAGGTGGGGCACAGGGGTGATTGCCTGATGTTGCAAAAGTGCCGTCTTGTGAAACTGCCATCTTGGATGCCCTTGTGCGGGATAAAACTTAATTAAGTGCCCTCTAGAGTGGAATAAACATGCTAGAATATTAGTTGGCCTCTATGTGCCTCTAAATTGTTATATAGTTAATAGTTCCCTGTGTGTTTTTATGATGGAGGTGTACTGTGGTAGCCATGTTCTTTAATTTACATGACACTAACAATTTTAATATAACCAGGAATTGGAAGTGTTTTTACCATCAATGCATCACAACTTTTGGCACATTGGTGTTCCACCACGTAAAGCTGGTGCCCTTTTCCTAGTTTTTTTCACCTCTGCCCTTCAGACAGCCTGAGTCCGCCACTGTTTTAAATATTTTGCATGTGAGGATCTACACTTTGAGCTTTTTGATAAATGCATGAGACAGTAAATCAAACCCGGTGGAGGAATGTGCGTCATCACAAAGCTGAGAACAGGGCTGTCTTTCTGAGCTCAGTGTTGACTTTTTAGAGATATGTGGTTCTCACAGGACAAAAAATAAACATTAAGTCAAGTTAAGGTCAGTTTTGTTTATCTAGCATCAAATCATAGCAGAAGTTATCTCAGGGCACTTTTCCAACAGTTCCCACAATGAGCAAGCACTTGGCAACAGCAGGAAGGTAAAACTCCCTTTTAACACAATGAGTACTTTTAAAACTTTAAGGACATTTTGCTCATAACTGGTTATGAAACAATATTGTCACAGCTCCATTCTCCCAGTTTCCCTTGTGTCCCTCTGCCACAGTAATTTTCCACTCCTCCTGCCTCTGCTCCGCTCTACCTGCCAGCCACTTCCACCTAATCAGCTCAACTCCACTCACCTGCAAGCTCAGCTGCAGCTCATCCCCAGTCAGCCCAGTATATCAGCCTCTCCAGCACACTCACTCCTTGCCAGATCGTTCTTCAGCATATCCGTTAGACTCTCCAGCACTCATTCCCGAACTGTTTCCCCTTTGCCTACCCTGCCTGACGCCGACTCACCTGCCTTGCCTGTTTCCCGGATATTCATCACAGCCTTCTGTCCCTGACCTGGAGATCTGTCTTAGCACTCCTGTTTTTTGCCTGCCTGTTCCCGTGGCTGCTTGGTGTGTCTGTCTGACATCACAATGTGAGTCTTCCCTGTTTCCTCGTCTGTGTTGTCCTGTGGAGAGAATCTACTCACCTCACCTCTGGAATCCTGATTCTCTGCCTGGCCTTGTCTCACCTTCCGACTGCTCACCTGGTCCCAACTTCCCTGCTGCCGGTCTGCCTGTCTTGTTTGTTCACCTGGTCCCGACTACTCCATCTGGCCCTGCTCTTCCTTCTGCTTGTTCCTAGTCAGTCCCTCTGCTTCATCCGCCTGCTTGCTTGGTTCTGGACTCCCTGCCTCGTCGACCACTCCCCCAGCCTGCCCCTCTCAGCTACCGTCACCCCCAACGAACTGTTACCTGTGCTTCTTTGACTGCCCTAGTTCCTGTTTTGCCTGAGTTACAATAAAGGTCATTATCTACACCTTCTGTTGTATGGTGTACTGCATTTGGGTCCTGTACACTCCTGTGACAGAATACCAATTTAATGCCTCTATATGATCTCCATAAGCAAACAAACTGTTAGCGAGAAGACTGGCTGTTTCTTTACAGTTATTCTTGATGACTGCCACTGGGTCTGATTATCAGTGAAATGAGATGAAACGAGCCCATCTTAAGATCTTCCCTGGCAAAGTAACAGTGAGTCGAACTTTAGCCAGTTAAATTTGTTTGTTTTTTAATATTGAATCAACCAAAATCAACAAAGTATCAAAGTTCCTTGTAGCTGATTTAAGTAATGTTTTCAATGCAGAACTTTTACTTGTAGTGGAGTATTTTCATAGTGTTTTATTTGTACTTTTACTAAAATACTCTGTACTTCTTCCATCACTTAACAAACCTTTAGAAAAGCAGTGTAGTCCACTCTGGTCAATGCAAGTCAATGCATCACTGGGTCAAGCAATAAGAAATGCAAACTATTGTGAGAAAATTAAGTATTAGAAAATTGCACAAACTTTTTAGAGAATATTGATTTTCATTCAATGATTGTACCAAAGGAAAAATAAAGATTAGAAACCTCATTGGACTGCTGGAGAATTTTAACAACTTTAAAGCACACGATCAGGTAATAAACTTGTGCAGACTGAAGTTATTGTTCTCATTTTCCTGCACAAAAGCAGCAACAGTGATTTGAGGCCAGAGAGGAGCTGACTGCATTTGTATAAAATGAGATCAGATTAATGCAACAGATGTGTCCAGCTGCAGTCTGGACTTGTTAGCAGCATCATAAATAAGCAGATTTCATGTGGATGTCTGACACTTTAACTCTGCTCATTGTCTGCACCAGATTAAACAACGACTTTGATTAAATTCCTGGAAGCCGATCCAACGAGGAGTTACAGGAACGACAGCAGGAGAGCGAAGGAGTGACACGATGGAGGATGTGAGTCACATTCAAACCCTCGACCCTGTGACTCTGCGGTTTTCCCTGTCTGCTGGGCTCCTTGGAGAATGAGACAGGATTTCGACTTTAAGAGCTCTCAGCAGAGATCTGCTGCTCTGATTGGACTTACAGGAAAGGTGATTTTCGCTAGTTATGATCTCAGCCATTATTCAAAAGAATGTTAAAAGGTTTTGGCAGCAAACTGTGGGAGCCTGACAAGAGTGCAATATTTGCAGATTCATGCAAGAGCTCAATCCAGAATGAGCTATTTCTGTCTTTCTATTTCTTATTATATTCTCAAACTCTGGCCAGCAAAATGATTTTCCATTATGTGTGACTGAAGTGTGATTTACCATCTTCTAGCTTCCAACAGTTTTATCCTTCTCATCCAGTTCTTCACGGTTTTATAGCATTATGAGCTACCTGAGCTGCTTGTCATTTTTGTGTTACTTCCATCATTTTGTATCAACCACAACATTTTTTCTGCCAGTGGTTCGGTTCGTGTTTTTTTTTTTTTTCTCTGTCTGTCTGAGACGCTCAGAGTAACAAACCAGATGTTGAGATCTAATGTCTGGGGTACACATTAGTGCTCTCTCCTGTCTCCTTCTCCTCCTCCTCCCATCTCTGCTTCTCTGTTTCCTCTCCCCTCCATTATTTTCCACCGCTTCCCTGCTCTCTTCACCCCTGCGCCCTCTCTCCCCTGCTTTCTAGTATTTCCTCTCTAGCAGCACTGAAGGTCTGTCTGGCTGGAAGCTGATGCAAAGTCTCAGTATTTCATATCATATGTAACCAAAATTTTTAAAGCTCCACAGCCTCTTAACCTCTTCATTTCCCCCCTGAATGTCTCAGGATTCTTTAAAGCAAAATTATGTAATATTTTACCTTATAATAGCTTCAACATAATTTTGATGCTACACTAAATTGTAATAGGGAGAATGGTCCCTCTGTCTTACCCACACTGGGCACGTTTTGAGCGTGTAACACTTAACGGCACAAAGTCACACACTACCAGTTATGTCACTGATTTTGGTGAAAACTGGATTATATTTTATGACGAAAATGTTTTCTGCTTTTCCCTCTGATGTCCTCCGGATGCTCTGCCTCAACTCTCTGTTATTAACAGAGTTTCGTGATAGATAGATATCTTTACTTGATGCTAAAGTAACTGCTAAAAAGCCTGTCAGCTAGCTGAGTCTGCACGGACCAGACTAAAGGTATTTGAAAATGCAAATATGTAATATTTATGTAATAAAAAGAAAGGAAAGATTCTTGTAAGTGAGTGAGTGAGGACTGAAAAGTTGTGCACTGATGATGTTATACACCATATCCATTAAATGTGGGTTTAATTACAGTGAATATTGGCTTTTCACTGATGTGAGGTGGCCATATTTGTTTATTTTTCAGGTACCTCAAGTGCCAAGCCAGATATATTGGAGCTTTCAGAAAAGTCAGTCTCCCAGTCATAAGTACAATTTAGAAGTGATTTAACTCTGATGACACGAACGTGTGAGTAAATGCAGCCTACTGACATTATACCAGTGGCTAATATACACCAGTTGTGTCAGCTGATTGGAAGAAGAAGAAGAAGAAGAAGACACCTAATGCTTATGCTGATCGTACACACTGATGATGGTGGTTAACTGCTTTTTCCTAATTCCTCTGTCTCGTCTGGATAATGGTTTGAAGGTAAAACCAAAAGCTTGAAACAGTAAAGACCTAGACCTTGCTCTAGAGCCAGACAGCACTTGGCTGCCCAGCGTTACAGAGCCTCAGCTACCTAGCGTCCCAGATACTGAGCTGCCCAGTACCCCAGAGTCAGCTCCTGAGTCAGCCAATGTTACTCCAGTCCCTGGGTCAGTTGACACCACGTCTGTTCCTGAGTTGGCCTTTGTCTCACCTGTTCCAGTGGTGCCTCAGCCATCTCTTGCTCCTTTTCCAGCTGGGCTGCAGCCATCACCACTTCCTGTTCCAGCTGGCTCCACTTCTGTTCGCTGGCAAACAGCCATCCCCCACTTCCTGTTCTGGCCTTCATACTATCTGCAGCATCTACTGTTCCTTCCATGTTGCAGTGGTCCCCTGTTCCTGAGCTGCAGAAGTCTACTGATCCATAGCTACCTTCTATTTCCCTGGCTTCACTGGCTCACCTGCAGGATTCCCACTTGACGGTCTCTTGCTGCTTCTAGACTCTGGTCCTGTTCTCCCAAAGTTAGTCTCCAGCCCTGTTCTCCAGATACCAAAAGCTTATCCAGTAGCTGGCCTGACCTGCAGCCTGAATCATGCCAGCTGCCCGCCTAAGGTCACCTGCTCCGCTTCAGGCCGCTTGTCTTAGGTTTCCAGCTGTGCTTCTGTCGAGCCCTTTGTTCTTCAGCTCCCTGGATCAACTTGGTGGGAAGCCATCCCTTGAGCAAGGGGGTACTGTCACAACCCCTGTACTTCCAAGTCAGTCTGTTTCCTGTGTCTGTGTTTGTGCTGTGGGCATGGTTTCCTTCCTGGTTCAACTACTCTGCACCTGACTGCAATCTGCCAATCACCACTCCGTGTCTTCTCAGCTGTTGCTTATCACCTCTCCAGTATATCTACACCAGATATTCTCTCAGTCATCACTGGATCATTCCCCTGCTCCAGTAGTAGTCTAGTCTCAGTCTAATTTTCAAGTGTTCCATAGTTTTTGTGATTTGTTTCTCATGTTTTCTAGCCTCTTGCTAACCACCTTTCTCTTTGCCCCACAACCTCATAATCTGTCTTCTTGCTTGCCTGCTACCACTGTGCAACTCCAGCCTGCTCGTGCCATCCTCCCTCACTCCTCACACCTCTGCTATTGCCTGCCTTTCTTCTCAACAATAATAAACCATCTTAACCTCTTGTTGCCTTTGCGTCATGCATTTGGGTCTACTGGCGAACTTACTGAAACAAATTGAGACTTTTGCTCAGAGACAAGATTTGAGATTTGATCTTTGACTTCACAGCATCATGCAACCCAAAAACAGGATGTTCTAAAAATTATGTAAAATGTTCCTATTTATCCCTTACTTCCTCTTTCAGTACCAGTAATGTGCACAAGTGACTGTTTCTCCCTATGGTTTCAAGGAAAATGAACTTCACACACACTGTTCAGAATGATGGACTACATCAGTCAAGGCTGCAGGATGTTTCTGCTGTTATCAGCGCAGTTATGGAAATGATGAGATGATGCTGAGAGCCTTGGATTGGATTTTGGTTTTGCTCACTCCAAATGTGAAATCCACAGAGAAAAATTCTGGCAACATGTTTGACCGCCAAACTAAATCACTTGAGGGAAAATCATCAGTGCTTTTTTATTCCATCATGCCTCAACTATTATATCACCTTCATCTGCCTCGGCCACCTGCACCAGCCCACTACTCCATAGCCAGGTTCAAAAAGGGTTCACATCTCACATCACGTGGTTCTAGTTGGCTTCATATCAACCTTAGAAAAGGTTTGATCATGTGGACCTAGGCTACCTAAAATTATGAATTTATTTTTAAGACATCTAATTTATGCATTTATGCGCTTGTCAGTCTGCAAAAGTGAAGCAGAACAGGAGCATCTGGGAGTGGTGAGACAAAGGTTTTGACAGCATTAACAGCAGGTCTGGCACCAGAACAAAATGACTGGGGGTGCATGTGATATTAATGGGGGTGCACTAGTATCTACAGCACGGGCTGGCAACAGCAATGAAAGATGAAAAATAGTGCTGTGGGCCCTGATGAACAGATGATGCTGGAACACATCTGGAAAAAGATGTAAACGTCTTAAGTGAATACAATGTGTATTTGCAAGAAAACAATACCAGGCTGCAACAGTATAACTGTGCAGACTTCTACACAGAAGAGACTGGTCAGTTATAACTCAATAATCAGCTTTTTTTTATGAAGGAGACGTCTGGTTACCACAGCTAATCAGAAAACTACCCCATATTTATCCTTGGTACACACTGCAATGCAACTACTGCTGTGAAACATTAATCACTAAACTATGTGACCATATAGGAGATGAGATACATTAACTATTAAGTGTCTGATGGAAAATCAGACTTCATCTGTCTTAGGGTCCACATTTGTGATGATGCTCTGAGCCATCAGACATTTCCTGGGGTAAAGCTTTCCGTTGGCTGAGCTGTCGTTATCATGTTTGACTGTGATTGGCACAGCTGTTTCAGAGCTGTGAGACCCATGATGTGACTGGCTGAGAGCCCATAATAATAAGAGATTAATCACAACAACTGCTGACCTATATTCACCTGCCATACCCTCTTGCACACTGGGCTGCTGCACACACGAACCAAAATAGAGGATGCGCATGGAGATGCAATCTGTGCGCTCTGAACATACACCAAACGGACGTGTACATGGACAGCTGTGGACATCTGTGGACACCGTGGACGCGTGACCTGCCACATTACACTACACATCTATTAATCTATAAATCAAGTTTCAGCTGAGGTTGCAATGCATGCTTTTGCACCTGTGTAGAACTGGGCTTGATTAATAGTAATATAAAGAAAAAACAATTACACTGGTACTTTTGTTTTACTTTACTTTTTAAAATTACAAACATGTATAAATGTCCAGCTCTGGAGTAAAGAAATAGTCTAAGTTGTTCAAATAAAAGAGGCAAACAAATCAGAAGAACTTGTCGATTATCCAGTGTGCAGCTCCTTTGGCAGCAGTGGAGACCAGTTCCTCCTCACAGACATGGTGCATGTGTAGGAAAAGTTGATCACAGTCTGCTGAAAACCCTCTGGCAATAGCCTACAGCGGACTCTGCTAGTGATTTGCTGCATCTGTGTTGTTTCATAATAATGGAATACACAGAATCCAGAACCGATTAAAATCTGCCAAGTTTTCTGTAGAATTTCCTACTAACAAGTGTTGTGTGTCTATCAATAACAGCACATGCTGTAGTTTATTTGGGGTCATTCCTATGGTCACATGGCCCTATGTTCTCATGACCCTGTGTTCGAAGGGTCCTTTGTTCTCATGGCCCTATGTTAAGAGTCCTATGTTTTCCTGGCCTTATGTTCCAAGGGTCCTTTGTTCTCATGGTCCTATGTTTCAAGGGTCCTATGTTCCCATGGCCCTATGTTTCCATTGACCTATGTTCCCAGGATCCTATGTTACAAGACTCCTATGTTCCTGTTATCCTATGTTCCCAGGGTCCTAGTCTCCCATGGCCCAGTGTTCCAAGAATTCTATGTTCCCATGGTCCTATGCTCCCAGGGTCCTGTGTTCTTGTGGTCCTATGTTCCCAGGGTCTTATGTTCCTCAGAGTCCTATGTTCCCATGGTCCTATTTTCCCTGGGGCCTATTCTCCCATGGTCCCATGTTTCCAGAATTCTGTGTTCCAATTGTCCTATGTTCCCATGACCTTATGTTTCCAGTGTCCTATGTTCCAAGGATGCTATGTTCCTGTGGTCCTATACTCCCGGGGTCCTATGTTCCCATGGCCGTATGTTTCCAGTCGCCTATGTTCCCAGGGTCCTATGTACCCAGGGACCTGTGTTCCCACATTACTATGCTCGCATACTATGTTTCCATGGTCTTGTGTGCATGGTCCTATGTTCCCAGGGTCCTGCATTCCCATGGATCTTGTTCCCAGGTCTTGTGTTCCCATAGTCTATGTTCCCAGGGTTCTGTGTTCCCATGGTCATATGTTCCAATGGTCATATGTTCCCAGGTCCAGTGTTCCCAATTAAAAAAAAAAAATAGAAACCTCAGCGACCAGCTGTTTTAGGAAATTACAGAGCCTTTTTAAAAACCACTTTGAGTCTATTCCCGAATTTCCTCTCCATCCCTGCAACTTTTATCGTTTTTTTTCTCTGCCCACTCCTTTTCTCCCTCCTTCAGTCTATCTATCTTCTTCCCTCCTGGGTTGACAGTGTGGGAAATTGATGAATCAGACTGATGGATTTAGAGAATTTGATGTGGTTAAAAATGAAATTTTGCAGTATAATTTTAAAGTGTACATCTTCAAAAGAAACCAATGGAATTATGGCACTGGCTGTTTTATGGACTTGAGAGCCACAGACCGAGCAGAGAAGTCAAAGTATTGAAAGACGGACTAACACATAGTTCATTCTGGTCTTTTTGTGAGTTTGTTGACATTCTGTGAAAATGTTAACTGGGGCTGAAATAAAAACTAAATTAAAAAAAAAAATGAAAATGAAATAGAATAACACCAGCCTTATCCTTTACACATTAACTTGGCAAGGGAGTACATGCTTCACTATAATGTTAATGAACCAGGAATCCTGCAAATAGTGATGCCTTATCAAAATAAAATCAACTTGATGAAACATTTTATCATTTTTGCTTTTCATTAAATTTGCTGCTGAATGTGTTGTGGCAGGTTGTGGGTGGATTTCCCCCCTCTCATCTTAACATCAGGCTAGCGGAGTGGCCAAATAAATTTGCTTTCATGTTCAGTAGATCTCTTTGGTGTCCATAAAAAACCCACCAGCTCCCTGTGGTCTCACTTTCAATTCTGACTTTTATGATCTTGTTTGTTCTTCATTTTTCCACCTTTCCTGTGACCTCTGACCTTTAACCTCTGCATGCCCCCCCCCTCGCTCTGTCTCTTTTTCTCTCTGTCTCTAACCTTCCTCTACTTATCTTCTGTTTTTTTTTAACCAAGCCCTATTTTCACCCTTCATTTAACTTTTTCTTTTCTGTCCTCCCTCCCAAGTGGATTTTTTCAGTGACCTCCTCTCATTCCATCCACATCTCCTCCTATAGTTAAACACAAATTACCTCTGAGCGGGTGTATTTTTGAAACAAAATGTCTTGATCTCCATGATAATCTTTTCTCCTCTTTCTCCCTTTTCTTTTTCTTTCTTTGTACAGATTTTTAGCTCAGTGGCAGTCAGGAATGTGTATGCAGATACCACTGCTATCTTTAAACCAGACATTATGCAGTACTGTGTGTGCTTGTGTGTGTGCTGTGAACCAGACACTCTGCTCTGTGAACTTGGACAGATAGCGTCCTTAGTGTGTTTTCTGGATCGTGTTGTGTGTGTGTGGTGTGTGTGTGTAGGACATTTTTGGAAAGTGCAGATATTTTGGCCAGATCAACCCTCAAAGGGCTGTTTGAGGGTTCAAACTTGGTTTTAAAGTTTAGTTAGAATAAGGTTTAGGTTAGAGTTAGTTGGGATGGGTAGGGTCAGGGTTAGGGTAAGGAGCTGGGGAATGCATTATACAGTATACCAGTACCAATACCAGTCTCATTTCTCTTAAAGTGACACCGATGCATACGAATCGAACGATACGAAATACTTTTGATCCCCAAGGAAATCATTAATTATGCAAACAATAGACTACTTCATACTTTCTTAGTAACATACTTTGAAACATTTTGATGACACGTCAGCATGCTGAACTACTAGCTCAGTCAAATACATAGCACTTGACCTCATCACCACTGTATGTAGCTGCAAGCTGCAGATGTAGTAGCAGACCAATCACACATCACATTAACTTTAAGAAAATGCTTGCAGTGATTGGCTGCAAGCAAAAACAGACAAATAGTCATTTTATCTAGATCTGGGTGTAAAAAGGATTTACTAGGGGTATCATTTGACATAAGAAGTTTAGATACTACTTGGTACTAGGTTATTTCGGTCCATACCTTAAAGGTATTGAATACCGATACCCAGCCCTACCAGGTAATGTGTCCACAATTGGGTAAAAGCTGATATTTGGCTCAGCAGTTAAGTTATGGTTAGGTAAGTAATGGTTATGGTTATGATTAGGATAAGTCTCCAGGAATTAGTCTGACTCACTGGATGCAAACTGCACATATAAGTCTGCCACTGGACGCTTGTTTTAAGCAGCTTTGCAGTGTCCACTGTGTACATTTTCAAAGTCCCCAGGAAAGAAGAACAACCTCTGTGCCTCAATCTACAAGCTGTAAATGTCAGATTAGCGCCTGGAGTGCTAACACAACGAAATGTAAACAAGCTAACAGCTGTTAGCTTTTCTTTTGAGTGATGTTGTCATTTTAACACCAGAGCTCACCTCCCACTGTGCAAATGTTCCACCGTACAGTTCCCTCAACACTATTTGGCAGCAGCATCAATGCATCCTGGGCTTAGCATCGCCCAACACAATTGTGATTGGTTTAAAGAGATGCAAACAAGGCGGGAGTTTTTTTCCCCTATAGCAGAATGTGTATGTGTGGAGCCAGACCTTTCCCCGCGCTGAGCGCTGTGGAGAGACGTCGGTCTATGTGAAACTACCAGGAATTGAATGTAAGTCTACATCAAGGGTCCGCAACCCTTATGATCAAAATCTGTCAGGAGCTGCAACTATTAAATTCTCTTCTTCCCTGAAGACTTTTTTTTAAATTTGGCATCCATAGCAAGCTTACAGAGACTCAAGAAGACAAGCCACTGTCAAAATTTAGAGCAAAAGGCATCGAGCGATAGAAGTAGGCTATGACGCAGCATTTCTATTGACAAAATATTAAACCTTTTTATAAAAAGTTTGGTCAATGGCCTACATGTTTTTTACAGTTGACAAATGTAAGAATCACTTTACACTGTAAATAAGAGAGCTGAGACATTCAAAATGTCAAGGCAACGTACTGCAGCAGATTTTTGAGTTTTGGGCCCAACTCAAACTCCTATGTTTTGAAATAAACTTTAAAAGGTATTGCTGACCTAAAAAATCTTTAGCTGAGATAATTTACAATTCTTCATTAGATAAACTTGGATCTTTGAGTTTTAGAAGCTCAAAAAATGTGTCAATGACAGGTCCCCATGAATGTAGTAAAACAAGTGTGTGTGTGTGTGTGTGTGTGGTGTGTGTGTGTGTGTGTGTTGGTCCCCATGCTTTCAGACATTTAGACCAAGTGGTTTAAAGACTGACAGTTGTACAGAACACACACATACATTCATACAGTTTGTTGAGTCTTTTTGAGTGCTACAGTTGACGTGAATGGGCGCCTTTCTTCTGCATCCTGCTAGGTGGTCACTTACCACACACACACTGACATACACATACCCACACACACCATACACAGTCACCACCACATAAACATGATAATTATATAACTTCTGATGTCATCTCCAGAGGATCCACATTCCTGCAGCAATTCATGCATTTGTAATCAATATGTTGTTTATACATTATGGAAATGTTTTCATCTTTAGTCAAAATCTTTACCTACTTCATGTGACCTGTATCCAACTATCTCCAACTGCTGCAAAAACACAGTGCAGGTAATACCGTGCCATTAAGATAAGGAGTTAATGGTTATTTTGCAAAAATATTTCCCTTTAAAGTTCTCTTGAGATCTCTGGAGAGTCCATTTGCAACCACGTGTCAGAGGCTGCAGGACTGGAGAAAGGGGCCCATAAACTAGTCCATGAAGCTGAGCTATTAACTCCCTGTGTTCTCACCTGCTTTGAAAATGTGTTATTGTTGCTTATTTTAGTGCATTTTCATGGCGTTTTGATTTCTGATCTGATCTAAAGAGAACTGAACTCTGCTGAACCACACCAGAATGGAATGAAAGCGCAGGCTCTCTGTGATATCTTATCAAATACCAGTCCATGATCTTCTGTGAGTCTCTAACATGCAGAGGGTCTGCTCTGTGTCCTGAGCATTCCCAGTCGGAGGTACACCAGCATCTGGCTGGGCCTTATTTTCCACCCTGGGATTCTTCCAGTGGCTGCGCTGTTTCCAGGAAAACTCCATCAACCCCTGGAATGATGTCCGCAGCAGGCTGGACATGCATAGGACCGACTGGGGAGAAAGAAAGAAAATGAAAGGGAGAAAGACTGGAAAGAGCTTGCTCACCTTCATCTTTTTGAAATATTTTATTATAAATTAACAAAACAAAAAGTCAAACTTGTAGTGAAGTAGTTTAAATCAACCTTGTCTTTGGATTTTTTTTTTTTTTTCAGTAAGCAAAGCAGTGTGAAGCAGTGCTGGCTTGAAAATGGTTTTAAATGAATGTACTTCAGTGGTAGTTGATGCACAAACTGTTCCAGAGTTTGAGCTTCCATTCCCACCTGTACTAACAGCTTATGACAGAAACATTAGACAGAAGTGAAGCTAAATATGCAACACACTAAGCAGACATACAGTAAAACAAAAAAAAAACATACAGTACAGACTTCTACCATTTAAGAAAATAAGCTGCTGCTTCTTTACATACTGACAAATAAAGGCAATATTATACTGACATTAAATGCAACACTTAGGCTGGGTTGCACCAACAAGGATTATTTTTAAACCTGATTAAATCATGGCTTAACTTTAAAGTACACTGCACCAAATTTAATAGCTTAAAATTAAGGAAGATTAAATTTAAACCTCCCTTTAAATCCCAGTTTAGTTTTTACTCTAAACCTAGTTTACATTTAATTCTGTTGCACCAATATAAACTTAAACTTAACAAAGGAGGAGTCTTTATTTTTAAAAATAGCTGCCTTTTTAAATGAATTGAGCAAAATAATCAGATTCCTTAAAAAACGCTGATGGACAGACTCAATTAAGTTTTATGAGGCGTCTCTTCTTGCTTTCAGGAGTTGATCCATAAAAACAGTCAGTCAGTTCCTGTCAGGCAGTCTCTTTTTTCCTTACTGTTGACTGTGTTTGTTTCTTCTATTATTTGTCCGTATTGCTCCACTAATTCAGCCAACAAGTCTTTCCCAATGGAGGAGAAATTAGAGCTTCTCTGCAGAGTCATCATGACTATGCTAATTAGGCTAGCATTAACTACCTTTTTAGCTAGTGAGCAAATAATGTAATGTTTGGGGGTTTTTTTTAGCTACCAAGTTGGCAAACAATGTAATATTTTGTTAAGAAATACAGAGGAGATGAAAGTTTCCCCCTTCTTTTATACTTACATGGTCCTGACAGCACTCATTATTTTAATTTGAGCAAGCCAGCATCTTCATGATTAAACTATTTCATTTACATCAATGAACGTAGATGTACTAAACAGAGATTCATTTTTAATTGTACAACACAGCTCTGCTTAATCTGAATGTATTCATTTTAAATCTAGTTTAGCTGAACTCTGATTAGAACTAATCTTACATTAAGTTAATCTTTGTTGGTGCAAACCATTCTTAAGGTATAAAGTGAATATTTAATCTGACTCTTCAGTCATTATCAGAATGACCTTCCTCTGGAGCTGCAAACAGACACAAGTCAGGTTTTACCCAACATTATATTTCTGACTTGGTACCTTTACAGTAGGAAAGCTGCTGATTTTTAGTGGCATAAGCCTTTACAGATACATGTGACTTGATGTTGTGAATACATAATTAATGAATTAACAAAATAACAGCAAAGTTGTTCAGGGAAGGAAAAAGAGTGGCTAAAACTTGACGCAGCAGAATCCAAGACATCTTGACTTCTAGTCCCAAAAACACTACATGTCCACAATACAACCAATGGCATCTTTTCAACTGACCCTTCCTACCTGGTTAAACATGGACAGTTGTGTACTTGCATTGCATGCTCAATTTCCCAGTGATTTTTCCACCACAGTCTACACATGCAAGAAGTATGGGCATACATCATTTTTCATAAATCTGAGGGAAGTTTCCATTTGGAGAAACAGAGTAAGATGTGTACACGTGTATTTACATTCATTCATATGACCCCAGGGGTTTAGTCCTTTTCCAAATGTGAATATGTTTCCACTTGTTTTCTGACTTCTCCTGTGAGTTAAGTGCTGCTCTTGTTGGTTAAGACTTTGGTGTGAGAGGAAAAGCAGCAACTGAGGTCCACATAAAAACACATTCACTCAGACTGATCCACAGTCAGTTAGAAAGAAAATATCTGTTTGGTTCTTATCTTATTTCTTCAGTCGTCAGTGTTGTTTCGACTTCTGTCAGTCTAATCATCATTTCTTCCATCTTTGTGCTAATAAGCAAAGATGACATCGTACATCATCTGATGTCCATCGTCCCATGCGTACAGCTTCTTGTCCAGTGGGCAGTAAGCCAGCTGGGAGGTGTGCGAGTGCATGTTTGTGAACGCCAGGCTCGGCACGTGTGTGCGTGAACGTGTGTGTGTCGAAGGCGTATGTCACGTTAGCGTAGTGTCGCTCCAAACTGTCCACTGCGTAAAGCACGCCGCAAACCAGGAAGCTGTTTCCGTAGCGACCACGGCGAAGACCTGTGCGGAAGGTCCGTATTGGCTGCAGGTCTCGGGGGTGGAGGTGGATGAGGAGGATTACCTCCTGATGGAAGCCCTCTGTGTCCAGAGCCGGGTAGAGCAGCCACAGGCCGGATTCATCCACAGCAAACTCCACCTGGGAAAGATGACATGGTTACAGAGGAGCAAATATCTCAAACTATAAAATACGTCCTTATTTAAAGTTTTTATTATGGTCATTCCTTAACCTTCTCCTTAACCATCTTCTTTTAGTACACTTTTCTCTGCCAGATTACCACAGTATAGTACTGTACAACTACTGGGTATTTCATACCTGAGAACCTTCTTCATAGCATCACAAACCATATCCCAGTGTATCTCAATTTTTGGACAGCTTCAAAATATAGATGTGTGGTCTGCAGACACATGACTTTTGGACATACTTTTGGTTTACTCTCTCTCATTTGTGTTGTTTTCATCCCACAGCAGCTGTGTAGTTATATTTTGCACAATTAAAAAAGTATATACACAAAAAATGTACAGTGCAGGGAGAAAAAAAACCTAGAGGGCTTATTTGAAGCCTCAACCTAAATAAAAATACAGAAAAATACACTGCACAAAAAATAATAATTTACTGAAAAAACTCTAAAAAGCCACTGAACACTACATGCTAAGCACCAAATTTTAAAGTTAGCAACTAGCTAGTGAAGAAAGTGGAACATTTATCAGCTAAAGAGGCAGATTTTCTTCTTAAGAGTTGGTGGAGACCAAAAAAGAGCTAAAAGGAGAGTGTATATTAAACTTCACCATAAATTAATTTTGCTCTGTGTCCGCTGAATGTATAAATAAGCAAGTTCGACATATCGGCTTCAAGGTTGGGTGCTCTATTCTGAAGACTGTTTGTTTGCTGTTTGTTTGTTTGTCAGCTCAAGAGCTGTGAGGAGATATTCACTGATAAAAAGTGTCAGTGGATTAGAACAGCTCACCCCACCTCTAAAAGGTGATGATGGCAGTTTTGTGTTCACAGCTTGTTGTCCTGCTCCCAAGTGGCCAAAAAAATCAGTTACAGCAGGTTTAAATTATTGCCTCTTAAATGAAAAGTTCCACATTTTGGGAAATGAGAAGATCAATATCAATATCATGTCAAGGATGCTGTTTGCCTAACTTAAATAAAAAGACTTGAAACAGGTGGAAAATACCTCACAATCTAACCCATCGTATCTCATAACCTACTGTGACCCCACCCAAACTACAATTTATTATTTAGGAAGGTGTAAATACTTTTTAATAATATTGTCATCACGGTGAGGCAGCCAGGTTTAGTGCCATCATGACTGTACAGAAAATTATGTTTAAACCTGTGTTCACAACCTGCACTATAGCTGCACACTGCACAGAAGTACTGGGCCAATGTTTGTAAAGAAATATTTACAGCACGTAATGTCAGCTCAAATTGACGTTTTTATATTTCTGGTGATGTTTTCATTAAATCGACAAGATACAACATGTTAATAAGTGGCTAATAAAAGTATTTCTCAGAATGCTGAATTATTGCTTTGAAGATTTTTTTTTTTCAATTTAAGTAAGAAGTAAATCCAGACATATTCTAGTTGCACATGTGAATTGAACTAAACAGGGAGCAAAAGTCCAGAAACAGCTCCAGAAGTTTCTTCTTCTCTTCATTGTTTGGCCTTTCGAACTCTTTAGTGATTTGCAGTGTTTTTCTTCCCTTCAATGACCTTTAATGACCCCTTTGAAGTGTCCCCAGTGTATTTTCCACCAGTAAATCCTCCTGTGGAGTTTCTCTCACAGTGAAATCACAGTTACCACGCTTACATAAACTAAAGCATGGTTCTTACTTCACTTTGTGTCCTGTGAGCCTGCTCCTCCAGTAAAGCATCATGCAGTGTGGTCCAGGCGGCTACATATCTGTGTCTCAGGTCGTATCTGATGACATCCCTGCTGAAGGCGCGGTTGTAGTAGAAAGCTCCGTTATACACCACGTGGCCCGTTCCAGTGAAACTGTAGGGCAGCTTGTATGAATTACTCGCCTGACCTGAGCAGGAAGAACACACAGAAAACACACATGCAGCAGGTCAGGACCAGTGTAACCGTGACTGTATATCAAGATGTGACGCATCCATTATCCATAGAAGATATTTTTCTGGTAATATTTAACTGGCCTTCTGCATTAAATAAACGGTACAGTAACTGTTACCTATAACTGTAACACACTGAATAGTCTATGGCAGTTGCACAGATCTTGTTTCTTGGCTATGTTTTTTTTAAAGATTTTTTGATAGGACAGCTCTAGACAGACAGGAAATGGTGGACAGAGTGGGGGGAAGATATGCAGCAAAAAGTCAGAGGCTGAAGGACTGCCAAGGACTGAGGACGCTTCACCAAACAGGCCACCAGACGCCCTGCTTGAAGAGTGCAAGACAAATTTCAGTTTCAAGTTTATCTGAAACAAAACTCAGTTTGACTCCAAACAGAACTGAGAGCAAGAGGATCCAAATGGACCGGAAGAAAAGGGAGTGTATCTATGTTCTCAGAATCCTAAGTTCCCAATGTCCCATGTTCCTAAGCTCCCAGGGTCCTAATTTTCCAAGGTCCAATGTTTGCAGTTTGCTATGCTTCTAAGTCCAGGGTTTCGAAGGCCTTATGTTCCCAAGGCCCTACATTCCCAAGGTCCTTCATTCCCAGGGTCCTACATTCCCAGGGTCCTACGTTCCCAGGGTCCTGAGTTCAAGGGCCCTAAGTTCCCAAGGTCCTATGTTCCCAGAGTCCTATCTCCTACGCGAACCCCTAAACCTACCCTAACCGCAACTCATAATGTGTAATACAGAGCTGGGGAACACAGGGCCGTGGGAACATAGTTCCTTGGTATTGGACCCTAAGAACTTAATGACCCCAAAGAAAACTGGACGCAATTAAAATTTATCAGTAGTTCTGGCAGATTTGTCTCAAGAAAAAGTAGTTAAATGATTCATGAATTTGGCTGAAAAGATTCATAGGTTTTTGGGCGGTGGGTTTGTCATGGGACCTCTAATGGAAATGACTAAGTGAACAATGTCCAGCCTGCAAATTGCAATTACAAATTGCTCGTTCATGTACTGTCCCCAGCAGCAAAAGATGCTCTAAACTGTTCAAACCAGACATGGTCTAATGTCTTGGCATGGTTGAAAATAGATCATGGGTTAATTCCTCCTTCACAAACACACACAAAAACCATCCTATACCTGATTTGAAGGTGTCCATGTCTCGGAACTCGTGGAGGATGCTGCCATAGTGACCGTTGGTAAGGTAGATGACGTTGCCATGGCCGCGAGCATCTCTCATCCAGGCTCCGTCACTTAGGCCGTAAGTGTTTTGCTGGACGGGTTCAGAGATGCTGGCTACAGTGTCCTTACACACTACTGCAAGAACACACACCGAAAGTGACAGCGTGAATAAAGACTCTATAACGTGACCAGCATTTTCCAGTTATTTCAGTGTTAAAATCCTATAAAATGTGTGCTCACTACCAGGCAAACTACTGTATTATATGTATCACTACCGGGCTTTTTTGTGGTCTTTGGTTGGTCAGCGGGGCTCTCCGTCCAGCTGAGTCGACTCTTGGGTCCTGGCCGAGGTGCTGCTGTGGGAGCCCCATCAGTGGGTGGCTGTATATTGGTATCCGATGGTGAGATGGTGTGCTGATTGGTAGGCTGAGTAGTAGTTGTAGTTTTTTGGGAGGTAGTTGTTTGCTTGGTTGTTGTTGGTGTTGGAGTTGTTGTTGGGATGTTAGTCGTTAGTTCAGTCGTTGGTTTGATGGTGGTGGGAGCTGGTTTGGTTGTAGTTGTGGTTGTGGTTTGTTTTGTGGTAGTCGGGGGAGCTGTTTGTGGCTGGGTGGGTGTGGGTTTGCTCAGCATCCTTGATAGGTCCTGGATTTGTGTCTTAACAGTGGTCGAAGGGGCTAGGAAGTGGTCAGAGATCAGTAAGTCCACTGAAGCATCTGCAGTTTGAGTCACTGTAAAAAAAGGAAAGTTATAGTTAGAAGAAGACAGTTTTATGTTGAGTTAGACAGTTCTATCTGCCTACTAAACCTGTCAGTTTGTACTGGCACTAGGCCTTTTTTTAAATCACATCACATCACATCCTTTTCAGGTACAAATATTGCTTTAATAATTCAAGTTTTGCAGTGAACTAGGGTTAGCAAATCATGCATTTATGAGAAGATCCTAATGTTGGATGATAGTCCCTGTCCACAGGATCTGTGATTTCCACACTTCCCATTCATTGACTCATGCTCCTGTTGACACGCATTGTGAAATCACCAAGACTTGATAAGAGGTTTGTTAGCAGGTTATGGATATACTCCATTCAGAATTGGAACATATCCATAACCTTAAAATGGAAATAATCAATATTTTTATACTAACAATTAATCACATGGCTACTTTTAAGTGAACAGGGTTACTCATAGTGATGAACCCACAGAGACTTATCACCCAACTATTAGTCTCAACTTTTAGTCTCAAAGCATTTTGGCATCTTTCAGCTCATTGTTTTGGTTCTAGACCCCGCAACTTTACTCATTCAGGCAGCTGTTTTCAGTGAAAAAGCTCTATCAAATCCACTGCTCAGCATCGAACAGTAGACAGATAGGGTTTGCAGCTGGCTGGTGAACATAGGGGAGCATTTAGCTGCTAAAGAGCCAGATATTTCCCTTAGGAGTTGGTGGAGACCAAAAACTGAGCTAAGAGAGTGACTACTGGACTAGTTAGGTGGACACAAAATGATTTGAAATAAATGCTAATGTTACTTTGTATACTTCTAACAAGTTTATAAGATGATAATATGTTTATATTGCATTCACTGCTTGTTTCCAATGCCCCCAAGTGGCAAAAAATTAGTTCAGGCCACTATGAGTAGAATTTAAAAATTGTCAGCCATCAGGGATTACATCAAAAATGACCCCACTGAGTACGTACTAGTGATGCACAGGTTGACCCACAACCCGCTGGCGACTTCAGGGCGGCTTCAGGTTGACTTATTAGTAATTATCACAGATTGGGTCGGGCGGGTGATGAAGCAACATTGCGTTATGTTCCGCTTAAGTTAAAACTTACAGAAACAATGCGCGCAATATTCCACCTTCTCTACCCCTCTCTCCATCTCTTTCTCAAACACACACATGCTCAGCTGTTCCATGCTCAAAGTGTTGACATAGGTTAAATCCTGGAACTGTGCACTCCATTCTTTTTCTACACAGTGCAACTAAAAACCAGGATAAAAATACAGCACAGACTACAAATGTAGGCTACAGAGAGAAAAGGAGAGACAGAGTTTATATCTGTAATGAAGGGTTACTTGTTTTGCTGCTATTCAACAATAAAGAACACCGTTTGGAACAATTCATTTGTTTACTTAGCCTCTACCCACTGCTGTGGGCGGGGGAGAAAGAGAGCACTCTGATATTTTCTCTCTTCCCTGCAGCAGGATCAGCCACTCAGTGCTGACAGTTGTGCTCCTACAGTATAACGAGTAAAGTTGGAGGTTTTGGGTGGGTGATTAATGCATATTATTGTGGCTCGGGCATGTGTGGGCATTAAAAAACCCTGACCCATCCATCACTAGTGTGTACCAACATACAGCAAGTGTGCTGAAGCAAACACAGTTGGGCTATTTTCTAATACAACCCCAATTCCAAAAAAGTTTGGACATTGTGTAAAATGTAAATAAAAACAAAACGCAACAATCTACATTTCAGATTGTTTTCACAAATCATAGACGTCGTGTCCTCTGGGCTAAAGAGTAAAAAGACCATCCAGATTGTTACCAGCACTAAGTTCATACAGTAAGATAGCATCTGTGATGGTATGGATATGTGTCACATCTGTGAAGGCTCCATTAATGCTGAAAGGTACATACAGGTTTTGGAGCAACATATGCTGCCATCTAGACAACGTCTTTTTCACAGATGTCCCTCATTTCTCAGGAAGACAATGAGACACACTATGGACGTGTTCCAACAGTGTGTCTTCATAGTAAAAGAGTTCAGGTACTAGACTGACCTGCCTGCAGTCCAGACCTGTCTCCTACTGAACATGTGTGGTGCATTACGAAGCACAAAATACGACAACAGACACCCCAGACTGTTGAGCACCTGAAGTCGTACATCAAGCAAGTATGAGAAATAATTTCACTTTCAAAACTTCAACAATTAGTGTCCTCAGTTCACAAACACTGACTGAGTGTTAAAAGAAAAGCTGATGTATCACAGCGGTAAACATGCTCCTGTCACAACTTTTTTTGGAAACTGTTGCAGGCATCTAATGCAGAAAGAGTGTATATTTACAAAAAACAATAAAGTTGAACCGTTGAACATTAAATATCTTGTCTTTGTACTGTATTCAGTTGAATATAGGTCGAAAAGGATTTTGATTGTTTTTATTTATGTTTTAAACCCAACATCCCAACACATCCCAACTTTTTTGGAATTTGGGTTGTATATTTAAATTAAAAAACACATATTTAGGATATTTACTAGCAATTGACTGCAGAAGACTTCAGGTTAAGAATACGTCAGGTTGTTGCCATCGAGTCATAATTTTTCAACATAATGTGACATAAAAGCAGCATTATTAGTCATAAGGGTACATGAGACTTACTGCTCTTTCCTTTCGTTTTCTCCTCCTCCTCCTCCTCTTTGTAGCTCTCCTCCTCTGCCTTGTAAAAGGTCACTCCCCTGATGACCATGCTGTTCTTGTCTTTGATTGGCTGCTTTGGCTCTGTCTTGTCTTTGATTGGCTTTTGAGTCGTTGTCTTATTCTTGGTTGGCTGTTGTTGTTCCACGCCATCTTGCTGTTGGTACTTTTTCATCTGTCCTTCATAATTTTTCTGCAACACGACAAGAAAGTTTCTGTAGTTTTTCTTTTTGGGCACACTTGAGATGCTGGAGTCTGTCAGGCAGTTTTCAGACACATTTTCAGACAATAGTACCTGTTTGTTAGCGTAGGCAGCTGCTCCACTTTTCGGCCCTGCACGCTCCAAATCATTCACTTTCTTTTTTTTCTGCAGGGCCTTCTTCTCTTTCTCCTTTTCTTTGGCTCTTTCCTTAGCACGCTCTTTCTCTCTTGCTCTTTCAGTAAAATTTCCAGCAAAAGCCTGGAGTGCACAGACAGGATGACAAAGCATAAACAATCCTTACTAAGCATGATTCACAAAGACACCAGAATCCATTTAAAGAATATACAGACTGGTGACAAATAAAAATAAAAACCTGAGTAAATGAGCTGAGAAATATAACAGCACAGGAAACATGTGGTCACTGAGTGGTCTGATGAATATGAAAATGATATGTCATTACCATCACCAGATCTCAACCCAGCTGAACACCCACAGGAGTTTTAGACGTGAAACTTAATGTTAGAGCTTACAAAGTTTGACCACAAAGATGTTATTAAGTTTTCTTTTCTTCTATTTTTTACTTTTAGTATTTGAAATGAGGAAACATTGAAATAGCTTTAAATCTGCAGCAAAATACACAGTTTCCTAATTGTGCTACCAATAAGCGTTAAATACCCAAAAACCTATGCCATAGGGGTGTCAAACTGTGAGCTGTGGGACACAGGAGAGCTGAACGCATGAGACAAAGATAATGTTTGGGGTAGGGTTAGATACACTGCAAATAGGAATGCTAATAGCTAATTCAGCACACTTTTAGAGGCATCAGTTTGACAAAATGTATACAAATAAACCTGGTATTTGGAATTTGGAATTTGGTGTTGGTGTTGGGGTTGGTGTTGGTGTTGGTGGTGGTCGAGGGGGAGGCAGTTGGCTCCTTCATCGGTTAGCTAATGAAGGAGGCAACTGTTCTTCCACAAAACAAGTATTAGCATAATGTTTTTGACAGGAAGCGTGAAGGCTCATGGTAAAAATGATCTTGATGAGTAAAACTGGGACTGGTCTGATCCAGTATTGGTATCAGAGCCTGATTCTGACGTAATTCACTTATTGGTTAAGAAACTAATGTTATTAATTCACAAATCAATCCAAGTGCTTCCTCTGCCATTGTCTTGGTTCCATTTTGCAGTTAATTCTGATTATCAGTAACATGTCACAGATCTGCAAAAAGTGCTGAAATCCAACTGAGGTCTCCAGATCTCAAACCCTCCAAAGTAGATGTCTGAGGGGACACAATGGATGCGGATTCCTTAGTCTCTTATTTTTATGAGGTACAAATATTATGCCGAGTAGCGCAAACAGCCAAAAAGCCGCCTTCACACCAAATGTATACTACTTTTCAACACAGACCACAAACACTGACACACAATCGCAAAATACAACTGGTGTGTAGGACCGTATGAACTACCTCACTCTAACAAAAAGTAACACTTTCAACATTTTTGGGGGATCTCTTCTATTTCAGCTTCAATCAGCGTCTAAGAACGTACTTTATTTCTTCAGCTATGAGCGTGGTCTGCAGACTACAGGTAACTTACAGGTGATCTAACAGGATGTTAGAGTCATTTTCTGTGTATTCTCTGAAGTCTGCTGGAAACTGTCTGACTTGACTGCAGCTTTTCATCACCGTCTCCTGCTGCGGCCGCCTGATCTCTCTACTTTCAAGGCGAGGTGCAGTTCATCTCAACCAAGCCTGCTATCTGACATCACAAGCCACGATCCTACAACACCCCACAATAATCAGAGGATGCCATCACACAAGTCCAAGACTCTGAAACATGAACACTAACCACACTCTCCCAACGGTCAAAACTCCGACTGTATGTGAACCGTCTTGGTATCAGTATAGTATCGGTATCGGAAGAAAATTCAAGTATCTGAACTGTAAAAAAGTGGGTTGGTACAGCTCTATTGATAAGACTGACCACACAACAGATATGAGAGGATACTCATTAGGGCTGCACAAGTCGTATTGTGATCATTCAGTTATGATCAGTTTTGCATTACAATTTTCATGTTCACTGGAAAAAATAAAATAAAATCATTAAAATCATGATGATGTGATATTTATTGAGGTCTGTACCAAACAAAGTTTTCTTTCATCTGGAGAACAAGATTTAGGTCAGGTCATCTCTGCAGCACTACAGTGCCTCATTATAATGCGTTTTCTCACATTTACCCTTTTTCAAAAAAGTGTGATTTGGTTCCGGCTCTGTGATTTGGATGATGCACTTGGCCATATAGCGATTTTATTGCGATTGCGATTTATTGTGCAGCCCTAATACCCATCACTTTCTCTTCGTCTTTGATTTGTTTGCAGTTACGTATTAATCTTGTTGCCAATGCAGACTTAGTGAAGACTTCAACTTTTAAAAACAGAACATTGTACTATGTAAACAGTAGGGATCTCAAACGAAACATGGCAAAATTCTAGTGAAATCAAGAGTCATTACCTTAATAAACACTCAAAAGTAGGGAATACATTAACTTGCCCAAAGGAAATATTCCATTGTAACTAAATGTGGCATTCTAGGAAACATCATAGTGGAGTCACACCCCAGGCAGGCAGTCGACAGAAAACCCACCTGAAAAAAAACACACTACGTCGAACAGGACCAAGACACAAAAAAACACTGACTATCTATGCAGGGCTAACAACAAGTGGTCGGACCTACTATCTAGGTGTAACCTAATTATAAACAGGCCTGGGTGACAAAAGGACAGCTCGTGTGCAGGTAGTAATGCATCAAGGATCACACAGGAATCCGATACTACAAAATCAACCTAGGATGCTAAGAGCTCTGTGACCACGTTCTTTCAGCAGTGTGATCCCAGTGCTGGGCAATGTAGAAACACCCGAATGACCGTAAGAACACAACAGCAGTAAAAGACAGGAACAACAAAGACACACAAGGGGATAATGCTACAAAAATAACCAACAAAACTCCAAACTATAACATACGTCAATTTGTTGCCTCATTTGAAGAACTTAAACAACTTTATATGTTAATCTTGAGGGAGAATCTTCAGCTGCAAACACCTCCCTCCTATTTCTTAAGAAGTCAAGAAGTCATTTATCCTTTTTTTTTATTACTTTTTCCATTATCTATAATGTAGTGTGTAAGTATCTATTAGAGCTGTGGTCTCTGGCTAAAGGAAAGCCTGAAAACTTCCATTTGCTGTGTACTGTAACACCCTGTGGCATTCTTCCTAATGGAAAGCAGATTTTTTTCAAGTGAGTTTGGAGTCACATTCCCTGCACGCAAGACCGGGACCTGTACGTCTCCAGGACTCTGAGGCGAGTGCGAGCAGGAAAGACTGTGGCCGACCTCTCCCACCCTGGACACAAACCCTTTGAAACACTCCCCTCGACAGGAGGCTGCGGTCCATCAGGACCAAAACCTCACGCCACAAAAAACACTCTCTTCCTGACTGCAGCTGGCCTCAACAACAAGGTCCAGGACCCTCACTGTTCTGAGGCTGTTCACACCTATTATTAACAGGCATCCTGGGTGACCTCATCACAACTGGACAGCTCTGTGTGCAGGTGTGAATGCACTCAAGATGCACATGAGATCTGATCACTCAGATCACACTCTGAGGTGCTCTGGGCCTGCTTGTGACCACGTTCTTTCAGCAGTGTGTATGCAGTGTGTCCTGGGCCACATTGTAGAACCACCTACCCAACTGACACCCCGTAAGTCCACAAGAAACATCTGTCTGATTTCCATTTGGTTTGCTGTAATGCAAATTACTAATGGGCTCTCTACCTGCCAAGATAAGCAGCAGATGTTTGTGAACACAGTAACCGTAACATCCCCAGGCTCCCTTAAAAAACTTCAATTTTGAGATTTGTTGAGTGAGGAGAAGCGTAACAAACTTTGTGAAACAACACATTTAGTTGTTTCTTTCCTTGTAAAAAACACTGAGCCTCGTTGGGCACTGGGCAAGAACATTTTGTATTCTTCTCTTAAATTTCTCTTACTTTTTTCCCTACGAAGGGCTCGTGCGAACACGCCACGTCAGATTCAGCAAACGCTCTCAAAACTTCAGATACCTGTGTAAATGATCCACCTGTGCGTATCTGAGTGCACGTGCATGAGAATAATAGCATATAAAGCTGTGCTTCCTGTTCCATATGTTAGGAAGTGTTCATTCATAAAAAATTGCTTTCAGAGATACATAAAGAAAAGTCTGTCATTTTAACAGCGTCAGCAGGAGAACTCAGGAGTTACCTGAGTGTCAGACTGTTACTGAAATAAAGAAGAAATCAAAACATCTTCAAACTAATGAAAAATACAGTCATTATTGAAAAACTTCAGCTTGGATAACAGCAGACTGACTGCACATGACTCTACGACAGGTCTGGACCTCGTAAATTGTGTTTGTATCTGAAAGAAAAAAAATCAAAATATGAGAAAACTGGTGAATGTGACAAGTTCAAATCAGTTGCACACACCACTTAAGAACAAATCTGTTAGTATGAGTGGTTCTTGTATGAGGCCCAACGTGTCAGCTTGTTACAGCATCTCTGTACCTGGGGCTGCTCCTGTCGAAGGTGTGTTTACCTGCCAGCATTTAGCAGCTGTTTGAACAAACTGTTTCAACTGATTTCACCAGCTGCACAAATTTATGAAAGAAGATGACTTTTTTTTTTTTTTTTAACACTAAAATGTAAAATTTTACAAATGCAAAAAATAGTAACCAATACAGGCTACCTTCGTGTCACCCGTGGAGAAACTGCCCAGACTTTCTTGGAAAATTTCACAATTTTGTGAGCTGCTATAAATTCAGCAAATGTAATATATGAACTTATTTCTTTCTTTGTGTAAAAACACCACCACCATGGACGCTACATGTTGTAAAGTCTCCCTTTATGACTTGACATGTTACATTACTGCAGTGGTTTTCCAAACTCTTTCTGGAATGCACCCCTTCAGAAGCTGAAAAAAGTTCACTCCCCTCACCCCACCACTCTAGTCTGTTTATTTCCCCTGTATAAATCCTATTCATTCAACTTTGTTTCACTCTATATTCCTCCCCTGGCCATCCACGCCCCCCTGCAGTGGCTTCATGCCACCCAATTTGGAAAGCACTGCATTGACATCAATATTCTTACACTTGACACTCTTGCACACTCCTTGGTATTTTGCACTCTCCATGCTCTTCATTTCATTGTACAGCTCTTTTCATTTTTGTAAAGATACATACACAGATACAAATTTTTATTGTAGATTTCTATTTTTTTAGATTTAAGATTCTTAACTTGTGGTAGTTGTTTATTTTTCTTTTCTCTCAGACAACCAGACAAACTCTCTGTATGTAAAAACCTACTTGGCAGTAAACCTGTCTCTGATTCTGATTACGTAACCTAGATGTGGTCAAAAACCCAGAGTCATACTTAAATGTATAGCAGATGTCCTGTGCATTGTGTGTGGCGTGTGTGTGTGTGTGTGTGTGTGTGTGTGTGTGTGTGTGTGTGTGTGTGTGTGTGTGTGTGACTCCATCTGTCTCTGTGCGTTCTCACCTTCTCCATGTTGTCCACCCTGGTGAGCAGCTTGGTGGTGACAGAGTGGAGCTTTAGCAGGTCCATTCCATACAGAGAACCCTCCAACATGTCAATGATGGTCGCCAGCTACACAGGAAAAATCACAAGGATTAAATAATGACACAGACAGATGAAAGAAAAATCCTTGAGTATGGAAAACGTATTTACCTAAAGCTCAAACTCTAAACTTGGAAATAATGGTAACATTTTACATTAAGTTGCCCGTAATAAGCATTAATGATGATAAGGCCCTTATAAGATGCTTACTAACATGAATGTGTTAATAAGACTGTATATGTGTTAATAATAGTATAATAAACATGTTTATTGTCAGGTTATAAGACATTTATGAAAAAGTCAAGAAACCTAACAGTTATAGACTGCTTGAGAATGTTAATAAAAGCCTTATGAGTTTCTTATAATTGTTTATGATAGCATTACAAATACATTTATTTAGGTTAGCTAACTTCTCACATCTACTCACCCTCATACTGATTGACTGGATTGGACTGTTTAGTTTTTCAGTCCACAAAACACTGCTGGAGTTTCACAGGAAAACAGTGAATCTCCCAAACAGTGTCAGTGAATGGTGACCAGTTTTCAAATGTAAAAAAACAACACAATTAAAACATAAAATGCCTCCATACTGCTCGTCTGGTGTAATCCAAGTCTCCTAAAGCCCCGACATGACAAGCTGACTAAAAAGAATGTTATTTACACCATATTTTTATCCTAAATCTTCACTGTAGATTTTTATCTTAGAGCCACGTTCACGTGCTCATGCACACTGTCTGAACTGGGTGTGTGTGGTGTGTCGGTGTGCAAACGGCATGTCAGGACTTTAGGACTTGGATTATGCCATTTCCATTGTTTTGAAGATTCTGATGGGAGGATTCTGATCTCAATCAGCATGAGGGTGAGTAGATAATGACTGAATTTTCATTTTTGGGTGAACTATCCCTTTAAGGTTTCTACATACTTCATAATGCATTTATTAGCAGTTAACTATGTACTTTTAACTATGGATTTTGGAGGTATCAGATCTGAAGTGTGAACAATGCTTATTAATGCTAATTAATCTGTTATTATTCACTTATTACTTCCTCTGTTTTGGACTCCTAATAAATGCACAATGAAGTTTGTAGAAATCTTAATAAACAACAACAAAACATCAGTAAAGGTTTCAAAATGTATAGTAGGTAAGTTAGTTAAACTCAATGTGTTTGTAATGCTATTATAAACAATTATAAGAAAGTCATAAGTCTTTTATTAACATTCTCAGCAGTCTACAAACTGCAAATAAGTTTCTTATAAGCACTTATAAATGTCTTATAATCTAACAATAAACATGTTTACACTATTATTAACACTTAAATAGTCTTATTAGTACATATTACCATTAATAAGCTTGTTATAAGGGTCTTATTACCTATTAACTAACTCTTATTACAAGCATCTTAATATAAAGTGTTGTTGGAATAATTTGTCCTCAGGAGCCAAGAGAAAACAGTTAAAGTGTTTAAGTTTGCACATACAGTGTGTGTGTGGTGTGTGTGTTTCTACCTTAATGTCATCTTTGCTGGCCTCCTGTAGTTTTTTAAACCTGTACTCTCCCTCACAGGGGTTGACAGCTGACGGAGGAGCCATGCAAACACACTTCTTGCAGTCAGTTCCCTTGGTTATTGTCTCCACGGTGTAAAAATGCTGGGACGCAGATGCCAGGTCGCCTC
Organism: Lutjanus argentimaculatus; assembly: GCA_034769285.1. Classification (NCBI taxonomy): domain Eukaryota; kingdom Metazoa; phylum Chordata; class Actinopteri; order Lutjaniformes; family Lutjanidae; genus Lutjanus; species Lutjanus argentimaculatus. The sequence continues at coordinate 4,017,775 of JAWZSL010000011.1, read as the reverse complement.
AAGGATACGGCTGCAGTCGGAGCGCTTGATTGGTCGAACAACGCAGCGACACACGCAGTCGGAGCCTGATGACACAGTCTTTACTTTGTCGTAGTCACCCAGCAACTGAAAAAGAGGGAAAACGTTTGGTTTTCTTTTAACTCATTCAGGCTGCTCAGATGACAGGAAACTTTTAAAAATAATACACTGAATACATGTTTGATACTCTGTATTAGTCTATACTATTTATCAGGGCTGCAACTAAGGATTATTTTCATCATTGATTCATCTGCAAATTATTTTTTACAAAATATCAGTTAATCATTTACTCTCTAAAAAACAGAAAATTGTGAAAAATGCTCATCACAATTTTCCAGAGCCGTAAGTGACGTCTTCAAATTGCTTCTTTTGTCCAACCATCAGTCCAAAACCCCAAACACTTCATTTATTATGAAAATGACAAAGAAAAACAAATAATCATTGCATTTAAGAAGCTGCAATCAGAAAATATCTGACATTTTTGCTTAAAAATGATTAATCAATTAACAAAACAGTTGACAACTAATTTACTTTCAAACGACTAATCAATAATCCTTGCAGTTCTACTATATAAAGCAAAAATACTTGAATAAAGACTAAATAAAGAGTAGCAGCGTGTGATGATTTGCAGCTGCAGCAGTGGTGAGCTGCCCAGGAAGGAGATAGCTTCAGGCGTTTACAAACAGGCACTTTTTTGGTTTGGACCACTGAGGGATATTACATAACCAACCACCAGAGGGATGCAAACCGTTACCATGGTGCACACACACACATGCACAACACACACACACACAAGCTCTGGGTCTGATTTACCACGTCATTTAAGCTGAACTACACAAACTGAGGGTTTGGATTGTGTGTCAAGGAAAAATAAAGTACAGACCTAGTACTAAGTAAAAGCTGATGTGTTTAATACAATCACGTTAATCTCATTTTCACACTGGAAATGAGAAATTCACAGTTTAAAAAAAAGCTCTGATTTCTCATGTGGTTTTCATTTGATGAAGTGGATGGAAAATCTTCCTGAGCCAACCACTGAAATCTGATCTGAGTGTCAGAAAATGAGCTCAAACGAGGTCTGATGGAGAGAGGAAAATCTACCAATTTAATGTTTCCCATCATTTTCAGGACAATCAGTGTTTGAGCCAGCACGGTCCATTCAGAACTTCACTTCAACTGAAAACCACTTTTACAACTGATTCACGGGGAGGATCATTTTTAAAGTGGTTATTTTTAGAGCATGGCCAGTACTGGATTTTGGGGCTGACGCTTAATGATTAGGGAAAAATAAATCTGATATTGATATATCGACCAATATTGCAATGATCCCTAAAATGTTATCAAACACCCAGGAAGAAATGTATGTAATGGAGGCAGGATATTTCACAGTTTAACAATAAACTTTACTGTCCAAAATGACATCAGGGCACTGAAACAGGACAATTTCACTTACAATTATAGATTAACTAAAAATTAGAAAACACAATAAGAACAAAAAATATCTACGTCTGCCTATGAAATATAAATAAATAAATAATAAAACAATCTGAATTATGTTCTGCAAAAACAATAGGCTAATATCAGACAATATTTACGCTGATACTAAGGGTGCCATGATTCAACCTTTGATTTTAAGGTCATAATTCAAATCTTAATTTTGCGGTTTAAATTTTGTGGCACTGAAAGTTCTGCCATTGTTGGACCATCAAGTCTTGATTTGTAAAGACAAGGTTCAACGTTAAATTTTTGGGTTTTTTGCGTGCATGTATATTTCTGACCCACTTGCCAGAAGTCAATTTTTACTTCCCCCTGGACAAACTGCATGTTTATTAGCTGTTATCAAATAACAACACAGACTAAAGTTAACTGTCATGGTTAACAGTTAACAGGACTATAACATGTCTAGAAAGAGTGAAAAATGTCCATCCCAGTTTTTCAAAGTCCAAGTGATGTCTTTAAATGTCTAGTTTTGTCAGTCTAAAACCAAAGATATTCTGTTTAATATGAAATTAAATGGAGAATAGCAGGAAATATCCATATCTGGATTTTTCTGCCATTTTTTGCATGAAAAATTAGTTCAGCTATTTTAATTATTGATTAAGCGTTAAATTGTTTCATAATTTTTTTATCACTTGCCCAGCTGGGCAAGTGATAAAATTGCTAGATTTGCTAGCCCAACATGGCATTTTACTTGATGCCGGCAGTGGGCAATATTTACCTTTGAGCACCAGAAAGATCAACAGGTAATTGGTTTTATGCCTTGAATTTGAAAATTCTTCTTTAAAAAGATCTGGTCCTATGAAGTAATACATCATGTGTGATATGACGGCCATCTTTGAAGTGTTTGTTTTTCTTTGACAGATGCTGGGTGCTACAAGTGGGCGGGGTTGGAGAGAAAAAAAAAAAAACTAGGAGATTCACCGATTCTGTCTTTGATTCAATTATTAAAATTGAAAGGTCACTGTCATTGATTTTAGACTTTATACTGAAATTGTGACACCCCTAGTCGATACTGACAGACATATTGCCAACCCTCCCAATTTTCCCAGGACACTCCCGATTTGCCCTCTCCTTATTTCTGCTTGGGATCACAGTTCTCCTGTATTTCTCCAAATTTATGACACCTTTTCACTTTTTTTTTTCCTTTCATTAATCAAACCTGTTTCTGGCACTGTACAGTGTGTATAAGCCCGACCACCCAAACAACAATACAGCTACACTAAACCAGACTCTCAGAAAAAGAAATCTTGTTTTTTAAGGACAGTTTTAAAGGAAAGGGGCATGCATTTTGTAAAATCTGCCATGTTAATTTTCTTTAAGGGTGGGGCAAAAAACAAATGAATGATAAACATCAGTTTATTCCAGAGATTAATGCAAGTTCACAGCCAAGGAGCGATTTATTCTGCATTCCTTCCAAAGAAAGTGAAAATACAATTAAAAGTAATTAAAATAAAGTGTAGTTTTTATTTTGTGTATTTCTTTTTCCAAAGTCTTTGTTTCAAAACCTCCCTGTTTTTGAGGTCTGAAGGTTGGCAGTGTTGATGGCTGTGGCAAATATCGGCAGATAATATCAGCCAACATAAATCTGTCTGTCTGTGGTTATTTTACTGTGATGACTGCTGTTTAGTGTGTTGAGTAAAGCCGAATTGAAGAGTGTCTCTTTTTAATAAAGAACATACGTGAAATCTTTCTTCTACTGTATTTATGTGTTTGCTGTACGCAATTTGTCATCAAACTAGCAGTTTGTGTATGCAGTTTGGTGATGAAGGAGATATAAGAGAGCGCACATTCCACCGACCTGGCTGATGACATTCTCTTGGTTGTCCAGTTCATCCTCCAGAGGCTCGGCGGTGGGCTGCTGCTGGACGCCCGACTCCGCACCCACAGCAGGGGCCGCGGTGGGAGCATCCCTGCCCGGTGAGCTCAGGTCTGCTGCTCCGGTCTGCAGCATCTTCTCCAGCGAGGGCTTCGCCGTGCTGTTGTCCGCCTCCAGAGCATCAAGTCCGCTCACAGCCCAGCACAAGATGAGCAGCGAGAGTCTGAACCACATCTCTGCACAGAGGCAGCTGACAATGAACACAACTCTGTCAGTAAATCACTGACTCAGGTAATTATCAGGTAGTTAAAGCCAAGACTGGCTCAGCAGGTCGCCCACGTATCCAACAGTCCAGCGGTTCTAAATCAAGTTTACTGGAGAAATAACTGTCCACATTCGCACTTACAAACGACGGTCCAGTGGTTTCCTAAAGCTTATTAACACTTCCAGCACTCTGAGGGGTCGCTGGTCCAAGCTGAGACTGGAAAAGTTTGACAGAAGACCCGTGCGGGCGGTTCAGTTAGTGAAGAAGAATGAATGAAGCATGAAGAGGAGAAAAGAGCGCTGGTTCCATGCGACGTGTCGCCGGTGAGTGAGCTGGGTGGCACCAAGAGAGGACACAGAGCTCCACACACACTCACACACACACACACACACCGGCCACGGTCCAAACCAGACTGACTGAGAGAGAGAGAGATCAGAGAGAGAGAGAGTAAAATCTCCTCAATTTCAGTATCCTGCAGTGAGACACAATCATCAAACCCTTAAAGGGATAGTTCACCCAAAAATGAAAATTGAGTCATCATCTACTCACCCAGGTCAGGTTTATTTTGTTAGTCCACAAAACACTGCTGGAATTTCACAGGAAAACGGTGTTGCGGAATCTCCTAAACAATGGAAGTGAATGGTGACCAGTTTTTTTCAAACAGAAAAAACAACAGAAAAAGCATAAAATGCCTCCATACTGCTCATCTGGTGTAATCCAAGTCTCCTAAAGCCCCCAAATGCTGTTCATCTGTGTGTGCACACCGTCACACACACCCGGTTCAGATGGTGTGTACATGAACGTGGCTCCAAGCTAAGGATCTATAGTGAAGATTTAGTTTGAAAACATGGTGTAAAATGCTTCTTTCAAGTCAACTTGCCATGTTGAGGCTTTAAGAGACTTGGATTACACCAAATGAGCAGTATGGAGGCATTTTATATATTTTTTGGTCTTTTTTTTACATTTGAAAAGTTCTTTTGGGAGATTCTGCAACACTGTTTTCCTGTGAAACTCCAGCAGTGTTTTGTGGATTAAAAAACTAAACCCGTCCTTCAATCGACATGAGGGTGAGTAGATAATGACAGAATTTTAATTTTTGGGTGAACTTTGATCGATTAGCCCCATTTCCTTTCTCTTTTTCAAAGTGCCTGGCCTTTTCCAAACAGTTTCTAAGGACAGTTTCCAAGATGGTTCTGTGCAACAAACCATCTGGCGTGTCAGGTTACTAAGAAACAGGACATGGGCCAGACTAAAACATCGACGTACACGTCAAATACATTTTTTCCCAAAGATGGTTTCTGTCATTTCAGGTAGTTCTTATCATGTTGATGTTTGTTCAAGTGTTCATTTTTCTGATGAGTTTGATTTTATTTAGTTATTTGATGAGAAATAAAACAGGGTTTAAACAGGATTAAAAAACGATTTATGCCATGATTGACAGCTGAGCTCTGCGCACGACTGAGTCAGCTGGCTGTGCGGGAGGGAACTCGATACCACGGCTCCGACACTAGTCACTACTGTGCAAACTCTGGCTCCAAATGATGTCACTAGCGCAAGATGACAGTGCTGGTATCTGGGATACTTTGGCTTCACTTTTGTACAGTGGGAGGCAGTGGAGACAGATCGTCCATCTTTATTTACTGTCGCTGGTTCAAACCCCTACCTGTGTCATGAACTTTGGGTAGTGACCGAAAGAATGAGATCACAGTTATAAGTAGCTGAAATTAGTTTCCTCTGTAGGATGACCAGGCTCAGCCTTAGAGATAGGGTGAGAAGCAAAGACGTCTGGAGGGAGCTCGAGATAGAACCGCTGCTTCGTCACATCAAAAGGAGCCAGCTGAGGTGGTTCAGGGATCTGATAAATAGATGCCCTCTGGACTAGGTTGATACCTGGGGTAGACCCAGAACCCGCTGGAGGGATTATATATCCCATCTGGCCTGGGAATGCTTCAGGATCCTTAGGAACAAGTGGGGGTTTCCTGGCACAACTTCACCCACTAACAAGGTGCACGGAGAGAAGAAAAATGTCCAGAGAGCTTTTTTGTCTCCTTCATACCCTTTTTAAGTGCTGATTTTAATGTGTTTCATGATGACCCTGATGAAGGCCTGAGCCGAAACGCGTTGGTCTACAAATAAAGTTGTTCCTAGTACTACAAACAATGCTTCAGGATCCCCCAGGAGGAGCCGGAAAGCGTTGCTGGGAAAAGGAACGTCTGGAATACCCTGCTCAGCCTGCCGCCATTGTGACTTAACCCTGGATAAGCACAAGAAAATGGATGGATGGATGGATGCCTTTAGGTATACAACAATCTTATTCACCTTCAAAAAGAGAGTTATTGTTTAAAACTTGAATAAAATGTATTACAGTAGTAATGGAACATATTCAATTCCCTCACCAGTTTAAAATCTATGCCATTTGAAATGGAAAAAAATTAAAAATGACCTCTTTTCATAAAGTTTGTCTGGACGTTACCCTCAGGCAACGTTGTACCATTGTAGAACAGCCTGTAGGAATGAATGTGTTAAAGTGTGTAAGCATACGGTATTTCAGAAAACAAGTTGCACTGGCGTGGACCCAGTTCAGAGACAGTTCATGTATTGTTGAGGCATCTTGCAGAGGGCCTCCAACCCAGAACAGGTCTTGTCACTTGCGGCCCACTGAGGTACAGCAGGTGATCTTTTGAAGATGGCGCAGCAGGGATGGTGTATGGGCTGGGAGTCCTCTCCTCTCCTATCTCTGTTGACTGTTCCCTCCCTAGACTGCTTTTTATGAGGTCCAGTCTGCTCTTGGCAGTCCTCATCAGCAGACGTTACAGCCTGGTTCTGCTTGTGGAGGACAGTTATCCACTTATCAACAGGCAGTGAAGCCGGGCTGTATGTCCTGGATGTCGCCAATCTTGGCTGTGTCCCTGCCTTTTTCTCCGTGCTTCGGTTTAGTTGCTTCGGTAGTCTCGATTGTGAAAACTTTGCTGTATCTGCCTGCACTGTCTCCACACTCAATCACAAAAGACACATGTAACATTTACCATACCATACATCGGTGTAGTGTTGCTGGAGTGCACCAGAATGATGCTCCACCAATTTTTTTTCTCCAAGTAGGGTGGGCAGATGAGAATGGGTGAAATTTGGGACAGGGGAGTTGGGGGTGTGCATGTCATTTCAGAAAGATTAAATTGTATAGAATAATTTAGCGTAACAACAGACTCTATTTCTGATATTTTGTTCTTAATATCATGAACATTACAGAACACACAATGGATGAGCCTCACACACAAGTGACTGGTCATTTTAGCAGCTAAGATTGCTATGACTGGATGCAATTCTGATCATAAACTCTGGAGGGCCAATAAAACTATTTATAAATAAATATAATAGTTTTTATAGATAATAAATATTTCATGTCAATTTGTTGATTTTTTAAAGCAAGTACTTGTGTAATAATAGGGATAATGTACAGTGAGCTGGTCATTATTGTGACATAAACCCCTTTAAGGTGATTCAACCCATTCCCATTGTCAGGGTATATTTCAAAATAATGACCCACTCACTGTACATTATCCTGTACATATTGTACTATATTGTGCTGTATTGTATCATATGGTATCATAGTATACCATACCATACCATATCATATCATATTGTACCATATTGTATCATATCATTTTGTACTATATTGTACCGTATGTGCAATATCATATCGTATCGTGTCATGTCGTGTCGTGTTGTCTTGTTGCGACATTTAAAAATGTCTGCAGCAGAAAGTTTCTATAGTGGTTACTGGGCAAATGAACAAGTTCACAACACAAATTCAAATATAGTAACAATGTTTCAGTGATACACTGGTGTTGTGAGTCCTGGTGTTTTTGCTGGAATCTACATGAGGATCAAGTGTCAGCAGAAACCACATAATGAAAATAAAAAACAACATAAAAACACCTTGTGACAGTTTAATTATCAGCAGTATTTTCACATATGACATTTAATCATCACAGAATTAGGGAAGACTATAACTGTTATATATTTTTAATTTTAGGTATTTTTTGTGATGCTAGAGTAATACTGTTGCATGCAACTAAAATGTCCTGTTTCAGTGTTTACCAGCAGATGGCCTTACAGGGAGGTTTTGACACTTGTGCATGATGTTGCAGTTAGTGACATGATTGCTGTGACAGATTTCACCTCAGTTTGCACAGTCCCGCCCATTTCACCACAAAACTGACTCACAGAAAACAGAGGAAATGAGCTGAGCGACAGCCGCCACACATCAGAGCAGCTCATTTAGTTGACATGTATTACGTGTAGCAGGTTTCCTGTGTATACTGTGTACACATATTCAGATAACTGAGTAGCGGTTTTCTGGACAAATTTGAGAAGAAGGGAAACAATCATCATGGGAGCATCTTCCTCTGGCTTGTTGGATGAGGCAAAAATCACCCACATCAAAGGTAAAACTAAGGGATCACTTCTTTTTCTTCTTTTTCCCAGCATTCTTTAGTGTACTCTGCAGCTTTGGACACTTCTTGTTTAGAATAGTTCATAAGGACTGTGATGGCCCAGCTGTCTTCTATGTCCGCCCAATTCATGTGTGAGTTCTCCACAGAGATTAAAGTGGATGAAGAGAGAGGAAGGAAGAGAGAAACAGAGAGAGAAATGTGTAGTAAAAGAGAACGAAGAGAAGCTGTGCGGTTATGAGTGATAGTGTCAAAACAGAAGCAACAGTAGCTGCTGGAGCAGCAGCAACAGTAGTAGCTGTAAATAGTAGCAGTAGTAGTAATTCTTGCAGAAAGATTAATTGCTTTGGTAAGTGGTGCCATTCCACTGTGTGTGTACTTTAGAGCGGAGTGTTAAGTCCAAGACAACCACACAGTTTCTGTCTTCAAGTGCCACATTATTTTCTAATGATCCTACTGAATATACTGCGCATATGCTATTTTATAGAGTGACTGAAATAGGGCTGCACAATTAATTACAATTGCAAAAAAAAATTGCAATATGGCCAAGTGCAATATGAAAAATTGCAGAACCACATCTAATTTTTTGAGAAAGGAAAAATGTGCAAGAAAAACAGCATTGTGATGAGGCACTGTAGTGCTGCAGAGATGACCTGGCCTAAAGATCTTGTTCTCCAGATAAAAGAAAACGTGTTTGTTTGGTGCAGACCTTGATAAATATCACATCATCACAATTTTAATAGTTTTTTTTTTTCAGTGAACACAAAAATTGTAATGCAAAACTGATTTCCGCTCATTGTATTGCGTATCGCAATTTCAAAGTAATCGCATTAGGACTTATTTATGAAATCGTGCAGCTCTGGACTGAAAGAACCTGCAGTATAGAACCTCGTGTAATTGAGCACTACAGCTTTGAGACTTACTGTATTGGACTACAATGTACTGGAAGGTGTTTCTTACGGTGGTGTCTTGTTCTGATACCAGAAGAAGAAAAATGTATCAGCATCACGTTATAATGTGACGTAACATTGTAATGTATAAAAGTTTATTGTTATAACAGATGTTTTTTTTATGTTATAACAGGATATTTTCATATTATTATGAAATACAAACTTTATAATATGAAACTTTTCTTGGTATAATAAACTATAATATACTATTTATCTTATTAGAATGCGAACCATTTTACATTATAATTCAATAAGTAAGAGATAATGTACAGTGAGCAGGTCATTATTGTGAAATAAACGCTGACAGGGTGGTGCAGGACCCTGACGTGAGGTGGATGGGTCATGAATCCCCTTGAAGGAGTTTATTTTGTACTAATAACTGTCTCACTGTACAATTTACTGCTTATTACAAAGTTACTTACTTAAGTCAATAATTTAACACAAAGTATTGCGTTTAAAATCATTTTATTGCTTCCATAGCAACAGTCTGCAATTCGAACCTTAGAATGCTGTATTTGACCAATTGCAATCAAGTATTTAAAAAAGCCATGTAATAACATCTTAATAACATCACTGTGGGAGTTATTTGTTTGTTGTTAGTATTTAGCTGTTGTTTTACTAAAAAATAAGTAGAGTTGTTTTATTATTATAGATAGTTGCTTTATTTTGATTGGATTTTGATAGTATTTTCCTTTCCTAGTTATTTGTTTATTCTAATTATTAATTATTATTTTCTTGATTAGCTTAGATTTAGTTATTTGCATAATTAGTATTTTTGTCTATGGTTTGGGTAATGCTGTGGCCATCGGGAGGACAAGAAGAAAGGCAGAGATAGAACCAGCATGCACCTGGGTGGGCAAATGTCTATTTACTAGAGCAGGAGGGGCATACAGGAAACACGACTCCTTTTGTTTGCTTGTTTGCTTTTGGACAAATAAACCATAAGAAATGCAATAATTTTGCATGGACAGTTGCATCATACAGTCATGCTGCAGCAGTGGCCTTTTAATTCTTTTTAGTTCAAGTTAAGTTTGATTTGACTTTTATTTGACAAATGGTCACAACAGTCACGTTGTAGTGTGAAATGTTTTCTAATGATAAGTTGTCATATTATAACATGAAATGCATCACGTTATAACAAGATAAATAGTATATTGTAATAACAATAAACCTTTCATGTTATAACATGATACTGTTTTGTTTTTCCCTCTCTGGTGTGGCAGCAGTGCGCCGCTCTGTCTACATGCATGAGGAGGATAAAACATTTGTCCCTTATTAGACAGCTTTCAGCTAAGAGCTACACAGGAAACATGGGGAGGGGTGTGACAAGCAACAGAGGTCCCCGGAATCAGCGTGGGGACCTTGTGGTTATATCTTACCAGCCTTAACCATCAGGCCACCAGCACAGTTAACATGACTTTTTTTTCTTTTTTTGATTGAAAGAGTTATAATAATTTGTTGTTGTTGTTTTTTTTAAATATCACAAATGTTCATTTTAGCTTTAAGCTAAAATATAATTAGCAAATGTAACAAAAATGATGTGCTACGTGTGAGCTGCTTTGCTCTTTTCTATGTGTGCATTCCTATACATGTTATCAGCACAGTCACATCCTGTCACTGATCTCCACTGTAAACTACAATCTAATTACAGCCATTTCCAACTATTATATTATTATGGGTTGTCTGATCTGTGTGTGTGTGTCAGTGTCTCAGTGTGTAAGATGAAAGTCAGGCTACAGAGTGACCTAAACAATGTGTGATAATGCTCATATGCCATAAACAAAAGATAATCCACAGATTATGACTGATCCACATCAGTTCAGAGAGGACATGAATCCATTTCTTCTTACAGATCCACTGACATCTGGGGGGGAGGTTGTCATTCCCACGCTGTTAAATATCAACGCTCTGTTATACAGATGTAACAGGTTCCCTTTAGCATCATGTAACAAGTAACCATTCTGTTACATTACATACTTATTTTAACCCAAACCAGGATCTTTTCCTAAATCTAACCAACTAGTTTTGGTACCTAAACCTAAACCAGGGGTCTGTAACTCTTACGCTCAAAAAAGCTGCTTTTGGCTTTTGCTCTTTTCCCAGAAGACCTTTTTAAATTAGGATGCCATAGCTAGCTTATGGAGACTCAAGAAAAGTGGCCACCGTCAAAATTTAGAGGAAAAGACATCAAGCCACAAATGTGGGACAAAATATTAAAACTTTTTTTAAAATTTGGTATATGCTATTTTTACAGTTTTGAGTTTCTATTTTTTACACTGTAAAAAAAATTGTTGAGACGACTCAAAATTTCAAGGAAATTTACTGCAATAGATTTGAGTTTTGAGCCAAACTCAAACTCTTACATATTGAATAAACTTTATTGAAGCTGATGTCATTATTTTGGTGCCTGAAAATCAAATGGTTTTAATTGATAATATAAAAATTATATTAAAATATTAAAACAATCATTCACTTTCACTTGAATCACTTGAATATTTTAAATACAATTTCTGGGCATTTCTAAAACTTAAAGATTTAAGTTTATATAAAGATGAAAAGTAAAATTTCTTAACAAAAGTTTAGTAGTTGATAAAACTTGAGAGTTTGAGTTGGGCTCACAGCTCAAAAATCTGTTGCAGTATGTTGCCATGAAATTTTGAGTTGTCTCAACTTTTCATAGACCTACGACAATGAGAAATGATGAATAATTTTTTTGCCAAAGTCACAGGGAGCCACTGGAGAGGAGCTAAAGAGCCTCATGCCACTCCGGTGTCACAAGTTGCAGAGCGTGACCTAACCAAATAACCGCTTCACAATGTTAACCAGGTGTTAAAAAGGACTGCAGACAGCATCTCATACAAACCTAGACCTAGAATGAGACCTGGTTGAAAAAAACTTCATGCAGACCTCTGTTTGCAGCTTTAAATGTGTACGATAGTTGTGGTCCCAAATCACAAAAATCACCACAATGCAGATTCCATAATAGATTTTTAAATATGTATTATAATGCACACTGATAACTGTGACTACAGATTGGACAAATTCAGACAGTAAGTCTTGCACATGTGTGTGTGTGTGTAGTTGAGCAGTTTGTTGTTTGGAGGTCATGTGTCTCTGTGCGTGTGGGTGTCTGAGCTAATTGCTATCTTCCTCTTAGTCCCGCCTCCTCTCTTACCACCCTGTCCTCAATTCTCACTACTGAACTGTTTGCATGTTTCAATCTATTATACCAGAATCACCAACTCAAAGCTGCCATATATTGTACAGCACATATGATGTCAGTGTTTGGGAAAATTGACTAAACCGTCCTGTTAGTAGCCTCCAATGAAAAAGTCTTCCTGGAGTTTTAAGCTCCAGTTTATGTCTTGCAGACAAAGGACAGTGCTACAGGTGATACATTAGCTCATCTCCTAAGCTACACTGAAACTGAGTAGATACAGTATGAAGTCAAAATGATACTTTCTGCGTCCATGAAAGCACAGCTGTCCACCAGGGTCCACGTGATGTGAATTTCATCATCAGAGGGTGTGTGCTTAGACCATGGCTGGCTCCGGGCATTTTGATGGCCGAGGCAAGATTAGGTCCTGGTGCCTCCCCAACACCACCATCACCACCACGCTGCCCCATCAGCACTGCCCCACCAGGACTGTCCCACCAGGACTGCCCCATTGAGTTTTTACAACAGCCAATCACAACAGAGGTTTTTTTTTTTTTTTTTACAACAGCCAGTAACAGCAAAGGGGAGTTTTACAACAGCCAATCAAAAAAAACAGGGGAGTTTAATAACAGCCCATCACAACACTGGGGGCTTTTACGACAGCCAACCACAGCACAGCAGTTTTGCAACAGTGTTTTTTTACAATAGCTAATCACACCATAGGGCTTTTTAAGAACAGCGATCATAGCACAGGGGTTTTAACGTCAACCAATCACAACACGGGGGATTTTACAACAGCCAATCACAGCACAGATGGTTCTCAGAACGGCCAATCACAGTACATGAGATTTTACAGCAGCCAATCACAAGACATGTGGCTTTTACAACAGCCAATCACAGCACAGGGGGATTTTACAACAGCCAATTACAGAACTGTCAATCACAAGTCTGAAAATGAGGAAAGGAAGATGAGGGGAGCAAATTTTTATTTTATTTTTCTCTTGAGGGTGACCAGTACCCATCTGAAGTTGGTGCTTTGGGCGACCGCCTACATGGTCTAAGCCTTTAGCTGGCCCTGGCTCAGGCTCTGTGCGGACATCCATGTACCTCCAATTTTTTGTGATCTCCAGAAAGTAAAACAGCTAAAAAGCGTCTGTGTCATGGAGAAACAGTATTCATTGGGAGTCGTATTTGAGTCGTCCTCTCCTTTAAGCTCTGGTTTGGTCCCCACCAACTCCTGAGAAAAATATCTGTCTCTCTAGCTGCTAAATGTTCCACTATGTTCTCCAAAGAGTTGCTAATTTTGTCTGCCTGATGTTTGGTGGGAGTGTACAGTGAGTTTATCAGAGTTTTTTTGTTTTCTTTTTTTCGCTGAAACAAGAAACGGAAAGCCATAAAATCAAAACAATGGGCTGAAAGAGGCTACACAGCTCAGGCCAGGCAAATAAAGTTAAATACTGTATGACATAATTCTTTTTAAACGTGTGTGTGTTTGTGTGTGTATCCAGGACTTGTCGACAGCGCCTTCCAGAGCTTCAGTGCATTTTACCGCCAGCAGTATGCTGCAGCCTACTTTGGACACTTGCACCAGGAGGTGGAGCCTAAGAAAGAGGGGAGGGGCCTACTGCTATCACAGGGGGTAGGAGCCACACCTGTCAATCTGTCGACCAATCAACACTGCTTTACTCTAATTACAATCATGCTGGATGTAGCTGGAATGTAGCTGGAAAATCTGTTGAAATCTGTTATTAAAGAAAAAACATTTAAGTAAAATCAGTGTGTGTGTGTGTGCGTGTGTGCATGTGTGTGTGCAGCCTCAGTATGCCCCGGATGAAGTGCTGTACCAAGGGTGTGTGAAGTTCTCTTGCTGGGATGAGCAGGGGAAGAAGTGCAGAGAGAGATACATCGTCCTGAGAAGAAGCTACAAAGTGGAGATACACGAAAACAAGGAGGTAACACACACACACCACACACACACACACACACACACACCACACACACACTTTGACAAACGAAACATGACGTTCAGAATCAGAATGAGAATTGAGATGTCTGCTAGTGCTGAACATTGTTGTTTGTGTTTCCACCTGTAGACTTTCGGTCACGGAGGTGCAGCTAAGTTGGTCCTCCAGACAGCAGGGGGCAGTGTGTTCACCACAGAGGAGGAGTCCAGAGCTCACCTGGAGAAAACCTGTGCTGCAGTACTCAGTGGTAGTATTAATTTATTCCTACAGCATATAACAATATGCAAAGTCTGAATTCCCAAGTTTCCAGTTGGAAATTTAAACTGAAACGCCTCCTTAAGTTGGATTGCCGACTCATAAAGTCAGAAGAACCTCATCAACCCCAACTTCAAAATCCAAGAGGGCTGTTTCATACACCGACAGTACATGAAGGCTGTAGAAATATACAGTTCATTAGCACTTCTGTCTTTTGTGTACTCACAGTACTGTCCAACTTCTACCTGTGCAAAATACCATGTAAGAACAAAAGAGCACGCCCAACAGAGATTTCAGACGTCCATCTTGGTATTCCAACTTGTCGTACTGGAACGTGGTCAGCTTGGGCGTTACATCATTCCAAGCTCCGATTTCTACCAGTGGTGATGTTGAAATCTGTTCTGGTATTCATCTGAGAAGATTATCTTGCTAAACAAAATGTATGAGTATCATAAACTTTTGTTGCCACAGAACTCATCTTTTGCACTAATCCAGAATACAATGGAAAAATCTTATTGGCTTTTTGTTAAAGGAATAATGCTTTTATTAGGTTGGCCTACAAAATTATGTCAGCTCAGCAGCACTCTATAGCTTACTTTACTGTGTTATCACTCAGCCATTTTATCAGCTATGATCAAATGTGTGACCAGTGATTGAGAGATTTACTGTTTGTGCTGGCAGACAATTGACAACGCCAGATTGAGGAGGAGGATTTCTTCTCATTAAAACTCATCTCAAATGCATAACATAATTTCATCAAAACAGCCCAACACACAACCTGAAATCAGATTTCTGCTAGGCCTGCCCATCCCAAACCCACTGGGTCCCATCAAAGTCTCAGGTTTTGGATTAAGTTTTGGACATTTTGTTGTGTAAAATGGCAGATTTCGGGTCAGGCTCAGGTCTCAAATTTGGTTGTACTACTTGGGTTCAGTTGGGTCGGGTCTGAAAGAAATTTTTCTAGGTCCAAACCTTTGAACAATGGTTTCTCAAGCTGTCATCAAAAGTTGTCAAGCTGTGTATCAGACCAAAGGAGGATTAAGAACAATAGTGGCAACTGCTATAGACAAGCTAGATACTGCTATTTAAATCCGAACAGCACTCAGCTTTGAGGGCGTTTTTTTGTGCATTAGTGTCAACTTATAATGACGCTAGAATCAGGAGGATACATTGGTCTCTAGTGGGTGGTTAGGTAAAATCAAATCCCCCTCCCCCACGGAAATCGGTTATTGCGGAGGCAATGTCAAACTGAAGATGGAAACAGGGTGTAATGAGTTGATAATTAGGGGCCGGGCAGCCTAAGCTGCCAGGACCCTATTGTAATCCTGCATGTTCTCTTCTTTCTTTCTTTCTTTCTTTCTTTCTTTCTTTCTTTCTTCTTCTTCCGAGGAAATCCTACTTCCCATGCATGAAAAATGACCAAACTTTGCACAAAGGTCCAGTCCCATGTCAGATTGCCTCAGCTGCAAAAACAGGCCAATAGTCCTGATGGTGGCGCTACAGCAAGCCTCTAAAGTTCAAAATTTTGAAAATTAATAATAAATCAACCATATGTGCAACATATTTACAACTTTCACCAAAATGTAGCCCCAATACTGAAGAAACTTTTGTACATTTAAACCTTTGCAAATTATGAAGTCCATCACTCTGTTTTTTTCAAAAACTGTAAAACTTATTAAACCTATCTCCTCCCACAATTTTTGCTCAATTGACACCAAACTTGCTACAGAGCATCTTCAGACTGTCCTACACAAACGATCCACACAGATTTTTGATTTATCAAAAATTGAACCTAAAGTGCATCAAAATGTTTGACTGTAAACGGTATTATAAACATATACTTGCAAATTCTTGCTAAATACATTTTCAATGTTCATGAAAAAAAAGACAAAATTTTGGAGTCATGGTAGATGATGTTTGGAAAATATCAGAATTTTATCTCAAAAACGGAATTTTTTACAGCATTTTGAATTTCCTCTCATGCAAACAATTGGAGTCAATGCAAAAATGGCATTTTTAAACATCACGTTTTTCACTTTTGGAGCCAATAAATCATGTTAAAAACTAATGACCACATCTCCATGCTGTCTAGATGCAATTTGTGTATTTTGGGATTTTTGTCTCAATAACTGAATTTTTGACAGCCGTTTGAAATCTGCCTTTACATGCTAACAGCTGCTGTCTTGCACACAGGTGACTGCTTAGTCAATTTGTGAAGCTACAGGTGACATTTCCATTTGCCAATTAGCTCAGTGAGATAGAGGATGGTTCTTGGTGTTGAAGGTTGTGAGTTCAAGCCTCAGCTTGTACAACATTTCCATATGAGAAATCTACCCAAACTTTTCACAAAGGTCCAGTCCCATGCCAGATGTCCTCAACTGGAAACACAAGACAATAGTCCTGATGGTGGCGCTACAGCAAGCTTCTAAATTTCAAAACTTTGAAAATTCACAACAAATCAACCACATGTGCTACAGCTTTGGAATTTTCACTTTGAAATTTGCTTTTCCATGGCATGGATGGCTGCTGCCTGGCACCCTGATCCTTGGCTTAGTCAATTTGTGAAGCCACACATGAACTGTTATTTGCCAATTAGCTCAGTGAGATAAAAGAGGACTTCAGTGTCAGAATCGTGAGTTCGAGTCTCAGCTAAGGTAGGATGGACTTTCAAATGTGAAAGCCTTATGTTCAGGTATCATGCTATGTGGATTAGAGACTGCTAAGATTTAAATAATTATGATTCAGTGGAAGAGACAAATACTCTTTATCAACACGTTTCCCTGTTATCCCTTGTCTCTTTTCCCTGTTTATTTGGCTTAGCTATCAGTCAATATGCAGAGTCTCTTGTGCCAGAAATTGTGAGTTCAAGCCTCAACTGATGTAAAATGCACATTAGAATGCCACCTTTTTTTCATCTTCCTACACTCTGCTTGTTGCTCAGAATTGCCTAATTTTGCCTAAAATTGCCCGGCCCCGACCATTGCTGCGCAGCAGCTATAATTCTGTTTGTATCAGGCAATGATGACATAGGACCTGTACCCCAAACCCAGTTCTCCGTTGGTGCCTGTCAGGTTCAGGTCAGGTAGAAGAACTCCGTGTTTCTAGCCTTGGTTGCACAGAGGGTTGCGGGGGACATGTGGGCTCGTTGCAGTCTCACTGTAAAAAGTGCTTCACTTTGTTTTCACTGACATCAGGCCCAAGTGTGTGGTCAAGCTTCTTTGAAGGTACAACTAACCACAACATCAGTGTTTCACAAATCTAAAATTCTCAGGGGAGGATGTGACAAGCACCAGAGAAATGTTTCTCTTGTCTTTGTGGTTTTCTTTTGACCATAATGGTAATATTTCCCTGACTTTGACCAAATGGTTTTAGTTTCTTGGGTTGTTTTGAGAGGCTTTGGCAAATAAGCTATTGTGTCATTTTTTTTAAAGAATTGTTAGAAAATTACATTTACATTAATAAACACATGTCTAAGAGTTAAGAGTTGCTGTCACTGGTTAACATAAACCACAGCTGCTTTTACTTTGTTAAACATGAACTAGTTCATGGTTCAAGCCGACATCTGTAACACTGTTGTTGTCTGTGTGTCTGTGTGTTTAGAAGCGAAGGAGGATTCTTCTTCGGTGGTGTCATCTCCAGATGTGTTTGCTGTGTACCTGCACCTGCCGTACACAGGCCACACCTGCTTCCTTTTTCAACAGGAAGAGGAACGAGATCATTTCCTGTCTGCCCTCAAGACCTGCATTAGACACTGCAACCTCGGTAAAACACAAACACACACATTTTTTTCTGTGATTCTTTTACACTCAGTGTTGGTCTCTGTTTGAAATATGCAGCATTTTAACACTTAAAAAAAAGGACAAAATGATGCTAACTTTGTGAAGTTGCTCAGTTCAGGGGACAGTGCTGGACAGTCTTGTCCCACAATAAAAGATGTAGCTGAAAATGACACATTACAACCCTTACAGACAGGTGAAGTCCTCACCTGCCCTCCTTGCTGTATTGGGAAACCACTTTTGAATGTGAGACCACAAAATTCAGAAATACACATTGTTATAATACGTAACCCTGGGTAGTATCAGACTTCTTTTTAACAAATATTTTTTGATCTTTTTGAATTGTGGCCATGAATCGACATAATGAATGGGGTCATAATTGTAAAGAATTTACAAGACAAATAAGCCGCACAGTTTGAAACTACTGTTAACAACATCACACCAGTACCAATCTACTCAGGGGCATCCAATTTCATGACTTTCTCTGTCCAAAAGCTAATGTTAACCACTGCAGCTATGATGCTCGTGAGTTTTTGTACCTGGATGTAGTCACACGGGCAGCAGGTTTTGCTCATTCTTTTTCTTTCCGGCTGATAGAAGGACTATAACCTTCAACAACTGACTTGTAAAATTATCTTTTAAGTAAGCAAACAGCATATGTGTAATTTGTGACACAATTCTAAAGATTATTTGTCTCTCACCACTGACTTCTGTTCACATTTTTTCCAACGTAAGGTCCGAAGGGCCCATGCTGTTGGTAAAATTGTAACAAAAAGTATCAGTGTCATGTTGAATTACAAACGTTTGGTATCATCCATGGCTAATATGAGGATACTGAGGTTGAGCCTGTTTGTTCTATGTATGGGGTCAATTGCAGGGTTCAGCATTAATGTTTTGGGGTTTTTTTTTTGACTTTCCAGTCTGGCAAGTGGGTCAGAATTCTACATGCCCCTGTATTAACTTTTTTATATGTAGCTATTAAATAGCAACAAAGGCTAAAATTAATTGTCATGATTAATCTCGGGATGCAACGTCTATAAAATATCAGAAAATAGTGAAAAATGTTCATCCCAGTTTTTCAAAGTCCAAGTTGATGTCTTAAAATGTCTCACCTTGTCAGTCTAAAAAGATATTCGGTTAATATGACATAAACAAGGAAAAGTGTGACACAATTAAGAGGCTGAAAAAAGCATTTCCTGACATTTTGTCATGAACTATTACTTTAACGATTCATCGATTATCTAAATAGTTTAATTGCATAATCCTTTTCCTGTGTGGTTAGCTAGGATACAAACTGAACTTGCCCGATCGGGCAACTGAGCTGCCAGATTTACTTGCCCAACATGGCATTTTACTTGCCCCAGGCAAGTGGGCAAGCATTATCGCTGAGCCCTGAATCATATGTTTTGTTTTGCTTTGTCGTGCGGATTGTGGATCTTTGTTTTGTTGATGCAGTAAGTTTCTTGCATTCCCTTCCTTCAGAACACAAAACTACAACAAACTGGGGCTTTGACTTGTAAAATTATCATTTTACTTGATAAATATCATGTGCATAATTTGTGATACCATTCAAATGGGACCAAAAATATTTTTATTATGAGACCTAGTCTGGTATGGCCAGACCTTACGCCATTACAGCCATTTCACGCCAATGCTGTGTCAGAGTTGGGACAAATGATCAAAGGATTACCATTGTTTTTTTTGGTTTTTTTGACTGATGAATGAAGCAAATCAACCAGCCCATATCATTATTAACCAGCATTTGGTTGGTGCTAATTTTGTGCCTGGACTGTTATTAAGGACATTCAGCATAACAACATGGGGAGAGAGCGCAGAGGCAAGAAAAGGTAAATACACCATATATATAAAGTCACATGATAAGTGCTTACACTAATTAGCAACAAATGCAAGCACTATCCCCATCTAACAGCTGCCACCCAGGCCATCCTGTGTCTCTTAGGGATGTTGGCTTCCTGGTTGCCCTGGTTAGTTTACATGTTTTGTGAAACAATGAAAAGTAATCCCTTGTGTTTTTTGTGTGTTGGCTAGTCATGTGATTGGCTGTTACAGTCCACTATATGACAGTGTTTGACATTCATGTTGAAAATTAAGTTTAATTGAGTTAATCTGAGTTGAACAGCTTGAGACCACCTAACTTGGGTGGTGACAGTGTACAGGTCACATTTGGTATCTTCCAAAAAATGGCCGGCTTGCTGTTGATGACATCGCACTTCAGTTCCCCATAGCGACTGACTCAGCAGAATCTTTGGGAAAGGGAACTTCAGTGTGCTATTATCTTGTTATTGCCCCTTGTGGCCACAGTGGCCGCTGTTCAGCTAAAGTTATACGGTCTTGTTTTAAGAACAAAACTGAAGTTAGGATTTGTTTAGCTTAGCTTAGCATAAGGACTGAAAACAGAGGAAACCACGAGCTATGCTCTGTTTAAAGTTAAATGCCATCAACACCTTTAAAGTTTGCTACTTAACATGTAACTTACACATTTATTCTGTATAAAAAGAGGAATGCGTAAAATAATTTATAGTTTTAGAGGGAGTTCAGAGCTAGAACTATTTCTTGGCAAACAGTGAGGCACAGTGACTCCACACAGCTTCCTTGATCAATTGTAATATGAACATTTTTGCAGATGTATTGATCAAATATATGAGATTCAACATGTTTGTATGCTAAGCTAAGCCAAACACATCCTTGCTCTTGTTTTGTACATTTGGGAAGAAAGTCCATCCATCCATTTTCTGTAACTGCTTATTCTTGAAGGGTTGCGTCGGCCTATCCCAGCTGACATTGGGCGAGAGGCGGGGTACACCCTGGACAAGTCGCCAGTTCATCGTAGGGCTGACACATAGAGACAGACAACCATTCACACTCACATTCACACCTACGGGCAATTTAGAATCACCAATTAACCTATCACGCTGCATGTCTTTGGACTGTGGGAGGAAGCGGGAGAACCCGGAGAGAACCCACGCTGACAGGAGGAGAACATGCAAACTCCACACAGAAAGGCCCTGCCCCAGCCAGCTGGGGGATTTGGACTCAGGACCTTCTTGCTGTGAGGCTGGGAAGAAAGTAAACGTGCAAATTTCTCAAAATGGACAGTTGATTAAAATATGATAATAAATAATAGTAATTATGTTCTTGGAAAATCTGATCTTTTAATAACTACAGGAGAGGTTATTTAAAAGGTCTTTGACGCAAAGTGGTCCCACACGTATTTGTTACTGCTAAATTGGTATTTGAGTCAAAACTTCCATCACACGACAGAGGAGGTGTGAGGTTTGTAATAATTCAAATAAGCCTCAACATTTAACCCTTAACATCTCTGTAATGTCAGATGGGGGTGTAAACTACTTCAACCTGCTGCGGCAGAGGACTCTTGCTGGTTGCTTCTTCTTAAGTTTGTCTCTCATGTGGTGGCAACTGCCCTAGTGACAGCTAAAAATATTAATACTGTTTGCTTCCTGTGTGGTTAGCTAGGATACAAACTGAAAAAAAGCTTAACTTGAAGTCATGCAGTTGCGAAAACACAGCATGACATATCTGCAGAGACACCAAGATTGCCTCAACAGTAACAGGAAAAAACACATAGCTGGCCAACAGTTTTACTTTAGACACTTTAAGGAACCGCAACACAAAACACAGCAGCCTTATTAATCCCAAAGTGTATGAAAAACTCTGCAGAATTGCATTGATGAACTTTTTTTCTCATCCAAGCTAGTGTTTCTGCAATTGTGCACCATAGTTGCTCATAGTGATGGAGTATAATTACCCAACATTGCAGCTCCCCTCAGCCCCACTGAGCATTTAGCATCTTTCAGCTAATTGTTTTGGCTTTATAAACCCTTTAACTTTGCTGTTTTGTAGAGGTGTTGACTCGAGTCACATGATTTGGATTTCAGTCAGATGTGAGTCACAAATTTGATGACTTCAGACTCAACTGGACGAAATTAAAAAAGACTTACAACTGAACTTCAACCAGTGACCTGTGACTTCACTTGAACTTGAGCCTTTTGACTTGAAAACAGTTTATACTAAATTAAAAGTCTTTTATTTAAAAAGGGTGAATCCATTAATTAATTCATTTCCCTTCATGTCCTGAATCAACTAACATTAACACTATTAGCACTCTCAGCAAGTTTACACTTAATTCCCAAGATCCACTTTGCTTGAACCAGTCTGACAGCATCCAATCAAGTTTCAGGAGAGAACAAAGAAGAACTAATGTTATATTACTGAGCTACAGTTTGAAAAAAATATACAAAAGATTATTCTGTGCATGTGCAAAAACTACGAGGTGATCAACATAAAATTAATTACTGCATGCAAAACATGTGGGTTGAAAATTACAGACGGAGATGCAACAACTTCCAAATTCTTTTAACAATTGAAGTTGCACAAACAATGTCAAGTTGAGGCTCTGTTGTTAAAAAGGCATCACATTTGGTGAAGAGAGCATCATCACTTGTTTAGGACTCGAAACTTAAAGTTTCAGACTTGGGACTCTACTCAGAACTTGCCCTTCCTGATTTGGCACTTGACTTGGGCAGCTGTGGCGGTCGTCCACTAATCAAAAGATCGACGGTTTGATCCCTGGCTCCTCCAGCCCACATGCTGAAATGTCCTTGGTCAAAATACTGAACCCCAAATCATGAATGTGTGCACAAATGGGTTAATGTGACATGTAGTTCTAAAATGCTTTGAGTAGGTGATAAACTAGAGAAGGCCTTTGCACTCCCACACCTGTTCTTACACTTGAACCACTGGAGCAGATCACAGGACCTGTCAGTGAGGAAATGATTTCATACTGTTTGTCAGTCTGTTTTTAGCGGCACTAGTATGATTCATATGTGTGGTTTCGATGATAAAGGGAAGTATGATCAGCATTAGTGCAGCTTTCTGTTCCTTAAATGTTCTCCATCAATTAAATAAGAACAGAATGCCCAAAAGTCTCATGGGGAACTGGATGACAAAAGAAATAATCACATAAGAATGATGGAAATTGGAGATGTGAAACCGAACACCGCTGATCACAGTAACACTAGAACTAATAACTGGAGTGACGCAACAGTAGAAATCAGCAGCAACGGCACATATACATGATGTGAAAAGTAACTGTAGTGCAAACTACAGATATAGCCACCTCGAATTTCCCATTCCTCCGTGATGTGGACCAGGCCGATCTGTGGTGGGTTCTCAGGGTGACCTTGCAAAGTTCTTGGCTGGAATGAGATCCCGGGGATGACCACTTGCAATGCCCCTAAGCGCCATGTGTGGAAACCAAAATGAAAATTCAGACATTATCTACTCACCCTCATGCCAATTGAGGGTCGGATTTAGTTTTTGAGTCCACAAAACACTGCTGGAGTTTCACAGGAAAACAGTGTTGCAGAATCTCTCAAACAATGGAAGTGAATGATGACTAGTTTTCAAACATAAAAAAACTCCTAAAGCTCAGACATGCCGTTCACTTGCATACTACATACACCTAGTATAGATGGTGTGCATGCACATGTGAACATGACTCCAAGCTAAGGATCTACAGTGAAAATTCAGGCTAAAAACGTGGGGTAAATTACGTCTTTCATGTCAACTTTCTCTGTTTGAAACTGGTCACCATTCACTTCCACTGTTTGGGAGATTCTGCAGCACTGTTTTCCTGTGAAACTCCAGCAGTGTTTTGTGAACTAGGAAACTAAACCTGACCTTCAATCAGCAAGAGGGTGAGTAGATAATGACTGAATTTTCCTCTCTGGGTGAACTATCCCTTAAAACCCAGAGCCATGTAGAGAGAGTTAACCGTCTGGTGCTGGTTATACCTAATGAGATGTCAGATAATTAAGCAATAATTCACGAGAGGTTGTGCTTCAGGTCGGTCAGCTTCAGTGAAGTGCCAATAATGACGGTAAAGCTCACCCTCTTGTGTAATATTGCAATTATACAATGGTTACCAACATAATAATCTCTGTTACCGTGGTAACACATAAGGTTTGACTACTAACTGGAAAACAATCAGTCATGTCAGTAGTCTGCTATGTAATGAAATCTAGTTTACTACTCCGGCAAGTAGGCCGACTCTTAGCAACAGAGATGATTTCTAGTTCCTGTTGAGCTAACGTTAATGCTCTCTAGAGATGGCAGGACTTCCCAAACTGAATAAACACCACACATGCAAACACAAAACTGCTCTGCTGGCTCAGTTTTGCTGTAACTAAAATATCTTCTGAAAAAAAAGGAAATTTTCCATGAACAAATTTAGCTACTACGTCTGCAAACTTCACATGTATTTTTAAGTGAATAGCGCCCATCACGGACTCACCAGGCTATGGAGGAGCTGAACAGAGTTTCTGTGTGATTTTTAATAACTCCAGAACATTTTTTATCTAATGAAATATGCTGGTCTGTCATGCTGATTTGAGCAAATGTCTAAATGTCTGTTTGACATCACATCTTATCAGATAGCTTCGCTATTGTATAATTTGACTTTTACTGTTAATGTTTCAATAACCCCATGCAGTGGCTAACTTGTTATTATTTCTACTTCAATAGTAATCATCTACAACTTGGGGTAGCTGGCTGGTTTTAGTGTTTATGAGTTTTATCATGATTATTACTTATTGAAAATGTATTTTAAATTTTACATTTTTATATGAAAAAAAACTTTGTGGAGTTCAATGTTGGTGGCAGGGAATTTTTTTCCCCAGCAAATCCTGCAAATGTTGATAAAGTTAGTCTATTAACATTTTTTTAAAATGTGTATTTGACATTATTAATACATAAAACAATGGTACATGTTGCTTTTCATGTGTGCAACATGTCTTTGGCCTAAATTAGCCTCAATTAAAAGTCATTCTTTAGTATTAATAATCAAAGTGTGGCTCATGTTTTGGGAAACTAAAACTGGTGGTATATTGTAATTTTACTGTGTTGTTAATAAAGTTTAATAAAGGTATATGTATGTATGTGTATGTTTGAAAGAAACTGGAACTGGAACAGAAATACCCTCTCATACAGCACAATAGCCCTACAATAAAACAACCACTGTAAAATTAATGTTTGGTTAAACTGCTGAGTTTAGACTAAATCTGTTCAGAAGTGTTCAAATGAGCACGACAATGAGGAGAAATGTAGTAACAAAGATGAACATGATTTGAACCAAACTCTACTTTTCCTGCAGACCCCTGGTGTAATTCCTCCTACGAGAGCCAGGCGTACATCCAAGCCCTCCGACTCTACCAGCAGGACAAGGGATGCTATGAATCCTGGGAAAGGCTGCTGGGCACTGAGGAAAAAGTCAGCAAATAACACACACACACACACACACACACACACACACACACACCTCTTCAGTTTTCTGTCTGTGGTTCCTCTTCCATTTGCTTATTAAATTGTGTCTTTGCTGTGTGTGTAGGTGCTGGCCTCCCAGGTGATGGAGGAAGTGTTGCCATGGTTACAGAGTCAGCTTCAGTCACGACTGAAGGGCAAGAAGACTGAGAGGATACGGCAGTGGTTGGCAGTGAGTTAAACTAACACACCAACACAACACTGATCGAGCAACATGCATGTTGTTCTTGTTGCTGACTTAAGTATTTCTGATGAAGGCTTCATATGCCGTAAAATGTGGACATTTTCATTCACTTTAAAGAATCAGTTCACTCAAATGAAAACAAGCATTTTCTCCCTTAAATCTGTTGCTATCAAAGCAGACAAATCGTATCATATTTGCTTGGGTTTTAGGATTTCAAGAACTTCAGTATTTCTCTGGTAGAAAGCAGCTCAGAACAAAACCTGTTCACAACAGTCAAGTTTCCGTTGAAAATGAGTGCAAAATAAGTGAATTAGCAAAAGAAAATGTGAGTCAGTGTGTGTTTCCATCCACTACTTGTATGTGAATATCTGGACACGTTAAGATAAACAGTTGGTGGCACTAATTCTCCAGCTGGGTGCCTTCAAAACATGATGTTTTGATGTTTTCGCCATCAGTTTTATTCTCTGTAGTGGAGCGAAGCTTCAGTTGACATTTGAGTCACAGGCTTTAAGTACATCATGATTTATTCACAAAGTCTGTTTCCTTTGCACTTTGTTGCTTTTTTTGATGACTGGCGATATTTAAACTTTATTCCCCTAAAAATTCTGATGTTTCCACATCATATTTTATGCACAAAT
The DNA here is from genome assembly GCA_034769285.1 of Lutjanus argentimaculatus. Lineage (NCBI taxonomy): Eukaryota > Metazoa > Chordata > Actinopteri > Lutjaniformes > Lutjanidae > Lutjanus > Lutjanus argentimaculatus. Next base: position 3,991,442 of record JAWZSL010000011.1, on the reverse strand, counting down.
TGGAAATGTTCATAAAACAGGTGGATGAAAAGACATGTATTGTGGTCTGTTGGAATCTCCACAGTAACAGACGTTACTCAGAACTCAGAAATACTTTATTTTAGTGATTCCTGTGGGGGAAAATATTGGTAAAAACCCAACTAGAATTGCATTCTGGGAGTGGAGACCTCTGCCAACGCCAATAGTCCAGTCCTCTATGATATGCATATCTGAAAGCACAACCGCTGTATATCTAGATATCGTTAAATAGGCTTATGTAGGTTATACTGAATTGGAAAAAAACAGGATAATTTCAACATTGCTTTTTTATATGCTACATTTGTTCCTACAGTGATGTTTGAGGTGGCTGTTTTTTTTTTCTGTATGTTTAAGTGTAACATTCTTTTTATGTCGGGTTTGCGCATGCACGACTGTCCAGGAGAAAAAACAGAAAACATAGTGGAGCATTTAGCAACTAAAGCATCAGATATTTTTCTCAGGATGTGGTGGAAACCAAAACAGAGCTAAAGGGGACAAACACACCAACCTCAACAACTTTTTAAGTATAAAGTAAAAACATGTTGTGTTGGCAGATTGTTAATCTGCTCCCAGATGGCCAAAGGGACCCATTAATGTGTTGTGCAAGTTTTTAGACTTTTTCCCTTCAAAGTTCTGATTGTAATCTCACTTCTCAGAATTCTGCATCACTTGTGAGAATTTCGATTTAATCTCAGAACACGTTTTTCATGTTCTGAGACTGACATTAAATTCACTACCATCTTTTACCTTATGCTACATTAACTGAAACTCAGTGTTTTTGTGGTATAATAATAATACATCATACTCAAATAGCGCTTTTCAGGTCACTCAGAGACACTCTTAAGTGATTTTTTGAATATGGAGAGAGAGGGGGAGTCTCGGATGGCTTTGGGGAGTTAGTTCCAGAGGGTGGGAGCAGCGATGGAGAAGGCTCTGTCCCCCCAGGATGTGTGCTTGGTCCGGATAGCGGAGAACAGGAGGTTAGCGTCGGCAGAGCGGAATGTGCGGGTGGGAGTGTGCTGATTAAGGAGTTTGGACAGGTAGGGTGGGGCTAGGTTATTTAGGGCTTTGTATGTTGTGAGGAGGATTTTGAAATGGATTCTCTGGGGGATGGGGAGCCAGTGGAGTGGAGTGTGGGTGAGTAGTCGTGCAGCTGAGTTCTGGATGTACTGGAGCTTATTGAGAGTTTTTGATGAAGGCGAGGATGAGGGTTTCTGCAGCTGTGGAGGAGAGGGATGGATGGAGGTGGGCGATGTATTACTGTTATGTGTCTGTGTATCAGACGGTGCAGGCGACCTACACTGTGGTGCTGGAACAACTCACCGCAGGACTGGAGGCTCTGAGGGAGGAGTGTCGGAAGACAGCATCAGCCAATCAGGCGCTGATCAGATCCGACCTGGACCAGATCATGTCCTCTCACTGCTTCCTGGAGGAGAAAGTCAGAGGTACAACATGTTGATTCTTCAGTTGGAAGTTTGAATATACTTAAAAAGTAAATGAATTTTGCTTTTAAGAGTAACAAAGGAACACTTTGCACATCTATTAGATGAGACATGAGAGTTGAGTAGACTAAAAAGTTGCAAAAAGACACTGTCTAACTTGCAATATATAATTTATTTGCAATGTTTCGGTACTAGACCTTTGCCTGATGAAGATCTAAAACCAAAATGTTGCAAATAAATTGTATAGTGCAAGTTAGGCAGTGGGAGTCTTTTTTGCAACTTTTGAAGGGCCAACAGTGCTGCTAAATCAATATCTGTGGCTACAATACGAGTTTCCTGTCTGATAAGAGTCCTCCACTAACTATAAACCTCACTGTTAAACATCTTTGTGAATATCTTGTGTTCCAGCGTGTATCTGTGAAGAAGCAGAGAAAGTGTGCAGTGAGGCTGTAGCCCCCTACATGTTGTCCATCCTTGAAGCGCTCACAGAGAACATCAGTGTGGGGATTCAGGGGATGCAGCGCACGCTGCACACACAGATGGACTCAACCGTCACACAAACAAACGGAGGTACAGGGGAGACAAAGAAGGTGAGAGACATTTGTGTTGCATGAGAAACATTTTAAGAAGTGTTTATAGAGTGACTTTGTTGCAATCTTTAGCTCACATTTCCCTAAGAGATGGGTCTTAGATTAGACTAGATTTGGTTTAAGCTTGTGGTTTGGTGTGTGTTCTCCAGGCCTTGTCCTCTCTGCGCTCCATCAGTCTGGATCAGTGCTACAAGCAGGTGGAGAAACTGAAAGAGAAACTTGAAGGCTTGAAAGAGCGGTTTGGACTGAGCAGCACTCAGAGACTGGTTCACTCTGCACACCTGGAGATGGAGAAGGTACAGAGCCGAGGGCTACCGGGGTCCCAAAGCAGATCAGAATAAAGTCAAAGAGTCGTACAGTTTGTGTCACAGACGATGTTTACAGTGTTTGTCATTTGTGTCCTCCAGCTGTTGGACAGTGCTGTGTACACCTTAGAGCTGTTCCTCCAATCATCAGCCAGACTGCAGCCCTCTCAGGTTCCTGTCAAGATGGAAAGAGCTAAAGAAAGAGTCCTGAAGGTAAAGACATGACAGCATGGAATATCAAATGGATTTTTTGTATGATTTCAATATTTCATGCACAAAAGTTTGTGACTAAATAAAGTTAAAAATATATTTTTTTTATATGTGAACTACCTATTTATTTACTGCATATGGATAATTGTTTGTGACATGTTTTGTTGTTATTGAAATTAAAATTAAGATATGAAATGCAAATGAAGAGATTCTGATATTCTTAGCTACACACTACAGAAATACAGTATACTGTACAGGCAGCAGGTGTGTATGTATTTTTGCTAACACTTTCTATTGTGGCCATGTTTATACTGAGTTGTAGTGCATTATAAACATACTTACAATGTGTTATACTGTAGCAATGTTTAGTCATAGTTATAAGCACTCATAAATATTTGTGATGCTTTTTAATCATAATCATTACACATTATAAAGCATTTATAATGACTAATAAGGTCAAGTATCATAATGCTTCATAATAGCTGGTAACATGCAGATTTTTTTCTGGCAAAGATCATAGTGTATTATAATTCTTGTATTTTTAATACATTTATAACCATTTTATAATGCATTATAATCACTGGTTTAATGCATTATAACAAAAAGTCAGTCAGTTAGCGACCAACAACTGTGATGTATTATGATAGTCGAGCTTAAAAGTCATTGTAAAATGTGTTTTTAAACATAATTATGATTATTGTTATAAAGTATTATGATTATTTATGTGCTTGTAAGTATAATTATATATTTCTAGAAGCACACTCTAAGTATGTTTATAATTGAAGCTGCAACCTTTAATCAATTATTAAATAATCACCAACTGTTTTGATAATCAATTCATCATTTTGAGTCATTTTTTTAAATAAATATGTCCAAATTCTCTGATTTCAGCTTCTCAAATATTAACATTTTCTGGTTTCTTTAGTCCTCTTGTGAAAGTAAACTTAATAAGTTTGTGATTTGGACATAATAAGACATTTGAGGACGTCATCTTGGGCTTTAGAATACAGTGATCAGCATTTTTCACTATTTTCTGGCATTTTATGGGCTAAAGCACTAATCGATTGATAATATTCATATTTAACAAATACAATGACCTGTAAACAGTTAAAAAGTAATGATACTCAGACTCTGTAAGTGAAATGTGTGTGTGTGTGTGTGTGTGTGAGCAGCAGCTGGACTATGACAGCAGAGTGGTCAGAAGAGGCTCTATCAGGAAGCTTTACTGGAGATCACTCTGCCTGCTCTCACCAGGGGGATGGACAGCAAGTGGAAAAGTGTAAGTCAAATACACATCTGCAGTCTGTCCCACTCTGTCTCATACACATCACAGTGTGCACATTTATACTGTGTCACTGCAGTAGTACAAAGTATTCTACTCAGTATTGTGTGTTTTCTGTGCAGGAGCTGCAGCAGTTCGAGCAGTACATCTTCTCAGACTACAGCAGTTTTATCCTGGTTCATAATGTCTATGATGATGTGCTGAGAAACATCCTCAGTAAGGAGATCGAGACAGGTAAAAACACACACATTACCTGAGAGGACATTACACTGACTTCCGTTCATTTCCTAGAAACGGGTGACCATAACCACTACTTGCCTAACCCCAACCCTTACTCTAACGTTAAACCACGTCACCATAGAATTGCATGATGTTGCATTGATGTTATGGGAACTTGTATTTTGTGCCCAGAAGGAAGTGCGTCCCCACAATGTGACTGAGATTACTGTCCCTACAACATGTGTAATACATGTCCATACACAGACACAGCTCAAGGAGTTACATTGTGTGAATGTAAACCCTGAAAACAGCCCGTCTCTCCAGACACAAGTCATTTAGGCCTGATATCAGCTCTCTGTCCAAATTCTCTGATCAAAGTCAGAGGTACTGTTTATTTGAGTGAAATTAAGGCCCATGTGAGACTCAGGAAAAAACAAGTTAAGATAAGAATTTTTATGACTAATTAGGTGAGCTGATTGTCAAAGCAACTGTGAGCTCGCACACACAGTGAGGTGCTGACCAGTTTCAGTTCGTTCTATCAAAACTGAATAAGCTGCACATCTCTAGCGTTTCCCAAATTCAGGGTTGTGACCATAGATATATTATAATGAACTAGATAGTGAATGCAAAGATGGTGAACAGTCCGTACAATGAGAGTTGCTTGCCTGGCGCATAAAGGGTGCAAGAGTGTTTTCCCCTCTTGCCCCCGCCCATGAGTTTCCACTCAGCCTATAGACTTTAAATTGTGATGATGTTACAGATTTTTAATTGGCTTTTTTCAGCTCGAAGAAAGTTTTACAAATATTTAAACTCCCTGGATCAAACGTCATAATAGAAAGAGTCATAACTGACCTCGTTTGCAGTTGAGGTGTCCTGTCATCAGTTTTATAGACATTTGTTTTATAATGGTGGCCTACGGGGGAGAATGCTTTTCAGGCCAGTGGGGAGTTTTTGTGCTGCAATATTGTGAGTGGCCACTGGGAAAAACTGGTGGCAGGGCTGAGGGACAATGCCCTGTATAGTTTGATTAGTCAGGCGTTTATGGTTGTGACCCATCACGGACCTGTTCTTATTGGGTCACCAATTGGTCAAAAATGTATAATGATGCTATATATGAATTTATTGCTATGCTTTTCCTACATTTGAGTGTGGCTTCTGTGATTCCCTCACAAGGCCTCAATTTTTTTATGTGGGTAGGTGCTCAGTAATGAGAACTTCAAATTAAAATTCGACAGACATCTTAAAACAAATCGTTCTCAGCAGCGAGTCGGGAGAATTTTTTCTGTGCAAAGAAGAGAGAAACTATTTTGACAGCAGAGAAAGTAAACATTTGAATTATGTTTTGTGTTAGTTTGTGACTGGTGTGATGTTAACTAGATAACAATACTTGTTGCATTATTATGTTTCCCATTGCTTTTCTTGGCATGTTCCACCCTACTTGCCCCTGATTGGTTTACCCTGATATTCCTACTCTAACATTACCTGGTCTCTAAAGGACTCAGTCAGTGAAACACAAATATGGCCTCTGCCCTGTGAAGATTGATGTAGTCTTTTTATCATGTTAGGTTCTACTTGAAGCCTTTTTGTATTTTTGCGTATACATACCTGTTAGGCTTCCAAAAACTCCCTCAAAGTATGTGACCTTTGTGTCCTTAGTGGTGTTGCTCCCTGTCTTGTTACTCAGAAAAATAACATCTGCTAATTAATAAACATAAAATAGAACATACATGTCTGGTTTTAACTTTGGCCCTGGCTCTCTCCACAGCACTCCAGGATGCTGCCAGTAAGAAGAGCAACAATCTCTTATTGGACACTTCTGATCTGGCTATCAGTCAGTACAGTCTCCTGGGACACACGCCTCCTCGCTCTGCGCCAGGCAGCCCAGCCATTCACGCTCGACGCTCCTCCTCGGCAGCACCTGCTGAAGAAGCTCGAGACTCCTCCTCAGCAGCACCCGCTGAAGAAGCTCGAGACTCCTCCTCAGCAGCACCCGCTGAAGAAGCTCGAGACTCCTCCTCAGCAGCACCCGCTGAAGAAGCTCGAGACTCCTCCTCAACAGCACCCACTAAAGAAATTCCAGACTCCTCCTCCACAGCCCCTGGTGCAGATGCTCAAGTGTCCGCCTCAGCAGCATCTAGTGAAGAAGCTCGAGACTCCCCCTCAGAAACCCCTGCTAAAGAAGCTCAAGACTCCCCCTCAACAGCACCCACTAAAGAAATTCCACACTCCTCCTCCACAGCCCCTGTTGAAGACACTCAAGTGTCCCCCACAGCAGCACCCGTTGAAGAAGCTCAAGACTCTTCCTCAGCAGCACCCAGTGAAGTTGCTCAAGTGTCCTCCACAGCAGCACAGAGTGAAGAAGAACAAAACTCATCCTCGGCAGAACCAAGTGAAGGCGCTCCAGACTCCTCCTCAGTAGCACCCTGTGAAGAAGCCCAAGATTCCTCCTTGGCAACACCCGGTGAAGAAGCTCGAGACCCTTGCACAGCAGCACCCACTGAAGAAGCTTCTCCTACAGTGGAGGGGGGAGGTCAGATGGTCACAATCGACGTTTGCCTACAGAGTGACCCAGAACTTACTGCTGATGTCAATTTGGACCCCAGTACCGCTCAAAGCTCTGATCAGAGAACAGTGCTTCTGTCTCCTGTGATCATCGTGACACAACAGTTTGACGAACCATCAACCGAGAAGGCTTTTTGCTCTGAGGAAACCCAAGAAGAAGTTCAGCCTGGAACTGATGCACCATCACCTACAGCAGACTCTTCCGACTCTGATGCAGGACATGAAGCTGGTCCACCTGATGTTCCTGCTAACCCAGACTCCACTAATCCCAACCCAGAGTCTCCTGACCTTTCAGTGAACACTCAATCCTCAGATATTCCAGCTGAATGTGCTCAAAGTGATCAATCTGCTGCCCCTGACCCTTCAACCTCAGATCAAGTAACAGAAGCCGGAACTTCTGTCCAGCATTCCTGCCCCTCATCATCTCAATTACCTTGTCCAGACAGTCCAGTGAAAATCAGCCTCGGGTCACTTAGCGAGGCCATTGGTTGCAACTCGGCAGCACCTTCTGCAATGCAGACAATGACACAGCAGCCCACTGACAGAGCTGTGTACTTGACGGGAGAAATGAAGGACAACTGGGAAGTGGAGAGGGTCAAAAAGGAGAAACAGAGAGAGGCAGCAGAGGAGAACGAGGTACATGAGGAAGTCAAAGAGGGGAAAGAGGAAACAGAGAAAGGAGAAGGAAAAGAAGAGGAGATAGAAGGGGAGAGAGCTGTCAATGAAGGCAGCCAATCCTCTGAGTGTCCAGCAGAGAGCGCCACCACCTTAATCTCTGAGCAGAAACAGAGTGAGGAGAAGGTAGATGATGAAGTGAAAGGAAGTGAGCTTGAGACTGAGAAGAGAAAAGAAGATCAGATGGAATCAGAGGAGAGAGGAGACCATGCAGAAAAAGACGAAAGCAAGAAATAGATGAGGTTCCCCAAAGCCCTCAGCCAACTGAATCGCAGCCAGAGAGTGCTGCTGAGCTGCCACTGGACAGTGTGGCTATCATTAGAGAACTTGTGACTGAGATCACTGAGGTAGAGACGGTAGTCAACCCCTGTCCCAACAGCAGCCACACACCCTGACAGACACAAGAGGCTGAACGTTAGATCTCTCAGCCAGATCTACTTTACAACAACCCTGATTCCAAAAAAAGTCAGGACGCTGTGTAAAACATAATAAACAGTATCCTCAACAGGCTCAGTCGTTCACAAGCAAAGATGGGGCGAGGTCCTTCACTCTGGCAAAAACTGTATGGGCGAATAGTTTAGCAGCAAACAGTTTAAGAACCTTTATCAATGCAAAACTGCAAGAAATTTATGGATTTCACCATCCACAACTCATTGTTTCATCAAAAGGATTTATAGAATCTGGAGAAATCTCTGCATGTAAGGGGCAAGGCTGAAAACAAGTATTGAATGTTCATGATGATTAATCCCTCAGGTTGTATTAACCCACATGATTATAGAAATATAAATATGACTATATTACTACATGTGCTCGGGAAAATTTTGGAAACCGTTGTCAGTAAACAGTTTGTCGCTGCATCTACAAATACAAGTTAAGACTCTACTATGCAAAGGAAGACATAAATCAACATCATCCAGAAACGCTGATGGATTGAACTGATTTTGGAAATCGTGGACATCATATCCTCAAATTTATAGTATGCACAGTGTCTCAACTTCTTTGGAACTGGGACTGTAAAACCTACTTACCTACAACAGTTTCTTATTAAAAAGGTACAGAGAATAGAAATGAGAGAAGAGGGGAAGAGAGAAAGTCCAGAAAGCATAACTCATCCATTATTACTCCATCACAATTTTGTACTACTACATTTTGAAGAAGACAAAAGTTTAGTTTTTACATTCTAAAGTTTCCATTTTAAAAGCTACAAACTTCTTTTTACTTCTGTTGTTAAGATTTGCTGTTTTTCTGCTACACTGAAATGAATCAAATGATCCAATAAAGATATTTTTAAAGAAAACTATATTAATTTATTTTTTGGCCATCTGGCCCACACTGACCTATTAACACATTGTAAAGTTGTTGGTTTGTTGATATGGCTCATGTATTACCAAACAGTTGTCTACACGTTAAACATCCAACAGTCAGAGAGCAACTTTAGCATTCAGTTAAGTTGTATTTCCAGCCACCTGATGAATTCAATGTTCAATGTTGTTTTGATCTCCCACCAAATTTTGTTTAACATCCAGCTCTTTAGCTGCTAAATGCTCCACTGTATTAACTAGTGTTGTCTGGCTGCTGGTTGGTGATCGGCAGGTAGTGTACAGTGGGTTTATGAGAAATGTTACCAGAAAACAGCTGCCTGCTAGTGGTTAAAACAACATTGATAAGAGTGCTGACAGTGAAACGAGACAGTAAAGTTGTGGGGTGCAACACTAAAACAGTGAGCTAAAAGAGGCTAAGAAGCTCAGTAATACTGCAGAACAGCAGAGTCTCTCCCATGATTTCACTCTATTCCACTGATCAATTATAATTGTGCTAATATAGCAATGAGCCAGGCATGAAGAATTGAAACACAGGTTTCAATATATTATAAAAAAATGAATTTAGCAAATGTTTTAGGGGCAATATGGATATCTTGATAGTTTTTATGCTTCATTTTGTAATTGAGTGAAATTTGTATCTTAATCTGTCATATAATCATCGTCTTTAACAGTGAAATTTTTTTTTTTTACAGACTCACAAAAGATCTTGCGAGAGTATAATCATTTTAACCAAAACCATGATCTTTCCCCAGCACTAACCGAGTATATTTTTTTGTCCCTAAACCTGAACAGATTAACCGAATGTTGTCACATTATAAAACATAATTAGTTCTTACAACACATAATGAAACTATGTGTACAAATTTTGTGAGAGTTTTGCAACAGGGTTACAATGTAGATATGAGCACTTTGGACCTTGTCTGCTTCCTGGAATATACTGATTGTTGAGGACACTGAACTGTCTTGTTTTTTAGGTCATATTTTTTAAAATATATTTCTTAAAGTGAGACATTGTGTTCTGTTGGTGGACTGTGAAAACACCAGGGAAAATGATAGAAGTAGGTCTTATTTCATAAATACACTAAAATACTGTCAATAAACTGAAAGACAATAAATTCACAGCCCCTGAAAGCAGCACAAAAGGGACATGCAATATGTTTTGAGAAACAGTGAATATAAACAAAACTACATTTGTGCTAGAAAACCTCACAGGATGAGGAGTTTAAAACAGTCACATCGTATACGAAATGTGGGATTTTTTTCTTTTTTATTAAAGAACCTGAGGATGAAAGACAGACAGAGAAAGATGGAGCGAATCTATAGTTCAGTACTTGCTTTTGTTTACAGTGTTTTGTTAAGTAGCAATAAAATCATTATAAAAAAAACACAATGATATACAGTACAGAGAGTAACAATAACTTACAATAAAAAACAAAACATAACATGCAACAAAATTGAACTATATGTGCAAATATGCCTATAAGTAACACAGTATGAAGCCAACTGTCAGTGTCCTGCAAATACAGTATGAGTGACCCTCATTTTCATGTCGTTTAGTCAATGGCACAAAACATTTAATTATTCTTCTCTGATTCACATTTATACATTCATTGTTGTTTAGCAGTAAGTGCTGCACTCGAGGGAACATCACTAGAACATCTGTGACTAGAACATCATCTAGTCACGGTCCTTGATGCACTAAATTTTACTTGTTGTCACTTAGAGCTGCAACGATTAATTGATTATTAATGGTTTATTTAATTAATCACCAACTGTTTCTCAAATGTGAATATTATTCTTTGATCCTCTTATGAGAGTAAACTTAATATCTTTGTGTTTTGGACATAACAAGACAGCAACAGTGATCAGCATTTTTCACCATTTTCTGTCGTTTTATGGTCCAAACCACTAATCAATTAATAATCGATTAATCTGGAAAATAATCGACAGATTAACTGATGATTAAAATAATCTTTAGTTGCAGCCCTAGTGCTCATGTTCTTGCAGTAACGCTCTAAGACAGTCAACAATGACACCATGAAACAGTGACTTCCACAGGAAACTGCTGAGAATGAAATTATAAGTTGACACCACAAAAACATTCACCCCCAAGTCTCTTCATCTCACTTCTGCTAAACTTGTACACTATTAGTATGCAGTATGAAGAAATTCTATGTTTTCAGTGTAGTGCTTTCTCACTATTTAAACAGCCAAACGTGAACTAGATGTTACAGAGGAATATGGATATTTTTTATAATTCAGCAAGAGTGGAAAAACAGAGCTTCCTGTCTTCCTCTTGAATAGACTTAAAGCCAGTTCATGGAAGGAAGTTGGTTTCCCTGATCCCCTCCTATACAGATGATGAACAATACAAAGTATATTTACACTCCGTGACCAGAAAAATAGACACCCCAGCTCTGTGTCCTGGCCCTGCTCTGAGCTGCTGCATGTGCTGCAGTGACTCAGAGGACTTTCCTGCGATTAAAGCTGACATGGTTAGCAGATGCCCGCTGTACGCTGCATTCAGCTCATCCCATGTTTAAGGGGACAGATGCAGCATCAGTGGTTAATGGTAGCGGGTAAATCACATTCATTTCATCATGTAGTGACATGCTGTAGATCCAGCTGGAGAGCGAGGGCCTTCTTCTTCTACAGAGACGGAGTTTCTACTTTTCTCATCACTGATGAAATGTAATACTGCTACGGTTTGACATCGGTAACATACAAAATGACCAGAGCCAACGTCTGCACAGGACTGCTGCATGTTAAACTTCAACTTCCAGCCAACATTTCTTATGCTGTTTTTTTTAACCTGAACTTGAATTTGATTTTCCCCTCTGGTCCCAAGCCTGCTGCTCTGCTTTCACAGTTGTCTGCTGTTTTCCAATCTGTGGTAATGCTTTCCTCATCAAAGAGCAGCTGTTGACCACTGTTGCCTGGAAACAGGGTTCGTGCCTCTTTTGACATGCACGGGGGAAAAAGGGAGAATAATGGCAGACACAAGTAACCATGACCGAGGGGAGCGCGACCACCTGAGGGCTGTAAAAGAGGTGAAAATCCTCTTTTCTGCTCCCCTCATGGGGCCTGATTGTGCCCATATATCAATAGCTGTGTTTCCATCAACGTATTCTATGCACATTTCTAAGTATCACATCAGAAGAAGATGATGGAAATGGAAAAATTCTTTTGCAGAAAAGTTTTACGCTCGCTGGAAGTGGTTTTTGTGTTTTTTGACAAGAGTTAATGCTCTTGATTGGAGATGGAAAAGCTTTTTCTAAATAACGTCTGACATAGCAAACATTTAACACACATGATCAAATGTTTCTGCTCAAGAGAAGAAGAAGAAGCTGTTTCTGATGTTGGCTTTGACTGTCTCATAATTACAATTTGCCCAACTGAAACAAAAAAGACTTCCCTCCATTTTTGTCTCATAAAAGGTCAAGGTGACTGGTTTTGGTTCTTGTTCTCTGAGGTTTACTGGTGGCTTCCTCTTCTCTGTTTATTAATGTAGCCTATATAACCACCAAGTTTATTGGCTTCAAACCTGTAGATGCATTTTCCTTTTTGCGACATTTCAAAAGTTGACTTCAAATTTGCTTGACAACTATATGTAAACAGGGTTAATGAGGCTCAGCTATCTTCCACCAGAGTTCAGACTAACCTGGCATTGTGAAAGAGCCCTCAGTTAACAAGCACCACCAACAATGTTCCCATTTTACAGTGACATAGACAAAAAAAACGATACGTACATTGTAGTGTATGTTAATAAACTGTGTGTGTGTGTCGACAGAGTGTCAGATGAGTCAAACTATTGGATCTCAAACTGTTCAACAGTGGAATGTAAGAACACATTTGATGAAATGTGTTTTTAGTGAATTTGAAGAGGCAACAAATATTCATTATTACATTGGAAAAACATGCAAAAACTTATCAACATAAGTCTGCTCACATTCTTTAAGTTACTGGCTGAGCCGCTGTGAGCTCACCATAAAAAGCCAGAGGGGAAGGAAGACTTTACTACTTATCTGTTTGACATAATGTTGAATGAATGAAATGAAAGTTGACTGCATGGAACTGCAGTTTATTTAATAACTAGTTGAAAATCTGCAGTGGTAGTGTGTCAGCCAGTATTTCAGCCTTCATGATTATTGTCTTAGTAACTATACCAATGTGATGCCTTCAGTATGACAAGAGGGGTTCTAGCAGTGAACGCTCAATCTAAAGATCAGTGGACATGCAGGATGTGGATGGGAACTGGACCTAAGATAACGGGACGTCCTGAAGTGTTTTAACAAACCAGGCGTGTGTGTCTATGAGTACTGATAGAAGGGTTGTTCATCCGGTCTGAAGCCGTAGGCCGTAGCTGGTCGTCCAGGTGATGAGCTGGTCTGGTCAAAGACATCGTTGCCATCTCTGGAAAACAAAGCCAGTCATGCTAACACAGATAGTTCCTCAGATGTCTGCACGTTTGTGTCTGTCTGCAATGTCTGATTATCTAAAATGCTAACAATACCGGATAATCACTGCCTGATGGTCTGCTCTTTACGGCAATAAGTGTGGCAAATGTTTGGCAATAAGATCAATGACTACATGTGATTGTCTGGTGTGGTAAAAATAAACTGGCACAGCACTGCTTCTGCTGTTGTTCCTAATTGCTGGTCCAATTCAAGCTGGTAAAACAGGACAAATTATTTGTTCCTTCGCAGCTTTTTTATTCACCCGACTCAGCTTATACCTGCTGTGAGACAGCTCATATTTGTTGAGTAAGTGAACTCACCCTGTGTGGTGCAAGTCTCCATTTTGAGGCTGCAGGTCACTGAAGAAATCTGGGCTCACTGAACCATCTGCTGGGGTTATTCCATCTAAAGACACACACAAGGTTAATGCACACACACACACACACACACGATAGCACTCATACAAAGCCCAAGTCAACATAATTGTTCTTGATTCCCCTGGGTACAACTGTGTCGTGTTACAGCTGTGTTGTGGCCACAGCCTATACAGCGCTTGTGATTCTACCAGAAGTGTCACAGCACATTTCAGAAGCGTCTCTCCGCCCTGCTTCAAGTCTGCACCTAGTCTGTTTTTGACAGATGTCAGAAGTCAGACACTGGAGCAGCATAGAGCATCCTGTCAATTTTCAAAATAAAACACCATGTGCAGACTCAAAATAATAAAAAAGAAGGGAAACAAAAAACAAAAATAGAACAATTTAGCTACCAAACCTACTTATCCATGGTAGAAGCACAAGAATCAAGGTCATGACCAAATTAACAAAATCTGAGGAAGTCAACAGGTCTGGGCCAACCAAACGCTTCTGAAACGCTCCTGGTGGGGTGTAAAGCCAAGTGGTGGCCAGATCAAAACCAAATTGCAGACGCAACATCACAGACTCATGCACGGTGGAATCAAGGCATAAATGTTACCACAGTAGCTGAAACCGTCCATGAGTACTACACTACGTTACATCACAACAACATCGCAGCTTTTCAGTGGACTTAAGTGGATAAAGGTCATCTATACTGACAGCAAAAGCTGCTCATTCCTCGCTGAGGTAGTGTTCTATGAAATATCAATTAGATTTTATAATTTCATTCTTAATTTTAATGTCTACATATTTAGATCTTTATCTCACAGAGCATCTACAATATTTTATGTAACTTTTTACACAATTTTTATATTGTATTTTACACATTTTTCTTATGTTTGTATATATTTATTATAGTGTTCTGGTGTACTACTGTATGGTACTGTTCTGTATCATATGAATGTCTGTAATGTTGTACTATAGTACCTGCGCTATAGAACAGATCGGTCCTGTCATTGTCGTTATCATAGAGATATGGTTCAGACTCATCAGCTTGGCGACTCTCAACCATCTCCAACCACTGGTTGTTATGGAAACGGAACTTCTCTGACTGAATCTTCCTCCCCCACTCCTCATCGTACTCCTGAAGATGAAGAAAAGGGTCAATAAGTTAGAGAGCAACCTAGACACAAAGACAGAAAGGTGTGTTTCCAGTCCTTATTAAAGATGGTCAATGTGTCACTTTTGTTAGTTCAGGCTGCTGCCCTCTGTGTGCATCAGTGATGTGTGTGTTTTACTTACAGCAATAATATCAAGGGTGTTGTCACACACTTTTCTGATCTCAGCATTCTTGTCGTGCATCAGATCTATCAGGTAGGCTGGAGCCTCTGGAGAGAGGGTTAAAGAAAGAAAGACTTCGAGAGGGTGATGGAGGATGTTACAGTCTGTCATGTTACAGCCTCCTCAACTTGAACTTGAAGTGAGGACAGACAGTGCACTGTGGGAAGGATACGGGTGTCTTTGATGATGACTTCTCGTGTAGCTTGATGAAACACCATCTGATAGAAGACGTAGACAATCTGACACACAAACTCATCATCCTCCTGTTGGGCTACATTCAACAAACACAAGAACATGTGGAAGGCGGTTACAATAAAAGTCATTTCATGAGGTTTCTGATCTATTTCATAGCAGTTTCACGTTTCAAACTGCCCGTGAGCACTATTTGGTTTATCTGTTTCCATATATATACTAATATCTTTGACTTTGACTTCACTGGGCATCTGGACGTCTGAAAATTCAAAATCCAAAGGGTGTGTGAACATTTACCGCTCAATGTGTTCATGAACAAAACCACAGGTGTGTGTTACCGTTCAGTAGCTCGATAAGTGCAGGAATAATGCCAGATTTAGCCAACATGGCGGCACAGGCGTCGTCCATGGAAACTGTCCCGATCATTATCACCACCTCCAGGATGAGGTCATCCTCTGCTGAGCCTGAAACACACACAAAAACACAACACAACAACTGAAGAGACAAACCTCACAAGATGAAACTTTATTCAGTGCTGGTGATCGAGGTTGTTGTAATAGAAAATAAATTTCTACAAAAAAACTGTAAGTGATGAATGGAGACTTTTAAACAGTAGTTTTAGTGGCTACATACTGGAACCCGACTGACACTGGAATTCTGAGGCTGAAACTGATATTTAGTAGAGCTCAGGTGACTCATCAACCCCAGGGATGAGATGCTATGACATACAGAGATTAAATGAATCTATGTGTCACAGCATTTTGAATCCAGCATTTTGATCAATGATCTGTTATCATTATGACATCATAAAACAGCACTGACACAGAATAAGACTGATTTTAAAATTTGCATTTATTATCATTATTTATGCTTTATATGTCTCTTTTTCAGGATGATGACTGAATAAAATATTTATAAATAATATTAGTGACACAAGTTTTTGATATTTATTTGTGGTAAATTAATAGTTGAATTATTCAAGTAATTAAAAAAAATAATTAGAATAATCAATAATACTCATTATATTAATCAACTAATTGAAAAAAGAATCATTAGATTAACTGATTTCAAAAAATTGTTTGGGGTAACTCTAATATTTGGAATATAATGATATGCCAGATATCTTTTTACATACACCCATTGTGATACAAACATATTTGGCAAAGATCCCAAACATTTTGTTATGATTTGTCTGCAGTAGGATAAACTTTATCATAAAGACAGTGAATATATGAAAATTATGAGGTTAACCTCACTAATAAAGTCATTTAAATAACTATAAATAAAACACAAATAAAACCATAAACTTGAAGAAAATTGCAAAACCATACACAGCCTACAATAGAGCTGCAATGAATAACTGATTATTAAGATAAACACCAACTACTTTCATAATAGGTTAATTGGTTTGAGTTATTGTTTAAGAAAAAAGTCATAATTCTCTGATTTCAACTTCTTAAAAATCTTTTTTTTTAAAAAATCTTCTATGATAGTAAACTTTCTTTGGTTTGTGAGTTAAACAAGACATTTGAGGACATCATCTTAGGGTTTGAGAAACACCGACAGACATTTTTCATAATTTTCTGACACTTTAAAACAAACAACTATTAATGGATTGATCGACCATGAAAATAATTGTTAGTTGCAGCGCTACCCTGCAGCCATATACGGTAAAAATGTGGCTATTATCAGCTTGTACTCTAAAACCGATTACACTCATTATCATTAAGGGATGCTCCCTGGTTTATGTCTGTGTGTTTTCTCTAATTCTAATCAGTACCTGGTTTGAGTCTGTCTTTGAGGTAGGGTACCAGGTTGTACTCCTTCAGCACCAGCTCCCAGTCCAGGTCAGGGATGGTGAGGTTGGCCAGCGTCCCCAGACACTCCAGAACCCACACCTCCTCCTCCTCTGCACGGATCTCTGCTGCCAGGTCACCAACATAGTCCTGACAGAGACAGAAGAGACACGTTGTTCACATCAGGGGCCACTAAGACCCTCCTGTAAAGTAACAGGTTTCCTCTACTGCTGGCACTACTACCACAAACAGTAAGACTCAAACTTAGAACAAACACTAATACTGACACAAAACCTGTGTATTTCAGAGCAGTGTTGTTTTTTTCATTATGTTTTTGTAACTGACTATGAACAGTGGTTTGGTCGGCCCATCATGCTGTGAGATGTTTCTGATCATCTTCATCAGAAGGCAGTCTTTCATCTTCAGAGCTCTCTTCATAAGCATCTTTAAACCATTTCCTGAACAGAGAGACACAGACAGAGACTCTTTTTAAACAGAAGTATTGTCTCTCCAATAATCACAGATCAAACAAACAGGGTTTACAACTCTCTTCCAAAGCCAGAAACTGAGTCAAGACTCAGCTCAACAGCACACCACCACCACTCACAGAGAATAGAAGATGTGCTTGTGGAGAAGTCGTAGTATTTCACAGTAACAGTGAGCCATCATCTGGGCATAAATGCAGCTCAACATACCTTCACACATGAGTTGTGCATTCCTCTTGTTTGCCGCCAGGTTGATACAGACGGAGATGATCTCAGCTTCGATTTCCTCCTCGCTGTGCTCATACAGCATTTGCATTAGCTAGACGAGACACAAACACAATGTTACCTGTGACTTTAGAACCATCAAAGTCAGTGTACATGTTGACGTGAACAGTTTATCCTGCTTTAGTTTATTTGAAGTGATTTAAAGGGGGTCTCATTGTACCTGAGGTATGCAGTCAGTGTAAACAAACATGCCCTTGAAGCGGTCATCGATGCTGATGTGATACAGGATACGCATGGCTACCTGACGGTTGTTCTCATCACCTGCATGACAACAAATGACACACCAGTCAAGATAATCTTTTACTTATCGACTGACCACAACTGCAATTACAGGTGGAGGAACAATAGACAAATATCTTATAGCAATGCTAGCAGCACTGTGGAGCAGAGCTTTGAGCTAAATGCTAATGTCAGCATGTGAACATGTTCGTGATTACTACGTCAGGGGTTAACAACCTGCAGCTCCAGAGCCACATGTGGCTCTTTTGCCCCTTTTCAGTGGCTTCCCTGTGACTTTGACAAAAAAAATTAGATGAATACACAGTTCTTTATTAACATTTTAATTTTCATTTATGATTTTTGTTGGTCTATAGTGATTCTTAGCGTTCGTAAATTGGAATGTACAGCCTATACAACAATATTAAGAAAAAAAGTTTTATTATTACAGTCCACTAAAATGAGCATCAAAGCCCAAACTTGCCAACCTTGACTCCTTCAAATTAGGGAACATTTCTAAATCAAAACAGGGGAGAAATTCTGAGTTTCATAGACTTTGTTTTCTGCATTCTGGTGACTTCTAAAGACTGAAAATTCGTAGCATTTTTTGCAAGCAAGTGTCTGTAGATGACTTAGTTACTACCTGGAATACACAATGTGACCACAGCATTTAGCCAGCAGTCCAATTTCAAATTTGATTACAATAACACAGAAAATGAATATTTTACATCTAAGGACGTATTAATTTTAGGCTTTCCACAAGAAAAAAAAGGTGGGAAAATTAGTCATAAATCAGGAGAAATACTGGAGAATTGTGATCCTGAAGGAAACTGGCTGAGAGAAATGAAAAACAGCAGTCTCCCAGGAAAATCGGGACGGTTGGCAAAGACTTGGTGCCTTCGCCCCTAAATTTTGCCGGTAGCTTGTCTTGACTCTCTCCAGGCTAGCTATAGATGCCAATCCCCACCAAAAAAAAGTCTCAGTAGAAAAAAATAGAGATATTAATAGTTGCAGCTTTAGACCGATTTTCTTTTTTTCCTTTTTGTCGAAAAATGGCTCTTTTGACAGTAAAGATTGCAGACCCCTAGACTATATTAATACACTGATGTTAAGCAGGTGCAAAGTCTACACCATGTTCACTATTTTACAGGACTTCACCATCTTGCAGGTATTTGCTCATAAATCTGGACTGTCCATTTAATAGTTGTCAAGATATTTCAGTCTGGATCAAAATGGTGGCCCAACGAACCAACAGGCAGACGTCCCCACCCACAGAACCACACAATACACGTGGCCAAATGGAAGTATAATGTGCTGTACATTCGATATTTGTATATATTGTATGTATATGTTAGTGTGTGTTGTTACCCAACAAGGCGGTCAGTTTAGGTAACAGTCCAACTTCCACCATCTTGGCTCTGAGTCCTGAGTCGAAGGAGAGGTTCAGCAGCAGACGCAGAGTCAGGTTCAACAGGTCTTCATGGTCACAGGGAACCAGACGAGCCAGTCGCTCTATAGTGTCCACCTCAGCCTGCAGGTCACAAACACACAAACAGATGAGATCAGCTGATGATGCTGAAACTCAGTCATCACAGCAGAGAGGAACAGAATAGTTCAGAACGAGAGCAAATACTGAGAGTGAGTAATAAATACAAGACAGACATTAGACAGGACATCATTTCAATGAAATATATATCACTAGGACAACAATTATCAACTTATTTTCACTGATTCAACAGTGCATTATTTTCCTTTATTAAAACACCAACTTACATACAATAACTGAATTAAAATAAATGAAATATAACAATAGATTAAAATAAAATCAAATAAAAGAAAGAAAGATGACCAATCTCTGTGGATGTAGCTGTAGATCATCGACTCCCTCTGCAGATATTAAGGGCTCATTCTAAGGTAACGTAAACGATTCATATTTCAGGTGATTTTACGCTAATGAAAACATACCTATGGATATTATATTCCATTTCTGCCATATTCTGCCAGTAGATCCCCCTAAATCTTACATACTGGACATTTGAGCACATCTCTTGCACTCACCATGTCATTCTTGTTCTCCAGGAAGATGGACAGTTTTTTGAGGAATGAAACTACAAGGACCAGCAGCTCCTCGTCGTCACGCTCAAGAACTTTGACCAGCAGACCCACAATGTTTTTATTCCTCATCTTCAGCTCCGTTCTCGTGTCCTCAGCAAGGTTCAGCAGGAGGTAAAGAGACACTGGGAGACAGTGAAAGACATAGAAGGAGTAAATATCACGTCACATGGGTATAAAAATGTACTATTATAATCATCTTTGTTATAAAATTGATTTTCTATGAAAATGTTGGTCCTTTAAAGTTGTGTCCCAGATTTCCATCAGATTTTTGTATTTTGATTAACATTAAGAGAACTCTGAGACACTTCGACCTTTTATATATTTTCCAGCATAATTAAAGAGAAAAAAATTAAACCCCCCTCAAAATACATATTCTTAAGAATGAGTGACAGATATTATACCTCTGAGCAGCTGCTCCTGTTTACCCAGAAGGCCTTGGTATTTTCTCAAAGCTTTGTCCTGGTCTCTTCTTAGCGAGCCGTTCTCTGGTGCTGACTCACGTACAACAAAGAGTGTTAAGAAAAACATGTTGTACAAACACATGCCCACAAAATAAATCACGTAAAGTGTACAGGAGGAGGATGGAGGGTAGAAAAAGTCAATTAACAGAAGCAAATGAAATCAAAGGATATAAGCCTTGTTTTTCTTGCGTAGCTCCTCGCGCCACACGTCATATCTCTTCAGCTCATGTTCCACCACGCTCATACACAACGCTCCTATTTTATAATGACTCACAACTCCATGAAACTGGGAGAAACTGGAAGAGAGAGAGACGCACCATGTAAAGGATGAAGTAAACAGCAAGACATACTAAAGGAACGTGTTAGTGTGGGTTTTGTGTGTGTGTGTTGTGTGTTTTGTGTGTTGTGTTGTGTGTGTGTGTTACCTGGAGAAGCAGAAGAAGATGTAAATGATGATGGTAGCCAGCTCTACACTCTGTTTCCAGTCTTCCCTCAATACTCTGGCCAGAGCACCCAGAGCTGCCTCTGCACACACACAGACACACACACTGTTTTCATGCGAGCAGACATGACTGGTAACGAAGGGAATCGTACAGTGGGTGCTGATTTCACCAGAATCTTTTTGCATCAAGATTTTTGTTGATGTTTTTCTTATTTACAGCCAGATTTAGGTGTGTTACAGCCACTTTCACCTTTGTAAACAGTAGGACCGGGACAATATGCAGTGCTCTCCCAACTCAATACTATCACGATACTTGGGTGCCAATTTGATATGTGTTGTTATTCTTAAGTTTTGTGATTCTACAAGTATTTAATATTATGATTTACTGCATATTGTTTGTTTTTTAAACACTGGAACAAGTTCAAACACACTTCTTGACTGTATATCGTGAGTCATATTGCCAAAAAAAACAAATGGTGGCACGTAATACATTTAGATTACAAAAAATACACTTTGTCTTCTGCTGGATAAAAGCAGTAACTTCTTTCCATCTTGTCTAATAAGCGTATAATGAAATGAAGCAATTTAATTTGAACTATAGTGATTCAGGAATCAAACAAATCAATTAGAACATAGTTTTAAAAATAATAATGATTTTCCCCCCCACCCCAAGCAAACACAACAAAGTGTGAAAGTACAGATTAATGATTGCTGATTTATTAATGAGGTAACATTTACTGGAAAACATGTGTTCCATCCTTACTTTCTCTTAATGAAACTATTGGTAGACTCTTAATTTCCATCACTAGACAGCAGTGGCTTCCACATCCATTTTATCTGACGGCTGCTACTGATGTGAAAATCTAACATTAATTCAAACAGCATGTTTCAATCATTTACCAATATGGAAAATATCTGAACATTTCAAGAAATATAAAACAAGGTTTCTTTAAACAGGAATAAATGTGTGAAATAAACTAACTACTTTAAAAAAATACAGACACTGCAGTAAAAACTGCACCTCACAGTAAGAAAATATCCTGTTTATTAATTCATAGTTGGACATAATGATAGTTTGCTACATTGCTCAAGTCGTCTCTATCGCTGACTGATGCTGACCTATTTTATATGCACTTCATGAAAGGTTTTCCACCTGCTGCTGTGATTACCTCGAGTCTGGTACATCTCTGATTAGAAAAACACTGGGGTTGTGCAGGGATTGGTGTTATGTCTCTAGCTTGAAAAGAATAAAAATAAATAAACTGGGTATTCAGTCACTATGGCCAAAAAGAGCAACACCTCAAGAAACCCAATCATAACCACACCCTCTGATTGGACTGAGCATCAAAAAAAGGGCAGAAATGCACCATATTTAACTAGTAAGTAATTTAAGTTTGTATTTAGTGTAGGTGTTAATGTTTGAGCTACTTTGCTTGACATCAGTATTAGACTGAAAGTATACCGTTGTGTAGCAGCTCCTCCAGGTTATCAGGGTTGCGGGCGAGCTGCAGGATGAGAGCAGAGCCTCTGATCTTCTCTGGGATTCCTTCATAGAGCAGCTCAATATACTCGTCCACTCTGGTTATAACGGCCTCCTCATTTAACTACACACACAAACACGAACACAGACACATTCACACAACGTCACTGACTTATAACAAGGCATGACACACTACTCAGTCAAACAAACTTTTAGGTTTTAGTCTTTCAGGGGCCATATTGTTAAATAACTGAAATGGAAATAAATAAATGAGAAATCATAGATTACTGCATGATACAGAGGGCTAAGATTTGTTGTTGGTACAAATCAGGATAGAGATCTAAGATTGGTCACAAAAAAACAGAGCAAAATCTAATGAATTGGCCGTTTCTATGAAGTCATAACATGCATGAATGAATGAACAGACAGAGTCAGTGTCTGAAGTTGTTACCTCCATTCCCTCAAAAGGTGTCAGCTCTCTGGGTTTCACAGCTCTTTTCTCTTTCTTCTCCACTGGTGACACAAAAGACAAACAGCTAACAATCAAAGCAGTACACTACTGTATTTCCTTCAAAACCAGAAGCTTTGTCTAATTAATTGTATAGTTAATAATTTATTATTATGGGTTAATAATTTTAAACATCAACGCCAGAGGACGAGTTAACTTGATATCATATATTTCAAGTAAAAAAGGTTTTTTAAAAATCCATGACAGACTTTAATAACATATCCAGAGATCTGAAGGGAATCTGTCCGCAAAAAGAGATGGAGAGACACAACCTGGCACTGCTGGCAGAAGAGCCGTGGACATCATTACTCTGATCAACAGGCATGGGAATTATTTACAATATAATATATTTGAATCTATTTTTCACCTTTTCCCTGATGGTCTGAATAAGTCACAAATTTCTCTCTAGTTTCTTTTTTAGGAATAAATTTTCTAAGAGGGTCTGAAAAATCACAAAATCTAGCAAGAAGGTTGCCAAGTCGAAAAAAAAATAGAGACTGATATGGTGGAGAATGAAGGACAAGCAAGTGGCTAAAACTGTTTATCAGCCAGCAGCGGCACCTTGCCCTGTCAGCAGACCTCCACTGACATGAAAAGTGACAGGACCATTGGCGTCTGTGTTCATCTTTGTTGTTTGTTTGTTTTGTATAATAACTGTGATTCCGATCAAGTTATTTTTGGAAATTAAATGCTATGAAATCGGTTATGTTTCATCATCATAAAAAAATCTAAATCAAAATGACAGATTAAAATAAACTATGATCTAGAGTCTACATTTAGGGTTCTCATCAAAATGACACACAACGACAAAGTCTAACACAAACTCTGATCTACACATCATCTTTTCATCGTGTATTCAAAATCCCTCCAGGATGTTGCGATCGCAACAAGTCACGAGTGAATTTGGCGCGGGATGCAAGTTTGTCCAATCTCAGCAGCTTTTCACATATTTGACCAATCAGCATTGCTTCTAGTCCCACCACCAGAACAGTCCCCCGCCAAAACATCATACATGTACGTCTCAGTGAACTGACTCATTGTTTTGTTTTATTATTCAATATTTTTTGCATTTGTATTTTTTTTTTTTCATTTTGTCACTGGTACTGAAAAGAACACAATCTTTGTGCTATGGACATTTATGAATGCTTGGTGCACTTTTATTTTATAATTTTGTGGTTGCGTTTTGACTGAGTTTGAGCTCCAAAAAGATTTTGCTTCTTTGTGGAACACAATAGAGGTTTTGTAATCCTGAGTCTTTTTTGTTAAAGGGTTACTTAGAACACTCAGATTAGAGTGCGGTTTTATTCACCCGGGAACAAGTTGCCTTTGATTTAAATGAATTATACAAAAAAATTGCAATATTTCTTCCTAACAATCATGGATCTCCACATGCAAAAACTTATGGACCAAATGCATACGAATTTATTTTTTTTTAGAAAAAACGGGCCAAAAATCAGCCATATTTTATACAAACTAATCCCCAAATAATCCCGGGGACAAAATTTTTGTGTACAGGAACTACATGGCAAATCAACTTACTGGTAACATTTAACACTCCTCAAAGTTAAACATGCCCAAACTGGTGTTGAGCAATGTTAACAACATTCCATGCTGTGATGTTTCATGTGGACCATAGAATAGAATAGCGTTCAACAAAGTATCAGTTAATAGGGATCCCAGAGACAAATAAAATAATTCAATCAACTGATGCATGTTTTATTAAGCCTACAAGTAAAGCTTTTTGTGTACAAGGTTGACAGTGTGGCCTGAGCGTTGTGCCAGACTACATGAGGTTTGTGACTGAATTTTGATGGTGAAAATTTGGATACGTTCAAATGAACAGCAAGAGTGTGATAATGGTGACATGACTGACCTTTGCCCTCCACTGGTGATGATTTCCTGTTCTGCAGGTAGTAGAGGAAACTGCTCCACCTGGGGCAAACGGGAAAGGCAGGGATGAGTTTACACTCCTCCACCACTTTCTTGGCCAAAGCTCCCACATCTGTACTAGGAGACAGACTTTTCACACGGATACTGGAGGGAGAAAGAGAGGACAAAGAGAAGGGTGACGGGTGGATGGATGAGAGTATCATAATGGTGATTTCAAGGACATGCCTGAATAAAAACTAATCCAATTAAAATGAGGATTATATGAAAAGAGGTAGAGCCTGTAAGCATGAAAAATAGTTCAATGTATCGCTCCATTTCAATTCAAGTAGAGAAAGAAGCAGTGATGGAACAACAGCCCATGAGGACATGGGAGAGAAAAATCAAGAGCACACTCACATCTTTTGTCCCTCCTTGCGTTCGCCCAGCATATGATCTCCGCTCTCTCCAAGTATAGATGCTTCCACCTCATAGTGGACCACAAGGGCCTTCTCTGTTGGATGGACATCCAGACTGCCCGCAGTCACTTTGCTGTGAGTGATAATGAACAGACAGTTAAAGGGACCGTAAAGCAACAACAAATGTGTGTTCTGAGTTTGTTACACAACACAATCATTTGCTATTAACACCCAAGGCAGATTTGAATGATTAAAAAAATCTCTAAGTATAAAAATTAGGTCTCAAATTCATGTAAAAATGATCAGTGTTCTCTGCTCTGAAAAACTGGGGATGTGTCCCGTTCACTGTCTCAGTGACCATCCTAGTGACCACTAAGACCTGAAAAAGTTGCTTCTTTTATGCATTGGTTTGTGGGGCTTATATAGTGTTGGGAAACCATGGCTCCAGCACGTCACCAAGCCATCTTTCAGGTCCCCCCAAAAACTTCTGAACACAGAAATGGTGAGCAACAGTTTAACAGTCTAACTCCACAAATCAGTTCTACATATTTCACGTTTTCAGCAACTATGTTTTAAGATGTATAATGTGTTCAGAAGAAAAACTCCCTTTTTCCTTCACAAGGACTTTAAGTAAACAATAAATCAAACATTTAATCTCTGATCCTTAACTAATTGAAACACTAGTGAATTCATTTAAGATACATATTAAATAATGCTTGCATTAGTGGTCAACCAATACTGGGGGTGTAAAGATACATCAATCTGGATCAATATATTGATTCAATGTGCAAGTGTCAAATGGCAATCTATAAGGTACACCTTTATTTTGAAATTCCCATGGCATTTCTGTGTAACAAATGTCTGGAAGAGTTCAGTCATAAATTTGTTAAATCATAATTTAGTTGCTTTTTGTGAATTCACATAAATATAACTGATTGGGTTAAATGAAGATATGATATAGGGCTTCACAATATGGTAAAACAGTTATACTGTGATTATTGTGACTGAAATTGCAATTGTGATATATGATACGATCAGTGGGAATGATCATTAGGGCCCGAGCACCGTCCGGTGCGAGGACCCTATTGAATTTCAAGGAATTATTATTATTATTATTATTCTGGCAAAAGTAAATCGCTTTGGAGGGGACTTTAACATATTCAAAAACTCACCAAATTTGGTAATCGCATCAGTCGTGGTGTAAATTTAGGTGTATTACAGTTGTCGGCGGTGGGAGGTGCAAAATGGCTAGGCCACGCCCCTTAAACAGCAGCCCCTGCGGCATTTTTTACCGACATGCACGAAAATCGGAACAATCATGTATCACACCCAAACGCACAAAAAAGTCTCTTGGACCCACAGGCCAAACCCAACAGGAAGTCAGCCATTTTGATTTTCGTGGTCTTTTTTTGGCGTTTCGCATGTTTCATATTTTAACAAACTCCTCCTACAGGATCAATCAGAACGGCTTCAAAATCACTGTCTACCATCTACACTACTTTGTGATCAAAAGTTATAAAAAGATCGCGCTATCGTTGTAGGGTGTGCCCGTGAGGTGGCGGCGAATTTTGATGTCTCGCCATGAAAAACGAAATTACTTTAACTTTGGCATACATGCTTGGATCTGCACCAAACTTACTATGTTTCATAATAGTCCCGCCCTGAACACATTTCAATGACAATAGTTTGCGCTTGTCACAGCGCCCCCTGGTGGCGACAGAAAAGGTCATTTTTTAGACTTTGAGGTGCTGCTATGAGCACGATGACCGTATCTCACTCAAATCTGGTGTGTAAGTGCAAAACAACTTGGCAATTCTATGACGTGCAGGTCGTGACGTTTCGTCGAAGGGCAACGCCCCCAGAGCGTGCCAAAGGTCGACGTTTCAAAAAAGCGACGTTTTTGTCATTAACTTTCGTGTATAACTTCGTATCGCCAAGTCATTTCCCACGTTGGTAACAGGTCCTGCCCTGGACATGTCATATGAGTTTGGTCAGTGGGCGTGGCCAAACGCCTTGACCACGCCCTTTAAACTGCAGCCCCCGCGCCACGTTTCACCGAGGCGCACGAAAATCGGTACACACGTCTATCACTCCAGGACGCACAAAAAAGTCTCTTGGACCCATAGGCTAAAACCAACAGGAAGTCGGCCATTTTGCATTTCGTGGTCAATTTTGGCGTTTCGCACGCGTCGCCTTGTAAGAGTTCCTGCCTACAGTATTCATCAGAACGGCTTCAAAATTGCTGGCTACCCTCTACACTAGCTTGTGAGTAAAAGTTATCTACAGATTTTGCCTCAGTTGAACGGTATGGCCGTCAGTTGGCGGCGAATTTTGATGATTCGCCATGAGACAGGAAATTGCTATAAATTTAGAAAAAACGGTCCAATCTGCACAAAACTTCTCATGTCTCATCATAGTCCGACCCTGAACACAGCCACATGACAATATTCCATGATAGTCATAGCACCCCCTGCTGGCGACAGGAAATGACATGTTTTAGAGTTTGATGTACTGCTCCAAGCGTGTTGACCATATCCACCTCAAATCTACTCAGACAGGTCTTCAGACCTTGGTGCTGCTATATTGTGAAGATCTTGAGCCCAGGTCAAATGCCGTTGCCCTGAGAGCGTGGCGAAGGTTGACGTTTTGCTAAAACACAGGAAGTTGCTTTAAATGCACTGCACCTGGTCAGATCTGCCTGCAACTGCACATGTTTATTAACAGTCCAACTCTGAACATATGATATAAATTTCGTCAATGTGCGTGGCTAAATGCCTTGGCCACGCCCATTCTTAAAAGTAGCCGCCATAGGACGTCTCACCGATATGCACGAAAATCGGTAGACATATGTATCAGACCCAGGCACACAAAAAAGTCTCTTGGACCCATAGGCTAAACCCAACAGGAAGTCAGGCATTTTGAATTTTGTGGTCAACCTTGCTGTCTCGCCATGAAAGGAAAAGGCTATAACTTTCCTATAAATGCTCTGATATGCACCAAAACTTGACAAGTATGATAAAAGTCCCAGCCTGAACACATCTGCATGACGCTCAGGAGTCATAGTCATAGCACCACCTAGTGGAGACAGGAAGTAACACCGCATTGCTTCCTACAGCGTCCAAAGGGGGTGAAAAGTCAGCACCTCGTCTGCCAGTCAGCCTCTGGCGAAAAGGTCACGCGGCACCAGGCCCCGAGTGGCATGGGAGCTGCGGTTGCCAGCACCCCGAGTTGCCGGCAGTCCGAGTTGCGTGGGGTGCGAGGGCCCGTTCAACGCTGCTTGCAGCTTTAATTTTTGCATTGCAATTTTCATTTTTACAGATTTTTTTATATTGTGATGATGTGACATTTGCAGGGTCTGTACCAAACAAATGTTTTCTTTCATCTGAAGAACAAGATTTTTAGGCCAGGGAATCTCTGCAGCACTACAGTACTTCAATATAACGCTGTTTTCTCAGATTTTTCCTTTTTCAAAACATTGCAATGCAGTTCTGGTTCTGTGATTGGGATAGTGGACTTGGTCATGTTGCGATTTCAATAATATTGTGATTAACTGTGCAGCCCTAATATGACATTGTCTGATATCGATCCCAGGCCGGTTAAATCAAATCACAATCATATCGCAGACTTTGTGATATCAGCAAATATTATATCGTTGGCCAAAGAATCCATGTATCATGTCATGATGAAACTTGTGATTTACATCCCTCACCGATATGGGTTTTGAGGCGGCTGAAACTAATAATCAGAGAGCTGCCGCAAAGGTGTCTGCACACTTTTTTTGGTTTATCAGCCCTGTGAGTACATCTCCAGGCTGGTTATCTCAAAGTGATTAATCAGGCTGATTAATCAGTCTCTCACTACTTTGCACTGGAGTTAAAATTCAAATCAATGAAATCCACAATAAATGAGCAGGGTGATAGATATTTTTCTCTCAAGAATATGACTTTAATTACCAATTTTTTTCTCCATTTACACATTCCAAACATACCATGACAGCTGAGATATTTATCTTACCTCTTTTGCAGAATTTGATAATAACTGACAATGAGTGATACACAAGAGGAATAGATACTGCTTGAATCTGGACCATCATGCAAACAGTTGTAACTGTTGTTACGATTTCTCCATCCACCCAAACAATAACGTTGTACGGTACACTGTACAGGAAGACACGCCCAGGCACAGACAACGAATGGCTGTACTGGCTGGCTAACAGGCTAACATATGTTTTCAGAAGTGGCTGGATAGTGAAACAGATTAGATCAGGTCACAGGGTAAACACCAAACATTAAACAAATTCCCCTTTAAGACAGCTGATTAGCAAGGCAGTTTGTCGGTCACCGTTTCACAGTACTGTAGCCTGCTAGCTGTGTTAGCTGTAACCCAGATATCCCAGCCCCCTTCAGTGAGGGGAGTAAAGCCAAACCCCATTTAACAATCTGTCGGTTGAATGGCGGTGTGTTTACCGACGAAAACTCAGGTCAGCTGGACAATTAAATAGGTTTTTTAATTCTTTGTATGATCTTGTGGTAGATTCGGCATTGTGTCTATACACACAGGTTGGTTCCGTGGCTTGATTCCCACAAATAACCTCACTAGTTAAAGCCATCTTCTAAGAAGGGGCGGTTTTGGAGAGACATGATTGTGGAAGCAACCGCACTGGTTAAAAACATGAGATTTATTTCACGTGTGTAAATATATGTAGATTACACATATGCCGAATTGGCTGGTTGGCCATAGTGGATTAGAAAATCTCTTCAATCTTCTCACAGTTAGTACGAGTTTTCCTGGCGAGCAAGAAACAGATATCTGCCCAGAAATAAGTATGAGCTTCTCTCCAGGCGACAGGAACGCTCGCATAAGAACCAAATATATACAATGAAATCTCAACAACAAGCGTGTCATTCGGGTGCTTGTTACACACATAATGTATAGTTACAGCTGTACGTCAAGTACGGACAACATTTTTTCAAATTATATTTTAACGTGCAAGAGGCATACCACTAAGGTTAGCTAGCTAATGTTACTATTTCCCAAATTATATTGAATTAAGTTCACGCTGCAGTCATGTCTTACCGTTTGAGGTAGCGCGCGTCATCCTGCATCTTTCTCAATTGTTTTTTTCGGATTTTAATGTAAATTAAAAGCTTTATTACATTTAACGAATCTTCTAAATCACGACCATAGAAATCCGTGTGCTACTCGCTAGCACCACTGTCAAAACAGTGGGAAATGGACTACAAACATGGAAGTCTTCCTTCTTCTTCGTGTTTTTTGGCAGGTCACAAACCCACTTTAAATATGCATACCGCCACCTACTGTGTCGGAGAGGGTAGCTTCAGAGGTGTCGTGCTCACTTTAGTTAATGGAGTTTATTTATTTTATTTTATTTTTTTGGTTTAAAGAAGTAAAATTACATTCTGAAAAATATTTACAATTAATGAACCATTTACAAAACAGATGAACAGCCTGAGATGTCTTTAAAAAATAAGTGCAATTTCAGCAAGCGGGTCTCCACATTCATCAAGCTCACCGTAGTCATTACATGCGCATTACAATATACAAATGATGATTGATTATGATTCAAACAACCTGTCAAAATTCTTTTCATTTCCCATACATTTCCACTCAAAACCTGAAGACCTATAATGAAAATTGTCTTTGCCTATAAACACTGCTACTGCAATTATCAAGATTATCTGGACTTGTCCCTTACAAAAAATGTATTAGTTTTGCTTAGAAACAACAGAGGCACACCTAATGACCATGCTGTCTTTACTCATTCTTACAGACTTTAGTCATGTGAATGGGTAGAAATTTACCACCTTAATAGAATTTTCAGTGGGCTTTAGCCACATTCACATCACACGATGTGAACAGTTGTGACTGTGACTGCCAGTCTTATGCAAACTGACTGAGTTCCCTACTTCTGTGGTGCAGTTGTATGACAGGCAGATCTGGTCATGTTACACACATAAAAATAGTGCAGAGTTACCAAAAAAGAAGAATATTGAGTTGGCCTGCTGATATGATCACAGGATCAGATAGACACCATTAGGGATTATACAGTCCAATAGCAGCTGTAAGATGTTACACAGACAGACACAGACAAACAGTACTTGGTTAACTTCTTTTATTGTAGCGCTATGACATGACTGCAAGGCAGTATTTCAGAACAGATTTTATCACACCATGTGGTTTACATCTAACTGTTTCTAAATACAATCAGTATTCAGTGTGTGCTGGTGGATGTTTACTATCATGTGTTTATCTGCACATGCAATGTACATGCTTTCTTAACTCTTGTGTTTATGTGTTTGTGTGTCATGACTGACACTGTGCGACTGTTTCCCTCCACTTTTCCCCCCAATTCCTCTCAGCTCTGTTCCTTTGCCCCTTTAGTGTTACAATCCCTTTTCTTGTTTCCTCCTCTTTGTTTTTATCCATTTCATTCTATTACAGTTCCTCCTTTCCTCCCCTTCTCTCAACTATCATCCCCATCTCTTTCCTTCATTGTCTATTCCACCTCCCCTCCCTCGTCGTCATCATCGGCACATGCTGTGAACTCCTTCTCAGGTAACAATCCATATTCATTGAGAAACGACTCCACGTCCGTTGCAAAGAACTCTTCATTAAAGTGGTTGGTAACAGACAGGAAATTACCCAGTAACTCACCAGCTTTGTACACCAGCAGAGCAGGAAGAACCTGAAAGGATATTAACAGGAATCAAAATTTATTTGTAGGCTGTGACACTGGTATTAATTAAGTCAATACTCAGCATCTTGTAACAATATTTTGTACACCTTTTACAATAACAAGGAGTTTAAAGAGATAGTTCGGATTCTTAAAGTGGGGTTGTATGAGCTACATATTTATAGTCACGGTTAGGAGTGTCATGATTCTCCAAATCTCAAAATTTAAGGTACAGTAATGATTCAACTGGATTTTTTTATTAAATTTTTCTTTCACACTGATGACTATGCCATTGTTAGACTATTCAGTCTTGATCTATAAAGATCAACAAATAATTGGTTTTATGTCCTGACAACAACATTCAACTTTTCAAATTCTTCAGTAAAAAGATAAGCTATTTGGTATCAAATTTAGTATAATGGCCAGTAAGCTCTGCTCTGTCGTCTCTCAAGTGTTTTTTCTTCAGACACATGGTGGTCACTGTACGGAGACGGGGTTGGAGAGAAAAAAAAAAACAGACCCTGGGAGGCTTGTCAATTCTGCCTTTCAATTCAATTATTGAAATTGTGACACCCCTTGTCAGTGTATTACCTACAGTAGATTCTAGACAATACAACCCCAATTTGGAGAAGGCCCATCTAAAAAGCTATATATTTTTATTGTACATTATATATATATATATATATATATATGTATTGTCTTTCCTTTTCCAACAGGAAATTGCCATTATATAAGCCAAATATTGCTCTCTCTTGCTCAACTAGACTTAGACTTGCAGAACACGGGAGTTGCTGGTCTACCGCTGCCTCACTCAGTGATTTTTTGTTCTTGTGTGACATCAGTGTTTTAAAGGGCTGGTTCTGATTCACCAAAGTCACACAATAACACTAACTAACTAACAGATCAGGGCAGTGGTAAACTAGCAACTCCTGTGTTCTGCAAGATAAAATGGCTAATTTCACCAGTGAAGTCTGGCTGAGTGAGAGAGAGCAAGATCTGGCTTATATAACGGAGGTTTCTTGTTGGAAAAGGCAGCTGGATAACAAGGTATAGTGGTGAAAACATTCTAAATGTAGCATACAATAAAATGATACATATATTTTTTTCAAAGATTTTTGTGAGTGGCTAAAATATGTTTTGCTGGTGACCCTGTCCACAGCAGTACATTGCTTAGCTTCTGTGCCGGTACTCCTCTCTGCTTCTCCAAATTGGGGACGTGTCAAATCTACTGTAAGTAACACACTGACTATCGATGAGTATACCTCACACACTCACACTCTCTTCAAAAAACTCGAACCTTCCCTTCAAGTCAATGCTACTCCAATTTCTGTGCTATTATATTTGCCAAACAAAAGATTTGTTATTTTTCAGCTGCATATTAATACAATTAAAATGCATTTAGTTATTTAGAGTTGCTATTTCGGTAAAGCCTTCCACTCTTGCATGATGCAGTTTATAATTACAGTGGCAGCTTTACCATTTAATATTCATAGTAATTATTTGAAACCTTGATTTCACACAGAAGAAGACAAAGGCAGGCTCTTCATTTTTTTTTGCCTACAGCCATCAGTTTTGCCAACTGAAATGATCAACAGTTGGTGGCAGATTTATCGGCTGCAGCCAACTACATAAGTGTAATAGTGGGAAAACTTAAGTCTTTGGCTGACTTTTCAAAGAACCATGCAAAAAGGTCTTAAATATACATTTAATGGCTCCATATAGGGTGCTTCCACCAGAGAGAAACCAGGAGTCTCATTTGGATACTTCCAGATGTCCAGAGTCACGCAACAGTAAAAGAAGAGAATTCTCTGTGTTGTCTCCTCATGTGTGAAATTTACATTTAGCTCCATGTGTAGTGCCTGAGTTTATTTCCTATGTTTCATAGTTCCCTAACTTTTTGGTCAAAAAGGGTAATACACGATACCGTAATCAGTCCCTGTAATAATGGAAAGATTATGCTGTTTGCTTCTGGTTTAGATACCAAATATTGCTCTTTATAGTGCAGCATGTGCATTGCTTGGACAACTGCTGTTCATGGAGGGGTTCAATGGTCAACTAACCTCTCATAACCCAACAGTTCTTCATAACAGCATGACTAGAAACTCTGTTACTATCACAACTAGAAATTATATTGCTAATAGTACCACAACCCAATGTCGCAATGGGGTTTCTGTAATTCAATCAATTAGTTTCATCTATTATTAATATACTTCTATTATTTTCTTTGCTGTTTTCATTATGAACTGTTTACTAACCTCAGCAGAGAAGCGCTCAGCAGCACCTGTTGCCACAGCATCAATTCGACAAAATTTAACACTGGGGTACTCTGAAGCCAGACAGTCCAGACATGAGTTCATCTGTTCACAGCCTGACAAAGGACAAATAATGCATGCACTATTAGCAAACAGCACTGTGGTGAACCATCCCAAGGGAATACATAAATGCTTCTGGAGTATATGTCTAGCATGTTAATTGTAACACAAGTTAATGAGCTAGACTTAAAAACACACAATAAAAAAAAATCTAACCTTTGACACCGTGCTGGTAGATGTGGACTACCACTGGGGTCAACCGATGTTCCTTCTCTATGACTTCCAAGAAGGCTTCTCCACTTTCAAGCTCATAGACGGTTCAAATGTTGGACCGAAGCTCAGGCGCTCATGCATTTCCTGCATACACTGTTTTCTGTAGCGTTTCAGGCAACGTTCATCCTCTTCTTGGATTAGTTCGTACTCCTGAACACTCATCTAGAATTGAGGAAAAATATGTTACTGCTCCACTTTTTTGTAACATTTTAAGTTTTTTCTTTTGGTGAACACTTTTGTCCAAAGTGACATTCAAATGAGGTACAATCTGAGCCACAGAACGGGGATGCAAAGACATGCATGGTGAGAAAAGAGAGAGCAACCCAAAGTAAAAAAAATGCAACAGCATTATATCATACAACCATGTGACAAAAGCCTATGCTATGCGCTTCAACAAGAATTAAGAATATTTAATACACTCTGATCAATAAGAGTATAACAAGGATAAATGTGAAGCCAGACAGTAGGGAAAAAGTGGCCAGCTAATGGGTAAAAGCACAAATTTGGTGGGACATTCTAATGCCGCTATTGTATCATATACACTGATCTTAATTACTACATATTTTTTGTTTGCCTACCTGATTGTAAATATGCAGTGAATTATTGTAAAGGAGAATTGATTTTCTTGTGTGTTTTAGCTCACACCGGTCTGTAACTAATGTTAGCTGTTATTGGCACTATGGGCAAGTATGATTGAAGTTTAATTTCGTGCACATGCATGTGAATGTTGTTCTTGCACAACGCAGTTTTCTTTTCAAGCTGCAGACCATAAACACTGTCACACTTTGCTTATCAAACATAATAAATACTGTAGTTGTGTTTCACTCTCACTTCTGTCAGGTACAAACTCACAGAGCACGGACCAAGAGTTGCACTGACCAACTAACGTTAGGGCCACCTGGCTCAGCCTAAAGAGAAGAGAGTAGCCAAATATGCCACCCAGTTTAACCACTGACCCATACCTCCCCGCTAAAAAAACTCTCAGATCTGAACGATTCATACAAGTCATCCAAACAGAGAGAGAGAGAAAAACAGCGAGTTGTTTGAATCCTGACAGTACACTGTTGCGTATACAGTATGTTTTTGTTTGATTGTGTCTGTCTTCCTGTTACTTTGTCTATACATGAATATCCCAGTCTGTGATTTTAACTCGTTTCTTCAGTTTCTACATATTGTTTTGTTTGCAAAAATCTGTGCAATTGTGGTTAAATTATCCAAAATGATGCTTTCAGTAACTGTAAAATCTGCTTCCCCGTGTGTGAGGTTCTCTAAGTGTTTCCATCCACCTTTCTGTTGAGTCTCTCCTTGTCATCCTCTCGTGGACTGGACATTTGTCTGAGCAGCTCTCGTTTGCTTTGAGGTACAGTCTGATCCAAACTGTCTAGCTTAAACCTTCGCCAGTCATTAATTACACCTTTTGGACCTGCAGACACACAGAAATGCCCACAAAATGTTACTTCATAAAGATATACTTGAACATAACACACAGTTGAAACCACACTGAACTTATCAGGTCCATCAAATGCTAATCAATAGATGTCTAAAAGTTTTCATAGACTAATTCATCTGTTTTGAGTCAGAATGGTACATATGTTGTCATGATTTACAAAACCTACACTGTGCTAAATGAGACTAGACTGCAAATTTAGCAATTCATGTCTATTGCATCTTTTTGACTTATGCCTCTCACCTGTATGATTGGCAGGCAACTCCTCTTCTTCCTGGACAGAGCCAGACATCTTGATAGCAGTCTGCAATACAGGAACACATACAGAGAGTAGGTGAGGTCATGTGCATGTCCAGACTTTCTGATTGGGGGGTCCAAGTGGGGCACTTAATTATGCAGGGGTGTCAATGCACACATTGGAATAGCATTCATTTACCATTTTTCATATATTCTTTAATTACTACAATTACAGTATCTTACAGATTCTTACATCCCCGTGTTTAAAATGTTTATTTAAAAGATAAATCACAATAGGAGACAGAGACACCA
This sequence comes from Lutjanus argentimaculatus, assembly GCA_034769285.1. NCBI lineage: Eukaryota > Metazoa > Chordata > Actinopteri > Lutjaniformes > Lutjanidae > Lutjanus > Lutjanus argentimaculatus. The sequence continues at coordinate 3,955,126 of JAWZSL010000011.1, read as the reverse complement.
TACAAATAAAATATAGAAAGTTCCTTATTTTATATTTAAAGTGCTCAAGTCCCATTCCACCACGAAAAAGTTTTATTTTTATTATTTATTATTTATTATTTAAATACCCATTTGCTGTATATAGTTTTGGCTTGTTTGTTTTGGTGAGTAGCATAAACGAAACTACAGGTAGCATCTAATTATTGTGTTATTGTGTGTTATAAAATTATCCACAAAGTAAATTAAGCTCATAAAAATGTAAAGTATTCTGAACACAAAAGAAAACAATGCACTTTTAAAAAAACTTTAAAAAACTGGTTGAAACTGAGATCCTGCCTCTCACTGCACAAATAGCCAATCATACTTGAGGATAATAGGGTGGCACTTGAGGTGACCAATAAGGTTTTAGGGGTAGCCAGCCCTTTACTTGTGTCCAAGTCTGACTGAAACTATCTGCGGAGACTAGAAAGTTAGCATGACCATGATAGTGACGTGATAGTGCAGTCCAGGAATGGAGTGAAAAAAATGTCTTAGTGTGCATTAAAGGCAACAAGAGTGAGCAAAAGATGACTCCTAATTCAGCCATTTAATATGAACATAGCCATAACATCAATATTCAACACTCTGACACATCAAAACCTAACTATCTGCAACATTTTGTGCGTGTATGTGCATGGGCCCATGCAATAGAACACACTGCTGTCACAACCACTTACTGTGAGTCAGGGTGACGTTTACTTATCAGATTATGCTGAGATTACTGGGAGTCATACATAGCTAGGACATCTTAGTATGTATGTGCCTGTGTGTGATATAACATAATTTATTAGCTAAGCCATCATTCTGTTTCCCTTGTTGGTATCTTAACAAGTTTTATTCTCTTGTTGTGATCTGAAATTTTAGGTTTAACCTCTGGTGATGGACTCAAATTTTAGAAATAAAAGGAGAGAAAAACATTATTTTACAATAAATTGAATGGCAGCATAATCATTGCTTTTATAGATTATAGTATATTTCTGAAACATCAAATCATCAAATGTAGGTTCCTTCGCAGGCATGATCTCTGTTTTTCTCGTCAAACCAAAATGTGGTATTGTAAATAAATTGTAAATAAGCCAGAGGAAATTATGGCACTGCAGTTAGGTGCCAAGCATGCACTGGTGACATGCCATGACAAAACCATTTCTTCCCTGGATACAGGAGTGGAGGCCATACTGAAAGCTATTATCCTGATACAGCTGAGCTGTCAATAACAACATGGTCCTAATCAACACTACGTCAGTCATAACACTGATAATGCTCATTAGTCTAATTCCTTTATGTTATCAAAGTGATGCAGTTCTTCAGCGGTTGGTTTTAATTGACTCAAATAAAATTCAGAAAGAAGACTTTAACCCTCAGGTGCAATGATTTTAACACTGTATTTGATAATTTAAATAGTATTTGAATAGACTGCACAGTGTACAGTATATATGCATATGACCACATGATTTACTAAAACAATGATTATGCAAGCATATATAAATAGATGTAAGCATATTTATCACCATTTGCAGTTTTGGAGTATGCACATTTCTTGGCAATTGGACTATGAAGTAATAGTGCAACAATAAACACAGAAAATATCTGAATGTTAAGTGTCCACAGTGACCACAACTGCTAAATGAACTAAACATGATCCCTTACAAAAGCATTTTAATGCAGAGAAACTATACCTGTAGCTCCGGAACTCACTTTTTTGTGAATAAAGAAACAACAGAGACACTAATGGCAGAAACATACTGTACAAATATCTGTGTGGTGCCTAATTCAAACAGCCAGAAATTCTTACCTTTGGGTCTTGAGTGAGAAATGTCAGTTTCTTACAGCTTATTTGTTTAGTTTTGTTTTCAGTCTGTCTGTTGTATCTATTTGTTGTCCTCAGTCAATCTAGGCATTCACTGAGTAGCATGTCCACATATAGAGAACGAACAAGAGAGAGGAGAACATAAGTTTAGAAAAGGGTGGGGGGAGAGATGAGGGCATAAGCTTTATCTTCACTGTCATCCTCATCATCGCTGTCACTGTAATATAATACTGTCTAATAAGATTAGGTGTATTACCAGGTTTAGTGTTATGGATTGATGACATCAAAGAAGACACAAGATTTTTTTTTAAATTAGCAATTATAAATATTAGCAGCTAAAATATATTATTCCCAAATACACTAGTCCCATACTTCCATTGTGTAACTTTTGACATGTTAACTAAAAAGAAAATCAGTGAAATAATTATTTAGTCACCTGCTTTACAATTTGACAGACCAAAATTTTTATGCATTATGTACAGTATATGTGGATAGTTTTAAAGCGATATTCCACTTTGCTAGAAAAAGCCACTCAGTATGTACTCACCCCTATGCCGATGTGATGATGGATGAAGATCTTCAGTTCACAAAACAATCCTGGAGTTTTAAGAGAAACAGCAGCCTCATCCAGTACAATGGCAGTGAATGGTGACCACGGCTAAAACGTTAAAAAAAGAACACAAAACAAACACAAAATGTCTCCATCCTGCTTGTGTGGTGTAATCAAAGTGTCCATGAGCCGCGACATTAAAAGTTTAACCGCAAAAGACGCCATTTATGCCATGTTTTTAGCCGAAATGTCAACTGTAGCATGTAGCCGGTAGAATGCAAACATGGCGTCGATCTCGCGAGACTTCGTATATCTCTTAATGGACGCACGTGTGGAAGTCTCATGAGATCGACGCCATGTTTACATCCTACCAGCTACATGCTACAGTACTTGCTTTCCATTTGACAAATGGCAATATTACTGTCATTTCAGGTACAGATGACATTTTGGACACTGACAAACTGACAAATAGATTGTTTGCACTGGTTTTAATGGCAAATGACACATTTTACATTGGGCACATGTCCATTTGGGACACAAATCTAACAAATGGGAATTTTATTGAAAATCAAGCTCCTGTTATATAAAATATATATTGCCGACTGTTAGATACTGTTATATATTGGACTGTGTGAATTGCTTTTGCTGTTTGGGACCGTGAGTGACCTACTCAACAGTGTGCCAAGCCTTTAAAATAACAACACTGCCAATCTGCCTAACACCCTGACTTCGATAGGGGGTGCATGACTCAACAATCTTCACACCATCCTCACTTCATTGTTCCCAGCAGGGCAATCCCCCCCAGCTCCACCTGAAACCAGATGAAACTAAAAATAAGGCTGACCCACAGCAGAGAGAGAGGGAGAGAGCATGTGAATATGGACAGATGTGTCGACTTGATATACAAACTTTTTATGATCATGAAACATAATGTTACTGTACACTTCTGTGGTGCGTGATCTTTTACTCCAAGTCCGATTTGTGTACTTTTAAATATTTAATTACTTCATGCCAATTGATCACAACAGCAAGGAAGGAGAGATGAGCTGCAGAAAGGAGGGAGGGAGAGAGTGTGTGAAGTACTGACTGATATAAAAACTTTATTGATCATGAATCCTGATGTTACTGCACAGTTCTGTGGTTTAAACACTACAGATTAAAATATCTGCCACTACAAAGGCCAACCTGACAGATGCTTGTCTCTTCCACAAAACGTTTGTTACTGCACTGCATTATTGTAAGTCATGATGAAGAGTCCAGACACTGTCTCTCCCTCTTCGTCTCCTCAGTGTGTGTCGGTGTGGTGTGCAGTTTGCTGCCTGCTGTCTAAAACATCTTCACTGATGTAAACTGTCAGAGTGACACTGCCTTAATACAAAAACATGAATATCGCGCACTGTTTCATCATTATATAGACTGAGCTGAATAAAGATGAGGATTTTTCTCCTCAGAGAACAATATTTTATTAAAAAAATGAACTATTATTAACAATGAACAATAAATAAATAAATACATATAAATAGTAACCTTTTCCTAAATTACTGCTGGTTCTGTGGTGTTGGAATTTTGAATCTGAAGCCTGCAGTGCACCATAGAAGCTTCAATTGACTTTTCTATTGATGCTTTTAGTGCGTTTTGGCCTTAATGTTAAATTGAGCAGGTCACTATGCTCATTTGTGCCTGATGGGCTTAGGTTTGTCATGTTATTATTTGAGCATATTTTTTATGCCAGTGCAGTGCAATGCAGTACCTTTGAGGGTTTCGGGACAATATTTGTCATTGATTTTGGTTAATGTATTTTTTTTATTTAATAAAGTTATATTTAACTTACATTTCAAATGCTTGAAAAATATCCCTTTAAGGTATATTTTGAACAAATGAAAAATGTGTGATTAATTTGCAATTAATCGGGATTAACTACAGACAGTCATGTGATTACCTGCGATTAAATATTTTAATCGATTGACAGCACTACTTTATATTGATTTTGGAGATCCTTTTGTGGTCATTTCAGGGGGAGGAAGGGGTGGGGAATGCACTGAACCAGCCTGCACCTGTTCATTTTTCAACTGCATCACTATGAAAGAACTCAATCTGTGTGTCAATCATGTTGAATTTTTTAAGAATCCCAGACTTTATTTGGTGTCTTAGTGGAAGTTGTGGTTCTCTTTTGTTCAGTTTTCTAATGTGTTTGAAATTGCGTGTGCAGGTAGTAGGGTTTATCAAGGACTTAAATTGGTGTTTAATGGCATTCTGGACATGTGTGCTCCTTCGAAGATAGAGTAATGTAATTTTATACTGGCTTATATTGATTTTATTGATCCTTTTATGTCTTGTCTCAACTGCATCATTTCAGGACAAGCACAGTGAGTCTCACTCCACTTGTTGAATTTATATGTGTGTGACACTGAAAGAAGTCGGTCTGAGAGTTGATTTTGTTGGATTTCTCCAAACAAACAGCAACATTTGACATAATTTGGATTCCAAGAACAAGTTGTTGGTTTTTTTTTCTTTCTAGTGTGTAAGTGTAAAAGCCAATTACATTTGTCTGATTTATTGCTCATTAATTATCTCACACTGGAAGGGTGAGAGTCCTGGCACAGGGATGGAGCTTGTTGTCGGAGGGCAAATGCTGCCCATCGGACGCGTCTATCTCCACCACAAACTGCCAGTCAGGATCAGGCATTTGGAGGATGGAAGCTGACATGGAGTGAGTCTTGAGTTCTTGGATGCTGGAAGGGGGTCTTTGACGAGGTCAGGGTGGTGAGGGGGCAGCCACAAAACGATACCCCTTGATGAAGCGCCGGTAGACGTTGGCAAAGCCGAAGAAGCAGTGGAGGTGCTTGCAGTTCTCAGGGACAGGCCAGGAGGTGACTGCAGATACCTTCGATGGGTCCATTTGCATGCTGCCTTGTGCTGCAATGTAACTGAGAAGTGTTGAAATTAAGCACTTTTACTCTGCAATGGCTGGCGCTGAAGTGTCTCTGCAAACAATCTGGGATGCCATTGAACGTAACAAAGGTGAACTGATTGACTCATTTTGACACAAAAATTGGTCAATTCAACATGGTCTTTGACAAAATACACTTGAGAAGGAGAATGCCTACCTCAAGGATAAAGTTGATGATGCCGAGAACAGAAGCCGCTCCTCAAATCTTTGTTTCCTTAATGTCCCTGAGAAAAGCAGAGGGTAAGGATATGACGACGTTCCTGAATCAACTTATTCCACAACTTTTGGGCAAAGAGAACTTCTCCGCTGTGCCCATTATTGAAAGGGCGCACTGTTCTCCCACCTTCAGCTCCAGTTCACGATCTTCTCCTCAGCCCATCCTTGTGAAGTTTTTACATTTCCAGGATAAAGTGAGGATCCTACGTCTTTCACGGGAGAAAGGAGAGCTCACCTTTCTTGGAGCTCGAATCCACATCTATCCCGACTTCAGCCTGCTCTGATCAATAAGCGCCAGCAGTTTGACACTATCAAAAAGAAACTTCGTGCTGCTGACATCAGGTATTCTCTCCGCTATCCCTCTACGCTAAGTGTGATTGTGGATGGAAAGCCAAAGCTCTTCAGAAGTGCCGAAGAAGCAGAGACTTTCTTCAGCGATTCTCTCTGTCCGTCTCCATGACAGCTCTGTGAGTAACTCATTCCACTGATGTTGGCAGCTAATATCCAAAATTTGACTGTGTAAACTTTCACTCTTGGATCTCTCCACACAGCTGGAACATTATTGAGTCTTCACTCTTCATTGGAGCCTTTTAGTTTACTTCTACGTTTTGTTACCCACAAAATCAACTTTTGCCAAGTGATTTACTGTCCATCACTGTGTGTGTGATTCCACTGTTTGTTTGCCATATACTGCGCCGCCCATGACGTCATTGTTACCAGGTTCCAGCTGTTACTGTTGTGATGCTGTCGCAAGTGGACTTTTGCTGTAAACTGTCAGCTACTGACTGCTGTTCTTTTCATTATTATTGCCTGTTACGTGCCACGTGTGTGTTGCTGAGCTCTCCTGTGCCCAGGTTCTGCCCCTCCTCCACTGTGCAGATGCAGTGATTGGCAGCAGCTGCAGCCACTCTGTAATCAGGGCCTGGGTGCTTAAAAGCTGGGAGAGTGCAGCATTTCAGGGCCAGTGGGCCGTTCGGCAGATGCAGATCTGCAAGTCTGCAAGTCTGCAGTTTAGCCCTCCAGAGGCAGGCTAGACTGCTTGTTGTGTTATGTGCTTTGCTAGCTCCCCAGCTATAGTTAGCAAGGACACTCATTTGGGCGCCCCATGTGCCTTGTGAGCTTCTTCTAGCTTACAAGGGCACTTAGTGTCTTCTGTGTTTATGTGTCTCTGTTAGCCACCCCAGCTAGCAAAGACACTCGTTGTCTTGTGTATGTTTGTTGTTTGATTTAGTGGATTAAGTTAGCCATTTGTTTTATTTAATTTGGTTTGGTATTAACTTAATTTTACACATTATTTGTTAAATAAAAGAACCTTCGTTTACACTTTTGCCTCAGTTCTCCCTTCTTCCTTTTTCACCCGGGTCAATTTATTTATTGTTACACCCCTCATCCCCTAGCACCAACTTGGGGGTTGTAACATTTGGGGGCTCGTCTGGGATCTGAAAAAGGACTGGGAGACCGATAAATTGTGTAGGCAAGTTTTCTTTGTGCTAAGGTTGTCTCTGTTTTCAGTCATGGTAAGTGTTAGTGCCTGGATGTGCGTCTATTCTCTAGCCTTCGTGTATTTGGTGTGTTCAGCTTCCCCAGCAAGTCAGGTGAGTTTCCAGCTAAGCTGCCTTTGGCTTTTCCATCGGGCAGTCTTTTCTTATTTTGCCTTTTTTGTTTTCGGAGCGAATCCTGGGCGGGGATGCAATTCTCCGACGGGGGCAGGCTTTTCAGGGTTTCAACCACTGAAGTTAAGCCTATAAGTCACCTCGAGCCCGGCAAGCTCCAGAAGATAGGTAGGTAAAGTTTGGTTCGGCAGGATCTGGGGAACTTTGTTGTGCGCCTAGTCTGGTTTCTGTTGTATGCATGTGCCAATGTGCTAAGCTTACCATGTGCTGCTTGTGCTTTGTACTGAGTGGTTCCCATTGGGCTCTTAGAATTAGCATAGCGCAACAGGTATGGTTGTGTCTAGCTTGATGCTACGGTTAATCATTCAGTAAGTATGACAACCCTTTTGTTTTGATGTTCTGTGTTTTAGTGTTTGTAGTGGCACGTGTGTAGTGTTTTGTCAAACTGGCTAGTTTGATCTTATGGGAGGGGGTGTTACGTGCCACTTTGTGTGTGTTGCTGAGCTCTCCTGTGCCCAGGTTCTGCCCCTCCTCCACTGTGCAGATGCAGTGATTGGCAGCAGCTGCAGCCACTCTGCAATCAGGGCCTGGGTGCTTAAAAGCTGGGAGAGTACAGCATTTCAGGGCCAGTGGGCCATTCGGCAGATTCAGATCTGCAAGTCTGCAGTCTAGCCCTGCAGAGGCAGGCTAGACTGCTTGTTGTGTGTTATGTGCTTTGCTAGCTCCCCAGCTATCAAAGTCACTTGTTTGTGTGAATCATGTGTCTTGCTAGCTCCATAGTTAGCAAGGACACTCATTTGGGCGCCCCATGTGCCTTGTGAGCTTCTTCTAGCTTACAAGGGCACTTAGTGTCTTCCGTGTTTATGTGTCTGTTAGCCACCCCAGCTAGCAAAGACACTCGTTGTCTTGTGTATGTTTGTTGTTTGATTTAGTGGATTAAGTTAGTGTAACCGGGTGAAAACCTGTTATTTAATCTAAGGAGGAAGTCCGTTATTTAATGGTTATTTTATGTTATTTTATGTTCATTATTAATATAACAAAGTCCGTCAGGTTCCCATACGAGTGTGTAACTTCCTGTCACGTAGAGTTGCGTCGTCACGCACGTACCTGGGGGGCCGCGGCTGTCCAATCGCGTCGCTCGTAGCGCCTGTTACAAGCTGTCCGCTCTGTCTCTCATTCAGAAGGTGAGGGGAGGCACGCGGAGCAGCTGCTACAGGTCGGTCGCTACAAACAAATGTTATTTTCACTCGTAAATTCTTGTTTATACCATTCTAAATGCCTCCATTACATCATTCAACCCTTTAGACATCAACCAGCGCCGGGGAGGGATAAGTTGGTCGCGTGGTGCATCGGATATATTCTGGAATTGGTGAGTCTGCCTGTCTGTTGTTAGCGTTAGCACTAGCATTTGTCAATGCACTTATATGGACTGGCTACGGCACACCTAGCTTTTAAATGCTAATGCTGGCTTTTGAATCCATAACGGGTATCATGAGATTAATGTGCCACTACAGCACAATTATTGAATGTTTACTTTGATTTATGAAATGAATGGAACTATTTTGAGAATGTTTGACATGTTATTTAAGAAATGATTGACACTAATTTGGGAAGATTTGTCATGATTATTTATGAACTGAATTGATGTTAATGTGTTTAAACCAAATGCACTTTATTGAGAAATGTTTATTCCATTGTTGCTCAGGAAGTGTTGAATTATTTATCAATTATTGTGTACACTGAATATAACTAGATGATGAAATGTTTTATTGAGATATAGTCCTGTTTACATTATACAGGCCAGGGTGCCTGTAAGGACACAGGATCGAATCGATGGCGAGCTAAGACACTGGCTTGGAGCCGAGCAATCCCAGTTAAGAGCCTCTCCTGGTCTGGTAGGAGGCTCTGGCAGCCTTGTTCCCCCCTCACCTTCTTTTACACCCACACACACGCACGCACTGTAACGGATATGGTTAGGACCCAATTGCAGTACACCAAACAGGAGGGAGCGTTGGTAATGACCTTTATTAATCAGAGGCTGAGCCAGAACCAGGGCAGACAAGGAAACACAGGTACAGTTCAACTTCGGGCTCAGAGCCCCCACTAAGTCTCTGGGGTCCAGGCTCAGGGATTGAGTGGAGCTGAACTGGGGGACAGAAGGAGCAGACTGACCAGGCAGGAGAGCTGAACCACCTGAGCCACAGGGTAGTGGGGACCAGATGGAGAAGTTGGGACCAGGTTAGCAGACAGACCAGACGAGTAGACAGACCAGGCCAGAAGACAGACCAGGCGAGTAGACAGACCAGGCAGTGAAGTTGGGACGAGGTGAGCAGAGGCAGACCAGGCGAGCAGAGGCAGACCAGGCGAGCAGAGGCAGACCAGGCGAGTAGACAGACCAGACGAGCAGAGGCAGACCAGGCGAGCAGAGGCAGACCAGGCGAGCAGAGGCAGACCAGGCAAGCAGACAGACCAGACAGCGAAGCGGGGACCAGATGAGCATACAGGCCAGACACAAAGAGAGAAAGAGAGAAGATGGCGCCGCACTAGTGGCCGCTTGTTACAGCAGCTCCCGCTCACTGTGAGCTTTTTTCCGTTTTAATTTAGTTTTTTCTTATTGTTTTTTAATATATTCTTATGTGTCTGTGCTCTTAAATTGATTAGTGCACTATGGAGACCAAAGTCGCCGTGTTTGCTCTGGTCTTTGTTTTATTTTTTTCACTGTTTTCGACCGTGCCTGGGGACCGCGTACGCAGCCATGGCCCTATTGTTTACAGTAGGGATCAGCTGTTGGCCCTCCGTGGCACCGCGGTGCTGCCCCACGAGAGACCCGACGTTCCCCGCGAGCTAAAGAGGAGGAGACAGGGGAGCCGTGCCGGAGCTGTTCGCCGCGCCAGAAGGAGGAGATACAGACCTGTCCTCCCGTCCATCATCATGGGGAATGTGAGATCTCTTCCCAATAAGATGGATGAGTTAACTGCGCTGACCCGGCACCAGAGGGACTACCGGGCGTGCAGCATCATGATGTTTACGGAAACATGGCTGACTGCGCCAACTCCAGACACGGCTGCGGACCTGGACGGCTTCAAGCTGCTACGGGCGGACAGGACGAGGGAGAGTGGTAAGAGGAAAGGAGGAAGGCTGGCAGTGTTTGTGAATGATAGATGGTGTAACTCTGGGCACATCACTGTTAAAGAACAACTCTGCTGCAGGGACATTGAACTGTTAGCCGTTAGCATGAGGCCATATTACCTGCCGCGGGAATTCTCGCATGTTATCGCAATAGCTGCGTACATTCCCCCTCTGCTAACGCTGATGCAGCCTGCGATGTTCTCCACTCTGTCATAGTAGGCTGCAGACAGAGCACCCACAGGCCCTCCTTCTTATCTCTGGGGACTTTAATCATGCCTCTCCATCCTCCACTCTGCCCACATTCACCCAGTATGTTACATGTTGCACTAGAGACAATAAAATACTGGATCTGTGTTATGCCAACACCAAGGAGGCATACACTTCATCACCCCTCCCCCCCCTGGGAAGATCTGACCACAACCTGGTTCATCTCCTGCCTATGTACAAACCTCTCGTACACAGGCAACCAGCTGTGTCCCGCACAGTGAAGAGATGGTCCGATGAGGCTGATGAGGGTCTGAAGGACTGTTTTGACACAACTGTGTGGGAGGTATATTTGTGATTCCCACGGAGAGGACATCGATAGTCTCACACACTGCATAACGGACTATATCAACTTCTGTGTGGAAAACACCGTACCCACCAGGACTGTACGGTGTTTTTCCAACAATAAACCATGGATTAACCCTGACATAAAGACTCTCCTTAAGGAGAAGAAGAGGGCCTTTAAGTCAGGAAATAAGGATGAGCTGAAGGTTGTGCAGAAGAAGCTGAGAGGGAAGATCAGAGAGGGGAAGAACACGTACAGGAGGAAGATGGAGAATCAGCTGCAGCAGAAGAATGTCAGTGGAGTCTGGAGAGGCCTGAAAACCATCTCTGGCCACAAGAAACCTGACTCCCAAGCTGCAGGGGACCAAAAGTGGGCGAATGACCTGAACATATTCTTCAATAGATTTGATCAGTCATCTGCCCCTCCCCCGGCCCAGTCCTCCATGCTGCAGCCCCCCCCTCCCTGCACCCAGTGTTCACTGCCCCAATTCCTCCCCCACCTCCCCCTCCCCCTCTACAACACTCAGTTCACAGCTACCCCCCACTGCTCATCTCATCAACCCAAACCCCACCCCACCCTCTAGCACACAGCCCCCCTGCTCCAACCTGTCCCTCACAACAACCCAGGTGAGAAACCAGCTCCGGAGGATCAAGGCGAGGAAGGCTGCAGGTCCAGACGGCATCAGCTCCAGGCTCCTCAAGTCCTGCGCAGATCAGCTGTGCGGGATTGTTGAGCACATGTTCAACCTGAGCCTGAAGATGGGGAGAGTGCCACAGCTGTGGAAAACATCCTGCGTGGTATCTGTGCCCAAGACTCCGCACCCCAAGGACCTCAGCAGCTACAGGCCGGTGGCACTAACATCCCACCTGATGAAGACCCTGGAGCGGCTGGTCCTTGTTCATCTCCGCCCCCTGGTAGGACCATCGCTGGATCCACTTCAGTTTGCCTACCAGCCTGGCATCGGGGTGGATGACGCTGTCATCTTCCTCCAACACCGAGCTCTCTCTCACCTGGAGAAACCTGGGAGTACTGTGAGAATCATGTTTTTTGATTTCTCCAGTGCTTTCAATACAATACAGCCTGCACTTCTGAGGGACAAGCTGGAGCACACCAAGGTGGACCATCACCTCACACACTGGATTTTGGACTATCTTACCAACCGTCCACAGTATGTGAGGACCCGGGACTGTGTGTCCGACACGGTCGTCTGCAGCACGGGGGCCCCGCAGGGAACGGTCCTGGCTCCGTTCCTCTTCACCCTCTACACTGCAGACTTCTCATACAACTCACCCACCTGTCACCTGCAGAAGTTCTCTGATGACTCTGCAATCGTCGGCCTCATCACGGATGGGGACGACAGAGAGTACAGAGAACTGACGCAGGACTTCGTGGACTGGTGCCAGTGGAACCGCCTTCAGATCAACGCGGGGAAAACCAAAGAACTGGTGGTGGATTTCCGCAGACGAACACTCTGCCCCCTGACACCGGTGAACATCCAGGGAACGGACATCGAGATGGTGACATCTTATAAGTACCTGGGTGTTCACCTGAACAATAAACTGGACTGGACTCACAACACAACTGCACTTTACAAGAAGGGCCAGAGCAGACTCTATCTGCTCAGGAGATTGAGGTCTTTTGGAGTGCAGGGGGCACTCCTGAAGACCTTTTATGACACTGTGGTGGCATCAGCCATTTTTTTATGGAGTGGTCTGCTGGGGGAGCAGCATCTCGGCGGCTGACAGGAAGAGACTTGACAAACTAATCAGGAAGGCCAGCTCTGTCCTGGGATGCCCCCTTGACCCTGTGGAGGTGGTGGGAGAGAGGAGGATGATGGCTAAGCTGTCATCCATGATTGGGAACGACTCCCACCCCCTGCAGGACACTTTAACAGCACTGGAGAGCTCCTTCAGCGACAGACTGCTTCACCCAAAGTGTGTGAAGGAACGGTATCGCAGGTCCTTCCTTCCTGCAGCTGTCAGACTTTACAACCAGCAGTGCTCCCAGTAGACCACACACCCACACACTCACCAAGACTGCACTGAATGCACTATAATGCCCTATGTTCACTTATACTGTGAATTTTTAAGCTCAGGTGAATTTCAACTTAAAGGTGCAATATGTCAATCTTTCAACCAGGTGTATTATTACTCCTATGTGCAATATTAATACTCCAGTCAGGGGTACTTTCATCCTATGTGCAATATCTATATCAGTATCTGGCAAATCTCTAATTTCCTATGTGCAATATCGGTATCTCCTCTGTGCCATGGTGTAATCTTGGAAACACTATATATTGTTACCATTCTCATATCCGATATTTTCCCATACTAGGCTGCTAGTTTCCGTATTTCCCACTGTTTAAATTGTTCATATTTTTCTATATTCCTTGTTTATATTGCTTGTTCGCTATTTATTGTCTCTTTTTTTACTGATGCTTCTATTTTTGCCTTCCACTTTGCTGCTGTAATGCTGGAATTTCCCCACTGTGGGACTAATAAAGGAATATCTTATCTTATCTTACACTGCCACGTCACAGGAGGGAAACACCAAACAGCCACGGGGACAGGCAGACAGAAATCAGGAACCCAGAGGCAGATCACTGGATCAGAAACAGAAGGCTGTGGTGGTTTCCCAGAAAACAGACGAGGCAGATGAGTCCAAAACAGGCAGGGTTTGTAACCAGAGAACAGACAGGTCAGGAGAACTGGAAAGGCTTCCATGCACGTAGAGAACGATCTGACAAGGAGTGAGTGTGCTGGAGAGACTGATATGCTGGGCTGATTGGAGATGAACTGCAGCTGGGCTTGCAGGTGAGTGGAGTTGGGCTGATTAGGTGGGAGTGGCTGGCAGGTAGAGTAGAGCAGAGAGAGGGAGAGTGGAAAATTACTGTGACAGAGGGACAGGAGGGAAACTGGGAGAATGAGAGAACTCTGGGGCAGAGGAATAGGAGGGGAGACAGGGAGAATGAAAGAACTCTGGGGCTGAGGGATAGGAGGGGAGACAGGGAGGATGAAACTGTGACACGCACTCACACTTTAAGGCTTCTAGCCCATGGACAATTAACAACTTGGACTCTACATTTGCGGCACACATGCTGGACAGTTTCCGTGCGTCTCATTCTCTGTGAACTCAATATCGTGTGTGGAACTACTGCCATATTAGTTAAAATTAGGACTGGGTTTTGCTTGATTTTGAATGTTGTTGATGCATCAGAAATGTCAAGTGCACTTTACTATCTAGTTTAATGTATTCTGCAGATTGTAAATATTGGGGTTTCACTGTATGTATTATCACAAGTTAATATATGGTACCAACCACATCTGAAGTGCTGTTTGTTGTGTTTTCATTGTACCATTACCTCTAAGAACTGAATCTGACTTCTGTTGACCTAGTCCCAAATGCTAGCTTAATGCTAATATCTTTTAAAGCCATAATCTAGCCTGTGTACTTGCTACATTAGCCATTTGTTTTATTTAATTTTATTTGGTGTTAACTTAATTTTATGCATTATTTGTTAAATAAAAGAGCCTTTGTTTACACTTTTACCTCAGTTCTCCCTTCTTCCTTTTTCACCCGGGTCAATTTATTTATTGTTACACCCCTCATCCCCTAGCACCAACTTGGGTGTCGTAACATTGCCTTTGGATGCATTTATGGCCTTAAAATCCTCTGTTTACTGTATTTTCTTAATTTACATGATAGTCAAATGTAGGTTATACTCTTTTGTTTTTGTTTTCCTGTATTAAATAGGGCCCTTATTATTTCTACTGGCATAAATATTGCAATCTGAGTCTTTGATATAAGAACTATCTAAGGTGTTACACTGTGTGTGTGTCTGTGAGTGTGTGTCCTGTCTGTCTTTTTTCTTGCTCCCTACTCTCTTCACTTTATCTCTCCCCATTCGAATTTCTTTATTTGAACTGTCATTTTCTATAAGATACAATTGATTTAGCAAAGGGTCTAAAGATTATTCACCTTAATATCCAGAGTCTTGTCTCAAAAATTGATTTATTAAGCCTGGGTTGCTCTTAATAAACCTAATGTCATTACTATTTCTGAGACATGGCTTCATGATAACATCACAGATGATGAAATTGAAAGTTTTGTATTATATAGAGCTGATAGGTCCTCTAGAGGTGGTGGTGTGGCTACTTATGTTGCAGCAATTTAGCTTCTGACCACATCATTCCTATTGCTGAGCCAGTTAATTTTGAATGTCTTTTTGTCAATATATTTTTTCATGAAAACAAACAGTTAACAATTGGCAACATTTACAGCTCCTGCTGATTCTACCATGTGCATTCTATCTACTATTAATTCTCTTGGGAGGCATAATGAATTAATAATTCTTGGTGACTTCAACAGTAACTGGCTTGATCGTTCTTCTCAAAAGGACAGAAACTTATTTGACAGTGTACACCTCACGCAGCTCATTAATGAACCAACAAGAGTTGATTATAGATCTTCATCTCTGCTTGATTGGATCCTTGTCTCAAATCCTGACAGAATAGTTAAATCTGGTGTTTTGTCAGACTGCTTAAGTGATCATTCTATTATATTCTGTGTCTGGAAAATAAAAGTTCCGTGATGTCCTCCCAAATTTATGACATTCAGACAATGTAAGAATATTAATGAAGACAACTTCATTTACGATTTGATTTCCATTAATTGGGATAGATCCATCCATCCATCTTCTTCCGCTTATCCAGGTCCGGGTCGCAGGGGGCAGCAGTCTAAGCAGGGATACCCAGACTTCCCTCTCCCCAGACACTTCCTCCAGCTCTTCCGGGGGAATCCCGAGGCGTTCCCAGGCCAGCCGAGTGACATAGTACCTCCAGCTGTCCTGGGTCTTCCCCAGGGCCTCCTCCCGGTGGGGCATGCCCGGAACACCCTCCCAGGAAGGCGTCCAGGAGGCATCCGGTATAGATGCCCGAGCCACCTCAGCTGGCTCCTCTCGATGTGGAGGAGCAGCGGCTCTACTCTGAGCTCCTCTCAGGTGACAGAGCTCCTCACCCTATCTCTAAGGGAGCGCCCCACCACCCTGCGGAGGAAACTCATTTCGGCCGCTTGTATCCGAGATCTCGTTCTTTCGGTCATGACCCAGAGTTCATGACCATAGGTGAGGGTAGGAACGTAGATTGACCGGTAAATCGAGAGCTTTGCCTTTCGGCTCAGCTCCTTCTTCACCACGACAGACCGGTACAATGACCGCATTACTGCTGCCGCTGTACCGATCCGCCTGTCAATCTCACGCTCCATCCTTCCCTCACTCGTGAACAAGACCCCAAGATACTTGAACTCCTCCACTTGAGGCAGGAGCTCTCCTCCAACCCGGAGGGAGCAAACCACCTTTTTTCCGGTCGAGAATCATGGTCTCGGACTTGGAGGTGCTAATTCTCATCCCAGCCGCTTCGCACTCGGCTGCAAACCGCCCCAGCACATGCTGAAGGTCCTGATTCGAAGGAGCCAACAGGACAACATCATCCGCAAAAAGCAGAGATGAGATCCCGTGGTCCCCAAACCGGACTCCCTCCGGCCCCTGGCTGCGCCTAGAAATTCTGTCCATAAAAATAATGAACAGAACCGGTGACAAAGGGCAGCTCAGCTGGAGTCCAACATGCACCGGGAACAGATCTGACTTACTGCCGGCAATGCGAACCAAGCTCCTGCTCCAGTCATACAGAGACCGCACAGCCCTTAGCAAAGGGCCCCGGACTCCATACTCCCGAAGCACCTCCCACAGAATGCCACGAGGTACACGGTCGAATGCCTTCTCCAAGTCCACAAAACACATGTGAACTGGTTGGGCAAACTCCCATGAACCCTCAAGCACCCTGCGGAGGGTATAGAGCTGGTCCAGTGTTCCATGACCAGGACGAAAACCGCATTGTTCCTCCTGAATCCGAGGTTCGACTATCGGCCGAATTGGGATAGATTTCAGTTAATTCCCTGTGTTGAGGAAGCATGGGACTTCTTTTATTCTGAAGTAGACAAAATTATTGATAAACATGCTCCAATGAAGACTGTTAGAGTCAAAGGAAGACACTTGCCCTGGATCAGTTCAGATCTCATTAGTCTTTTCAAACAGAGGAATAAAGCATGGGCTAGATATCAATCATCTAGAGCCTTACTGACTAGGATACCTACAGATCACTGAGAAATGAATGTACAAATCAAAACCAGGAATGCAAAATCTAATTACTACAAAGATAGCTTGCCCCAAAATTTTCACAATCCAAGACAGTTCTGGAATAGATTGAATCTTACTCTTAACAGAAATAACAAAAATGTTTTAAACCAGATTCAATTTAATAATAAGCCTATTTCTGATCCATCACTTATTTCTCATGCTTTTAATCATCATTTCTCTTCCATCTGTAGCTCCTATCACTTTGACTCTTATTGGACTGCCAGTTCCTCATATAGTACTTTCTCAGACCATTCATTTTCCTTTAAAAAAATCTTGCCTAATGAAGTTTTTCTTGCTTTACGTCAGTTGCAGGACAACACTAGTGCTGGTCCAGATGGCCTTGAAGTTAAATTTATCAAACTTGCTGCACGTTTTGATGTATCCCCTTGTTGATCTGTTTAATTTAGTCTTTGTCTACCTGTTCAATCCCCAAGATATCGAAATGTGCTAAGGTTACCCCTCTCTTCAAAGGTGGAGATTCCTCTGATGTAAATAACTATCGTCCTATTTCTATTATTTGCACGATTGCAAAAATTTTTGAAAAGCTTATTTTTAACCAGCTGTCACAGTAATTAAATTCATTCAATATTCTATCGCCATTTCAATCAGGATTCAGACCAAATTTTTCCACTACCTCAGCTCTGTTCAAATTCACAAATGATGTGTTCTCTTCCTTTGACAAGGATCAATCTACTGGTGTAATTTTCATTGATCTGTCTAACGCTTCTGTTGTCTAACGTGATCTGGTTGACCACTATTTACTTCTTGATAAACTTTTTGCTATTGGTCTCGATCAAAATGCTCTTCTCTGGTTTAACGCTTATCTCCATAATCGTCGTCAATGTGTCGTTTTTCAGGGTCATCAGTCTGACTTTCTAATTATTGAAAAGGGTGTCCCGCAAGGCTCCACATTGGGTCCGCTTCTTTTTTCCTTTATCAATGATTTAACGAATATTTGTTTAAATTGCCATTCCCACTTATATGCTGATGACACTGTTATATACACCTCAAACTCTGATATATCTCAAATCCAGAACTCTTTACAGTTTGATTTTGACATGGTTCAAGACTGGTTTTCTAAGAACAAACTTGTACTGAACAAAAGAAGTCATGCAGTATGATTTTCAGTACACGTCACCTCCGATCCCATCCAGTTGATTTTCATATTTATTTTTCTGATGGATCTCCTGTCGATAAAGTTGACACATTTAAATATCTTGGACTTTGGATTGACCCGGAACTCTCCTTTAACCCTTTAAGGACTGCAATAGTAATGGTTCACCAGTGCCTAAATTGGTATTTTTGCTCACTGTGATGTCATTTCTTGGAGTATCTTCAAATTCCTTATATCCCTGTAATCTGCACAACCTAAGCTAAAAGGTTATGTATGTCAATACAGCACAATACTTGATAGAAGTGTTGAAATTCTGTCATAAAAATGAAAAATACAAAAATCGAAAATGTTTTTTCATCACACTTTACTTAAAAAAACAGACAAAAAACACTGATCCAAAAGATTTCTAAATGTACAAAAATTGACAAAACATTTCTTAACACTCAACAACTGATTTGAATTATGTACATTGTTTACTTATTCAGATATGATCATTTTTTATGAGCACAGTGCAAAGGCGTTTCCTAAAACAGAAATATCTCCAAAGTGCATACATTTGTATTTATGCTAATTGTGATGTCATGTCATAGATCATTTTAAAATGCTTGGTATTCATAAAATCTGTACAACTTAAGATAAAAGATTATGTTGCTCAACTAACAATAATAACTGATTTAAGTATTCAAAGTTTGAGCATTTGAACATTTCCCCAGTGGTCCTCCAAAAAATACTGAATGAACATGAACAAAATATTTATCATAATTTACATAATTTACACTATATACATTTTTAGTTTTTTACATGCTCATTTTTAGAAGCAAGAACCATTGTGGTAGTCATCATGGCAGTTCCTGTCGAAGATGACACACAGGGGCACTCTGCGAACCTGGCACTGGAATGTTGTGTTCCTTCCACACAGCTTGCACTTCCTGCACCCTGCTGTGGCCTTCTGGGAGGGATCATTACCTGTAGCAATTGCCACAGGTGTGTGATGACCCTGCTCCCTGTCTGGAGATGCTGCTGAAAGTTCCAAGGATACTCCACACAGCTCAGCAGAGACTGTGTATTCATATTTTCTAAATGTTATATGTGTGTTTTAATTTTCATTTTATATTTTCTTAATACTGAAATATTTGAAAGATAATATAAAGCTGCAATTTAGCTACACAAGCATTTATTCCATTTAAATCAATATATACTTTTTAAAAACAAATTGTAGCTTTTCTAATAATAATAAATAGCTGTAAGCATTTACTTAAATGCATGCTTTTCTACAGCATAGACAGGAACTTGATCCATACGTATAAATTCAGCAACTGCCCATCCAATTTCCTTATTTAATTTAAGCGTTTATTGCTTTTATTGTACCTCTGAAAAACTTCCAATATGATTGGCTGTGTATGTGTTTGCTGAACAAACACACCTCTATGATTTACACAATGCTATAGAATTTATAACCTCGCTAAAGGATAACTGTCCCATCATAATTTCAAATCTGTCATCCAATTAATGGCCCTTAATTTTTACTCTAACATTAATGCATTAACTAAGTATTGTTTACACCATGTGTGCTCTAGTAATGTAAGATAAAAACTACCTAGGGATGCTTTAATCCTCATTTTTTCATGTAGCACAAAGGCTCTTTCAGACTATTTGTATTTTTTTTCTCAAAGATATACGAAAGGCTCCCCAAATGATTATCATCTGTTTGTCGTCTTCTTTCTTTTACAGCACTGATGGCCCTGTGATGAAATCCTCCAGCATCAGACATAGCTCCATTTCCAACCAACCACCCAGAGACCCCTCCTGCCTGCAGGTAGCCAAAGGCCCTTGGCCTCGGGTGCAGTGGCTACTTCTGCTTAGGAGTAGGGACACCCCAGCCAAAGAGATACAGGTACACAGTTCTGGTTCGTGTTCCTATCTCCGGTAATTGCACCCGGAATCTGAACCTGGGTCCTAATATACGAATCCGGGTGATATCGAGATCGGTCACTAGATGGCGGCATAGGATAAGAAATGAGAGAAACTTGTATTTTCCAAGTCTCAGAACCAAGGCACCAGCTCCAGGGGTCCCCTGGCTGGTTCCTTACCCCAGGGACAGGCACCCTTCCCCGGGTAGAGCCTCCGGGGCCTACCCCCTGGAAGTCTGGATGAACCATACCCAGGGAAGGTGACTCTTTGGCCCGCTTGGAGGTCCCTGGAGGTAGGGGGTGGGGTTTTGGAGGATGCCTTACCCAGGAATGAGGCACCCATCCCCGGGTAAGCGGTGGTCCTGGGTGGGGGTACCCCCTGGAGGTCCTGGATGGACACTTTAGCCCAAAACTAATCACATCTGTCCCCGACGACCAGGGGCCCTCTACCCATCCCATGCCTCGCTGGGGCTCCTGGGGCCCCGGTTTCCATCTTCCAGGTTTGGCCTTCTGGTGGGTGAGCTCCAGGACATGAACCTGGGTGATCCTCGACTGTCTTAAGGCCTGGGGCCTTTGGCCCCAGGCCCCGCTGCGTTGGGTCTGGAGAATCCCTGGAGGTCCCTGGAGATAGGAGGGTGGTTGTGGAGCATGCCTTACCCAGGGATCGGGCACCTATCCCTGGGTAAGGCTCCAGCTTGGGTCCGCCTCCCTGGAAGTCGTTGGTGTACCAGGGGCACCAACCTCCAGGACCAGGGGGCTTTGTAGGGATAGTCAGCGGGGCTTAAGAGTGGGTCCCTGGGTACAAGTGGAGGTGATGGTCCCTGGAGGTCCTGGAGGTAGGGGGTGTTGTGAAGCATGCCTTACCCAGAGATCAGGCACCCTTCTCCCGGTAAGCGGTGGTCCTGGGTGGGGGTACCCTCTGGAGATCCTGGGTGACACCTTAGCCCAAAACTAATCACATCTGTCCCCGACGACCAGGGGCCCTCTACCCATCCCATGCCTCGCTGGGGCTCCTGGGGCCCCGGTTTCAATCTTCCAGGTTTGGCCTTCTGGTGGGTGAGCTCCAGAACATGAATCTGGGTGCTGCCTACCCAGGGATGAGGCACCTATCCCTGGGGAGGCCCCCAGCTGTGGGCCCCCTCCCTGGAAGTCGGTTTGGTGTACCAGGGGCACCAACCTTCAGGACCAGGGAGCTTTGTGGGGATAACCAAGGGGGGCTTAAGAGTGGGTCCCTGGGTACAAGTGGAGGTGCAGGTCCTGGAGGTCCTGGAGGTCTAGGGGGGAGCCTCAACTGTCTTAGGCCTGGGGCCGAAGGCCACAGGCCCCACGTGCCTGGGTTCCAGTGGGTCCCTGGAGGTCCCTGGAGGTAGTGGGGTGGTTGTGGAGTATGACTGACCCAGAGATGGGTTACCTATCCCTGGGTAAGTGGTGGTACATGGTTAGGGGGTATCCCCTGGAGGTATGGGGCTGGTTGTGAGTTACCAAGCGGCCAGAAATGATGCACCTATCCCTGGGTAGAGATTGAGTGAGTGGGGGCAAGGATCCGATGTTTCTGCATGGTATTGTGGCTTGATAAGTACATGTCAAATGTGTGACTTCAAATTTTTTGAAATCTCACTTAGTGTCCAAGTTGGTCAGACTAAGGGTCTTGGGGGCTATATGTCTACTGGCACTAGTATGTCTAAGTTTGGGCCGTGGGGGAGTGTGGGGAGGGGAAAGGGATGCCTGGTGGGGGGTAGTGAGGGCTGATATCTTACCCGGACTTGGTGCACCTAACCCCGGGTAAGTTGTGGTCCTCGCTGGGGGTACTCCCTGGAGGTCCCTGGAGGTAGGGGGGTGGTTGTGGAGCATGCCTTACCCAGGGATGAGGCACCTATCCCCGGGTAACAGGTGGTCCTTGGTGGGGTACCCACTGGAGGTCCAGGATGACACTTTGTGCAAAAACTAATCACATCTGTCCCCGACAACCAGGGACTATGTACCCATCCCATGCTTCCTTGGAGCTCCTGGGGCCCCGCATTCAATCTCTCCAGGTTTGGCCGTCTGTGGGTGAGCTCCGCGATATGAATTTGGGTCCTCCAATAGAGGGGAATCTGGGTGCTGCCTTGCGGGAAGACGAGGCACCCATCCCCGGTAGAGGCTTCCAGAATTGTGCTTCTCGCGGCTGAGCTCCGCGATATGAATCTGGGTGCCCATAGAGGTGAATCTGGGTGCTGCCTGCGGGAGATGAGGCACCCATCCCCGGTAGAGGCTTCCAGACTTGTCTTCTCACGGCTTGAGCTCCGGGATATGAATCTGGGCTCCATAATGGGAATCTGGGTGCTGCTCCTTACCCGGGATGAGGCACCCATTCCCCGGTAAGGCTCCAGCATGGCCCCCTCCTTGGAAGTCAGTAGGTGTACCAGGGGCACCAACCTCCAGGACCAGGGGGCTTTGTGGGGATAATCAGGGGGGCTTAAGAGTGGATCCCTGGGTACAAGTGGAGATACAGTGGGCCCATATGATAAGTCATCATTGCGGTCTCCCATGGTTATCAGGACTCTTGATCAATGCCTTGTGGCCTTCTGTTTGGGGGCCAAATTTCCTGCAACCCCTGGAGTTTTGGGGGTGGTTGGGAGGATGTCCTACCCAGGATCGAGCACTCATCCCTGGGTAAGTGTTTGGTCCCCTGGTTGGGGGTATCCCTGGAGGTCCCTGGAGTAGGGGTGGTTGTGATGATTCCTTACCCAGAAGATGAGTCACCTACCCCCGGCAGGACCTTCATCACTTGTAAGTGTGTATGTGGTGGTCAGTTGTCTAGTGGGTTTGGTGAGTTTTTGGGCCTAGAGGAGCAGCATTTGGGAATGGGTCTGTTGTGGAACTCGTAGTTGGGCGTCTGGGTCTTAGTAGTGGTCCCTGATCCGGGTAGTCTGGGTCGCCTCTGAAGGTTTGGCCAGGGTCCCACCTGGGGCAGTCTGGGTCATGTAAGGGGGGAGTGGGACCCCAAGAAGGTACTGGAAAGTGGACAGTCTTAAGTACAGATGATCCCCATTGTGATGAAGACATCTTTATCTACTGTTCAGTTATGAGGCAGTCCTGAACCCTTTTGCAGCCTTTCTGTTTGGGGTCTTTGCCTAGTATTACCCCCTTGGTTGTGCTGGGCCTGTGGCCCTTTCATACATGGTATCGTGCTTCCCCACCGGAACCGTGGTTGTGGAGGATGCTTACCCGGGGATGAGGCACCCATCCCCGGGGGGGGGGGGGGGGACCTGGGTCCCTGGCTGACCCAGGGATGATGGCACCTATCCCCGGGGAAGCCTCCAGCTGTGGGCCCCCTCCCTGGAAGTCAGTTTGGTGTACCAGGGGCACCAACCTCCAGGCCCAGGGGCTTTGTGGGGATAACCAAGGGGGGCTTAAGAGTGGGTCCCTGGGTACAAGTGGAGGTGCAGGTCCCTGGAGGTCCTGGAGGTCTAGGTGGGGAGCCCCCCGTGCGTAGGGTCAATGGGGGTCCCTGGAGGTAGGGGGGCTGGTTGTGGAGCATGCTTACACAGGGATGAGGCACCTATCCCTGGGTAAGTGGTGGTCCTGGGTGGGGGTACCCTCTGGAAGTCCAGGATGACACTTTGTGCAAAAACTAATCACATCTGTCCCTGACAACCAGGGGCCATGTACCCGTTCCATGCCCCTTTGGAGCTCCTGGTGCCTTGATTCAATCTTCCAACTTTAGCCTTCTGGTGGGTGAGCTCCAGGATCTGAACCTGGGTCCTCCATAGAGGGAATCTGGTGCTGCCTTGCGGGGAGACGAGGCACCCATCCCCGGTAGAGGCTTCCAGAATTGTGCTGCTGGTGGTCGAGCTCCGCGATAGGAATCTGGGTCCTCCATAGAGGGGAATCTGGGTCCTGGTTTACCCAGAGATCAGGCACCGATCCCCGCATAGCGCTTCCAGATACGCGCTTCCCTGGATCTCTGGCTCCGTAGATACGATTCCGGAATCGGCTTTCCGAACACTGCCACCCGGTGGCTCTGGAGGGTAGGTGCAAATGGAATGTATGGTCCGATCTGGATGGGACCTGGTTCTCCTTGATCAGAAAAATCAGGGGAACGCACTGGGCACGTCCATAATTGGGTCCGGGCCCAGATATATGTTCCCGGGTGTGGAAGTTAGGTGGCCTTTCCGTGTAGAGGAGCCCGAGAGGAGCGTTTCTGTCTGGGTCCCGTCTCTCTAGGACGTACGGTTGCAAAAGTCGCCGTCCATAATAAGTCTTTGGCTGGACTTCACCATGTCCACAATCATTGGCACCTGTAGTCAAGGGTCATAAAAAGCTCTCTCTTCCCCACTTGCTTACTTTTTCTCTCGGCTGGCTGAGCTTCCCCCACACCAGCAAGTTTCACCTCATTCACAGGCTCGCTGTCCACTTCGTTGCAGTTAGAGCCTGACAACCTGTTCCACTCAGTGTCAGCCCTAGTGACTTCTTCTCCTTCACCGCAGCCTCCTCTTACTGTCTTACACCACCCCACAGGCAAGAAAGAAATAGTTCAGGCAACAATCACTCAGCTCACCCTCACTCAGCCAGCTCATTAACAATTGGCCGAAAACTTCAATTTAAACATTTAGTTTATGAAGTAAACTGATCAATCAGAGATTAATTGTTAAAGGCTCTTCAGATACATAGCTTTATGTATCTGGATGGTCCTTCCTCAAGCAACTGGGCCCCAATTGGTAATTAAGAATTGGACCACTGACCCCAATACCCATGCTCCTGCATGCAGGGAACAGACATCACTTCCTGCAACTATTTCACATTAAAAGCATTCCAGAAGCTAAGGAGGTATTCACAATCACAAATAATTAGGGGGCCAAGCCGCGGGGCCTGGGGAACGCGTATGCTTGCATACGCGTTTCCCAGTACCAACAGTGCTGGGAACCCTATTGTTTTTGTTCAGATTTTTATAGTTCTTTTCATTTTTCCATTGGTTAAAAGTGTTGCTGCGGCCTAAACCGTACAAGGAGGGCGGTGCAATTTGGAGGGTTGATCCAGACCCCTGCACGTACCTCAGGCGCAAAAATTGACATATGTCCGCCAGCAGGTGGCGCTATAACCAGAAACCTTGGCTTAACTCCACACGTATGTCGCACTCAAGCCAATCACAGACCTGAATAGCCGAATCACGGAAGGCCATGCCCATTTCTGCCTAAATTTTTTTTCGCTAGGTCGCGAAAACTTGAAAACCTACTTTTTCAAACTCCTCCTTGGGGTTTTGTCCAATCACTGTGAAATTTGGCACGTACAGTCTTCAGCTGGACCTGATCTAAAGTTATCAAAAGAATTGTGTTCCCTCAAAATATGCGCAAATTTTTAACGAAAAAATTTTCTAGCCAGCTATAAAAATGCGAACAGTTGCATATCTCGGTCAAAATAAATCCTAATGACACCATTGGTGTGTCCCAAATCGCGTACTTCCCTCAGTAAAGAAGTGTACTGAGTTGAGTTGCGTACTTCCCTCAGTAAAGAAGTGTACTGAGTTGCACAGTACTCAACTTTGACAGGTTAGTACTGTCTCAAATCAAACACTGCCGTTGCGCACTTACCGGAAATGATGCAATAGCTTCTTCTTCTTCTACCTTTTAAAGTCTGATTGCAACTCGCCGTTTTAGCTCTGTCACTGACACTTGACATTTGTTTTTACATTTTTCTTATAAAGCGAGTGTGTTTTGTTGATATTGTTTTGTTTTGTGTGTACATGAGTGTCTATTCAAGATATTTACGCCGTATCAACTCTGTAGACGTCTCATCTCATCCTCCTTGCTGGAAATGTACGTATAAAATATATATATAATATATATATATATATAATATATTTATAACTAAATAACTATGCTGTTCAGTTAAACCATATATTTTTAAATGTATTGTAACATTATTTGTCTCTAAGGACTTTGGTTTTGCTAAACATATTTCCTATATAATCCTAGTGTTGGCTAATGTTTGACTGTGGTGTGTGTGACGCCAAATTTGGGCTAATGTTGGCCACTAAGGGCGGCGTGCAAATATGGGTAGCATTTATATCTCTTAAACAGAAACACCGATTTTTATGAAATTTGGTGGTATGATGCTGGATCACTCCTGAAGCCATATCTTGAAGGTAATCACGACTGGTCAAAGTGGGCATGGCTTATTACGAGATAAACAACAAACATTTATTTCAGCTTAAGTATTATGCTGAGGCTGTGAAATTTACAGGGTATATATAGAATAGGACACAGAACAGCCATACCAAAATTGTGCATCCACTCCAATAATGGACGCTGTAATGGACGCAAACGCATTTGGCCTGTAACTTCCAGTTTTAAATCACATCTTCACAAACTTTATATCCACGTGTTCCCTAAATAGAGCCGCATCTTCTGACATAGGCCACGCCCACTCCCACAGCATATTTCTCTTTGTAAGTCGTTACACGTCAAAATCTACTTTTTCGAACTCCTCCTAGGTTACGCTCCATCTGCACGAAACTTTGCACACAAAATCTCCAGACTTGCTGATCAAAAGTTATCAAAAGAATTTGCTACTCCAAAAATGCGGTACTTATAAATAAACTATTTTTTCTGCTAGCTAAAAAATACATACCATTCCATATTTTTGTCAAAGTAAAAGCTATCGACATCAAACTCAATCCACACGTTTCAGAGGTCAACCAGAGGCTCTGTGCCAAATTTGCGCAAATTGGCTGATAGGGGCGCTATAAACAGAGAAACAAAAAGTGACATGAAAGTTGATCAGATTCGCACGAATTTGTGATATGATGCTGGTCACTCCTGAGGCCATATTTTGAAGGTAATCACGACTGGTCAAAGTGGGCGTGTCTTATTACAAGATAAACAACAAATTTATTCAGCTCAAGTATTATGCTGAGGGCTGTGAAATTTACAGGGTATATATAGAATAGCACAAAGACCACCCATAACAAAAATTGTGCAGATACTCCACTAGGTGGCGCTGTGACGGATGCAAACGCATTTTGGCCTGTAACTTCCCCATTTTAAATCACATTTTTATAAACTTTATATCCACGTGTTCCCTAAATAGAGCCGCATCTTCTGACATAGGCCACGCACACTCCCACAGCATATTTCTCTTTGTATGTCGTTACATGTCAAAAACCTACTTTTTCGAACTCCTCCTAGAGTTTACGCTCCATCTGCACGAAACTTTGCACACAAAATCTCCAGACTTGCCTAATCAAAAGTTATCAAAAGAATTTTGCTACTCCAAAAAACGCGGTACTTATAAATAAACAATTTTTTTCTGCTAGCTAAAAAATACATACCATTCCATATTTTTGTCAAAGTAAAAGCTATCAACATCAAACTCAATCCAGACGTTTCAGAGGTCAACCAGAGCCTCTGTGCCAAACTTTGGCGCACATTGGCCGATAGGGGCGCTATAAACAGAGAAAAAAAAGGTGACATAAAAGTTGCTCAGATTCGCATGAAATTCGGGGAGCGCGATCTGGAGTCGCTCCCGAGGCCAGCCGTAAAATTGAGTGATGTTTGGTCGAAGCGGGCGTGACTTCTTACAACAAACATATTCAGCCTTTCACACTTGCAGTGCTCTTCCCATTACAGTAAGAGGAAGGGAGAAACAGGGCAGCCTCGTTTGACCCAACGCTCGACAGCAAACCTCGGCGACGTGCCTCCCGGTGACGAAACAGAGCCGTTTGCGTTGCGTGGGCTCTGCAACGCCCGGGGGCTGAGTTGCGCGGGAGGCTTGGCCCCTGTTCATAACTGCTTGCAGTTCTAGTCATTTTTATTTTTCCACCGGTAAAACTCTTGCTGCGGCCTAAACTATGCATGGGAGGGCAGTGCAATTTGGAGGGTTGGTCCAGACCCCTGCACGTACCTCAGGCGCAAAAATTGACATATGTCCGCCAGCAGGTGGCGCTATAACCAAGGGAAACACCTTTTGGCCTATAACTCCCACACCGTATGTAGCACATTCAAAAGCCTCATATCCCCAGATTCCCTGAATAGCCCTGAATCGCCTGGGCTAGGCCACGCCCATTTCCGCCTATGATTTTTTTCTGCTAAACGCGAAAACTGGAAAACCTACTTTTTCGAACTCCTCCTTGGGGTTTTGTCCGATCAGTGTGAAATTTGACACATACAGTCGTCATTGGGCCATGATCTAAAGTTATTCAAAGAAATTTTGTTCCGTCAAAATATGCGCAAATTATTAACGAATAAAATTTTCTAGCGAGCTAAAAAAACGCGAACGGTTGCATATTTCGGTCAAAATAAATGCTAATGACACCAAGTCTAAGATCCTTGGTTGACATGTGACTGTGGGGCTATGAGCCAAATTTGGTTAATTTTGACCACTAGGGGGCGCTGCAAATATGGGAACGTTATATCTCTTAAACAGAAACACCAATTCTTACCAAATTTGGGGGTATGATGCTGGGTCACTCCTGAGGCCATATCTTGAAGGTAATCATGACTGGTCAAAGTGGGCATGACTTATTACAAAATAAACAACAAAACATTTATTTCAGCTAAAGTATTATGCTGAGGGCTGTGAAATTAATAGGGTATATATAGAATAGGACACAGACCACCCATACCAAAAATTGTGCGTCTACTCCACTAGGTGGCGCCGTAACAGACGCAAATGCATTTTGGCCTGTAACTTCCACATTTTTAATCACATCTTCATAAACTTTATATCCACGTGTTCCCTGAATACAGTCGCATCTTCTGACATAGGCCACGCCACACTCCCACAGCATATTTCTCTTTGTAAGTCACTACATGTCAAAAAACTACTTTTTCGAACTCCTCCTGGGTTTTACGCTACATCTGCACGAAACTTTGCACACACAATCTCCAGACTTGCCTGATCAAAAGTTATCAAAAGAATTTTGCTACTCCAAAAAATGCGGTAAATAAACAATTTTTTCTGCTAGCTAAAAAGTACATACCATTGCATATTTTTGTCAAAGTAAAAGCTATCGACCTGAAACTCAAATCACTTGTTTCAGAGGTCAACAAGAGGCTCTGTGCCAAATTTGGCGCAAATTGGCCGATAGGGGGTGCTATAAACAGAGAAAAATCAAGCGACACGAAAGTTGCTCAGATTCGCACGAAATTTGGCGAGCGCCATGTGGAGTCGCTCCCAAGGCCGGCTATAAAGTTTAGTGATGTTTGGTCAAAGTAGGTGTGACTTGTTAGAATAAACATATTCAGCCTTTCACACTGCTCTTCCCATTGCAATGAGGGGAATGGAGACGGAGGGCAGCCTTGTTTGACCCCATGTTTCATAGAAAATCTTGGCGATGTGCCTCCTGGTAACGAAACAGAGCCGTTTGCGTTTCACGGGCTCTGCGACGCCCGGGGGCCGAGTCGCGCAGGAGGCTTGGCCCCCGTTCATAACTGCTTGCAGTTCTAGTTTAGGCTTGATATTTTTATTCCCCCACCCCCCGCCCGAAAAAAAAAAAAAATAAAATAAAATAAATAAGACGAAATTGAACACTAGGAGTTAGAAAAGATTTACATTGCTAAAACAGAGTAAGACAAAACTGCCAGTGGAAAAACCCCAAAAGTGAGACAAAGAGTCTGTTCATTGGGGTGAAAAATTACTCTCCCCGTCGGGGAATCGAACCCCGGTCTCCCGCGTGACAGGCGGGGATACTCACCACTATACTAACGAGGAGTGATTCCTCAGAAGACCAGCACTCTTTATGAATGCATATTGAATTGTGACATTCCAGATTTTGAGAATCAGAATCAGAATCAGAAATACTTTTTTTTTTATTGATCCCCGGGGCGAAATTGTTGGTGTTACAGTTGCACCCATTTAAGAAAGACTAGAATATAAGTAAAAGCATATATATAACATAAAAATATAAATATAGAAATCAAGATTGAAATATTATGTAGAGATAAAACTTTAAGAAATAAAAATAAAATATTCAAAATTAAAAATTAAAATATATGCTACAGCATGTTATATATAGCAATATGTACAAATGTATACAGTAGTGGTACATATATACTGTACATATAACTAAGGAGTAACTTGTAGCACTGTTAAGATAAGTCCAAATCAGTCTGTTTACTTTGAGTGACAGACACCAAGGGAAGAGTTGTAGAGCTTGATGGCCACAGGTAGGAATGACTTCCTGTAGCGCTCTGTTGTACATTTTGGAGAAATCAGTCTCTCACTGAATGTGCTCCTGTGTTTAACCAACATGTCATGGAGTGGGTGGGAGACATTGTCCAAGATGACATGCAAATTAGTCAGCATTCTCTTCTCTGACACTGCCATCAGAGAGTCCAGCTCCACCCCTACAACATCACTGGCCTTGCGGATCAGTTTATTAAGTCTGTTGGCATCTGCCCCCTTCAGCCTGCTGCCCCAGCATACAACTGCATAGAGGAATAGCACTGGTCACCACAGACTCAGAGAAAATCCTGAGCATAGACCGGCAGATGTTGAAGGACCTCAGTCCCTCAGAAAATAGAGACGACTCTGGCCCTTCCTGTAGAGAGCATTGGTGTTCTTTGTCCAGACCAGTTTATTATCAATATGTACCCCCAGGTACTTGTAGTCATCTACAATGTCCACGCTGACCCCCTGGATGGAAACAGGGTCACTGGTGGGTCGGAGTTGATCCAGGATGAGTCTCTCTAGAGTCTTCATGATGTGAGAGATCAATGCCACCGGTCTGTAGTCCTTGAGCCACTGGGCTGTGGACATCTTTGGCACAGGAACGAGGCAGGATGTCTTCCACAGCACAAGGGACCCTCTGGAGACTCAGGCTCATGTTGAGAACGGTACTCCACATAGCTGGGGGGCACAGGCTTTGAGCACCTTGGGGCTGACACCATCAGGGCCTGCAGCCTTGTTTGAGTGAAGTCTCATCAGCTGTTTTCTAACCTGGTCAGCAGAGAAGCACAAGGTGATAAGTGGGGGAGGAGAGGAGTCATCAGGGTGAAGAGTGCAACCAGGGGAGGAGGTAAGAGGAAGAGCTGTTGCAGTACAATGGCACGCCATAAGGCGGGGGAGTGGGGGAGAGTGGAGTGGGTGGCGGTTGTTGATGACAGACAACAGAAGAGTCAGAGAGTCAGGGGGTGGGTGAGCAGGACCTCCAGTGTCAAATCTATTAAAAAACAGATTCAGTTCGTTGGCCCTGTCCATGCTGCCTTCAACTCCCCTGTTATTGGTCATCCTGAAGCCAGTGATGGTCCTCATTCCACTCCAGACCTCTCTCATGTTGTTCTGCTGGAGTTTCCACTCCAGCTTCCTCCTGTACCTTTCTTTAACCTCCTTAATCTTCACTTCAGTTCCCCCTGCATCACTCTCACCTCCTCCCTGTTACCAACTCTGAAGGCCCTCTTCTTCTCATTGAGGATGACCTTAATGTCATTAGTTATCCACGGCTTGTTATTTGGATAACAATGGACAGTCCTGGCTGGGACAATGGAGTCTACACAGAAGTTGATGTAGTCCGTGATGCACTCTGTGAGCCCATCAATGTCCTCTCCGTGCGACTCACAGAGCACCTGCCATCTGTCACCTCAAAACAGCCCTGCAGTGTCTCATAAGCCTCCTCTGACCATATCCTGACTATCCTCATGGTTTCAGGCTGACTCTTCACCAAAGGCACATAACATGGGCTGAGGTGTACCAGGATATGATCTGACCTACCCAGAGGGGGAGGGGGGAGCAGCTGTATGCCTCTTTAGCATTAGCATACAGTAAGTTCAGAGTTCTTTTCTCTCTGATAGGACAATCTACATACTGTTTGAAGTTTGGAAGTGTTGTTGCCATGGTGACATGATTAAAGTCACCCGAGATAGCGATGAATGCACTCGGGTGTTGTGTCTGGAGACGGGCTGCAGCGGAGTGAATGATGTCACACGCCGACGTCGGGTTGGCAGAGGGGGGGATGTAAACAGTCACAATAATGGCATGTGAAAAGTCCCTGGGCAAATAATGCGGCCTGAGTCCAACAGCCAACAGTTCAATGTCCGGGCAACAAATACACTCCTTGATGGTAATGTGACCAGGATTACACCAACGGTTGTTGACTAGAACGGCAAGCCCCCCTCTTTTGCGCTTACCGCTCTCGGTGCAATCCTGGTCGGCCCGAACAGTCTGAAATCCACTGATGGAAATGTCGTCGGGTATGTCCTGGTGCAGCCATGTCTCCGTAAAGCACATCACACTGCACTCCTGGTACTCCCTCTGACTCCTGGCGAGTGCTGTTAGCTCATCCATCTTATTAGCCAGTGATCTCACGTTGCCCATGATGAGAGAGGGGAGACACGGTTTATATCTCCTCTTCTCCATAAGCCTCCATTGCCTTGACCCTGTTCTCTTCCTCCGCTGCTTCATATCTCCTCTACATCTCTGTGCGTCCTTATCCAGAGCTCTTCAGGGACGCTTGTTGATCTAGTTGCTATTCCGGCTGACTTCAGAGCGATCAGCTGATCTCTTGTGTAAACAATGCAGCCAGTTGCTGGGCAGCCATGGCAACAACAATGGCCCGGTTGAGAGAAAAAAGTACTTCCAAGGCAAAAAAACCTCTCTACGAGCATGTTTAGAGAGGACACAGCTTAACTAAGTTGCTTACAAAAACTCAGACAATTCCAAAAAAGAAGACAGCTAAAAATTAGAAAAATCCTCCGCGCATGCGCACTTGTTTTCATCATGGGCATGATATCTGATTGTATCAGTAAACCCATGCGTCGATGAACCAGCCACAATGAGCAACATGGCAGTTTTGTTCTGTATTCTCAGAGCTTTTTGAAAAATCAATATAAGTACAATAAATCTCCCAGGAGGACCAATGGTAGTGGGAATAAATTGAAATAGATTCTTCCACAGCAATTATCTCAAAATATGTTATCTTTTTAAGAATGGTAGCACTTAATAATACAGCTAGTGAGCCAATGTGTTTCACTAATTTGTGGCTAACTAGTTCATCATTATGGATAGGTGCCATGCAGTGGTGTAGGAGGTAAGCTAATAATCTTTAATAAATAAATAAGCTAATCCACAACAAGGTCTTGAGCACATCCATCATATTAACATGAGATTAAGTACTGGCAAAACTGCTGCATTGGCCGGGAATCGAACCCGGGCCTCCCGCGTGGCAGGCGAGAATTCTACCACTGAACCACCAATGCTTGCCCTATGTGAAAAAGTCACACAACTCTGTGTGAAAATATGGTTCACTGAGGTCTTCCCTTTCAGCAGTTTTTACTGTATGTGGCATTTGTGTTGTGAAATGTACTGTAACGACTAGGGGTGTAACGATTCGTTTTAACAACGATTCGATTCGTATCACGATTCGTGGTTGCCGATACAATTCAAGGACGATATTGGTTAATTTAGAACGATACGATCCGAAACGATTCAGTGACTTGAAATCGATTCAGTAACTTTTTAACCAAAATTCAACCAGTGTGACTGTGAAATAAATACCTGGATACTGGACAGTGCAGGTGAAGTTTTCTAGATTCCTGTTGTTTCTTGCAAGGGAATCAGGTTAATTATGGATATAAACAATGCACTCACATTTTATTTAAAGTGCAACCTTTGTGCTGATTGGCGATCCCATCATATATTGGCGATTGAAGGGATGAACAACGAATCGTTTTTTTCCCTTTGCGATACTACCAGAGGTTGTGGGAATGCGCAGTTAAGAGAGAGAGGGAGAGACAGACAGGCAGAGAGAAACAGACAGACAGATAGGCAGAGAGACAGAGACAGACAGACAGACAGAGGGAGAGAGTGTGTGTGTGTGCATATGACGGTGGAGCTTACTGCGGCTATAATTAATTAACAAGAACAAAGCACCATGAATTCAAACACTTCTGACCCTTAGTGCAGTTAGGAGAGTAACTTGTGGCTCTACCATCTAAGACACACAACACGATGTCTGCCACTAGTTAGTTCAAAATATTAAATGAAAAAGGAGGGATCAAACGCACCGAACTGAGGTTCAAGGAGAACTTTAGTGCCACATTTAAATCTCAGACAAAACTCCAAGTGAAAGCCCAAATCTTCAAGAACACTGGATTCATACTTTTCCAAATGACTTCTGGGTTAAATACTGTCAGAGATGGCAGCATACGGACAGATTTACCTCCAACAGTTGGCAGTAGTGAAATGCGTCTGTCACAGAAGAAAGAAGCTAAAATCTCCCGAAGAATCCAATCCAAACCTCGGTGAATAAAAGGTTGTTTTTTAAAAAAAATAAAGATATAATTCTAACTTGTGATCACTGACTTTATTAAGCCGACTGTATCTAACAGCGCGACATGCACCGGGCCAGCCTTATGCTGGAGACGCAGCATCAGCATCTGACCGCAAACAAAATAAGGGATCCGTGTCAGCTTAATATCATGACTTTAAAAGAACCGAAGTACTTCCCTTAACGAATTTTGTTAGAATAAAATATGAAGAATTGTCAAATATATTTCTATGAGGCTGTTCAGTCAGACAGCGACAGATCACAAGTAATTAACTTATATCATCCTGGCAGTCTAGCAAGATCAAGCTACGTGCAGCTTGTTCAGTCAATATTGTGCTCATTATAATGTTGATAGTGCTGAAATGACATTTTTTGCCTAAATAATTAAATACCTTGATAATACACTACTCTGAGCCTTAAGGTGGAGCAGCCATTCAGTACAGTTGTTATTGTGTAACAAAATCTGCTGTGTTGGGTGAAATGCATCAGTACCATTAATGTGGCGGCTGCAGAGTCATCGTCCTGCTGGCGCGTGGCGATAACGTCACAGACAGGCAGACTGAATAGAGTAACGTTTAACATCTTCATCATTAAAAGTGCTAGAAAAAACATCCATATTAAGTCTGCCGTGCTTAAATCCAATGCGTTATTTCCTCGTATCGATACAATCGATTGATTACCTTTTAAAACGATGTTAGATCATATATGTGTCCAGAAGGCCAACTTGCCGAGCACAGATCGATGTAGTTGGATCATGGGAATATAAATCGATACATTGATGTAGTAGATGAATCGTTACACCCCTAGTAACGACTGCAATTGCTATTTCCGTTCAGTTGCTTTGTGTTTTACAGTAGTCTCTGTGTGTATGGTGAACTATCCAACTCATTTGTCTCTTCACGTGCCATACAAACATTAGTTGTGGGAGTCCGTATTTTCCTGAGCAGATGCACTGGGATGCATTTAGAAAGTTGGGAAAACCGTCTCACAACTATCAACTTTCAGTTTGCGATGGATTGCAGCATTGGTGACAAGGTTGCAGGCTGGGGTGGAGCTGGAGGATGGAGTCACAGAAGATGGATGGGCCCACTGTCAATCAACACAACAGTAGAAGTCTTTCAGTTTGTTGGCCAGGTGCAACAGTCAATAGTGTAGTGTTTAGCTTTGCTTTTTGTAGCGTGTCTGTCTTCCAGACAGACTACAAACTTGCTGTTTCGTTGCTGGTTGGGGAACTGGTGTTGATGTTTCTTTAAGTATAGTCGTTTAGTTTCTCTCCACCACCATACTAAATCTGTACTTTCACTCTCTACCTGTCCCTGTCACCACTTTGAATGCCTCTTCCTTTGGCAGCCATAACTGGCTCAATGTGGCTGTGAACCTGGGTTTGTCATTATATAACTCATCCTGGTACTTCATGGTATACAGCAGGCCAAACAGAAGTTGATGTAGGGCATTACAGGCTCTGGGAAATCATTTAGATTGGTAGCAGTCCTAAAAACATCCAAATTTAACTGGGATAGTTACTTTTTGGACTGACCAATGCTCCAACCATCTTCCAGGCCCTGGTGAACAATGTGCTTCAGGACATGCTCAACTGCTTTATGTTTATCTACCTAGTTGGCATCTTCATTTTTCTTAAGTCCCAAGAAGAGCATGTCCATCATATCCACACTATTCTCCAGCACCTCCTAGAAAACTCCCTGTTCGTCAAGGCAGAGAAGTGTGAGTTTCATGCCCCCTTTGTCTCCTTCCTGGGCTACATCGTTGCACACGGCAGTGTTCAAATGGACCCATCCAAGGTTTCTGCCGTCACCTACCTACCCTACTTACCTTGCTATCTAATTACTTGGCCCATCCCTGAGAACCGTAAGCAGCTCCAGCACTTCATGGGTTTTGCCAGCTTTTTACCGGCACTTCATCCAAGGGTATAGCTCTGTGGCCACCCCTCTTACTGGCCTGGGAGATAGAGAAGAAGTCAGGGCTGCTCTAGAAAATAAAGCTAATCCCAGCAACTGTTCTCTAGATCGTCTATTTGTCTCTGAGGCCCTAAGATCAGATGTGCTGCAGTGGGCCCATTCCTCCCGCTGACCTGCCACCCTGATTCAGCTCACTTAGGGTGTGCTGCAGGAACAGTCCTGATGGGCCACATTACAGGATGACACCTGGGAGTTCATGAATGCCTGCCCCATCTGCAACCAGCACAAGCCATCCCTCCAAGCACCAGCTGGCCTACTACATCCGCTCCCGGTTCCCCGTCACCCATGGTCCCACATCTCCCTGGACTTTATTACTGGTCTTCCCTCACCGTACAACAACACAGCCATCATGACAGTGGTGGACCACTTTAGTTAAATGGTCCACTTCATCTCTCTGCCCAAGTTGCCATCGCCAAAGAAACTTTCGAGCTCATTCTGAGGCATGTTTTCAGGCTTCACAGGCTCCCGGTGACATGGTGACTGACCGGGGTCCCCAGTTCACCTTGGTCCTCTGGAGAGAGTTCTGTGGCGTACTCAGAGCCTGTCAGCCTGTTCTCTGGGTTCCACCTGCAGTCCAACGGCCAGACCAAGCGCATGAACCAGGAGATGGAGACGGTGTGTTGGTGGTCCTAGCTGGTCATATGGGTAGAGCATGCCCACAATACCCTGCCCAGCTCAGCCACAGCACTCTCACCCTTCCAGTGTGTCCATGGGTTCCAACCTCCACTATTCTGGGCCCAGAAGAAAGAAGCTTCATGACCCTGCATTCGCCACTGTTGCCAGACCTGGACTCAGGCCTGGGTCGCCCTCCTTTGCTCTGCTGACTGTTACTCCACCAACTGGCGCCAGTCCCAAGCTCCCACCTGCCAGGTCAACCAGAGGGTCTGGCTATCCACCAGAGACCTGCCTCTTTGGGTGGAGTTGAAGAAGTTTGGCTTCTTAGCTCAATGGCCCCTTCGAGATTCAGAGGGTCATCAATCCCACTGCGGTAAGGATGAAACACTCTTGGTCCATGCATATCCATTCTACATCCCACGTCTCCAAGGTCAAGCTGGTCTGGGAGAGCCCCTTGAGTGCCCGCTGCAGCTCCCCTCCTCAGCTCATTTATGGGGGACCTACCTACATTGTCTGCTGTCTGCTCCAGTCCTGTCGCCTTGGGAGAGGTCTCCAGTATCTGATGTACTGGGAGAAGTATAGTTCATAAGAAAAGTCCTAGGTCCCAGCCGTCACATATTGGACCCCCAGCTCATCGAAGAATCTCATTGGCTGCACCCTGATTAACTGTCCTGGTCCACCTTGAAGTCAGGGAGCTTGGGCCAGAAGACCCTCTCTGCTCCCTCTCCCAAGATCTCCGATGAGGAGGCTTCCTCCGCTGATGAGGACGAAGGTCGTTACCAAACATTACTCTGTGCTAGTGTGCTGCAATTGGGTCCCACACTCACCTATTACAATTATCATACAGGCAGCCATCCAACAACTTCCCAAATCTATCAAAATAAGAACAGACAAGAAAGAAATATGAAATGTGCCAAATGTTGCTCAGATTAGAGTCTGTGAAGGTTCTCAGTCATGCAAGTCATGGTATTTGTAGCAAGGTTTTTCATAGGCAATTAGACTTCATAGAGTTCTTCAAGACATTTTCGTCTCTCATCCAAGAAGCTTCTTCAGATCTGACTGACTGGTTTGGGAGTTCAGGTATTAAACCTCTTTGTGATCGTTAACACCTAGAGGGGCATGTGCTAAAGTGCCCACCCTTCCATTGTGTGGACCTTGGGTTTCACCTGGGGGGAGGTGTGAATGAGAGTTTCAGATTAGAGCTAGGTTAGGTTGCCCAGCAGCCTAAGCCACAGCCATGCTGCCTTTCCAGGGTGCCACCCAGAGAGTTCAAAAGGGCCAGATACTCTGAATTGCTGTTCAATACATAAGCACACACAACAGTCGAGGCCTTCCCTCTAGCAACACAGTCATAGGCAGTTTTGGGTTGGGGATAGGGCTTCTGAATATCCCCACAACCACTCAGTGCCTGTCACGTGGGTTAACTCTAGAACTACATCTAGTTGGTACTGTTCCATCTCCTGCTCCAGTTTCTCTCCACCAGAGAGGTGACATTCCACAACCCAAAGGACCAGTGTGAAATGCCAGCTGCAGTATGCCTAGATTCTTGCGTTTGCCTGCCACCTGGCCTGCAAGGCACGAGACCCCAAAGCTTGCAGGTGGTGGGCCCACATGTGGCTCCATGTTGTTTTTTCAGGATGTGCCTGGCCAAGACCCATGTGGCAAGGCCCAGCCACAGATGCAGCTCCCTTCCCAGGACTGACTCCAGGAGAGGACCCCGGTTCCCCTTTTAACTTTTATCGTTTGCCAATAGATATGGTCTATGAATTGCTATTAGCATGGCCTCTTTCTACATCCATGGAAGGGCAAATTCAGACAGTGTCCTTAACTGACTCTCAGGACATGGTTTGGAGTTCATATGGGAAAAAGGCTTCAGTGTACCACAGCTGCTGTAATAATAAAAAATTTCTTTAGTAACACTATTTGTGCCAATTTATACAGCAAAGATGTTATTTTCCTAAAACTAATGTAGTCTCCTTTTATGGGTCCACAGCCAGTCTTCTGGATAACTTTATAATGCTAGATTAAATCACCCTGTTCACAACCCCTTCATGCTATGATTGGCCCACTGTGTGGAGGTGAGGAAGCTCTCTTTTTTAAAATATGTTACACCAGTATTTCTGGCTTCTCAAATGAGAGATGCTAATAAAAGCTTTGCAACAAATTTAAAAACTGTTTCAATCAATGAATATACTAATAGAGTCTTCAGCAGATCTGTGAAATTGGCATTGAAACTAAATATTAACAAAACTGATGCATTGGCCGGGAATCGAACCCGGGCCTCCCGCGTGGCAGGCGAGAATTCTACCACTGAACCACCAATGCTTACATCAGCCAAATCAGCAGACTTCCTCCAGATGGTTCACAGTGAAAGCTTTCCTGTGGTTCAGAAGGATTTCAAACAGCTTGATTGACAGCTGTTTACTTAAACAAAAAAGGAAGAAAACATGAACAAAAAGCACAGCATTTATTAGCTTAAGCTTTGCTCAAATACTCCTTTTCCATACACGTGCTGACTTGGTTTGAGTCGGTCTGCCTTGGACTGTCAACCAAGCAAGGTAAGTATTTGCCTTACCATTACAAGAGGCCTATCAATTGAAGGTTTGTCTCATGACTGAAGACAAGCAGCTCAGCTCAAGTCCAAGCAGCTGTTAAAATAGCAAATAAGCACTGAACCTTTTAAAATTCTGCACAACAGAAGTTCCACATTACTGTTATTCAAAAGCTTTAATTATAAAGCAGCTCTTCAACTGACACCTGAACATACAGTCACAGACACTTTTAAGAGTGTTTTTCTCTGCTCTCCTGCACAGTCATGAGCTGTGTACCATAACTGCTTGTTTGAGGGTTGTCATGGGTTTGCCATGCTCAGTAAGGCTTTACCACAGCCTGCTTGGAGGTGGATCTGCTCTCTTTGGCCCCACTCTAGAGTAGATCCATCACAGGCACAACTCAACACCGCTTAGGGTGATAAAAGTGGTAGCAGACATGCATATAAGCATGGCATGCTTGGACTCATTACAGCCAAAAGTACCAGTGGAAAAGCCCCAAAAGTGAGACCAAGATTCTGTTCAATGCAGTGGAAAATAATCATTCTCCCCGTCGGGGAATCGAACCCCGGTCTCCCGCGTGACAGGCGGGGATACTCACCACTATACTAACGAGGAGTGATCTTGCATGTGACCAGCACCTTTAATGTAGAACAATCTCTCCTAGGATGAACCAGAGCCAACCCTATTTCTTTCCTTATTCCAACTTGGAAAAAAAAAGTTAAAATATCAGATTCCACCTTGTATTGGAGACCCCCTACAACCCACTCAAGGACCGCTGTTAGCTCTCAGACCACAGTTTGAAAACCACTGGACCAAAATGTATTAATTTGCAGTCTTTGATCCAATCTCTACAAAATATGGAAATATCTAATATCTATATATATTTTTTTAAACCTTTAAAACCCAAAACAATACACCTGTCCTTGTGACATCAATGACACTGAGACAAAAATAGAAGAAACAACATCATGTGTATTTAGATACTGGTGTCAATTACTTCTATCTTGAGTACTGCTTCCACTTCCAGCTGTCAACCTTGTCCCACCTGGAAAGGCTCTCTGGATCCAACCATCAATTTTGCCTTGACGGACAACTTTCCTCCCTTCCACCACCACTCCACGAACTTGACACAGAGTTCTATCCGAGAGGTATTCTGGCTAGCAGTTAGCGAGGCTAGGCAGCATCCTTCCTTGGTCAGCATGATGTCAGGTATTCCCATTCAATGTTTGCAACCTGTACAGAGATTCACCCCACAGTCATTGGTCAAATTCAAATTTCTTAACACTCAACCATTGACAATAAATCCACCCTGATGAAGAACACATCAGGAGAAAGGACTGGACTTCATGTGTTTGACACAGAAACCTGGCACCAGGCCAGAGGTTACTACCCGCTCTCCAATGAAGCCTGTCCCCCCCCCGTTTACAGTTACTTGGAGGCAGCTAGCAGCACTGGGCTGCAGTGTGCCTAGCTGTCATCCATCGACAGGACCTGGAGCTGTCCCCATCCCGCTGCCCACAACAACCTCCTGCGAGTGTCTTGCATTTAAATGTAAGTCCCCCTTTCCCATGACTGTTCTCCTCATCTACCGGCCCCCAAAACCCAACTCCACTTTTATCCTGGAAATGTCTGATCTCCTCACAACGCTCCGTACTACCTCTGCCAATAACATAATCCTGGGAGATTTAAATATTCATGTCGACACCCCCTCATGCCACTCGGCTGCCGAT
Organism: Lutjanus argentimaculatus; assembly: GCA_034769285.1. Lineage (NCBI taxonomy): Eukaryota > Metazoa > Chordata > Actinopteri > Lutjaniformes > Lutjanidae > Lutjanus > Lutjanus argentimaculatus. The sequence goes on along the minus strand of JAWZSL010000011.1, from coordinate 3,913,961 downwards.
TTCCTTCAGCTACTGGACTCCCTGTACCTACAACAACATGTTGATGTTCCCAAAACACTCCAGGGGCACACACTCGATCTGGTCATCTCTAACTCCGCCCCCATCACCAATCTACAAGTTTATTTGAGAAGTTTCAGTCTGGTTTCCGCCCTGGCCATAGCACAGAAACAGCCTTGGTCAGGGTCACCAATGACCTGATGGCAGCAGATACTGGTTCCCCATCTCTACTCATCCTCCTGGATGTAACAGCTGCCTTTGACACAGTTGACCACAACATCCTCCTCCACCACCTGCAATACACCGCTGGACTCTCAGAAAACGTACACAGCTGGTTCACCTCATATCTGACTGACAGAACCAAGCACGTCGCCCTGGGCAAAGCAAGGTCGCACACCCACGACGTCACCTGCGGTGTCCCTCAGGCTTGGTGCTGGGCCCCACCCTCCTCTTCACTCTCTACCTGCTCCACCTGGGCAATCTCATCAGCAGGCATGGGATATCCTACCATTGCTATGCTGATGACACACAGCTCTATTTAAGGACAATCTCCACTTCTTCTATGATTTAAAAAGAGTAAACACAGTTGTTTGACAATAAATGGCTTCACCCAACCCATAACCATGAATGAAAAAAAAGTTTTTCTCGTATCATTCATATTCTCTGAAAAATGGCAAAAAAAAAAAAGAAAAAAAAAAAAGCACAAATTCTGCAAGGGTATGTAAACTTATGAGCACAACTGTATCTTTTTACAAAACCATTTTGCTAAATGTCTTTTATAGGTTTTCTCTTAACTTAATCTTATAGCTATATCATTATTTTTCTGCTCTGTAGCACTTTCAGATTGCTGAAATATAAAGTGCAATACAAATAAAATTTATTATTATTTGAGTACAACGTAGAATAATGTTAACGATCAAGCTTTCAGCCATATGGCGCAATAAACTTAAATCCTGAGCTCTAGTACTGTAAAACAACAAAAAAAGAAATAAACAGCTGATGTACATAATAATTACAGAGTTAATAACTAGCTAGAGCTTAGCCTAGCTCATGTGGCATAGTATTCAAGAAATGTGCAATACAAATTTACACTTAACACACTAAAGTCTAACTTGCAATATAGCTATACTTACCAGTTTACTATACAGTACCATGGTAAGTCTGACAGCAGGCAGTCCATCAATCAGACTAAAGTGGTATGTGCAAGTTGCTTGCTTGTAGTGTGGAGAACTTATATTGAGTGAAACAACTGATTTTCATCAGTATTGCTAAAATCCCAATAAATTCTATATCCATCCATCCATCCATCCACCTTCAACTGCTTATCCAGATCGGGTCACGGACGTAACAGTTCCAGCAGGGGACCCCAGACTTCCCTTTCCCTGGCTACATTAGTCAGCTCTGACTGGGGGATCCCGAGGCGTTCCCAGGCCAGGGCAGAGATATAATCCCTCCACCCTAGTCCTCGGTCTGCCCCATGGCCTCCTCCCAGCTGGACGTGCTGAGAACACCTCCCTAGGGAGATGACCAGGTGGCATCCTTACAAGATGCCTGAACCACATCAGCTGGCTCCTTTCTACGCAAAGGAGCTGCGGCTCTACTCTGAGTTCCTCACAGATGACTGAGCTTCCCACCCTATCATATCTCTAAGGGACATGCTAGCCACCCTCCTGAAAAAAAACAATAAAAATGCTAATTTTGTCTATATTCAAAATCTTATTACCATTAAGTATTCTAGAAACTAAACTCGTCATAAATTCTTAACAGTGAAGAGAAAATAAATTCTTATTCCGTCCCTGGGTGGGCTCGAACCACCAACCTTTCGGTTAACAGCCGAACGCGCTAACCGATTGCGCCACAGAGACAGACAAACCTTTTTTCCACAGGTGAAAGACTTGACTAGTTGTCACAGCTCAACCCATGCAGATTGGAGAGAACAGATTTACTTATAGATTCAGTTATAGATTCACTTAGAAATTAAAATTTGTGTGAGACAGAAATTTTCACCTGGAAGGAAATTACAGTAGTTCAATGATATTTCTGTGGCCTAATATGATCCTCAATCCTGTAGCTAGAGAAGGAACAAAAGAGCCACCGTCCCTGGGTGGGCTCGAACCACCAACCTTTCGGTTAACAGCCGAACGCGCTAACCGATTGCGCCACAGAGACTGATACCACGCCATCTGCGTTTTTTTTTTTTTTCTTTTCATTACAGGCTTGCAGTGACTGCACAGATTTACCTTATGTATTATCTGTATTATGGATGGTTTTTGGAGTAATGGTTCAGTATGTTTTTTTACCAAAGCAGGAAAAACAAAAGCAGTAAAACAGTAAGGTCAATGATGTGACACCTAAATTCACCACATTTTTCAATTTAATAAAGTTTTCAATGCATGGAAAGATACCATATGTTGTACCTCTCACATATATGTAGTCACTTCTTCTCAACTGTACGTTATTTTTTAATTTTACAGTTAGGAGTCAAAGGTCAAAATATCACATGGTGTGACTGTCCCACCTTGAATGCTGTTTACAAAACTGGTTAGAAATTACTGTAAATCTATTCGAAATTCCAAATTTATTTTCTGCCCATTGGCATGATTTCCGAAGTGACAGATATATGTTCTAAATTAAGATTTTATAGAAAATTGATGATTTATAGACATTTCCTTTGGTATTTTTTGGAATACAGTTTTGTGGAATTTGATTCAGTTTTTGCTGTATTTCAGAAACAGCAGTGTATGTTTAAACTTTATAGAATTTCATGTTCATTTTCTTCCGCTTATATAGAGCTGGGTCGCGGTGAAAGCAGTCTAAGCAAACTACCTTTTTCCGATCGAGAACCATGGCCTCAGACTTGGAGGTGCTGGTTCTCATCCCCGCCGCTTCGCACTCGGCTGCAAACCACCCCAGTACATGCTGAAGGTCCTGGTTTGAAGGAGCCAACAGGACAATATCATCTGTAAAAAGCAGAGCCGAGATCCTGTGGTCCCCAAACTGGACTCCCTCCAACCCCTGGCTGCGCCAACAAATTCTGTCCAAAAATATAATGAACAGAACCAGTGACAAAGGGCAGCCCTGCCGGAGTCCAACATGCACTGGGAACAAGTCTGACTTATTGCCGGCAATGCGAACCAAACTCCTGCTCCAGTCATACAGAGACTGTACGGCCCTTAGTAGAGAGCCTTGCACTCCATACTCCTGAAGCACCTCCCACAAAATGCCACGAGGGGCACGGTCAAATGCCTTCTTGAAGTCCACAAAACACATGTGGCCAAGTTGGACAAACTCCCATGAACCCTCAAGCAGGCTGTGAAGGGTATAGAGCTGGTCCAGCGTTCCATGACCCAGACGAAAACTGTATTATTCCTGCTTCCTCTACGGAAAGCGTGTTACTAGGATTGAGGAGACGCTAAAAGTATTCTTTCCACCGTCTGACAATATCACTTTGTGCCCACCCCCATTTATCGACCGTTCTATGTCGATAGAGCCCGGAACCGTGCCTCTAGGAGGTTGGGAAGCAGGCAACCCTGAGGTCTGGAGATTGGCTCGGGACGCGTTTTTTGGGAATAACTTTTGGAGGGAAGACGCTAGGGCATCGCACCCCCCACATCCCCCGCATTTTCAGGTACGCCCTTTTCCAACGCCCAAAACAGACACTTGAACGCGACGTATCAACTCCTCCTGTCTAAAGGGCCGTAACTCAGGAACGCGGAGGAGTATCGCGGCGGGGTCGAGGGATCCTGGAAGGTCTCGGGGACGCCAGGCCTTGTGGAACCTACAGCCTCCGACACCTTTCTGCGGTCCCAGGCTGAACTGAGCCACTCGGCTTCCGTAGGTCCTAGAGACGGAGCCGCGCGACTGCGCACCCTGCCCCCCCCTTGCGTGTGCCACGGTTCCGACGGCGCCCTCGGCTGGCCCCCAGGATGCGCATTTCCCGGTGCTGGGTTAGGGTTGGTGATGATTTCTGGATTCCAATCTATGGAACACAATCCCCGTAGATTCGAATTTGGAATCGGCTGGAATAATCATGTGAAAACACGCTCAAAGGGGCGTGCGACCGTGACCTACCCCCCGTTTGCGTGTACCCTGATTCCGATGGTGCCCTCGGCTAGTCTCTACCATGTACAGTTCTTCAGTTATGGTCAATTCAGGGGTCTCATATAGGTCAATGGGGGGAGTGAAAAATCGAGTGTCACAGCCATATAGTGTCTCCCAGGAAGTGGTTTAGAGCACGTTTTGGACCATTCTGTGTCGACCAGACATGGTCCTACAGGTAGTTTTTTGGAATTTTTAGACCGTGCTAATTTTTTAGCTAACGCTAGTGCTAATGCGATAGGTAGGAATTTAGAACCATGCAGAATAATTCCTTATTGTTGTACTTACTTTTTTTTAACTACATTCTGATCTATGCCATAACCCCTGTGGCATAAACCTTATGGTGAGTTGATATTTTGTGGATAAAAACCTTTTTGCCACCTTTTAAAGCGTAAAAAGATCTAATTTTCTAATTTTTGATAATTTTTGAGCTAATGCTAAAACGATAGGTAGGAATTTAGAATCATGCAGTCATCTTCCGCATTCTGCTCTATCACATCCCCTTTTGCAGGTTGTTGCAGCACAGGAGTCTGGTCCCTCTTCCTCAGCCCGAGGCAGTCCTGCAGCAGCGCCGGTTCCTGAGGGCACGCGACCGGGGACGACGTCGGCGTTGTCATCGTCCGACACGGAGGATGAGGCCGGCCTAGCCCTTGTTGCCTGCAGAATATGGCTGTGTCTTTTGTGCGGCGGATATCTGTTGCCCCACTCTGTCAACTCGTACTATTCAGAGGACGAGGAGGAGGAGAAGGAGGAGGAGAAGGAGGAGACCGGTCACTGGGAATTTGGAACATGCTAGACGGGAGAAGTCTTATAAGAGAAGACACAGTCCCACTTTTCTGGTGGGTCGTGGCCATGGCCAAGGATGAGGATGAGGGTGAGGATGAGGTCCCACCGGGCCCTGTCCAAGACCTGGTTGCCCCTGGAGAAGGGCCGCCCGCGGACCAGGATGAGGTCCCAGTGGAGCCTGTCCCAGCCAGGTTGCCCCCGGAGGAGAGCCGGTTCCCCCCTATGCTGGACCTGAGACACCTGCCTCCCTATTCTGGTCTTCTGATGAGGAGGCCGGTCCCTCCGCCCCAGCCCTGTCGCCCATGGAGGAGGGATGCCTCCCTTCATCCCCTGGTTTTTGGGTGAGGATCAGAAGGAGGCTGGTCCCTCTAGCCCAGGCAGTTCAGAGTATGTGCTCTCTTATCGCTATCTTCCTCCTACTTCTCCCCTTTTAGCACCCCCATTTCGACCCCGAACACATTGATCCCGAACAGTCCATCCAGCAGCAGTGACAGCCAGTCCACCCATGACCATGCCTCCAGTCCTGCGAGCAGCCGGGAAGGATGGACAGACTCCACCCCTTCCCCTCCCTCCATTCCTGACTCTGGTTGGGTGGCACGGATCCACGAGTGACTGATCTTTTCTCGCAATGTTCCAAAGCAATCACGATAAGCTTTTCAGTGATGTTTAAAAAATGTTTCAAATGTCAACGAAGAAAAAGGAGCACTTGTTTACATGCAATCATCGAAACGTTTTCATTGTTTAGGGTTTTGTTGATTGTTGTATTTGTTCATATTTCTGTCCTTCAAAACCAATACACTTGGTACTAAAATACTAAAAAAGCATGTCGTTGCCATAAGTTTCATCCAGCAAAGCCCTCTTAGAGGCGTAAGGCCTAAGACCATGGTGGACTTTCAGATCGAAAAGAGTTGATTTTTTTATTTTTGGTCCTATGGCCAAAGTAAGCACATCGTCGGGAAAGGTCTCGATCCACAGGCCCGGAATATGCTGGTCCCATCTCTCTACTCTGTTCAGGGGCGGAGTTATTAAGCCTCAAAGTTCTGAAGTGCAGACTAATTAAGGTCTATATCTTGGAACGCAAGTAGCTAGAGGACACGAACCAACACCGTCAGAGAGTGTGAGGGGGCATCAATAACATACGTCGAGCACCACTAGGTGGCACCTTTATGTCCATGTGAACGACGATTTCAGCAGTGCCATTATAAGTTATAAAGTTATAGTGTTTTTTAAACCACGTTTCCTTGTTCTCTCCCGGTCCAAAGCAGTCCATCCATACCACCCCCGTTCCAATAGGCCACTCCCCTGGGGAGACCCTGACTCCTAACCCTACCCATAATTAGTATGTAATAGATACAAATCTGGTGCAAATAGATACAAATCTGGTGTCCATAGATACAATTCTGGGATAAATTCTGTTTTTGGCCACCAGCGGGCCCCAATGCGTGTGAGCAACACAATTCATACATCATAGGATACAGTAAACACCCACCAACCATAAACTGTTAGAATTTCAATGGTCCCACCCTCCACGGTTAGTATGTTATGAAATGACAGTGTTATGAAATGAAATGTTTGTGTTCATGTTGTTCATGTTTGAAATGTTAATAAAATCTGGTTTAAATATAAAATTTGCATGGAATTATTTGTTTATTGGTCTCTTTAAATTGATTTTTAATGATACAAGGTCTTCAGGTCATTTGGCGCGACCAACCCATCATGTGGTGCGACCAATAGCAACAATAACTATATTAAATACAAACTAAAATATCTAATTTTCTGTAACTGAAACATTAATAGCTGATACAATATGCTTAAGTGAAAGGTATTTTTAAAACATTTTTATCAGTAATATGCAATTTAAAGAAAAAATTAGTCAGTTAACTACATTTAATATAACGACTGTTACATTATAGAGCTAAAATATGAGATCATTATTTACAAAAACTCAAACGAAATGCAAACACTGTTTCTATGCACTTGATATTACTGACAATTTGTAAAAAACTATTAAGTATGTTAAGAAAATGTATTAATTTTGAGATAAATGATGGTCGCACCACATGACATTTTTTAAAGCCACGGGCAATTCATCTATATGAAAAAACACTAGAATTGCTTAATTTAAAAGTGCAACGTTAATTCTTGTACACAACATCCTTAATGTTTTAACAGTTGCAAAAGATATTCTTATTTTTGGTATTTTAAAATTCGCATGTTGAAAAACCTTATGTCATTGACCCATGTAAGGCTGTCATTGCTCTTCAGAAGTATCCCCCTGAACCCTGAAGACCTCCACACCAGCGTAAGCCTCCCGCAGGCTGGAGGGTGCTACGTGTGGACCCCAACCCCCGGACCCCAAGCCCAACACCCACCAGCCCTCACCCCTGAAACCCCCCCGGACCTCCACCCCCAGCCTAAGCCTCCCACAGGCTGGGAGGGTGCTACCCGTGGACCCCAACCCCCGGACCCCAAGCCCAACACCCACCAGCCCTCCCCCTGAACCCCCCGGACCTCTGCCCCAGCCTAAGCCTCCCTCAGGCTGGGAAGGAGCCAACTTGTGCACCCCAACCCCTGGACCTCACACCAAAGACGGCCACCCACCAGCCCTCCCTCTGAACCCCCCTGGACCTCCACCCCTAGCCCAAGCCTTCCTTGGGCTTCCTGGACCCTGATCCTGACGGGAGCCCACCACCCATTTGGTAAGTCGTAGAGACACGGCACCTTGAGGCCCCCCCATTTGTGGCCACCGCGAATCCAACAGTGCCTCCGGCAAGTCTCTGTGACATACGGCTCCGGAGTTATGGCCAATTTAAAATTCCCATATAAGTCAATGGGGTAAGTGTCAGAGCCAAACAGTGTCCCCCGAAAGTGGTTAGGAGCACATTTTGGACCGTTCCGAGTCGATCGGACATGGTCCTACGGGTAGTTTTTTGGAATTTGTGGGACCTGTAACTCCTGAACCAAGAGATGGAACCACGAGACTCAGGTCCGTGGCAGCAACTTTTGCGCAAAATTTGCTCGTAGAGCCAGGCACCCCACGCCACCTGAAAGCACGTCCCGAGCAGTGCGCAAAAAATGTCACAAGCACCCTCCTACGTTGCTCCGGCCCCGAGTTACGAGCCGTCAAAAGGTGCACTTTTGCACCTTTTATGGCCCGTAACTAGGCAACAGAAGCACCTAGAGAGATGGCTGGAACTGCATTGCGACCGTCTCTCTCTCCTCTATCACATATGTCAGGCTCAGGTCCATAGAGACACGTGGTCTGGGTCACGTGAAAGCACTTCCCGAGCAGTCTGCAAATACGTCACAACCACCCTCCTAGGACCCTCCTGTCTCGAGTTATGATCCGTCAAATTTTGCATTTTTGTGATTTTTAACCCTCTGTAAACCCAGCAGGGGAGGCAGATAGAAACGTGATTCAGAGTGTGTTAGACAGCACTGAGACTTCTCTACAACATACACTGATTTCAGCTAAAACAGAGTATTTTTGGGTTTTTTTAAGGGTTCCAGAAATGTGTCACTTAGGGTCCCATATTACCTTCTATTCACTGAATGTAGAATCACCAGCAGAATTCTGCTAACTTGTCTTATTGTAAAGTTACAGCATCACAAATTTCAGAGAAATTAACATGTAAATAGATATATGGAATCTGGAATCACCCATAGATAGAAATATGGGGGGGATAAATGGGGGATTATGGGTAGGGGTTAGGGTCCGGGCCCCCAAAAATTTGATTCCAGGTACCTTGGATAAAGCTCTATAAAATATGCGAATTTCAGCTTAATCGGACAACGCTGAAATTTCCGCCCATATAGGTTAAAGGTGAGTGTCAGCCATCTTGACCTCAGTCGGGAGATAGCTGTGGCAGGAAGGTGAGTGTCTCTGCAAAAACGAACATTTTTCGACAATTTAGAGCTCATTTGCACGGTTCAAACTCATATATTCTGTTGTATGAAGTGCTTATGCACCCGCTACTACCTCTTTTGCGCATTTTTAGATGAAATTGAGTGTTTTATAACATTTAAAAAAAACTAGCTAAAATCACGTTTTAATCCGCTGTCAGATAGAAATCTGGGTCTGTTTTTTTAAGCATCCATATGTCTATCTATTTTTCTAAGGAAATTTCAGTTGTATCTATTTAAATTTAAAGTTTTTTCAACAGATTTTGATATTACTATACATGTAAGACACATATGAGCCAAATAAACACATTACTACATCTGTTTTCACTATAAAACGTGTGATACTTTAATAACTTAAGTTTTGTTTTGTTTCTTTTCCCTTAAGTTGAAAACAAATAGAGAGTTCATGCTTTCTTTTCCTTTCAGTTAGTAAGAGAGAAAGAATTTGTGTGACAATGGATACAGTAAGTACATAATGTTCTGTGGTCTTGACATTGATATAATATTTCATTATTATTTTATTATTCAGATACATACGAAAACAGAATAAAACCGTAAAACTTTTGTGTGTGCCATGACACCATTTTTTTTTTTTTAAAAGTACAGTCTACATCATGTCAAATCTGCTCTTTTGCACTCTGGAAAACTGTGCAGCTTATGCCTGAAGACATACAGCAATCTCAACCAACATTTGAGGGTCAGCCACACTGTCCCTAATCAGCAAGAGCATCTGCTCCTCCTAAAATATGGGATTGCATGTAAGATGAGTAAATTTTTAATTTTCATTCATACGGAACATTCTGTATTTCTTTGGCTTTTCAAAGAACTAATTTCCTCCCACAGTGTGGAGAAACCCATAGAGTGCCCCATGTGCGAGAACAAATTGTCCATTCGCCTGGACAAGCACTTAATTGACATGCACAGGGTGTCCGATGCAAATGTAAGTTTAGTAATTTCTTTGCAAATCACTTATGTTGCTAAAATATTATCATCTTGTGAGAAGACTGTTGAATGTAACAAACTAATATTTCATAGGAATGGCAGGACCTCGTCAGAGAGGCAAAGCGGGGTTTCTTCGTGCATCAGCTCGCGCTCCTAAGGAGCACTAACCCCTAACCCACCGATGGTCTTGATGTTGGACCTCTCTCTGGGTCCCGACTCAGGTGAGTATAATTTCGCAATGTAATCCTCAGTGCCATGTCAACATACTCATGGACTTGAAATTAATCTTTCATAGATCACAATGTCTGTGGATTAGCACTGGTGGATTATGAGGAAACGGACGAAGGACCAGCAGCAGATGAGGTGACAGGAACACTTCGAGATGTAGACCAGAGAAGCCTGGGATCGAACCAGAAACCTTCTGATTGTGAGACGAAACCGCTCTACAACTGAGCCACAGCTGCCCCTGGTTTTCATGCATTTTTGTTTTTGTTTGTTCTCTTGTCATTGTCAGGCGTCTGAGCATCAGGAAGACGAGGCGGCCCAGAAGACAGAGACGCCCCTCCCTGTCCTGCCTCCGTCAGGAGGTCCCTCTACGGGGTCTCCAGGCACGGGGGCTGTGGATATTAGCATGCTGGCCGTGGACGATCCAGTGCCATCAACCTCGGGGGAAACGTCCGCTCATTCAGCCGTGACCCCGAGGCTCGGTGCAGATTGTCCTGGCTGCGCAAACCTGAAAAAACAAGTGTCTGATCTGGTCGCGAGGTTTGAAGCACTTCAGTGGAAGGTGAAGCATCTTAAGACCCTGAATAAACGTCCTTTCATAAGGGGGAAAAGATCATGGGTGACTTAAGCTCCACTGTTTATGGCATGTATGCTTCATGTGTCTTGCCTATGATTTTTTTATATATCTTGTCTGTGAATGTTCTCATTTGTTAAGGTCATTGTAATCTCAGGAAAAGATTAAATCAAAATCCATGTTTTCTTTTCTACAGGCCAGCAAGCACCTGACCACTAAACAAAGAAGGCACGTGGCCAAGTCAATGTGCCATGATGTCACAACTGCAGAAGGTTTACGTGGCCCTCCCGGATAAGACCGAGGCTCATCGCACCCGGGTTCTGCGTATGAAAGCACTCTTCCAAGAAGCCAAAGAGCCTAAACGTAAGCGCAAAGCCCAAAGTAAGGGCCAAGGGCTTTGGGTTACCCCGAGGAAAAGGGTGATGTCCCCCCACCCAACATCCATGAGCACAGAGGAGGAAGAATTCGTGCCGGACGACGGCACGGAATTCAGTGAAAGTTCTTTGTCTGAAGAAGAGCTCCTGATGAGAAAGAGGAGGCGGGGCAAGGAGGCCAAGCCCAGGCCCACTGTGGCACGCACCTTGGGCTTCTCACAGTTGAAAGACTGTATTGTCAAGCTCACCAAGGTACAGGTGGCAAAGGTTGCTCCGGAAAACCAGGAAAACACAGAGTTGGCAGGAACACCAGAGATCTTGGTCCCTGACACCCAGGTCACGGACCAAGATCAGGGCACACATTGGTCACCCTGCACCCACGTCGGTCGGTCCCAGCACGTCCATGGAAGTGGTGGATGAGACTCAGTTGTCACTACCTGATACTCAGGATCCCACCACCTCCATGGACGTGGTGTCGGAAAGCCAACTTTCTGACATCTCATTTTGCCTAGAATGTTCAGATTAAATGTTTTTTTCTTCTCGTGCCCTGAGGCAATTGTTTGTTAAATGTTTTGTTACCTCAAGATTTTGAATTTTTTGTTTTTTCATGTTTTCATGTGTTCTTGTATATGGGTCAATGACGTGACACTTATTTTTTTGTGTCCATGTGATTTGCTTATATTTAAAAAGGTTAAAATTTTAAAATAAACTTACATATTACTTGCAAACATTCCTTTTTTTGAAGACCTAGTCTAAAATATATGGCTTTAATATATTTTGAGAGAATATTTTGGGGATAATGGCAAAAATGTCATGTGGTGTAACCCTAAAAACTTGGTACCAAATAGTTTAACTTGCTTAAAAAGGTTAAAATTTTCAAAAAAGCATGCTATCAACTAGTTTGGCATAATCTTACATTAGATTAATTTAATACTAAATAAAAGTAATAAAACACAGTTGTTCAGAATATTATATTTTATTTGGGGAATTTTGTTCATCAAGTCAAAATTCCGAAGTGTCAAGGTGGTGTAACCACCATTCAAGGAGCCATTTTGGTAATATGATGCAAGAAGACAATGTGACAGGAAATGACATCACAGAGAAGGACCCCTGATGAGACTAACTGCCATGTGCCAAGGTTAGTAACTCTCTTTCAAATTTGAGATAATTTTACATTTTTGGGGTACGGTCAGGTATGCTTATGTTTACACGTCAAATGGTATGACCCCAGGAAAACATCTATTAATCTTCATAATTATAAAAATGAGTATTTACTTTAAAAATCATGTTTGAAATATTCACACAAAGGCTGCGTGTGTACATATATGTCTATAATAATGCCTGTCAAATTTGATTTTAAATTGAAATGTCAATGTTACACCATTTGACTCCTATTACAAACCTCTCTGTTAGAGGTCAATTTTATCAAATATCGGTAGTTTATGATGCTGATTTATGTTGCAATATAAACTACTTACTATGTGGAACTATTTTTAAGTGTAAAGTATTAATTATGAATTTAATAATGTAGCAGAATTAAGTAGGTGTACAGTGACACCTACCTTTGAACATGAACAGCAGCTTTAACACTAGAACCGCCAACAATGCAGTACCTCCTAGAACCGCCGTTTGGTCATTTTGACCTTGCACCTCTACAGGCTTTATAATTGCAAATTAGAAGTCTGTTACTGGAATATTTGGTCTTTTTTTTCAAAATGGCATGTAAAAATGGATGAAATAACATAACATCAAAATTTTATGAATTCAATTTGGTATATTTACATACACACACACACTATTCGAAAAATAACAATAAGCGTGCTAGGCAACCAAGATGCAAAAAGACTGGCTCCTCCCTGCAAATGTACTGAAGTGTTCTTGAACTCGTTTTGTATCTTGGTTGCCTGGCAACGCCTATTTTTATTTTTTTGGAAAGTGTGTGTGTTAAGTATGGGGGAATGTGAGGCATTACTGTGAAGTGTTTTGAGCTGTGTGTCTGACTGGTTATATAATGCATATGGCTATATAAATGCAGTCTATTTACCATTTTTGCATTCGGAGTAATGGAGTAACGGCGGTTCTAGTGTTAAAAGACAAAACTTCAATAATTCAGTGATAGGATAAATGTTAGTCAAAAATTAAAAACTACATCTGTAAAACACAATTTACTGAATTTCTGCTATTTCATAATTAATACAACATAATAGAGCCTCTTTCCCCCCAACAGATGCCACCTTCAAGCAAAGAAAAAGTGGCTCGGCACAGAGCACGCATGAATGCTGATCCTGCTGCAAGGGCCAATTACCTTGCCAAAAGACGTGAAAGGTAGTTCTCTCTCTCTCTCTCTCTCTCTCTCTCTCTCTCTCACACACACACACACACACACACGTATGTCAGGTTAAAGTCAGAATGATGTAGTGATTTAGGTGTTTTTGAAAGAGTTAGCCAGTGGAAATAAAAGAAGGTAACTGTTTTTACAAGCATGGTAATTGTTTTCATTTTTCTGTTTGATTCATAGTTATCAAAGGAGAAAAAGAGAGGGAAAGACTAAAAATACACCAGTAGCTGAGCTTTCAAAAAAAAGCAGGAGAAGATGAGGGAAAAGTGGAGAGAATACCAGAGAAACTGCAGAGAAAAGAAAAGGGTGCTTGCTGATGTTCTCAACTTAAAGGGATAGTAGCATTATTTTTAAGTGGGGTTGTATGAGCTACAAATAGCCCCTAAGTACCGTGATTGCAGTAGAAGACTCTCCACACTCCTCCCGTTAGCGACGCCAGCCCATAGTCCTGCTCAGAGATTTTCAACATACAGTGTTGTGAACGGTCCCAAAAAAACGGCCTATTTTCGCGGCCTAAAAGAGGTTTTACCGGAAAAAAATACACAGTCCCATTGTTCGCTATAATAGAATTATGCTCAGCCCCTCAAAGTGCAGGAAAAACGCAGTTTTTATTTGGACCTAACCAACTCACGTATCCCTCCGCCCAGGGTTAGCACCCGCTGATCAGCTGTTTACACAGTGTACTACGCAGAGCGCTGTAGTGCTCCGCCGATCAGCTGTTTTGAGTCATTGTTGATTGTGATTTCGAGGACGGAAGATGGTGAAACCTCTTCAAACATTTTGAAAATGGTTCGTGTGTGTTGCTATCCAGAATGCAATAACAAAGCTGTGTCCCATAGCCCTTACAGCTTTCACCGCATTCCTTTGCGTGATATTGGCCTTCGGCAGCTAGTTCCTCTAAACTTGGATGTCAACATGCCACCGGCATCACTAAAGGATCTCCGTGTTTGCAGTCACCATTTCGCTGAAGAGGATTTTGTGAGAACACTTTCACTGCTGTGCCCATCCATCTGGTAAGACAAGTGAAACACCTGTGAAAGAGTGTAATGTAGCCTATCACTGCAGTGCAAATTTATCACATAGGTGAAAACGGAGATGTAGTGCTGTAACATGAAAATGAATTTGGCTGATTCTTGAATTACCTTACACCGATGTTTCCCCTCTCTCTCTCTCGGCCCGTTCAGTTTCCATCTGCAACAGCTCTTCTTCAGTGTACTCCGGTTCATACAGATATCCGCTTGCTTCCAAAGTGAATGGCACTTCATTCTCGCTGTCACTGTCAAAATCACTCATTTTTAAAAAGTATATTATATCTCTACTCTTCCTCAAAAAGCCAAGACACTGACCAAAACAGCTGATCGGCGGAGCACTACAGCGCTCTGCGTAGTACACTGTGTAGTAGGCTGCTCAGCGGGCGCTAACCCTGCACTTTGAGGGGCTGAGCGTAATTTTATTATAGCGAACAATGGAACTGTGTATTTTTTTCCGGTAAAAACCTCTTCTAGGCCGCGAAAATAGGCCGTTTTTTTGGGACCGTTCACAACACTGTATGTTGAAAATCTCTGAGCAGGACTATGGGCTGGCGTTGCTAACGGGAGGAGTGTGGAGAGTCTTCTACTGCAATCACGGTACTTAGGGGCTATTTGTAGCTCATACAACCCCACTTAAAAATAATGCTACTATCCTTTAACTCCACCATCTATGAACACATCAGCAGATGAACAAATTCAGCATCTAGACCATCCTGATCCCATGCATAATCACCTTGATGATCATGACTATGAGCAGCCAACTGGTGAGAGGCCGCAAGCATCCTCAATCCTGAAAGGAAAGAAAAGGAAAGAAAGAACAAATACTATTGCTCAGTGCTGAAAGAGAGGGAAAGGCTGAGGTCTGAACTTCGCAAAGTTAAAAGGGAACTCCAGGCAGCAAAACTTAAGACACAGCATCACAAGCAAGAAGAGAAGAAGTGGCCAGCTTTCTTTGCAGGGATGAGAATAGTCGCATGTTATCAGGCAAAAAGGACACTGTAACGAAAAATAAAATCAAAAAGCAAAGGAGGGTACTACTTTACTCTCTGAAGGAGCTCCATCCACAGTACAATGCAACAGTCATGAGACACCTCAAATTGTCATACAGACAGTTTGTGAGGTACTGCCCTTTTTATATAACACTAGCAAAAGACTCTGACAGAAATACATGTGCTTGCATAGAGCATGAAAATGTCAAGCTGCTTGTTGACAGGTTGTATCAGAGAGGCCTTCTTCTGACCAACAGCATTTCTGACTTGCTGGCATCTATTGCATGCGGCACTACCAGCAAAACTTGCATGTATCGCACCTGTGTGAAGTGCTGCTACAATGAAATTGAGTTCGAGAGACCTCTGGAGGCAACTCTAATAACATGGCAGCAGTGGTCCAGGGTAGTCTCTTCTGAAGAAGGTAAAACATTTATGTATGTAGCGCTATTACTCGACTCAGTTGTTCACAATGTTGCACTGTTTTGTCAAATTTCAGTGTATTCGTTGTATTGCTGTAATGCAGTAAAGACTTATTTCAGTAATATTATGTTAAGAAATTAGCCTTAAATAGCTAATTTGCTGCCTCAGTTAGTTTGCCCTGTATTACTGTGAACCCACAGTATAAAAAATTACTACAAGTTACTTAGAATTCACAAAATCACACAGAATATACAAATCTGATTTTACAGGACTCCTTAAGTGGTTTTAGTTAATGCTAAAAACGTTATGTGTAATTAGAAGATCACTAGTTGATACCAGTGCTGTTGTTATGGCATGCGTATTATGCTTCCACAATGCCAGCATGCTGTCTAAAATTGCACACCACAGTGGTATTATAACTGCGTTGTTCAGTGGAAAACAGCAAAGGCAGCATAATGACAAGCCTTTCTTGCAGCAACACTGTGAGACCTCTGTTTAAAGAAGGGCTAAAGTCAGGCGGGGGAGGGTGCTTGTCATCTCAGACGATGAAAGGCACTTCAAGGGTGGGGTTTTTTAAGTCTAATGAGCTTATAAGAGAGGACTGAGGGGGAATGGAGAAAGCACCAGGGACAGTTGGGGTGTGTGCAAGCCTGGGGTGTGTGGTGAATTTTTTAATGTATATTACACACAACTTCATGAAGCTAAGCAAATGTAGCAAGGAGAAGCCAGAAAAAAGCTGACATCAATTCACAAATTGGGTTTCATTAAAGCAACAACACTGTTACGGCAAGAACAAAAAGATGCATTTTTTCATAATCACTCATAGCCCGGCTAGCTCAGTCGGTAGAGCATGAGACTCTTAATCTCAGGGTCGTGGGTTCGAGCCCCACGTTGGGCGTCACTGTTTTCATTTTTGTGCAGGAATATATTCCAGAGAGGTTCTTATCAGTAATACAGAGTATGAAGCCGTGTAGAAGAATAAAATTATACCTGCCAATGCTCTAAAACACTGTGATTTGGAATCATGCTCATTCATGTGATTACAACAAGAGCATGTGTGTGAGACAGCTGTCCCACAACATGAAGAAGAAAAGAACTGTTTCCGCCCGGTTTCGAACCGGGGACCTTTCGCGTGTTAGGCGAACGTGATAACCACTACACTACGGAAACTTATTTTAAACCTGCCCCCCCTGCAAGAAATTGAACTATGTAACCACTGCCTGACTCATCATTTTGGACTAAAAATGGAGATCATGCAGGTTAAACCTGCAATAGGTAGAAAGTAGGGATGTAACAATGCATCATGAGACAGTTTAATCTCCCTCAGAGATAAAAAAATAAATAAATAAATAAATAAAGGGGATTGTCTTTAATTTAAGATAAGAGAAAATACATGTTTTTGTATATTTAAATATCCTCCTGAGACCCAGAGGAAAAAAGGTTTTGCTTTTCTTTATTTTTTTATGATAATTTGAGCATTGTGGTTGAAAGAAACATTTTGCAACAATTTTTTTTTTTTTTTCAAAAAAAATTTTTATTAATTTTTTATTGACTGTCCCTTGTAGAGGACATCGGGACTTGCTTCATACAAAATGTAATGATGTAATTTTATGATGGTGAATTCATTTTTGAGTGGATTTCTTTTAAAATTCTTTCCATGTCATGAACATTAAAGTAAATGAAAACAGTTACATGAAGAAAACACATCTGTTTAGGAGTTAAAACATTGTCACATTTCAATTTGACCTATATTAATGCAATTTGTCAATGTGAAAAGGTGAAAGATTAAAAGATGCCAGCCAGCAATCAGTGTCAGAGTCAGGCAGACTGGACCCACAGAGCAGAACAGAGGCAATTGTTATCAACAGGCCAGATCAAAAACAGGCGAGGGTCAATACCACACAGGGAAACAAAATAAAAGACAAACAGGAAACACAACACAACAAATCAAACTTTAGGGCCCTGACAATAAGGGAAACAATGTACAACAATACAACAACAATAACTCTCAATAATATAAAATAACAATTACTCTCTTCGACAATGGGGTCGAAACTGAAGTGATAAAGAAAGGAGAGGTATAAGTTGAGTGCACTTTTAGCAGATGTATTATATGTAAATCAACAGGGTCAATAATTTGCCAAGTCAAGTTTTTAACTGATTTTGTGTGTGAGTTGTGTGTGTGTGTGCGTGTGCATGTGTGTGTGTGATCAACAGTGTGAACCAGAACTGCTCTCATTTCCCTTCTCTTTTCTATAGCAATAATCTTCAAAATCCTAGCTTACACATTGCTCTTGATCCATAACACACGGTGCATATCATCACTTTTCCCTGGCTCAGCTTCCTCAACAGTTGCAGCATCCTCCTCTGAACTTTCATCTTCCTCCTCTCTCTGGCCCTCCTCCACCTCATCTTCAGACAGCTCTACATCAGAATCTCCTTCCACAATTCTTAACAAAATCCTTTCTCCCTCACTTAGCCCTCTGCTCCCTGGTGTATAACAAATAGAGGTTAGTAAGTCCTGATGTCCACTACAAAGGACATTGAATAAAAGTTGTGCTTTGAAAGGGTTAAAATTACTGTGACTTTTAAAAAATCTTACTAAATGGAAGCCAATACTTTATATTAAAGAAACAACTTGATTTTTGGCAACAGAAACATGATATCTGGAAAAAAATGATGACTTACCTCTCTTGTTGCCATAAAATGTGGAAGTTGAAATTCCCGCCATTTTGAAAAGACAATGCTTTTGTTGTGTTGGCCCCTCCCCCACAACTGGGCCATCAAATGAGAGCCTATTGTCTCCTCTTTAAGGGACAGTAGCATTCAGATAGATTATATAAATTATGCTTGACTTAGAGGTGTCAGACTCATGTCCCCCACAGAGGACAAAAATGAATTGCCGGGTCTTAGGAGGATAAATATATTTTTTATATTGTATATTCATTGCATAGTTTGTTTTGCAGCTACACCCTACCTCAGACATGTTATTTTTTGTCTGAGAAATAATTACAGGAATACTCATTCTAGTTAGAAAAAAAAAATTGTGAGAAAATCATATCATGAAGCCAGTATCACAAATCGTATCAAATTGTGAGTTGAATGAATCATTACATCCCTAGTAGAAAGCCTAAAAACTGTTGATTTTTGAATCTCTGAGTTAGTTTTTGTTTACTGTCCTGAACCCCTCCCACTAGACAAGCAGCATGCACACAAAAATAAAGCAAAGAAGTGTTTCCGCCCGGTTTCGAACCGGGGACCTTTCGCGTGTGAGGCGAACGTGATAACCACTACACTACGGAAACTTATATCAGCCTGCACTCCTACAAAACTAAAGTAGCTGGAAAAAATATTGCTACAGCCTTCACAGTATATATATATAAACAATCCTAAAACAAACAATGCTGTCAAAGTAAGAAGCCTATATCATATGAGGAACATGTAAACTAAAACGCAGTCTCACATTGTAATGTTACAGTTTAAAATTTTCTAAAACGAACAAAAAAAAGAGAGTTTGAAAATGCTGGAAAATTAAAGGGACCTTGAAGCCATAGAGGCTGAATACAGTGTGTATGCTGAAGAGGAATCAAAGTTGAATGCTGAAACAGGAGATATTGGAGAAAAAGATCCTCTGCCTTAGTCAGCTTCCAGTGCAGCATAACAGTGTTCCACACCCAAGTTTCCCAAGATGCATCAGTCCCTCCTTGCTCTGAAAGTAAATATGCCCAAGTAACCCAAAGTGTTCCAGTTCATTCTTGTTTTGAAAGTGGACCTAAAGTAGAGCTAAAAAAGAATGAAGCCACACTGATTCCTAAACCAGTGCCAAGACAGGGTGAAGTCTCACTTGTCCAAGCATTAAAGGAATCTCTAGTAATGACAAGACTTCCAGCCCCAGAGCCATTCATATTTACAGGGGACCCACTAAAATTCATTGAATGGAGCACCTGCTTCAAGGCTCTAATCGAAACAAGCTGCACAGACCCAGCACATACGCTTCTATTTGAAAAAATATCTAAGTGGCGAAGCACTTTGTGTGTTAAAGGAACATTTTATAGAAGAGCTGAAGAAGCATATACACAGGCGTGGGATGCATTAAACCAGGGGTGTCAAACTCATTTTGGTTCAGGGGCCACATACGGCCCAATTTGATCTCAATTACAAGCATAATCTATCGATTATTCTGGTGATTAATCAAGTAATCGATAAGAAATATTGCGTGTTCTGCAATTTTTTCTATTACATTACTTTTGCTTTATTTAAGAACAATGGTAATATACAAAAGAGAAAATAAGACAGGTCTCCTAAATGGACAACTATAAATGGCTAAAGTAAAAATACTCAGTAAAGTAACTTTACTTTTAATGTACATTTACTTACTGTTTTTACTTTACTTTTTACTGAAGTATAAAAAGTAAAAGTAAAGGTAGTAATGTCTGCAGAAACCACAAACAGAAAATGGAACAAACTCTTTTAACTGAAACAGTCACCAGAATGTTCTGTTAACATATTAAAATCACAACATTTTTCTTCTGGAGCAGAATGCTCCCAGACCCCTACAGGGGACTGGTTTACCAACATGCCACCTTTTTCTCCACTTATGACTTTGCAGGTCTGTATTTAGTAATCAAAAAATACAACAAAAGCAATAAAAATGTTGATTTTTCAAAAAAAAAGAAACAATCACATGCAAGATTTTTACTTGTAATTGGGTATTTCTACATTGTGGTATTAATGCTTTTACTTAAGTAAAGGATCTGAGTATTTTTTCCATCACAGCAGATCAGTGATCAGTGTTTCAGTGACTCTCTGTGGCTCAGTAAATAGTGTTTTATTTATGGCGGCCCGCCACATTAAAAACATCGGCACCACGACATGATTTGCTATTTTTGGAGCCTGCGCACCTTTTCTCGGCCTGTCTAGAAGTGAAACCTTGATTTGCACAACTCTCACAAGATTTTTTTCATTGTTTCTACTAAAATAATCAAACTCGCACGATCTTTCGCAGATCTAGGATTCCCTTCTAGAAACGACCTCTCTCTGTCTCTCTGTCAAATTAATGACAGCAGACTGTCTGTGAACAGCATGATGTTACACTCTCCAGTGTTTCACACACAGACTTTATTTGTGTGAACACCCAGGTATAGTTTGTGACCAATTTTGGCATTTTTATTTATTTAATCAGTCCGAGAGGACGACGACATCCGCGATTGATTAGTGATCAATCTGCCCTCCTCCTCCTCCCTCACCTGTTCGCTCTGTTCTGTGAAGGTCTGGCAGTTTCTGACAGAGAAACACAGACTCTCCTGTTTAATACCGTTGTTTAATCTTATAAGTGCACCTGGTTGGTGTCGGTGTCATTCAGCATCACGTTAGTTGCAACTGTTTTAATCAACTCCGTCATTAACAACAAGTCTCCTCCACATGCAGTTTCTCTGCTGCTGTCAAAACTGAAACGCGGGTGAATTTATAAGTAGGGAAAAACCCCAAATGCGAGTTAGGTTTTGGCTTTTTGGCTTCATAAAACATCCTGCTGATGAAGAAAGTCAACAGATCAGACACAGACAGGGTAAGAGAAACGCTCTGACCTCCTCTGTGTGTGTGTACTGTACGTGTGTGTATGGAGGAACTGCATTAACGCAGAGAGGAGAGAAGCTCCAGCCCTGTGAGAATAAATTACATCAAAATTTAAACGTTGGCGCTCATCAATACTGTAGTCTTTAATAACCCCTATGCAAAACACAGTGTTATTTAAACAGATTTTAGTAATCGAATTACTCGAGGAATCGTTTCAATCCTAAAATTAATGTCTTCTCTGTAATTTTCACACTTTTCAAAGTCACCGGATTGGACCCTCTGGTGGGCCGGTTTCAGCCCGCAGGCCGTACGTTTGACACCCCCGCATTAAACAAATGCTATGGCCACCCCTTTGTTATCCAGTGATAACCACTACACTACGGAAACCCTTGAAAATACTCTGTTCCACAGGCAATGATATAAAATTATATAGTAGTATAGTTTCTGTTTACTGTCCTGAACCCCTCCCACTAGACAAGCAGCATGCACACAAAAATAAAGCAAAGTAGTGTTTCAAACAAATGCTATGGCCGCCCCTTTGTTATCCAAAGAGCATTTCGGGGAAAACTGAGTAGCTGGCCAAAAATCGGACCAAAGGAAGCTCTCAAATTAAGGAGTTCAGTGATTTCCTTATCTCTTGTAAGAATGCAATGCCCTATGTGCAAGGCCTAAGGGTCTTAGATGATCGTGAGGAAAACCAAAAATTACTACTGAAACTTCCTGATTGGGCAACAACCCGCTGGAACAGGTATGTCACTAAAGCACTGGGTGAAGGACAGCCATATCCAGGTTTCAGGGAATTTTCAGACTTTGTGGCAGAAGAGGCGCGTATAGCATGTAATCCTGTCTAAATGCATTAAAGCACACAGATGAAAAACTTCGAAAGGAACAGAAGCGTGTCAAAGCCAGCGTCCTGGTGGCATCAACAAAGGTGTCACAGAACCCAAAAGCCACTTCAAAGGCTTCAAGTGCATCAAAAGCCTCAAGTGCATCAAAGGGTGACAAAAGTTCCAAAACCAGCCCACCTGCCAAGAAGCAAGTAGAGTGCATCTGCTGTCAACAACAACACTTCATAAATGTGAAAAATTTGCAGCAATGCCTCTAGAAGACAGGAAAAAATTTGTCATTGACAATAATATGTGCTTTGGTTGCCTCAGAGTTGGCCATGTCTTCAAAAATTGTAGACAGAGGTCACTTGCGATATTTGAAGGCAAAGACACCCTTCTCCACTTCATGAAGAACGTCCTCGAGGAGAAACGCCTGAAACACCACCACAAGAGGAAAGTGTCTGTCTCATGCAGTGTGAGAGTGGACAACAATGATCGAATTGTTGTTGAGAATGACTCCTAAATTACTACTGAAATATTAACAAAACCAAATGTCTTAAATATATAAAACAGGGTGTCATTTCATAAGTTTGTTACAGTTTGTTTAAATATGGGTAACATAAATTTTGTAATTTTGGTAGCAGTGTAGCTGTCTCAGAAAATGTGTTTATCACAAGGCAATTAAACCCTAGAGTCGATACTAGGGGTTTTTGTCGGTTGCTCATGCTTAAGAAGAAGCTATCTGCAGAGGCCACATGCAGAAGACTGGCACAGAAGATAAGCTGTGCAGTCAAGAATTATGACAGCTCCTAAATTTCTGGAAAGAACGCACTCACGGTAATGGTTTGGATTTTATTTTGCCCTTATAATACTTTATGTTTGTGTCATGTAGTTGTATAAAGGAATGGACAGGAATCTGAATATAGGGATTTGATAAAATCCTTCAGTGACTGGAGTCATAAAAACTGCCTCATACTAAACACCTCAAAGACAAAGGAAATGGTCATTGATTTCCGTAGATCCAAGCCCCCTCTTCAGCCTGTGAACACTTGTGGAGTGGACATCGAGGTGGTAACAAACTATAAATATCTTGGTGTACACCTGGATGACAAGCTGGAATGGTCCCTTAACACAGATGCACTCTACAAAAAGGGGCAGAGCCGCCTCTTTTTCCTAAGGAAGCTCAGATCTCTAAACATCTGCAGTAAGATGCTGCAGATGTTTTATCAGTCTACTGTGGCAAGTGTTTTATTTTATGCTGCAGTCTGCTGGGGAGGAAGTTTGGGAAAAAAGCAAGCAAGGAGGCTGGATAAGCTTGTGAAAAAGGCTGGCTCTGTGATCGAGTAAGGATGGACTCTCTGGAGGAAGTTGTGGAGAGAGACACAATGAGGACGGTGGAGGCCATCCTAAACAACATGGATCATCCACTGCATAACACCTTGATGGACCAAAGAAATAATGGTGGTAGAAGGCTTCTCTCTCTTCGTTGTAGGACAGAGAGATACAGAAGATCTTTCATACCAACTGCCATCAGACTCTATAATTCTTATACAAATAGATGAGACTACAGACAAATGAATTTCCCCTTGGGGATCAATAAAGTATTTCTATTCGTATTCGTATATTTTTTGTACTAATAAGATGCCTGTGCTTGTGATACTTTATTTCAGTTTTTCATGGTGTTTGCTGATTAAAAGATAATGCTGGTGAAAAGAAGAAAATAAATGCTGGTCAAACATCAGTCAGAGCGTGGCTTCTCTGTCTCAGAAGAAAACTTTGGGAGCAGTTATAAAATTATTTTAAAGTAAATAGGCATGTACTACATATGAGATCAAAATCTTAACTGGCAATGCTCCAAAGGTTGAGATTTAGAGACATGCTCATCCTTGTGGTTACGAGAGCATGTGTGTGAGAAACAGCTGTTGCACACGAAGAAAATAAGCATAAACTGTTTCCGCCCGGTTTCGAACCGGGGACCTTTCGCGTGTTAGGCGAACGTGATAACCACTACACTACGGAAACCCTTGAAATACATGTTCCACAGGCAATGATATAAAATTAGAAGCATCTGGTGGGCAACACTACACTTTTACCATTGTACAAAGCATTTAAGTCATCGACATTTTATTTTACAGGGTTACTCCATCCGTGTTCTTTTTAAGGATTTGAGAGGGGCTTGGGAAATTAGCATAATGCCAGAATATATGTAGTGCAACCAAAATTTGAATAAATACATAGGGATCATTTCTAGGAAGCTACAAAATCATATAAAAACTTCAAAGTCAAACAGTGATGGACCCACTGTCTAATATGTTTTAAATGCAAGTTGGAAATGTGAAACACTGATAACAGCACCCTCTCTATGTGTGATTTAAGAGGTTATGCCATGATCTAGAGACAAGCGTTGGTGGTATAGTGGTTAGCATAGCTGCCTTCCAAGCAGTTGACCCGGGTTCGATTCCCGGCCAACGCAAACCTTTAGCACCTCTGACTGCAATGCACACAGGATATAAGTGCTTTTTGTCAAAGTTCACTTTACTGTCAATCACCTATTTTCTAGTACGTTAACCTGTATGTTAATAAACTGCATATAAGCACTACTTGTGATGCAAAAATGGTAAAATATTAGTACTAACAGCTTTTGCACAGAACTACTAGTACTATAGCTATAGTTGGTGCTACTTCAGAAATAGTAATGCTAGCATGGCTCGGCATGTTTTTGGTACCACTGTTCACAAAATAGTTTCCCACTCCAGCATATAATAGACCCTCTAGTGCGCATGCACCGACCGTGCGTGCAGCCTGTTGCAGTCGCTCCTGCTTGTTTTCCAGTTTTCCATCTTTTTTTTGCTTTATTACTTAAGTATTTGTGTTTTGTATTTTTATGACTGACTTCTGAAGCTGCGCCCTCTCTAAATATGCTTTTCGAGAGAGTTTTGGTCTGTTTCTTCACGCTTTATTTACTATTTTCATTTAGACTCGGCACCGTTGCGCAACAACTTCATGGCCACATTGTTTACTCCAGAGATCAGCTGATCGCGCTGAGGCCGGCCGGCTTGTCAGCTAGAACATCAGAGGTCCATGCTGAACTATGGAGGAAAACACACAGAGGATACAGGGGAGGATTTAAACAACGGATGAAAAGAGCTGGGTCGAGACAACAGAGGCTTATCGCTGGCAAATAAGGTATATGAGCTAACAGCACTCGCCAGGAGTCAGAGGGAGTACCGGGAGTGTAGTCTCATGTGCTTTACGGAGACATGGCTGCACGAGGACATACCCGACGACAACATCTCCATCTGTGGCTTTCAGACTGTTCGGGCCGACCGGGATTGCACCGAGAACGGTAAGCGCAAAGGAGGGGGGCTGGCCGTTACACCGTTGGTGTAATCCTGGTCACATTAGCATCAAGGAGCGCATCTGTTGCCCGGACATTGAGCTGTTGGCTGTTGGACTCAGGCCGCATTACTTGCCCAGAGAGTTTTCACATGCCATTATTGTGACTGTTTACATCCCTCCCTCGGCCAACCCGA
Source organism: Lutjanus argentimaculatus (assembly GCA_034769285.1). Taxonomy (NCBI): domain Eukaryota; kingdom Metazoa; phylum Chordata; class Actinopteri; order Lutjaniformes; family Lutjanidae; genus Lutjanus; species Lutjanus argentimaculatus. The sequence goes on along the minus strand of JAWZSL010000011.1, from coordinate 3,888,350 downwards.
TGTCAGCATGTGACGTCATTCACTCCGCCATAGCTCGTCTGCAGACTCAATACCCCAGTGCATTTATCGCCATCTCGGGTGACTTCAACCACATCACCATGGCAACAACCCTGCCCAACTTTACCCAGTAAGTGAGCTGTCCTACTAGAGAAGGGAGAACCCTGGACTTGCTGTATGCATACAGCTGTTCCCCCCTCCCCCCTCTGGGTAGGTCAGACCACAACCTGGTGCACCTCAACCCCCGCTATGTACCTCTAGTGAGGAGCCAGCCTGCGACCACGAGGACAGTGAGGAGATGGTCAGAGGAGGCTTATGAGACACTGCAGGGCTGTTTTGAGGTGACAGACTGGCAGGCACTCTGTGAGCCGCATGGGGAGGACACTGATGAGCTCACAGAGTGCATCACAGACTACTTTCTGTGTGGACTCCACTGTCCCAGCCAGGACTGTCAGTGTTTCCCCTATAGTGTATTTGGGAGGGTGCACCGCCCCCCCAACAGACACCCCCGCCCTGCCAACAGGATCCCCACCCAGAAATTCAAGTCATAGATTTTAAAAAAAATTCCATAATTTGCACAATTTCAGAGTCGCTATCGTTTCTTAACATTCATTAAAATGCATTTCTTCTCTCCTCTGCGATGGGAGGGGCTCCCCCCTCGCTCCTCTCTCACAATACACACGTGCACTCACACCAGTACAGACACACCCATCCACACTCAGAGAGCAGAGGAGAGAGAGAGTTGCCGACATTACCTACGGTAAAAAAAAAATCAACAACAAACAAACAAATTATTAATGGACGACCGGAGGTTCCCCAAACGTTCGCCCCCCAGGCAAAAATCTCTGCATTTTGTAAACGAACCGTACGTGGCGAGGCGGGGAGCACAGCTAACTCTACAGTGGGTGCTAGCCTAAATGAGTGCATCTCTCCCAGCCCCGACCAATCCCCTGCCCAGTTAACGTCGCCACAACTAGTACTAAACACACCTGTTCCAGCCCTCCCACCGAGACACGTAGTAAGAAGCTGCAGACGGGTCACCACCGTCAGTCTGGCTTTGATCCAGCATGGCTGTCAGACTTAAGATACTCTGCATGGCTGTACAAGACTGAACTTGGTGAGTGAATTCATGAGAATGGATGGATGAATGGATGAATGGATGGGTGGGTGGATGGATAGATAGATGCATAAATAAATAAATGAATGAATGATAAATGAATTGCTAAAATAAAAAAAAATTTAAAATGTGACCCCACCCCACCCATATCCCCCCCTCCCAAAGCAAAAAAGCTAGGGGAAACACTGACTGTCCATTGTTATCCAAATAACAAACCGTGGGTAACAAAGGATATCAAAGCCATCCTCAATGCAAAGAAGAGGGCTTTCAGAGCTGGCAACAGGGAGGAGGTGAGAACGATACAAGGGGAACTGAAGGTGAAAATCAAGGAGGCTAAGGAGAATTACAGGAGGAAGCTGGAGTGGAAACTCCAGCAGAACAACATGAGAGAGGTCTGGAGTGGAATGAGGACCATCACTGGCTTCAGGACCAATAACAACAGAGGAGTTGAAGGCAGCATGGACAGGACCAATGAACTGAATCTGTTTTTTAATAGATTTGACAATGCTGGCCCTGCCCATCCCCCCTGACTCTTCTGCTTCTCTTGGACAACCACCACCACCCGCTCCTCCCTCCCCCCCTCCTCCTTCTTCTCCTTCTTACACCCCCCCATCATCCAGTGTGAGCCCTCCTCACACCTCCTCCCCTGCTGGCCGGACTGACTGAACTCTCCAACCTGAAGACTACACCCCTCCCCCACATGTCACCTCCACAATGTGCCTCACTGCTGGCCAGGTGAGAAGACAGCTGTTGAAACTCCACTCAAGTAAGGCTGCAGGCCCTGATGGTGTCAGCCCCAGGGTGCTCAAAGCCTGTGCCCCCCAGCTGTGTGGAGTTCTTCACCATGTCTTCAACATGAGCCTGAGTCTCCAGAGGGTCCCCGTGCTGTGGAAGACATCCTGCCTCGTTCCTGTGCCAAAGACGCCACGTCCCAGTGGCTCCAGTGACTACAGACCCGTGGCATTGACCTCCCACATCATGAAGACCCTGGAGAGACTTGTCCTGGAGCAGCTCCGGCCCTTGGTCAAGCCACTCTTGGACCCCCTCCAGTTCGCCTATCAGCCCCGACTTGGAGTGGAGAACGCCATCATCTACCTGCTCAACTGCATCTACGCCCACCTGGACAAGCCGGCGAGCACTGTGAGGGTCATGTTTTTTGACTTCTCCAGTGCATTCAACACCATCCGTCCAGCTCTACTGGGTGACAAGCTGACAGCAATGCAGGTGGATGCCCCCCTGGTGTCCTGGATTGTCGACTACCTGACTGGCCGACCACAGTATGTGCGCCTGCAGCACTGTGTGTCAGGCAGAGTGGTCAGCAACACCGGGGCCCCACAGGGGACTGTCCTCTCTCCCTTCCTCTTCACCCTCTACACCATGGACTTCAACTATTGCACAGAGACCTGCCATCTTCAGAAGTTTTCTGATGACTCTGCCATAGTTGGATGTATCAGCAAGGGTGATGAGAGTGAGTACAGGGCTGCTGTGGAAAATTTTGTCACATGGAGCGAGCAGAACCATCTGCAGCTCAATGTGGCAAAGACAAAGGAACTGGTTGTGGATCTGAGGAGGACCAAGGCACCGGTGACCCCTGTTTCCATCCAGGGGGTCAGTGTGGACATAGTGGAGGATTACAAGTATCTGGGAGTACACATTGACAATAAACTGGTCTGGGCTAAGAACACTGACGCTCTCTACAGGAAGGGCCAGAGCCGTCTCTATTTTCTGAGGCGACTGAGGTCCTTCAACATCTGCCGAACTATGCTCAGGATTTTTTATGAGTCTGGTCGCTAGTGCTATCCTCTATGCTGTTGTGTGCTGGGGTAGCAGGCTGAGAGTGGCGGACGCCAACAGACTCAACAAACTGATCCGCAAGGCCAGTGACGTTGTGGGAACGGAGTGTGACTCTCTGATGGTGGTGTCAGAGAGGAGGATGCTGTCCAAGCTACGGACTTTCTTGGATAATGTCTCACACCCACTCCACCCTCTGCTGGTCAAGTACAGGAGTACCTTCAGTGGGAGACTCATACCACCAAAATGTACCACCGAGCACCACAGGAAATCATTCCTGCCTGTGGCCATCAAACTGTACAACTCCTCCCTCTGAGTGGCCCTTCGACTACTTAACCAGTAAATTATTACATATTTATGCAGTTTTGCAGTTCACGTAACCTTAATAATTACTCTGTGCAATAATTTAACTAGTGCATAAACTGTACTGTCACACAACACTTCTCTTTAAATTACTATATAAGCATTTTTTTCTCGTATCACAATGCACATTATGTACATAATCCTCAATTTTCCTCTATTTCTTGAACTTCTTCTATTACAATGCTATATCTCTGCTTATAATACAGTACGTATGTATAATAACATGTCTATAGAGTACCAGTATACTATTGTTCAGAAAGCAATGCACAAACCTTACCTTCACTGTATGTTGTCTGTTTATTATCTATTTTTGCCATCTGTGTATATTTGATAGGTTATATATATATTTTAAACTTCTCGTTATATTTTTTATATTTTCACTTCTAATTGCACTATAAGATATATCTTTCTAATCTTGTAAGGAGCACCTGTAACGTCAACAATTTCCCCTCGGGGATCAATAAAGTATTTCTGATTCTGATTCTGTAATGGACCAGACTAAGTACAAACACAACTCTGTTGTAACACAAAAGGAAGGCAAAACCTTGGTGACAGCCTTAAAAAAATGTGAGAGAACTTAACATAGCATAAAACTTGAAGAGTTTACTCACCCTTTAGATGCTTGCCCTGGGATGGAGTACTCTTGAAATTTTCAATCCCTCTCTGTGCTCAGCTAAAACATGTTATTATCAAGAAAATACATTCATGTTAGTGTCAGTTTAGACATTACCCAACATTTACAGTCACAAATTTAACTCATCCTGTGTAATGTTAGAGGTCTTTACATTAATGCTTTTCTCACTGAAACACATATGTACTGTCATTCCTCTTTGATGTTCTGCAAATTAATATTTTTAATATTTATATTTTCTATTACTGCCAATATAATTTTGGAACAAGATGTCAACCCATTAGTTATTAGTCAAGCCTATTAACATTATGACAAAAATTCAAAACATGTCACTGGTTACCTATAAGCTAGCATGAGGTCGTTAACGTTAGCTGAGGTTTGCTAGGCTCAGTTAACCTGCACTGTCTACAGTAGGTTTAGACCAGGGGTCTGTAACCTTTACTCCCAAAAGAGCCATTTTCAGCTGAAAGTAAAAATAAGTCTCTCTGGAGGGCAACTATTAAAGTCTCTATATTCCTGGAGGTCTTACTTTTTCAGAATTTAGCATCTATAGCTAGCCCAGGGATTTAAGACTAGCCATCAGCAAGATTTACAGGTAAGGGTGTAGGCTATGACACACATTTTGGTTTAAGAATTTTTTTTTTTAGTACAATCTAAGAATCACTTTAGACCTACAAAATAATACATAAAATTAAAAATGTTCAAAATAATGCCCATAATTTATATATATATAGCCACAGGGAGCCACTGGAAAAGGGTGAAAGAGCTGCTAAGTGCACAGCTGCTCCACTCTGATCCCATTATCTCCCTCACCTACACTTGACTTGAGGTGCAGTTAGGTACTGGTACAGAGTTATAAAATTTCAGATTAATGGATGGATGTATTTACATGATAATGTTACGACAAGCTGATTTCACTGACTTTCTTCAAATCTCAATGTTCATGAACGGGTATCTTACAAGACCAAATAAAGTTATCTTCACACCTTTATGGGACTTGTTTGAGTTACAATTTAGTTTTAGCTTTTCAGGCACTTACTCCTATTATTAGGAAGTTAGAGAGGCACTCACAAAACAACTCATTTGCGCCAAAATATCGGTGAAATCCGAAATCAGCCCCTTTAAATAACTCTTTACCTGCCGTGTCTTCATGTCGCAATTACGACCGCATGTGGACTGCAGCCAAACTGGAAAATATCTCAGCTACTTCAAAAGAATGCTTTGTGATAAGTGAGCTCAATTAGGATAAGTCAACTTAATTAGTGAGGCATTAGTCAAAATACTCAACATTATGACAAACGTTTTAAGAAACGTTGTCAATTAACGGTTAGCTAACGTGACGCATTAAGTTAGCCGAGGTTTGCTAGGCTCCGCTCGTGACTAGCTTGCTAGCTAGCTGATTAGCTAACGTTAGCTAATGTCAAGTAAGGTGACTTACCTGCGTTCAGTATTTGGCAGATGTCACAAACTCCTGAAAACATTTCTTAACACAGCTTACTCTAAACTTGAACCGTCTAAAGCCGGTTTAGACAAAGTTTATTCACTTCTTTCATGTTCATAACTCTTTATTGTTATATAACTGCGCAGGTTGCTCGCGCGGTTCCCAGCATCCCTCACCGACACATGACTTGAGGTGCGTTCAGGTACTGGCGCGGTGTAACATTATCGCAATTTAAATGGGTGTAATTCGACTAAATATTTATTTAATTGTGCTATTTTTTGGGTCGTTTTACACGTTAAATAAATCTACATTTTTAAAATGACTTCTCACTCACTGATATGATTACAAAAAAACTTAACATAGTATGAAGCAAAAATAAATCTAATTTCATTGTCAGTTATATTTGGGAATTATTTCAAACCAGAAAAGCACAAAGAAATAAATATAGTTGTGATAATATGTTTTTATCTGGACAAATCATATATCTTCAGGTTGAAAGATATATGATTGTTGTTCAGGTTGTTAACCCAAAGATAAGGGTGAATTTGGAATTTCATTGAGGTCTTTTAATTGGATCATTAAACTGGGGTTTTTTATTTTGTTGTGTTCGACACGGTAACACCACAAGGTGGCGCAATCAGTCCACTTGGATTCTCAAATATGACTGACTGTGGAACGGAGGAACTGTTTTGTGTGCAGGTGCAAAATCTTGGGAATAAGGTTTAAAAAACTAAAACTGTGAAAGAACTGGAGAGAGTAAATGTGGTTACATACTTGTAGTGCAATGTAACCACTATAAGTACATTTACTCAAGCACTGCAATATACAATACAATAAATAAATATTAAGATCACTACCACTATCACTACTACTGCTGATAATAATAATAATAATAGATAATAATAATAATAATGGTGATAATAATAATGATAATTAGGTACTTAAAATCTTTCTTCGGATGCCACAAATTATCACGAAGTACTGGAAGGAGAGTTGAAAGGAGAGATGCTTATACATTTTGTAACCTATTATTATGTAATGTGTAATGTAGTTATTGTTAAAACAGGTTTGCATGTTAACAGCTGCTGCCTAAAGGCTCAGTAATTTGTGCATTACTGCCATCTTGTATCTGATTGTTATGGCACAAACAAGCTAGCAAGCAAGCACCAAATCTATCAAATCATCTACTGTGGGAAAAATATTTTCTTTAATAGGGATTTTATGGATCCTATAAAGGGCCCCTTTTTACCACATGCAATAGGAGTCCAATTATCACGTGACACGGGAAAGGGTATGGTTGTCATGGAAACGAGCTCCTCAAAAAACAGCGTCCGCGCATGTAATTGCAGCAAGCGACACAGCCAGAGAGGTCGAGGAGATATTAACGCAGTTTCATCTGTGGTGAGTACAAGTCATTCACAGCTTTAAACACAGTGTAAGACAACGCCATTTTAAAAAGGAAAAAAAACCGTGTGAAATAATAAGTGGTGGCGTTAGTTGTGTTATCTGCCTGTGGCCGCCGGTGTCACAGTACGCACAACAAAATGTGACAAGACTTCCGTTTAAAACCTTCAAACTAAAACCGTTCCTCTTGCTTACAATGTTAGCTAACACCATGTACTACATTTTTGGGAAAGGTGAAAGATTTTTTTTGAAAAAATTAAAATTAATAATAAAGACAGAATGTGCCCAAAGAGAGAAAATATAGCTTCTCTCACAGTTTTGATTTATCTTTTGTCAGCTTGCTTTTATTTTGAAGGCAAAGTCACCGCACTTCCGCACTTTTACTGGATAACTTCACAGTGCAGCTGCACCCTAGCATCTTCTAAAACTAAAATAGCGTGAATACTCGTGTTTTGAATGTCCCAACCAGTCTTCAGCACTCACAGTTAAAGGTTATATGTTGTCACTGATGAATGCTAGCAGCCATCTTTGTTTGTCTGTCACATACATTGTACAAACTGTATGTTTATATCTTGATGCTAAATGAGAATCATCCCTGGCAACAATGCAGCATCCATAGATGTAGAGTTATATATGAGTATGTATATGTTCTGCATCTATGGCAATATCATGGATGCCAACTGCCCAAGAAGAAGAGGAGAATCATAATGTGGGACCTGATGCTCTAATCTAAATGCTGTATTTGGTTCAGACAGCATATGACCTTAGTAAAAATGCACACATACAGATGTTGAAGGAGTGCTTTGTATTAAACTGAATTAGATCAAGCTAACTCCTGTTACACATTCCCTCACAGGCTGTCATGCACAATAACAGGATGATGCCGTTCCCACCACCCATCAGCAGAGACAGGGTCATCTGGGAATTTCCAAAGGTACACCCTGTTTTTTCTTTGCTCTAGTTTAATCCACGTCCTGGAAAAGCCCTGTCTTTCACTGTGAGATCACTGTGGTTCAAATGGTGGGAGCACCAGTCCAGAGGATGTTATGTTAAATTTATTGGAAATGTGTGACTTCTACCTAAGTTTCTCAGATGGTTAAATCAGTGTCAGAGCACAGCACTCTGGGAAATTATGGGCTGTTGCAGTCAGCTAACTACGCAGATACTCAGTCAACATATCCTCCTGCTCTCTGAATCCTGTCCAAATAATACCTTAAATGTACTACAAGGAGTCTTTAACTGGTTATGAAACAGTCTCTTTTTAATACTGATACCTCTATATGACCTACATGGGCAAATAAGGCCATCCACTAGAAAAGCTGCTATTTCTATATAATTATTCTTAATGTCTGTCACCTGGCTTTCCCAGACAAAGTTACAGTGAGTAGTACGTTAGCCAGTTAAAAAGAAGAAGGAGGAGTTTTTAAAAAAATACTTTTATTTTTGCCATTACATCTAGTGGTTATTAAGATTGAAACGATCGCAGTCGCAGTTTCAGTCAAAATATCACAATATGACTTTTTTATTATATTGTGCAGCCCTACTCTTGTCCAAAGGGGCCTCCAAAATCAATCAATGTGAAAGTTCTTTGTAATAGCTTTAAGGCTCTTTATTTGGACGGGAATCTATGATCTTTAATAGCTTTGGCTTCTGATGGGGTGAACTCACATGTTCTCAGTGCAGTTGGCAGTCCTTGTTTGTTTGAGAATCCTGCTAGTGTTTCTGCCATATCTTCATGCCAGTACCAGAATAGTCCTAATATATCTTAAATTGTGATGCTAAAGATTCAATGTCTCAAATAGTTTTGAACACAATTAAAGGATAATTTCTGTATTTTTCAACCTGGACCCATTTTCCCATGTTTTAATTTGTATTTTTTAAAAATATATTTATCACTTATGTCTAAGTGGCTGATGCGGATTAGAGTTGCACGAGAAACATCTGCTTTATTGATCTTGCCAAACTCATCCAAAATCCCTTTACAGAAACAGTAATTTTATCATCGTTAAAACACACTGCAATCAAACTCACTAGAAAATAAATATAAACAAAACAAAAAGTATAGTCCCTATTAGGCTGTGGCTGATATTAAGGTATTATGTAATACAGGGTATTTAGAAATGCTGAAGGTATGATTTACAATACCGTCCTCATAAATAAAGTTACCTGAACACTGAAGTTGAAAATATAAAATGAAATTAATTTATTACTAATAAATTACTAATACTCAATTTATTAATTGGGAACTTAGCCAACAGATGAATTATTTGTAGGTAGTGCTTCTCTCACTCCTTTTCGAATATGTCATTTATTTCTTTTTTTTTTCTGTGTCTTATTATTATTTTGCTTCCTCAAATTTTCATTTCATATTATATTGTGCAAAGAAATTGTTTAGTAGCAATTAGGAAGCCTTGTACTATTTCCATATTTGGAATAAATTAATTAAAAAAATAAATAAATAAGAAAAAAAAAATAATTGGCCCATCATTTCTGCTCATAGCCTCGGTCTCCTTGCTAATTATTAAATATGACTAGATATGGAATCATGAAAATATTGCCACATATAACTTTTTTAGACATGACTGCTGCCAACCATAAAAACCGCGGCAACAAGTGTCATCTGGCCCTTTTGGAAGAATCTATGGAATAAGGGTGCGTCTTTCCTGTGTACTCATTTTTCTATGGGCCATAAGTATTTAACTCCAACAAGTGCTTGTCTAAGAAGCCTAATTACATATCAAACACAAAGCATTATAAGCTAGACACTGCCATATCGGCTACATTGACTTCTTTCACCAGCTGATTTGATTTGTTTTCAAGCCTAGTCCCTATTAGTTGTCTCTCCTTAAACACAAAATCATGGAAAAATAGGGTCCAGGTTGAAAAATACCAAAGTTACCCTTCAAATATATAGTCAGAAATTCTGTTTTAGTTTGATGTTTGTCCTTCTGTGTATTAGCATGCTGATGTCTAAGCACAGCCTCACAGAGCCTCTGGCATGGCTGTTGACTCAGTCTTTATTATAACAGGTGGTTACTGCCTTTGTTCAGCCAGTCGTCAAATCAGTCAATAAATGTCAGTTGTATATGGTGATGTTCTTTTCAGTGCTACATGCCTGGGGCCTCTATACAGCTGAGGAAAGACTGGGACGTTCAGGTTAAAGCAGCCTGTAAAAACAGAGCCGCCAGGCATCAGCCGTGAGTCTAACACTTCAGAGTTGATGTGTCATTCTTAGCTTTTCTGGAGCGTCACATTAAAACATTTATATGTCACTGATTAAAAAAAACTGCTGTCTTTTTAAAGGAGGGACCAACAGCAAATGTCAAAAGTGGTGGTAGTTGGAGACTTCAGTGTGGGGAAGACCTGCCTCATTAATAGGTACTTTATCAATAATTTGCTAATGACGACATAACTTATATAACTGAGATCACAGTATCAGAACCAGATCAGTTTTACTGTCTGCATATAGTTGTACATGCAAGAAAGTGGACAGTTCTTATTGGTCAGTGGTTCCCAACCTTTTCGGCTTATGATCCCTTAAAGGGATAGTTTGGATTTTTTGAAGTGGAGTTGTTACCTACAGTAGATGGAGATCGACAAGCCCCCAGTTTGGAGAAGCAGCAGGACTGGTGTGGGAAGCTAAGCAACGTACTGCTGTATTTAGACACCTAAAAAAATAAATATCAGTTTAAGGATATATATTTTAACCGCTTTACCTTGCTGTCAGACAGCCTTCTCAGATGTAAAACCACAAATATAATCCAAGCGTTGCTCCCTCCAAAACAGCCACCAGTCTACCGCTGCCTCGATTGGTTAGTTTGTTTGTGTTATTATCAGACTAATGTGTTTTAAAAGGCTAGTTCAGATTCACCAATTTCACACAATGACACAAACAAACTAACAGATCAAGGCAGTGGAAAACCAGCAACTCCTGTGTTCTGGAGGTAAAATTACCGTTTTTGTAAAATGAGCCTGTAGCAAGGTTTGTCGTAGGCAACTGGACTTGATAGAGTTGCCTACGACAAACCTTGCTACGAATACCATGACCTGGATGACTGAGAACCTTCACATAAAATGAGCCTGCCTCAGCAAAAGAGAACGATATTTGGCTCATATAACAACACTTTCCCATCAGAAAAGACTGTCTGATGTCAAGTTAAAGCCGTGAAAATATTCTGAATATAGAGTACACTTAAACTGATATTTTTTTAGGTGGCTAAATTACATTTTGCTGCTGACCTTGTCCACAGCAGCACATTGCTTAGCTTCCTACACTGCTACTTCTCCAAACTGGGGGTGTGTCAGATGCCTACTGTAGATAATACACTGACTATGGGTAAGTACCTCATACAACCCCACTTCAAAAATCCTAACTATCCCTTTAAAGTGAGCCTATGTCATCTGTAACTCTCCATGACAACCTGCATATGACTGTGGGTGGTGGCCAGTTCAGTTGCAGAGTAATTTGGACTTTTTAGGGGCTTAAAGATATAATATACTATCCAGTCATTTACAAGCAAAGGGCAAGGATTAGAAAATTCGGACCAATTTTCTGCTGCAGAAATGTTTTTCTGCTTTCCTATCCTGCTAATCATCAGATTTATCTTGATTTATTTCGAGGGTCTCAATGCTAAGATTGGAAATGGTATGACACATACTGCAACACCACATAGAATCATGATAAAACTGCATGTAAAAGTGTTATAAAAATATCTCTTGCCGATACTGTTTGAGCGTGGTTCTACTGTTGTGGTGAGTCTAAGTTCTGAACACCACCGACAAAAAGAAGAAACAAACTTGATTTGTTTCTGCTGTTTTCAGGTTTTGTAAAGATGTATTTGACAGAGACTACAAGGCCACCATAGGTGTGGACTTTGAGATTGAGAGGTTTGAGATATCTGGAGTACCTTTCTCCCTTCAGATGTGAGTAGTTCGATAAGTTATCTTGCACATATGTAACTTTAGAGTATCTTGTTTTCTTTTTACCATTCATGTTTACTTTTTTATAGCTGGGATACTGCTGGGCAGGAAAAGTTCAAGTGCATCACTTCTCCATACTACAGAGGTGCTCAGGGTGAGAAGCTGCCGTAACAAAGATGGTTATATGTCTGATACTACTGTAGGTGAGGCCATCTTGTGTTTTAGGTGGTACAAACTAATAATGCTTTAACTCTTTCATCTTTTCCAGTCATTATCACAGTCTTTGACATGGCAGACATTAAGTCCCTAGATCATACAAGGTAGGTCCACTTTTACCATTATCACTAGGCTCATTCTACAGCTGTGTAAAGTCTACAATAGCACCAGTGATGCACTGTGTTTCTAAATGGAATATTTTATTATTCTAGCAGTGTGGGGTCACCCTGTTTAGTACAATATTACACTACCAGACCAGAAACTGCATTATCATATATTTATGATTTTTATCATTCACATCAGAGCCGTGACATCACATCTTGGGCTGATGTGGGGCAGTTTTATTAAATGAAAGACTAATTTAACTATACCTTAAAGGGACAGTTTCCCCCCAAATCAAAAATACATATTTTCCCCTGGCCTGTAGTGCTGTTTATCCTTCTAGATTATTTTGGCGTGAGTTTTGGAGATATAAGCTGTAGAGATGTCTGCCTTCTCTCCAATATAATGGGACGAAATGACATTCGGCTTGTTTTGCTCAAAGCACCAAAAAATACATTTGAAAAATTCCAAACCAGTGTCTCTTTTCGAAAATCATGGCCCAGTTACTCAAGATAATCAACACACCTTTTTGTGTCCAGTTTTATGTTGGAACTATAAAGTATTTATGACTCTGAAGTAGTTCCGGATGATTCTATTGCAAAAGGAAAGTAGTATCTACATGAAAGTGCTCACAACAAGGTCTGGATTATTTTGAGCAGCCAGGTCATGATTTCTGGATAGAGACACTGCTGTTGAGTTTTTCAAATGTATTTTTTGGTGCTTTGAGCACCGCAGGACTAGTACCATCTAGTTTCAGTATACTAGAGAGAAGGCAGACATCTCTACAGCTTTTATCTCCTTATATCAAACCTAGGCAACTCACAGCAAAACAGTATAGATGGACAAATAGCACAACAGGCCAGAAGAAAAATAAACTGTTCCTTTAAGTCAAATGTGCGTAGCATGATAAATCAGACTGTATTGACATTTTGTTTCACTTAATTCATATTTGGATCACTGGACAGTTTGGAGATGTGGGTGATGATTCAGAGATCTGGAACCAGACTAAAAGTCTAGCCAAGACATATTTGAGCAGTTGGTCTTGATCACTGTCTGCAAACATTGCCGTATTGTGAATCAGCAACTGGCCTAAAATTATATATACATTCAATAAAATTCAAATATTCTAAAATCAACTACAAGAGTTTGTTGCACTGTAAGATAATTTAAGATTTTTTTTTTTTTTTTTTTTTTTTTGTAGCCAATGGTTGGAGGACGCCATGAAAGACAATGAGCCTGACTCTTGTTTCATCTTCTTGGTCGGCACAAAGACTGACCTGCTGGTGAGTATGTTTTATATATATATGTATATTTTGCTTTTTTTTTTTTTCATGTACACAATTTTCTTCCAGTACTCACCTGTCTCGTTCTTAAGCCCTCAGAAGAGAGACAGAGGACAGAAAAAGATGCCATCAGGATAGCAACAGAAATGAAAGCAGAATTTTGGGCTGTTTCGGCTAAAACAGGTAAAGCCAAGTGCTCACAGTTGTCAGTGCTGTGTGGTAAATTAAGACAACATGCAGGAAATACAGTGACTCAGAGCAATGCAGAGAGCTGCTGTAATTTTTTCTTATTTTCAGGGGAGAATGTGGAGGGATTTTTTTTCAGGGTGGCAGCTTTGGCCTTTGAGAAATGCATGCTAAAGGACATGGAGAATGGAGTCCCTGCTAGCATTGGACTTGGAAATAGCATCAGTAAGTAATGACTTAACTCCTACCAAGCAGAGATGTGGATTAAATGTAGAGAAATGTTTCCAAAGTTGAATACCCGAAGGCAAAAAGGTAGCACACAAAGACCATAAGGACAAAACTGATTAATCTAAACGATACCAATCCTAAGTCCCGCCCCTTTTTGTTTTGTGCTCCAGGAACAGTTGAGCAAGCATGGTACCCTGTGGAACTTTCTCCTTTCCTGTTTCCTGTACTTATGTGCAAAGCTTGTTGATGTTGAAAAGAAAACCAAATTTTGAAGCTGATTAAAAGACAGTGACATATAGTCACATCTTAAGTTAGTTAATGTTAGCAAAACACTAGCTAACTAGCTAGCTAACAATTGATGCAGCTAGCTTGTTACTTAGCATTTTGTTAACAATAGCTAAACTAAGATGTTTTGTAATGCGATTTTTTTCCTGCACTACTCTGTCTCTGATTGGCTTACCCTGATATTCCTACTCTAACCCTACCCAACCACACTCCTAATGCCTAAACCTACCAATAACCAGACTTGGGCAATGTAACAGGATTATGTAATTAGAATACAAAAAAGGTAACTGTTTACATTTTAAAATAAAGAACGATATACTACCATGTTCAGTGCACACACTTCACAAGTCTCAACACCACTCTGGTCATTTTTGACCAACCACTAATGTTTGCTAATTTTGCCACTAATGCTAATGTTACCTAGAAAGACCCAACACTAACTTTAGCTGCACAGACCAACAGCTAGCATTAGCTACACAGACAAACTGCTAACGTTAGAGGTCATCCAAAAGTAACGGAAAATAATCAGGTTATGTTAATTTAATATTGTGATACCTGAATTAGGTTACTGACTACATTTTTTAACAGGTAATTAGTAATACAGAATACATTTTTAAAATAACTTTCCCAACTCTGCCCACAACCTACCAACCCAACCCAAATGACCCAAACCAACAAAGGCAACAAGTACTAGCCATGATGTTGTCATCCTGGGAAAAAAATCATACAGGAGAGGAGAAAGTAGGCTCAGGGCCCACCAGATACCAAGCTTGCTCAACTGTAATTGGAGCACAGAGCAAAAAGGGGTGGGACTTAAGAAGGATCCACCAAATTATTTTGGCCATGTGAACAAACATACTAACGGCCCCATGGCCATCAACAGAGCATGCCCAAGGTCTTACTATAGAAAAATGTTTGCCTTGACAGAATCAGATCGTGCCAACCTGGAGAAGGCTGCACCTCAAGAAGTGAAGAGAAGCTGCTGCCGATGAACAGAGAAGGACGTCTAACAGTGTGCAGTTAAGGAGCGCAGAGCTGACAGAGGCCCTATTCTGAGGTTCAGCGGCAGAAATAACGGCAATTGACCATGTTCCACCACACTGAAATGTGCCTTAGGACATGTTCCACTAGGTTTCTCGAGTCATCACAACTGCCATGTCTTCTGGTGTTTACTTTGCAAAAGGTTAGACCATTATGTGTTCCTGAGAGACAGTTGTTAATGGATTAAAGTCATTAACAGTGGATTTTTTTACTTAAACAAAATCTTATGAATTTGACAATTTTTATGTGCTAAAAATAAAAAAAATACAAGTTGTCAAAAAAAATATTAGACCATGGGAAACCTAAGATAAAAATACTATACTATGGCAATAACAAATCTGATTACAATCACTTCAGTGTATCTTCTCGTGTAGTATTTGCCAATTCTGCAATATCTCCAATAACTCCATTAGATCCATAATTTCAGAGGTGGACAGGTGGACCAGACTCATATAAGACAGGCCAATATTGTCCCTGGTATGAGTTTCTTCATACAGTATTGTTGTGGAATATGTCTCATCCCATTATTGTGGGCTGTATACAGATAAAAGCTTAATGAAAGTTTATAGGCTGGAATTTGACAGAACCAAGGACACAAATCCAATGTCTGTGTTTACTATTAAGTAATAAAAGTGTAAATGACTATAAACTCAACGTATATAATGGTCACAACATTATTATGAATGGTCACAATGAAATTATTATGAAAAGTAATAGCTTGATTCTGTTTATGAGACCAGTATTGTTGTCAAAGCCTATTATTATTAAATAAAGTGGTTTATCAGCTGTTTGAACTGTTCTGTCATGGTAATATTCAAGATAATGAGGTATGGCTGTGCAAGACTCACTAAAAATACCTAATGAATGCCTTAATGTGAGGACTTTTTAATCTGCTGAAGAACACTGATCATATACAAAGGTTTTGCTTTTACATGATGTAGTGGTCCAGATATTTAAACAAAAATGAATGGAATATAAATTTGCATCACATCCTTTTGGATATGACGATGGAATGTAACCAAGTACATTTACTCAGGAACTGTACTTAGGTACAAATTTGAGGTATTTGTACTTCACTATTTACTATCACTATTTTCTTCGCCACGTCTATTTCTACTCCACTACAATTCAGTACAGCTGAAATGATTAGTAGATTAGTAGATGGTCAACTGACAGAAAATTAAGTGACTAAGTGAACTATTTTGAGAATCTTTTAAATTGTTCTTAATACAGAAACATTTTATGGATCCAGCTTATCAAACATGAGGATATGCTTTAAAAAAAAGTTCTTACAATTTTGATTTTTAAAAAATTTATTTTGAGTTCTTAACCATTGGTTGGACAAAATAAGATAGATAGATAATTGTGACAACATTTCTCACTATTTTCTGAACTTTTACAAAACAACTGATCTATTGATTTATGGAGAACATGGACCATTTTTCTGCAGTGAGGACTTTTACTTTGTGTACTTACATGCTTTTGACTCAATTACACTTTCAATGCAGGACTTTTACTTGTAATTGAGTATTTTTGCAGTGTGTTATTAATACTTTTACTTAAGTTAAGGTTCTGAATATGTTCTCCACCACTGAATATGACCAGGATTTCTTTGTTGGGATACTGGGTTATACAGAAAAAAAACCCTGCGCTTTAATCATCTGACTGTGGCGAAGATAGAAATGAGCGGAGTGAGTCCTCTTGCTTCGCCGATACTCTCTGGACGGCTGTGAACCAATCACATCACACATCCCATGTTTTGGAGGAAGTCCGACCAGTGTGAGCAGCTAGTTAGCTAGCAAACTGCTTCTATATCCACTCTCACAACGGTGGTTCTAGCTTTTTTCAACTGTATGGATGTACTTTCATTGCAAGTAGTTATTGTAATGTTGGAACTAGTGTTAGTTCATGTAATGCTGGTTCACGAGCTGTAGAGTTAAGCTGTCTCAAATTAGCCAAATGCTAGGATAGCATATGTCAACATCCCACAGCAGTTTGAGCTGCTAGACGTTCGAGCTGTGGAGGAGTGACTGCTCGGGTACGTATAATGCTGTTGTAGCACGTATGTGTTCATTTGTTCTAACCCATGGAGCATAATATTTGAACTAATACTTAAAAATAAGTTCTCACAATAAATCTGCACGTCATTGTAGGTGAGTGGGAAAGAGAGCGTTACAACTTTATAAAAGCCTGACTGGCAGCTCATCATGGGTCAGCTTTTAGTGTAGACACCAACTTTACTTCTTTCGAAACCCAAATTTGGGATTAGTTTTCCTTGCTCACCACTTTTTTCTTATAGACTAAGAACAACACCTACACCAGTGTGTAGAGGACTGTAAGAAAATAAAGCTAAATGAATGAAGTATATCATAGAATTGCAATGCATATATGGTAATTGTGATTAAAGTAAAAAAAAAGACAATTCACCACTTTTTATGAGGATGTGCAGTCAGCTGTGATGGTAAATGTGGTCAATTTAAGCAATAAATCCCTTAGTGCTGCTACAGTGACAGAAAGAGTTCCCCTCCCTGCAAATTCTCTATTCTTCTTCCTGTATCCAGTGTTGTCACAGTGATATAGTTGGTGTTAAAGGGATAGTTCACCCGAAAATGAAACTCCAGTCATTATCTACTCACCTTCATGCCAATTGAAGGTCAGGTTTAGTTCTTAAGTCCACAAAACACTCCTGGATTTTCACAGGAAAATGGCATTGCAGAATCTCCCAAACGGTGTAAGTGAATGGTGACCAGTTTTCAAACAAAAGAAACAATCAAAAAAAAAAAAAGAGAAAACAAAAAAACCCCAAACCAAAACAAAACAAACATAAACATAAAATGTCTCCATACTGCATGTAAGTCCCAACATGCCATTCACTTCAGTCAACAGTAAAGATTCAGAGTAAAATCACGGTGTAAATGACGTCATTCAAGTCAGCTTGGCATGTCGGGGCTTTAGGAGACTTGGATTACACCAAACGAGCATTATGGAGGCATTTTATGTTTTTTTTTCCTGATTGAAAATTGGTCACCATTCACTTACATCGTTTGGGAGGTTCTCCAGTGCTGTTCCTGTGAAACTCTAGCAGTGTTTTATGGACTTAAAAAACTAAACCTGACCTTCAATGGGCATGACAGTGAGTATGATATGATAATGACTGAATTTAAATTTTTGGGTGAACTGTCCCTTTTAGAAAGAACTACAGACTATTTTAGCTGGGATTTTTAGCCAGGGGGCGTGCTAGATGAGTATAGATGAGTCACCTAACTGTGTTCTGGCCCACAAAGTAATAGCTGTAGGCTTGAGTGGTGCGGCGGCATCATGGGTTAGGGCCATAGAAGCTTGCATGCAGTGCATCCTGGTACATGCAGGCACTGCCAGCACGCTTCCACGACCAAGAGAACTTAGCTTTATTGGTAAGTATAGCAGCACTGAGTAATTTATTGTTTTAATTGACTATGTTTACCATCAACATTGAGTAGACATCCACTTAAAAAGTGGTGAATTTTCCCTTTAAGATGGTAGGACAATAAAAGAGAGACCAAATATGTACAAAGGCTCATGTGTCATGGGTTTTCTTGCAACTAGGGATGAAACGATTACCAGTTTCATATTCAACCACGCCAAGATTTGTGATGGTTAGTATTACATTTCATGTTTTAACCACTTAAACCATGTCTGATTACTGTCCAACATCAACCACAGTTAGCAACAGTCTCCCAGACACAGATGCAGCATGCAAAATGGGTGTTAAAGAAAACATTGACATTGCAAAGGACATGATGCCATTTCAGATCGTTGAGAGAGTTTCAATTTAATCTTGATGAAATGATTGTGTGTATCATTATCCTTTTATCATTATCAGCACAAAGATATGACATTTTTATAGCGTTTAATCTCTGCTTGCAACTTTGAGAGGCTGCAAATGAACTCATGATTTTATTCCCCAGCTGGTTCATCATGAAGACCAACAAGTCATATAAGCTTGTGCTGCACAAGAAGGGTTTTGGTGGAAGTGGTAAGCAAGAATTTACAATTAATGAAGCTTTAATTCATGTTTCTCTTTTGAAAGATTTCTGTCAGATTGTTTTTCAATCGAACTTTTCCTTTGAACAGATGATGAGCTGGTTGTCAACCCAAAAGTTTTCCCTCAAGTCAGTCTAAGGGATATAATTGAGATCGCACATCCCACAGATGAATACAGGTGAGCTTTCACAATGTGAAAATCACAGTATTACAGCTTCACCGATGTGTTTCTGTTTGCATATTATTCCACGACTGAGCCTATAATCTGTATCTTGAAATTCCCAGTCCTCTCCTGCTGCAAGTGAAAAGCCTAAAAGAGGACCTTCAGAAAGGTAAATGAATTATGATCTAAATACTGTAACTAATATTGGCTAGCTAACATTGTATGTGTAGTAGCGTGTTTGCTATATTTCTGGGATAGTTTGGAATTTTTGAAGTGTGGTTGTATCAGGTATTTATCCATAGTCAGTGTATTACCTACAGCAGATGGCGGTCAGCATGCTGCCTGTTTGAAGAAGCTGCAGGAGTACTGGCACGGAAGCTGAGCAGTATACTGCTGTGGACAGGGTCAGCAACAAAAATTATTTATCCACCTAAAAAACTCAGGGTACACTGTTTTTAGAATATTTTAACCACTTTACCTTGCCTTTGGGCAGCCCTTTCCAATGTGAAACCACTGATATATAAGCTGTGGTGCCCCAGTGCTCAGCACTGGGGCACCACAAGGCTGTGTGCTGAGTCCATTACTCTACTCCCTGTACACACATGATTGCATACCGGCTCACCCCACCAACACCATCATCAAATTCGCCGATGACACGACCATCATTGGACTCATCTCAGGGGGCGACGAGTCTGCCTATAGGGATGAGATCCACAGGCTGACTGCGTGGTGTTCAGCGAACAACCTCTCACTGAACACCACAAAAACTAAGGAAATCATAATTGACTTCAGGAGGAAACACATCACAGACCTGGCCCCGCTCTACATTGGAGAGACCTGTGTGGAGAGGGTGCATACCTTCAAGTTTCTGGGAGTATTAATCTCAGACGACCTCTCCTGGTCTGCTAACACAATGACAACAGTTAAAAAGGCACAGCAGAGACTCCACTTCCTGAGGGTACTTAGGAGGAACAACCTTTTACCGGGCAGCCATCGAGAGCGTCCTGACCTATAACATCTCGGTCTGGTTCGCTGGCTGCTCGGCCGCAGACAAGAAAGCTCTGCAGAGGGTAGTGAGGACAGCTCAAACGATCATTGTCTGCTCACTGCCCTCCCTAGAAGACATTGCCACCTCCTGCTACCTCAGCAGAGCAAACAAAATCACCAAGGACCCCTCACATCCTGGTCACCACCTGTTTCAACTGCTGCCCTCCGGAGGCGCTACAGGACTGCCAAGGCACGCACTTCCAGACTAAGAGACAGTTTTTTCCCTATGGCCATTAGTACACTGAACTCTAATAAGCCCTGACCAACTCCAGCCTACTCCCTTAAATCATTCCACACCATTACATGCCATATCAGTCTCACATGAGATCTTCATACCCGTGCAATATATTTATACAAGTTCTTTTTTATTATTTATACAGTACTCATATCTTATATATTTATTCTCAGTAACACTTCTTGCACTTTTAACATTGTTATCTGTTGTGTTGTCGTGTCTTTGTTTCAATTTTGCTGTCTTTGCTGTCTTTTTTATTATGCACCAAGTGGAGTTGCATCTCCAATTTCGTTGTTCACTCTGCCACAATGACAATAAAGACTTATCTTATCTGTTACACCACTCTCCAAAGCCCCTGGACTCCTTTGGCTGGTCTACTTCTAGTTTATTTGTGTTATTGTGTAACGTTGGTATTTTAAAAGGTTAGTTTGAATTTACCAAAGTTACACAGTAACACAAACAATCTAACTGATCGAGCAACTCCCATGTTCTGTGAGATAAAATGACTGTTTTTGTCAAAGGAGTGCGGTGGCGGGGACATGGTTATATATGATTTAATGTCAGCTTCCCATTGGAAAAGGCTGCCTGGCAGCAAGATAAAACAATGAAAATATTCTAAATATAGTGTACACTTATTGACTTTTGGGGGGGTTTATAAAGTACATTTTGCAGCAAACTGTGTCCTTAAAAGTACATTGCTGAGCTTCCTACATTGGTACTCCTGATGCTTCTGCAAACTGGCAGTGTGCCCACTTTAAAAAAGTTGGACAAAACAAGCAACCTGAGTACATCATTAGGGGCTTTAGGAAACCGTGATGGGCATTTTTCACCATTGACCAAAAATTAATTGATCTGTTGAGAAAATAATTAGATGATTAATCAGTAATTATTGTTAGCCGTAGCCCTGGAAATCTCACAAGTGATAGACAAAATAACCAGAATACGAATACGAATAAGAATACGAATACGAAATACTTTATTGATCCCCAAGGGGAAATTCATTTGTCTGTAGTCTCATCTATTTGTATAAGAATTATAGAGTCTGATGGCAGTTGGTATGAAAGATCTTCTGTATCTCTCTGTCCTACAACGAAGAGAGAGAAGCCTTCCACCACCATTATTTCTTTGGTCCATCAAGGGTTTATGCAGTGGATGATCCATTTTGTTTAGGATGGCCTCCACTGTCCTCATTGTGTCTCTCTCCACAACTTCCTCCAGAGAGTCCATCCTTACTCCGATCACAGAGCCAGCCTTTTTCACAAGCTTATCCAGCCTCCTTGCTTGCTTTTTTCCACAACAAATACCAGACAATCTCACGCCATCTGATACAACAGCCCTGGAAGCCCCTTCTTGGCTCTGTGGTAGAGGTGTAGATTCAACACTGTGGTGTAGATACAGGCTGTATTTGGTGGTGTTATTGTATTTGATTGCCCTAAACTATAGGATGTTTATGTTATTTTAATATACAGCATAATATTGACAAATATGCATTGATTGTAAATTTCCTTCCTGGATATCTTATTCTTGTGCAGAGACGATCAGTGTGGACCAGACTGTAGCACAAGCCTTCAAACTGCGCGCTTACCAGGATGTCATCGTCAACATTGTCGACCCAAAGGTACATTCACTGTGACCCTGCAGCTTTTCCACCGTTTGTCAGTAAAACAGAATCTCTCAGAATGTTTTTTTTTTCCCTCCCAGGATGTAACACTGGACCTGGTGGAGCTGACGTTCAAGGACCAGTACATCGGCAGAGGAGACATGTGGAGACTAAAGAAGAGTCTGGTGGGGCGTGTGAACGTTTATGTGTCTGAGTATAATGTGTAATTGAACATTTACATGAGTATTTAACTGTTACAATCTTTATTTCAGGTGAGCACATGCGCCTATGTGACACAGAAAGTGGAGTTTGCAGGAATCAGGTACTAAACATTTCTCTCTTCTCTATGCTCATTAGCATAAATGCATTTACAGTTACTTGAATGTGGAATAAATCAACATGTACGTACGCTTTTCTATGACTGAGCAGCACTGAAAACAGCTGACATACAGTATGTGTATAAAGGTTAGGAAAAAAAAGGCAAAGAGGCCAGTTATGATTTTGGAATTTTTGGTAACACTTTCTGCAGATTTCCTGTGTAAAATACATATAAGCACTTTCATACAGTATGACATTATCATGCAGTTGTAAGGCTTTCTAATGTTTATAATAATACATGACAACTTATAACCAGGTTTATAAAGTATTATAAGTGGTAGATATAATGTATTATAAGTTCAGCATTCATAATGCTTTATAGCTCCATTGCAAAGTGACAACAGTGAATCTGGGTCCTGGGTTACATAGCACCTTATAACTATCATAACATTAGCAGACATAGAGAACTGCTTTAGTGTATCATAACAGATAATCATTTTTCTATGAGGACCACATTTATAGTCTGTTATGGGGGCATCCAGAGTGTTGTGTTATACATTCATAAGACTTTATGGCTACACTCATAAACACATCTCAGATGCCCGTATATCAATCATACAACATTATAGATGTGTCATGAGTACGTTATAGATGTGAACTATAATTTCAAGGGTCTTATTGATGCTCTTGATGAGTCCTAAACTAGAAGTTGGCTGATGGGGCTTATAATACATTATGACTACCTACAGTATACCCACCTTCACACACCTCAACAATCAACTGTAGTAAGGCCTCTCATATTATACTATAATAGTCTGTGCAGTATCATAAGTTATATGTATTTAGAGAAGTGAAGTAGATACTGATGCATCTAATATACTGCATGCTTCCTCATCTGGTCAAAAGCATCTATGAGACACTTGAAATTATAATTCATCATAAGTCACATCTGTAATGTTTTATGACTGTTGATGCAGTGCATCTGAAAGCATTATGAGCATTTATGGATGTAGTCATAAAGCAGTATGAATGAATTATAAGACACTACTGATGCCCCATAACACACTATAGATGTTGTCTTCATAGGAAGCATTTCCATAAATTTAATGTTTCTGAAATGAAATAATGTCTTATAAACAGAGGGAGGGCCGTGAAGGCCCTGCAGGTGGTCATAAAAAACAAATAAATAAAAAGTTTATAAGTTTCAATTTTATAAGTTTGAAATGACCATATTTGTGATTAAAAAGCCATGGCATGTAAATTATGCACTCTTATTCGTTTCATCTGACCTAGTTTCACAGGTGTTACACTGTATTTGGTGACCAGTTAGATTAACATCAGAACATATCTTATATCTCATCACTGGTACGATTAGTCTTGTGTGTTGATAAATGGTTGAAGGGCATTCAGCAGTTTGGGAATGGCTGCTGTAGCATATTGTTGAATTCTAAACTGATAAAACATCATGTCCACCACTTAATACTTTAGAAACCTTGTTGTAAGTTATCATGTATGATTACAGACCTTTATAAAGAGTTTAATAAAACCTTATAAATGCATTATAATGTTTTTGTAAACGTGCTTATAATGTATGATTTCGCTTGTATTATGCAATACATTTTCTAGTCTCAGCTGTCCCTTGCCTTGTAGTCCTAGTATACAAAGACAATAATGACTGAAGTGACTGTACGCAGCAGAACTTTACTGTCCCTCTAAACATGCTTACAATGTTTTTCATTCAGAGCCCAGGCCAGTGAACTGTGGGTGAAGGGAGAGAAGGTGACCTGTGGGTACATCAGTGAAGACACCAGGGTAAGAGAGCAGTTTTGAAAGTAGATGACAACATGGATAAAATTTATTTAATTATTCATTTCTCTTAAATGTCATGTGGCCTTGTGACACAGGTGGTGTTCAGATCCACATCTGCAATGGTGTACATCTTTATCCAGATGAGCTGTGAGATGTGGGACTTTGACATCTATGGTTAGTTGGACCTCTCTGATATATTACTGAGCTGGTTTTGTTTTTAATGAGATAAAGGTTCTGATCTTGACATGTGCCCCTGGAGGAGAATGTCTTACTTGAATATTTTGCTCTCAGGTGATCTCTACTTTGAGAAGGCTGTAAATGGCTTCCTGTCTGACCTTTTCACCAAGTGGAAGGTTTGTGATTTCTTTCTGCCTCCCTTGTATCCGTTCTTGTTAAAACAAAACCAGTGCTTTAATGTTTAATGTCAAAACAGGAGAAGAACTGCAGCCATGAGGTGACAGTCGTACTTTTCTCACGTACATTCTACAATGCCAAAACTATTGGTGAGTCTTTTCCCTTCATTAACACACTCAGTTATGATGCCTATGAGTACATGTCATTAATACAGTTATCACTTTCCGCAGATGAATTTCCTGAGATTTTGAGAGCGTCCATCAGACAGGATCACGAGGGGCGTTTTTATGAAGACTTTTACAGGTAATTGTAGTTCTTGTACATAGCTTGATTTTGCTTCTAGTTCACCTAATTTTACAGACCAGAACTGTTACTGTTAATTGTTTTGCGATCAGGGTCGTGGCTCAGAATGAGAGACGAGATGAGTGGACGTCATTACTGGTCACTATCAAGAAGCTCTTCATTCAGTATCCCGTCCTGGTTCGGCTGAAAGAAGCAGGTAGCTCAGGAGTTGAGGGTTTGGTTGACTAATGGATCTTTGAATCAGGTGCCTTCTGTAATCAAAATCTTGTTTGTTTGTTTACTTTCATGCCAGATGGCTTTCCTGTTGGTTATAACTCAACTTCTGCTCAAGGAAACTACCTGGAGGCCATTAACCTTTCCTTCAATGGTGAGTAGTCTAATACCAGAGTAGAACTCCTCTGAGAAAAAGAAGCAATGCTTTTACTGAGAGCATCTTTATTCTGATACCGGGTTAAGAGAAGATTAGCCAGCATCTTAGTTATGACGTGTTGGATTTATTGTATGCATTGTGCTACTCCAGTGACCACAAAGAAAATGTTTTTTGTTTCTTTTTTTTTTTTAATTCAACAAGCTACAGATTTATATAGATCTGGCTGTCATCATTTGAGATTCTCAGCAAGTGGTTTTGTAACTTTTCTTAACTCGTGTTTCTGAACAGACTGGTGGTATTCATTAGGGAGATAAGCAGACTGAAATGCCACATCCTTTAACTTAATTATTTGAATGTATTCATCTAATTTATCTGTTTAAATGGAAAGAGGTTCAGACATCTGGAAAAGCTCGTCTTTGCGGGTCCTGCAGGCCGATTTGTAGCACATGACCAGATGTGTACAAATATTACTGTGAAAGTTTACTATCAAGGCGCTGCCAAGCTGAGCCTCAGACTTGGTATTGTTACCATCTCCATTGGCTAATGAATGCCTTCCTTTGTGCCCGGTTATGAGTCCTCAGGATTATGCTAAAATAGAAAGAACAAAGATAATCTTGTATGGCTGTGTTCAGTTATTGGAGTGAATACAGAGTGATATTACTGGAATCTTAGAGACATTTTTGGAAACTCACACATCAGTTGTTTTATTCCAGCATGATTTGCATTAAGTGATTCACAGTTTTTGAAGCATGTCAGTTGTCAGGGGCCCCATTGTACATTGAAGCAGGTGTTGCTTGGTTCATACTGGCCAATAAAAAACCCCTTTCTAAAGTGATTTACTGAAGTGTAAATGATGGGAGACAAAATCCACAGTTTGCGCTCTAAGCAAAGATGTATTCCAAAGTTATCATTATCATGGGGCTTCAGCAGTCTGAGTTATAGGATGTTTACATCTCATATTAACAAGGTCTGAGTACGTCACTTCGCGCCTGGGATTACAAAGCTTCCCCAGATGCATGACAGCTTGTGATCGGATCTCAGTTTGCTTGGATAGCACAATAAAAGCACTGTACGTCAATTTGTCAAGCTAACACAGCTTGGGATCGATCTCAGTGTTTTTTTAGAAAAAGAAAGAAATAACTTAACATACAGTGTTTACAAAAAGGCCTAATTAATTATGAATTTGTGGTATACAACTTTTCACAAAGTTTATAAAGTTTCTAACAGCTGACAACTTAATGTATTGCATTTAAATTCCAAATTTACAAGATGTAAGAATGGTTAAGAATTTGCTGTAGTCATTTTGCAAAGTTCCTCCTCTCTCAAAAAAGGGAGTTAGGGGATATAATGGTTATTAGTGAAATCATCTTAGAGTCCCAAAGCATAATTTGCATTACAGTGAATCAAACAGAAATCAGACAGCTGTTTCATGTGGACTTACAGGACTTCAGTGAGTACAAAGTCTTTCACTGTGGCCCAGGACACACTGCATACACACTGCTGCAAAAATGTGGTCACATGCATTCCAGACCACTTCTGAATGTGGTCTGAGGGATCGGATCTCAATGTGTCTTGGGTGTGTTCACATCTGTCCACTCATGATTTGATCACCCAGGACACATGTTGATGCCAGGTCTGAACGGTTGCATAGACAGTGGATATCTTCCAAAGTTGTTTTCCTGGACAGTGTTTCCTTGTTGATCTGCAGTGGATGGATAAAAACAAAAAGACAAATTAATAAAAAATACTTGAAATTGTGAACTTGTTCCTTAATATTAAAAATTCAGTTAAAACTGACAAACAGTCAGACAAGTGTCTGTCACTGATTACTAACTAGAAAAGACAAGAAGACAAGTTAACAATCACCATGTCTCCCACAGTGTTTGACAAGCACTACATCAACCGTAACTTTGACCGCACTGGCCAGATGTCCGTGGTGATCACACCTGGAGTGGGAGTGTTTGAAGTCGACCGGCTGCTCATGATTCTCACCAAACAGCGTATGATTGACAACGGTGAGTGTGAGAATAGAAACACATGTCAAACGCATGGTCAAACTGAACAAATCTACTAGTTAATAGAGAATCAGAAGTTTGTTTATGAATTTAATGATGTTAGTGACACATACTTTTCCTTCTGCAGGTATTGGGGTAGACTTGGTGTGTATGGGGGAGCAGCCACTGCATGCAGTACCATTATTCAAGGTAACGCATACGTTGTGTCGGTCTCTGTAGGTGCAGCAGAGCATATGCCTGTTTGTTATTGATGGTCATTCTCTCTGTAGCTGCACAACAGAACAACACCCGGAGACTCTCGTGTGGGAGACGACTATAACCTTCCTCACTGGATCAACCACAGGCAAGACAGCATGACTGATGAGAAAAAAAGACAAATGCAAATACTATGCAAAGGTGCAATTGATTGATCTACAGCCTGGATCTTTTTCTTTCATGCCCACAGCTTCTACACCTCCAAAAGTCAGAACTCGTGTAGTTCCTTCACCCCTCGAATCAAATTGGCTGGCCGCAAGGTACAATTACATTTTGTGCTACTCTGTTGTTTGACTTAAAAATATTGAATTGATTTTTGCATGTTTTACTATATCATTTAATTTTTTTTCTAGCTTCATGCTGAGAAATTCAAAAGCAGCAAGGACCACAGTAAGTTATATCCCTTTATCTCTCTGAGCTCTTCATGACAACTCATCAACAACTGCTGCTTCATACCTGATATGTTATAATCCACTAAGTGGTTTCTTAGTGGAATTAAATTAAGCTACTTCGGGAAATCTAATCAGCTCTATGTCAAAACTGACTGCCTGAGTAGGCAGCATTTGCAGTTTCTCCACAAATGTAGATCTTTTTGTTTTGTTATAAAGCCACCTGGTTGCTTATCTTACCTAAATATTTTGATGGAAAATAGCTTGTGACCCAGTAACTCCAAATCAGTAGCAAGCATTATTAGACCCACTACACTGGACAAATAAGACACATCTCTTTTTATTAGATTTTAGTGATTCTTCCATTTTATATTATTCTATTTTTTGATTAAAATTCAGAATTTTTTGATCCATCTGATACCTGTTTACTGGTGACAGTGAGGAGTTCTTTTGCTTCATCATTCTTGACTTTTTTTTTTTTAATCGAAAAATTGAGCCCAGGGAGTGAAATGTGCTTGACTTTAGGTCCTGTTAATTTCTTGAAGCATTAAGGAGATAATTAATCTTTCTGATACTCCAACCATCCTCTTCACAACCTCGTCCAGCTCTCTGTGCTCCAAAGGACTCTGAGAACAGCCTGCCTATACAGGTGGACTATGACGCGTATGATGCTCAGGTGTTCAGACTGCCTGGTCCTTCACGAATACAGAGGAGCACCAACTTCAGGTTTCTGACTACAAGCAAGACACAAAACTACACTCCATTAAACACAAAAGACACAGTTCTCCTCTCTAGTGAACCTTCTTGTCCATCGAACAGCAGCAACTGTTTGTCTTTCAGGATGGGTCGAGACAAAGAGACGAGTGGTAGGAAGAGCTGGGGCTCGGTGGACGTCAGTGCAGGCATAGGTGCGTCCCCTCCTGTTCGCTCCGGAGGTCCTGAGGAGCAGCGCAGCCTGGCCTCTGATGACAGTCTGGGTCCTGTGTCCAACATGCTGCTCATACCCCGCATGCCTCCCGCCCAGTATGAAGTCAGCAGCTCGCTGGGATACACCAGCACCAGAGGTAACTCCTCCAGAGCTTAAAGGATGACACCTACAAGAGATGAGATGCAGTGTGCTCACCCTCTTTCCTCTCTCCATCCCATTCTCGTTGTCTTGTTTCCTTATTTTGTTGTTCAGAGCTGTTGGAGAAGATGATGGACTCTCAGCGGGACTCCAGCGCCCCGGGAAGGTTCACAGTGGGAAGTGCTGAGTCCACCCTGCACATCCGTCCCGGAGGTTACACCCCTCAGAGAGCACTCATAAACCCCTTCACCCCATCCAGGATGCCCATGAAGCTCACCTCCAACCGGCGGCGCTGGATGCACACCTTTCCTGTTGGTGAGGTGACACACAGTCCTGTGAAAACACAACACACTCCTTCAGACAGTCAGCAGTTTATTTCACCTAGTTAAGATGTGTATTGCATTACAGAGAGAGGTGTATCTGTTTTTCCCAATCAAATTTAATGGGGTGGACAAAATAATATAAACACCTGTCAATATTTGAGTATACAGTTCAACATCACCACAAACTAGAGCCTCAAAAATCATCATAGAGCTGAATCAAAACCTCTTTGAAACATTTTCAACCATGGGGATTTGAATCTCCATCGCAATAGGGCTACTTGCTTTTTTTGTCATTTAAGATTTTATTGATTTGACTTACGAATGTCTTATTACATTTTCAGACAAATAGAAAACAGAACAGAGCAACACAAAAAACAAACAAACAAACAAACAAAGCAAAAACAGTTATACAGTCAATTACACTAGTACTCCCACATACACTTTAATGTGCTGAGTCCTTAATGAAAAGGAAAAAATTGTTCCAGACTTCATCTCAACTTTCCCTTTTTTATTATTTATCCGAGCCAGTAAGTATTCAAAGGAGGCAGTTTCCATCATAGTTTAACCCACTCAGTGAATTCTGGCAGTTCCAAGTCAAATTTCGTAAAGCAAGTCTTGCTGTAATAATGAAGCCAGTTAACGTTAAACCAGCACCAAACACCTGGTGATAAAACTGTTTTATCTCCAAGAAGGTATAACTGAGAGAATTCTGGTATGGGCTCTTCTAGCTACTCTCCAAGTTTCACCAGCATTTTTTTTCCAACAAGGAAGAACTACTGAGCGTTGCCACATAGCATGTAAGAAGTTGCCAGTTTCCTCCTTATACTGGATATGATATCCTGCCATGTCCCCTCTCCAATATCATGTCCTAAATCCCTTTGCCAAATTAATCTTAGATTGTCACACTTCTCACTTTGTGTATTTATGATGTTGTTATAGAACAATGAGGTACTGTGTGTTATACTTGGTAAGTCAAAGAACTTCTGTATCATATCAGAAAGTGTGTCTTTAATGGATGACATGCTTTGCTTGACCCGACCGTCTGTAAAACGGTGGATAAGCGCATTTCATGTCCTATTAAGGCTTCACAATAAAAGTCCCTTGATATTTTTTTTTTTCATATATAAAAATCAGCTATAACCTAATATACCTAATATGCCTATCAGCGGAAAGTGAATGTGAAACAGTAAAATAAAGCAGATACCTGAAAATACAAACAGAAAGTAAATTTAAAACCACAGAAATTCAGTTAGAATCTACAAAAGTACTGAGAGCTGAACACACAAAGACTTTATAAAACACCTTTCCCTCTGCTCTCCTGCATAGACATGGGTTGAGTCTTGGCTTTTATATCGACATATCAGAAAATAAAAAGACAAACATTTGTCTTGTGGCAATAGGAAAAGAGTCAATTGCCTCTTTTTAGTTGGTTTACCTGCATTTTAAAAACCAGCATATACATGCACATTTTGCTGTAAAAACAGTACATGTCAGCACTGACTTTTCAAGGTTCAGGGCTGCATAAAAACAGATGGCATGTTGAGACATTTTCAACCCATGAATGCAGATTTTTTTTAATAAATTTGATAAGAAATGTTAATATTAACACCAGCACTAAAGGGTTTCATCACAGTACAGTCCTATCATTTAGTTTAAGTGTGCAGTACCTCTTGACTAAATTTTCCTCCAGTCTGTGGTTACTTAGTGCCTTGTCATACATCAAATCTGGACCCACACATAGTCAGAAGTGCTTTGTGAAGAGGCAAGAGTGAGACACTGTAGCTGTAAGCTGTTTATCCAGACAGCATGTGCCTTTGTTGTTCTTCAGGTCCTTCTGGAGAGGCAATCCAGATCCATCACCAGACCAGACAGAACATGGCAGAACTGCAGGGCAGCCAGCAGAGAGATCCTGCCCACACCTCAGCCGAGCTGCTGGAGCTGGCCTATCACGAGGCCACTGGAAGGTTAGACGCATATACTACAGGGAACAAACTTTTCCTTTGTTTGAATGCCAGCTTGAGGCACAGAAACTGATTTAAATGCTTGATATGTCTTTTTGTTGAAGGCGAACAACCTCAAGGCATGCAGGAGAGAACGGCCTTTATATTGGTGGAGGGATGGAAGAGCTGACTGGAAGTCCAGGGAGCAACAACAGTGGTGATATGCCTACTTAAACAGAATACTAAGTACAGTGGAAACCTCTTATAGTCATCAACAGCTTATATGGATCAAAAAGCTTGTGACAGCATCAGTCCTATACAAATGCTGTTTAAATAATTTGCTCATAGTCGGGCAAGGTATCAGTACTCAATACCTTTAAGTTATCAATTCAAAATAAACAAGTACGCTTATACAGTAGTGATCAAGTAGTCCACTTTTAGTGTTCTGTTTAGGTCTTTTCATACATGACAACATATGGGAAAAAAGTTAAAAATCACAGTAATTCTGTGTCTCTCAAGAGAAGCTTATGACACAACTCCCAATAACGTGCCAAATCAGCAAGGAAACTTAGAAAGCAAGGAAAGTGTTCCTCAGGCTAGCCCAGCCTAGTGTAGTCTACTCGAACAGATCTTGTGCTGGTGGAGACAGAAAAGTCATGTAATGCCCCCTTGAATGGGCCCTTGGTGATAGAAAAATAGTGAAGCTATTTTTTTTTAATTACTTTATATTTATGCGATGAATAGAGAACAGGTCAGTAATATATCTAGTATCTGCTTATCTAACTATGAAGAAAGTCTGTTCTGTCCGTCTGTTTGTGAGTATGTATGTATGTAATTCGCCTATCTCAAAAACAGCTCTTCTGATCTATTTCAAACTTGGCAGGTATATTTCAGGGGACCCAAAGAAGTGCAGTGTGGAATTTGGTGCAATTTTGACACACGGCATGTTCAATATTAATATATTTTGAATAAACAGGTGAACAGCTTCTCTGTAGCAGTGGGGGTTGGGACTCCTCAAAGCGCACTGTTTACAACAGTGTTTTGTGTGTTAGACACAGTGTGGCTCTAAGTACACTTTGCAAATTGGACATGGCTTATAAGAACAGGAATTCATGGTGGCCATGTCCCCTCAGTTTGGTCTTATTCCACTTCTAAAAAAATCATACAGTACACCTGGCCACAGTGGCCTTGATGCTCCGCCCACTCTGCCCCAGCCGATTCCTCTGTTTTTTAATCAGTTAATCAATAAAAAGATTCATCAGATTAATCAAGCCCTAGACTTTATACCCTGACCCATAGGGTTAGGATTAACCCTCTCTCTCAACAGTGCTGTTAGACCTGATTTGAGTTTTAATAATAACGTTTTGATAATCCTATGCAGTCAGTGTCAAATATGCAGTGTTTTGATGAGCGGTTCTCAAGATAGCTGCAATCAGCAACACCAGAGGCCAAGAAATCATCCTATTCAGAACAGGCATGATGTGAGTGAGCACTGCAATAGTATTGATCAAATTGAGCCCGGCCAGACACAATCACTTGAAGAGGTTTCTACTGCATTTGACCTTGCTCTGGTTTTCTGTAACTCTATTTTAGTTGCAGCGTTAAAAAGGAGCACGCCGGGCTTGTGGCAGATTAGCTTCTTGGTCATTTTGCCAATTATGAAGACAACTGATTGAGAAAATTGAGGAATGTCTTTGATTTAATTGTGATGTCTGTACAGGAACTCTAACCAACCGCGGCTCCTCGTTTGAAGACTTTTCCCTCAACGGTGCCGACCCAAGTGAGTCCATCTTCCCCTTATAAAACACAGTTGTCGCAAACATTATCATATAGCCATACCTCAGGATCGAGTTAATATTCTCAATCACCAAACTGATTATGACAATAAACCTTCAGAGGTGTCTTGAACCTGTGAGGGCTTATTGAGCTTTGGCAGGCAGGTTTCTCCACTGGGCGTCTGTCTCCATGGGTCGCAGGTAGAAACGACTCTTACAGGTCATGTGGTTTGGGGTTACCCTCTCCTCCTCTTCCTCATCCTCCTCCTCCCTCTCTGTCCTCACTTTCTCAGTCCATCTCTTTTCTGTCTCTTCCTCCGGGCCTCCTCTTCTTAATTCTCATGATAAATTATTACTGGGTCTTGAAATCCTTTAATTATTAGTCTTCCCATAATTTTCCCACACTGAGACCTGTGTTCATTCAACTAGCCTTGTGTCTACATCTCATTCTGCATGGCGGTAGTATGTTTCTCTTGACTGTTTGTAAATTGGGGCTTCTTCTGTCAAACAAAGCTGTCTTGCACACGGAATTTTGAATTGAGAGTTTGCTCACCATCTGCATGATGTGATTTTCTCTGCTTTAATTCACTCTATAGTCACGTTATTGTTCACAGCTTTTGGACACATTTTTCACTTTGCTTGTGAGTGATGCCAATCACAGACTGACTGTCACAGGGCCACAATCTGCATGTCTGATCACTGCTCCACAACTCCCGGCCCCTCGGGAATCACCAGCAGGGGCGACGAGGCCAGTCAAAGTAACACTTTCCTTGTTTTTTCTTCCCCTCTCTCCTACTTTCTGTCTTTCATTTTGTGTTTCTATCTCCATCTTCATCCCTCTCCCCATCCTCTTTCTTTTCTTATCACCCCACTGTGCTTCCCCTTCTTATATCCATCCACACCCCCCACACACACATGTACTGTTCCACTCTGGGTACGTGCATTTGTGTTTGCTGTGGGGATTTTTTGTTTTCGTGCGCGTGTGTGTGTGTGTGTATGTGTGTGGGTGCTCTGAAGCCCTGCTGCTGTCTGCACCCCCGACAGTGCCCAGCTTCTGCTGCACAGTGGGGGTGGACTGGAAGTCTCTCACCACACCGGCCTGTCTGCCCCTCACCACCGACTACTTCCCCGACCGTCAGACGCTGCAGAACGACTACACTGAGGGCTGCTACGACCTGCTGCCGCACAGTGACCTGGAGAGGTACAAACATCCTTGTGGTTGAATTATGCCTTCACAATCTCTGCACTGTTTCGGGTAAAAAAAAAAGTACGAGTGCAAGTACAAGTACAGTGCTGTGTGTGCTTAAGATATAAATACAGCATTTAGTTGTCATGAATTATAGGTCCTCTATCAAGATAACTAAATAATGGATAATGTACAGTGAGCAGGCTTATTACATGGTTACATAAAAAAATATTTGGCACACATTTATGACACAAAATATTAATTTTAAAATGATTTTATGGCTTTATTTTGCACTTGTTACATGTTCACATATCGAAAAAATCAATAATTTGACACAAAGTGTTAATTTTAAAATGATTTTGTAATTTAACAATGATTTTATTGTTCCTCCAGAGTCTATAATCAGAACTGTGTCCATAGCAATGGTCTGTTCTTCATACCAGCGGTCTGCTATACAGAAATAACAGACCTTAGAATGCTGTAATTGACCGATCGGAATCGAGTATTTACCAAAACCACGTAATAAATAGATTTTAAATAGGCTTAGAGTATTAATAATACAGAGGTTTACCGATCATTTCTAATTCTATTTTTATTGTTTGTTATTGCACCATTATTATGGAAAGTGCAAAAAACAATATAATATGATTATACAATATGAATACACACAATTTTAATGCCTCTGTGCCAGCAAAGAGTCTTTGCCACGGGCATTATGTTTTTCAGGTTGTCCGTCCATCTGATTCTCATGAACATAATATCTCAGGAGTGCCTTCACTGTGACATTCTGCAAAAACACTTTTATTCTTAACATTTCACACTTGGTTGGATGCTGAATTGGTGACTCTAATCTTGGTGCCCAACTTGAAACTGTGGTTATTCTGTAGATCTTGTGTGATTTTGGGTGTAAGATGTTTTAGAATGTTTCATGTTTTAGAATTTGTAGCTTCTTTACAGCAACATCCATATTTGGAGCACTGTAGCCCACCACCAGCAAAATGATTCTGATATTGGGCTTCAAATGATTGTTGTGGCACCACATGATGAAGGTCTGTCTATCTGTGGAAACGACTATGAAGTAAAGTTGATGCAGTGTATTAAAGTTGAATGTGAAGATAACATTACCATTACAGAAAGTGTTTTTCTTCTTCCTATGTAGGCACAATTATGTAATATACAATTACATACTGTGAATCCAAACAAACTGCATATCACCTGTGAATTAGAGTTCTCCTGACCAACATTAAGCAAATAAAAGGCTCTGTGTTCATCTTCATTCATGCCTCTGTCTGTTTCTCAGGCGGGAAGATGAAGCCCCCGTGATGAGCGCGTCTCAGGTGTTTGAGGAGTTTATCTGTCAGAGGTTGATGCAGGGTTACCAG
Organism: Lutjanus argentimaculatus; assembly: GCA_034769285.1. Lineage (NCBI taxonomy): Eukaryota > Metazoa > Chordata > Actinopteri > Lutjaniformes > Lutjanidae > Lutjanus > Lutjanus argentimaculatus. The sequence continues at coordinate 3,852,792 of JAWZSL010000011.1, read as the reverse complement.
ATCATCGTCCAGACCAGTAACAGGAAACCACAGCCCTCTGTGGCCACGCCGCTCGGCAGCAGCCCTCTGTACTCCAGAGGTAACTGAATGTCTCATATCGTTTTTTTGTGTACGTTTTTATTTTCTTGCATCAAAATGTAATGATACATTATTTCTAGGAGTTTGTGATTTTTAAGCATGACTTCATTTCTTGTTGTACCCACTGATTCTCAAACTGCCTCGTGTTTAAAGTAAAGTTACCTACCTAAATCAAATTATACAGCAGCTCACAGAGAAACAGCAGTATACAAACTGTGTTTTCAGTGTTGGAGAAAATATGTCCCTGTACTGTATGTGTTATCTTTCTTCTCGTGTTTTCAGGTCTGGTGTCTCTGCGTCGGGCGGAGGAGGAGGAGACTGTTTACTGGCTCAGCATGGGCCGAACCTTCCATAAAGTTTGCCTTAAAGACAAGATCATCACTGTGACTCGCTACCTGCCAAAGTGAGTATGACTGCCAACTCTCTATTTTTGTCATGTTGAAGCTCCCAAATGGGTAAAAGTGTCTCAAAAAAAGTTAGAGGTATAAGTGTGACCGGAAGTGTCGTGTTCAGTATGAAAACACAATAGTGTTTTAGTTTCATATGTCAAATTACTTTACAGTAAAGACAATTATGTCTTGTAATGGTGATAGTGTTAAGAGTTAAGGGTTAGTTTTCCACAATGAATGAAAGTCAATGCAACGTCCTAACAAGGTTATCTGTGCAAAATTGTGTGTGTATTTTAGGTATCCGTATGAGTCTGCTCAGATCCAGTACAGTTACAGCCTGTGTCCTCCACATGCTGATGCTCAGTTTGTGTCCTGCTGGGTGGAGTTTGGCCATGAGAGACTGGAGGAATACAAGTGGAACTACCTGGACCAGTACATCTGCTCTGCTGGCTCTGAGGACTTCAGGTACACACTCACAGCCAAACACATGCACATCATGGATACTTTATATTACTGTTGATATATAAGCGTTTACACTCATATATACACCTGGCTATAATTATTGTAATCATTTTTTTTTACTATGTGTATAAAATTAAACTACACTTAACAGAGTATCTTTATCTTCCTTCTGCCTCCACAGTTTGATCGACTCTCTGAAGTTCTGGAGGACTCGCTTCCTCCTGCTGCCAGCCGGAGGAGCTCGGCGGGTGGCGGATGGGGAGGGGCACTGGGATGTTTATGGGGAGGGAGCAGGTGCTGGGCTGGGTGGCAGCGGGGACTGGGTCCTGCTGGATGGCTTCATCCGCTTCCTGGAGGGCCTCAACCGCATTCGCCGTCGCCATCGCTCCGACAGGATCATCAGAGTGAGGCTCTTCTAATTCACATCATGTTTCTACATGAAACGTATAAACAGTCAACGCAGTTTGCGTTTGAATTCACAAATCTCTGCGTCATGCTGTATGTATTATAATGTTTTATGAAACCAACACCAGGGCTGTAGTGAATTATTTTCAAATGTAATACCCTTTTGTCTTAAAATTGTTGATTGCATTTTTAACAGTTGAGCTCAGTAGTGGCACAAAATATATATGTCTTGTCTGTTCTAGTGGTGAAAAGTAACTAGTCAGTACTTTTATTAAGTACTGATCTTAAGTACAGTTTTTTGACTTGTACTTGAGTCTCTCCAGTTTTATTACTTTATACTTACACTCCACTTCTTTTAAAAGGGAAACATTCTACTTGTTGCTCCACCACAGCTATCTGACAGCTCTATGTACCAGTTACTTTACACAGTACAGTTTTTTTTTAAAAACTATAAAGAACATATAAAATATGATGCTTTGATTACGACTGCTAATTTAACTGAAAATAAAACAACTAAAATTTGCTCCAACATGATGCCTACAACAGTAAAATGCATCAATAATAACAACCCAGTAATATAATATGTAATACAACACTAACATGGCTTACTTTGAAAAATTAGTTTTTGTTTTTTTTTGACACTTTAAAGATACTACATGAAACTTTCATACTTTGTTGATTTTGGAGGCTCCTGTGGACAAAAGTTGTAATGTTTCCGCTGCCAGAACAATAAAATGTAACATCAAAACTAAAATCAAATAATCTAAAGAAAAATCTCCTGCAGCTGGCTAATGTAACCTTGCTGCTATTCTTTATCTCAGGTGAAAATAAACTGAACAGATTTGGGTTTCAACTGTTGGTGAGCTATTTAGGAAATCATGGCTGTGAAAAATTGTGATTTTTTTTCACTATTGTCTTACATTTTATGATGAAATGATCAATTGGTCTGTTGCAATTAAAAGATACTCATCAGACAGAAGTGGGACTTAAATCTGTCACCCTGAAAACAGTTCAACAGATTATCTGTCACTATTACAGTTGTCAGTCATATAGAATTTATGCAAACAAAGTTTTCAGAAATCGATCCTCTTTCATCTGCATTGAGAATTACTGGGTTACAGTCATTAATTGGCAGTTTTTAGGAGGAGTAGTTCACCTTCATCTGTGAGGTGTAGTGGTGAAGTAGCTGTCTAGTCTCTGAACATGGAGCAAACATCTCTTAACATTTGCTCTGTTAACACTTGTACATTATTTACTGTATATTTAGGTGTTAAAATGAACACTTCCCTCTGTGTCTTTCTCTCTTTTTTCACACAGCAGAAGGGCACACCAATGAAGGGACTGCAGGTTAACAGTCCTCTCCCTCCATATCCTCCTGAACCTGTGGTGCCCCCACAAGGCAAGAAAGGCACATCAGCTTTATCAGCCTTACTGGAGATGGAGCAGAACCAGAAGTGAGTCTCTCCTGGGACTTCAGGCTAACATGGTGTTGACGTTGGAGCAATGAATCCCAGTCTTACTTGCATTCTTTCTGCTTCCTCTCAGGACCCTGGATGAGCAGCAGCAGCAGCAGCAGGTGAAGCCCTCAGCAGCTGTCAGCGACGCATCAAGTGTGGCCACAGCTGCCACATATGTAGACAGTCCCCGCAAGGTAAGTGTCTCCTCCACGTTTGTTCATCAGAAGTTGTTTTGCTTCATTTAGCTTCTGCAGACACATCTGAATGTGTTTTTTATCAGCAATAAATTCTTGGATAAAATGGTTCTTCTACGCTGGTGCTTTGGTGTGGGGCTTTTGCTCTGGGTTTTCTCCTTCCATTCCATTTTTCTCCATGCTTCTGTTCTGTTCTGTTCTGTTCTGTCCCTGCTGCTGAGCTTTGGGTGTTTGATCCTGGGTTATGTTCTTCCTGTATGCTGACAGGATGCTGCCTTTATTTTGGATTTTATACGTAGCCCTCGCTCCTCCTACATCTATCACTCTCAGGTCAGTAGCCAGGTCCCTGGGCATTGCTTAAGCTCTGTGTTTTGGTGTGTGTGTGTGTGTGTGTGTGTGTGTGTGTGTGTGTGTGTGTGTGTGTGTCCACATGTGCTGTCGCTGCTCTAACTCACTCTGCTTTGCTGCATGAGCATGGTGTACAGAAATACAGTGCGGACGTCACATGACGTTTGACTTGCAGTGCCCCGTCAGATTCCAGTTTTCACTTTTATTGAGTTTGGACTTTGTGTCTAGTGTTGTAATGCCTTGTGGTAGGTAGTGACACTGTCACCTCTCACACCAGGATCACCTTTAATCCACAATACCTTTGTGATGGTTCAAGCTTTTGGCAGTTCCCCACAGCTGAAACATTTTGATATAAAACTTATTCAGTGAGGTTAGATTTCACCATCTGCCAACATGAAAAGTGTCAGTGAACTGGCAAAGAAGTGTCTGGTAAATTCAGAATTTTAATTTAAAAAATCTTTATATATCATATAACAGAATAACACAAAACACTTTTAAAAAGCTGTCCTGTACCCCTTCTAAATCACATAAAAATCAATAAAATGGCTACTCACTATGATTATGCTGGAAAATTAAAAAATGTTTTGTTGACATCTACATTTAATCAAAAATTGACATTGGCCCATTACAAGATTTAATAGCCAATAGTTTGATCTCTTAAAATATATTTTGCAGCATAACTCAAGAACAAAAATCAACCCCCCTCAAAATGTGGTTTTGTTCCAGTTCTCAAGAATGTGTGATAAATACTCCAACTCTAGAGAGTACGAAGTGTGATCCTGGTGTAACTAACATGTCCTGTATCACAACTGAGATAAACTGTTGAGACCCACTCCTGTTTCCATGCATGACTTCAGAAGGTGTCTTCACCCACATAAAAAAAAAACAACATTTTCTCACTTCCCTCTAGTGTTCTCTGCACACACAGCATACATGTCCAGGTGTTGAGATATCTGTCTCTGTGACAGGGATCGTTTCTTTGTTCTGTGGATTATTCAGAGTAACTGAAACATGACATACATGACAAACATGTTTCAGTGCTGTGAGCAGCACAAACAAAATTCCATTCACCTCCTCCGTATTGTGGTGGCAGTAGAAATCTCAGAGTCAGAGATCTCAACCCTGGACTAAATAAAGCCACTTGTATGTGTGGATACCACTGGATGTAAGTGAGAAATGTTTTTTTTTTTGTAATCTGGGGAAACCCTTAGAATATCCTGACTGAAACAGCTCATCTAGTGACCTTTAACTGTGTAGTTACCCACTGAAGCCAGCGAGGCTGCAGACAAAGGAGTCCAGCCAGCAGTAACAGCTGGAGCAGCAGCACAGCCTGCAGGAGAGACTGCAGCCAACAGCAGCACCACAGACACCAGGTAACCTTTGACTGTCTGTACTTCAGGGATGCTCCTGACTGCTGGAACGACACACATCAGCACATAAAAAGGATCATAAAAGCATTATAATAGTATAATACTTGAACCACAGCAAGGTATAATTAAATAGTATTAGGGCTGCAACTAATGATTATTTTCATTGTCAATCTGTAAATTATTTTCTTGATTAATTGATTAATTGTTTTGGTGTCATAAAATGTCAGAAAAGGGTGAAAAATGTCTTTCCCAGAGCCCAAGATGTCTTCTTTTGTCTGCAACCGAGAGATTTACTGTAATGGAGGACTAAAGAACGATAAGATTTTAACATTGAAGAAGCTGAAATCAGAGAATTTCTTTTACTTTCTTTTTATTAAAAAATTACTTGAAATTATAAATTGATTATCAAAAGAGTTGGTGATTAATTTGATGGTTGCCATTGCAGCTCTAAATAGTATCTTAGATGTTTTTTGTGACATTTACAGTTGAAATTACCCTGTAAATACACTAAAACTGACAATGTATTTTTTCCAGGACCCCCACGAGAATCGCTGATAACTTGATAATAAATTGATGATAAACAATAACCTGTGGTTTAGCACTGATCAGTGATGTGTTCACAGTGGGCAGTCTGCAGCAGGAGTCCTCTCTCTGTCCTCTTCCTCAACACTAATGGAGATCCTGGAGGCCATCAAACATCCCACGTATGATTTATTGTTGTTGGGTTGCTTACAGTGGGTCAGAAACAATCCACACATCCTCTCTGTTGTCCCCGCTTTCTATTTATACAACATTTTGAGTAAAATTTGACTAATTTAATGGATACTTTTAGTTTTGTTTTTTACCATATCTGAATAAAAGTGGAAAACATTTTTGTCTGATTGCATTGTGTCTGGGCTCTCTGGTGTTACAGGACAGGTGTACAGCTGCTCCCGGAGCAGAAGGGCCTGCCACTCAACTGCTTTATTAGTGCAGAGGTTGTTCATTGGCTGGTCAACAATGTGGAGGGCGTGGCCACACAGGGGATGGCTTTGGATATCATGCAGGTGAGAGTTGTGTGTCTCAACTTTTCTTTAACTAGATGAAAAATGTTATGTGATCAAAGAAAGCTGTGAGGGAGAGTTTTCAGTTCATTGCCAGGATCTTTGAATTCAGTAACATCGCTGACAAAAACAAGGCAAAAAAAAAAAAGTTCAGGTGATCAGACAGGTTTAAAACAATCCTCCAGGTTAGCAATGTTTGGAAGAGAAAACAAAAATAAACAGTACAATTATTAACCAACCTGTCCTGGAGTTCTCTTGTCACTTTGAGGTTGCCAGGCAACCAGCAGAGGCTTTCCATTCGGGCTCTATCCAACTCAGTCAAATAGGATTTGGCCGTTCAATACAAAGATTCAACGATTGATTCCTTTATCCTGTATCAGCCTACATGACCAGTTTAGAGTCACATTTTAATGTCTTTCTTTGTCATCTGTGATGTGAAAACATCATTGATATCTACACAGTCAGAGGAAGTAAAAGTGTGCTTCCTCTTGTATAGTTTATGTATCTCCTGGGCTCCTGACAGCGTGTGAGCCGCTGCAGTGTCACCTGCACTCCATCACAGTTAGTGTTGTTAGTTTGTGGTGATTTAGAGACTTGGGTTTCAAAGTTTACAGCCTGTTGTGCTTTACATTGCTCTGTGTATGTGTGCCAGGTCATATAAAAAATCTATTTATGATTCCCTTCAATTATAATTCCTCATTGAAATGTTCTCGCTGGGCATTTTTGTAAGCTTCTGTTTCATCCTGTTACTGTGATGCACACTGACCGACAAAAAAACACAAACTTGACTTGAAGAATCTCAGTTGATTGAGGGGTCTGTGACCGATGATTTAACTTAAATGACTTCCAGGGGTAGCCCGGGTTTCCATTGATGTATTTTTATGTGTGTTTTGTATTTTTAGAGAAGGTTGATGGAAACAGCAAAATTCAAAGATTTCTTCAATTTTACAACATTTTTGTGCCTGCTTGAGGTGGTTTTTGCCTTTTTGGAAAAAGAGTTGATGCAGCTAATGGGGGATGGAGACACTTTTTCTGAATAAGTTCAGACGTAGAAAACCTTTAACTTTGATGACTGATCAGCTGTTTCTGCTGCGACAGTTTTCTTGTTGTTCCCATGGCTCAGAAATACATCCATGATTGTTCCACACAGATCTGTTGGAGCCCTCCTCACATTAATACATGGCATTCAGATTTCCATCCTGTTTTCTACAGTGTTTTCCAGCATTTGAGGCTTCACTAGCAACTCTTAATTATGTCATCTTCTTGCGGTCATGGATCAAATTAGCATTTATTCACATTTTCTTCAGACGATTTACTTGAAATCCAGTTAAAAATTTGTGATAAATTTGTATGGAAACATGGCTGCTGTTTCAGGCCAAAATAGTCTGGCTTGTAACCCAACATTTACAGACCAAATTTTGAACACTTTAGTTTGTGTTTGGATGAAACAAACAAAATCTAAATGTTAATTAGGTGCTGGTAGTCACATCTTCACTGCTTCTGTGTGTTTACTTTGTGTAGAAAATGTTGGATGAAGGTTTGGTGGCTCACGCTTCTGGAGATGCCATGCGCAACTTTGTCTATGGATTCTACTTCTACAGGATCGTAGGAGAGAAGGACGGTGAATGGATTTAAAATACACTTAACACTTAATCTCAATATATATACAGTTTTACATATGCTCACACACTATATCCATACACTATATCTATATATCTATAATTAATATCAGGTAACTCAGTAAAGGTTTACAGAAAGTTTGTCCTGACATAGTTGTCTGTCCTGTCCTCTGCAGGTCCGACCTCTCAGCCCCCTCCGACAGCGGCTGGAGGCTGGTCTGCAGCAGCCCTGGAGGACTTCGCCCTGTTCCAGAGGAAGTGGTTCGAGGTGGCCTTCGTGCTGGAGGAGCGGCGACCCTGCGACCTCCCGGCCTTCCTCCTGCCCTGGCTGCCCAGCCGGCCGGCCTCCTACGCAAGTAGGCACAGCTCCTTCAGCCGCAGCTTTGGAGGACGCAGCCAGGCCGCCGCACTGCTAGGTACACCCAGCCCGATCCTCCCAGCCCAGCCCACACCGCAGAGGAGCCACAACCTGCTCCCTCATCCAGTCTGATGCAGATCATACACACACAGTCCACTTCAGAGAACTGTCTGGGTCCAGTATGTACATGTCACACAGGGCAGAGAGGGTGCAGTTGTTTAAGGATTCTTGGTCAGGTGTCATAGAAACCAAAAATACAAACAGAAACCATACATGGTTATTCTTCTACAACTGATTTTGTAGATATGTAGGTATTCATTATGGCAGCACCAATATCCAACCTTCACATGACCCAAGAAGGTTCTGAACACCCTCAAGTGAGCCCTCATGGTCCTACACAGTATTCATCCACATCTACCGAAGGGCCACTGTTTTTGGTTTGTTCCAGTTTTATTAATATCGCACAAGATGGGGAACAACAAATGAATACAGAGAGGGTGATACTAAGAGTGCGTTAAAAGGGATGCACAATGGAGCAGGCTGAAGTGCATTAAATGAATGAACTTATTGCAAGTGGGCAGCACAAGTGTAAATGTTAAGTAGTCAAAAAACTAAATTACTGGATTCAGTTGTGACATTTTAAATGGGGTAAAGGCTGTTTCTCTTTGTCTGTCAATCATTAGCTGTCCAGGTTAGGCCTTGATTATTGAAGTGTGGTTGCATGAGGTACTTACCTTATCTATTTGACAAACAGCACTGTCTGTGCTATGTGTTTTGTTTGACCATGTTTGTTTTTTTTAAGTATTATGTGTTATGTATTGTATGACTTACTGCACGTGCTGGACCCCAGTAAGAATAGCGGCAGCGTTTGCTGCAGCTAATAGGGATGAACTGAACTTAATCTACTGTATTACCTGCACTGCTGTGAACAGGGTTAGCGGCAAAATGTATTTTAGCCACCTAAAAAAAAAAATCTTACTGCTTTACCTTGCTGTCCGACAGCCTTTTCTGATGAGAATTTGAATGATTTGTGTCTTCAGTGTTTAATAATGTTAGTTGGAACTCACCGACACACAGTAACACAAACTAACTAACAGATCGAGGCAGCTGTAGACCAGCAACTCCTGTGTTCTGCGAGGTTAAATGACTGTTTTTAACAAAAGATTCTGGTTGTCTTAGAAAGAACGATATTTGGCTTGTGTAACAGTGGTTTCTCAACAGAGAATGTTGTCTTACAGCAAGTGAAGGCAATGAAAATATTCTAAATATAGCGTACACTTCAATTGATATTCTGATGCTGATTTTTTTTAGGTGTGTAAGCTACATTTTACTGCCGACTGTCCACAGCAGTACATTGCTTAATGGCTTAATCTCCAAACTGAGGACGTGTTGACTGTCGTCTACACTGACTATGAATAAGCACCACATACAACCACACTTCAAATAATCTTTAGGTGGCTTTGACTAAAAATGGCCAGTCAATATAATTAGGATTTTAGCATTTGATCAAATAACATAGATATATGGAACATGGAGGGGTATGCAGTATATATTTATATATACTGTATATGATATATCTGTTTCAGTCACAGAGCTGTCAGATCAGTGATTATTAGAAAGGTCAAGAGGAAGCACAGAGACAGATAGCAGTATATTTCTCAAGAGTTTCTTAAGACAGATGGTGTGATGTAAGAGTTCATGTAGGGTCTTGAAATATGTTTGTCATAATCGTGTTTCAGTTGAGTTTGCAGATCAGATTTCAATTTTGGATTTTAAAGCCTCCTCAGTGGCCTTTTCCTTATTGAGGTCCACTGGTTCACTGTAAACAGTGTGTTCTTGTAACAAGCACAGCTCAGATAGTGCTTAAACAAATGTAAATTGTTGACAAAAATGGACAAAAAGTGCAAATAAGCAGCTTGAGTCCATCAAAGTCGAGAAAAATTACAGCGGTTATGGTCCAATGTCTTTGTGCTGCGAATTACATCTTTCTATTTTAAATAATCAAAATAATAAAGAATTAATAAAGTTATTTAAACCAAAAACAATGAGCCCAACATGTACATAACCACTTCAGACCATTCCAACTTCAGTTACAATAAATTAACCATTTTCCATCTCACACAGTGGGATTCTTCCCATCACCTCAGAACTGTAATATTTCATCTTCGTTGCCGTCCATCATCATCATCATCATCATCATGTGTTGCAGTGTGACACAGAGATACTGGACTCAGCAGTTCTCCTCACAGTGGACTGTAGATCTGCAGTGACCAGCTGGTGGTGTGTTTTGTTGTGTAGTGTGTAGTGCATGACCAGTGTTTTCTCCATCCGTCCACAGTGGCTCCGCCTCTGCGCGACGTGGCCGCATCACTGATCGATGCGATCAAATTTTTCCTCCTCCACCATCCAATTAGTGCATGCGGTGTGGTTAGTGTGTAGCTGATCCAGGAGCAGTAGGTAGTTGGTGTGGTGTGCAGTGCATGCTGTGGTGTTAGTGGCTGTGGGTCAGTAGTGCTGTGGTGTGCGAAGTCCTCACCTGTCGCTCTCCGCCTGGCTTTTCACCAGGAAGCGCTGTCACAACACAGCAGCACGTTGTGACAGTGTTTCTGCTTCAGCTCCACTTGTGCTTCATGGACGCTCAAAGCTTCACTAGTCACCTTTGACATCAGCGTGTTTAAAATTGTTCCATCTTTACAGCAACAACTGTGCAAATGAACGCTTTCTCAGTTTGCTCTCTGACACCTTGGACTGGTTTCCTGGAATAGTCTTAGTCCCTAATGAATGATTTCAGCCTCACATTGACTGCTTTCAGAGATTATTAGTTGCTCTTATTGTTATTTAGTACACCAGGAAACCTCTCTTTGAACTGGGATAACGCAGACATTAATGCTTTTTTAACATTCCCGACACAAGACAGTTATTGTCAGGATTTTGAAGTGTAATTCCCACACTGAGTGACAAAGCTGCTCATGTTGGGGTAACAGAAAACTGGAAAAGAGAATTTCTATACCAGCACTACTAAAATTATATAAAAAACATATTTTAAAGTGCTTTACAAAAGACATCAAACTAATAAATCCATAGATCAGAGCAGAACCAGACTGATAACATTAGATAAAACACAATCAAATGCAAATGTATTAAAAGCAACAGAGTCAGTAACATAAATCTAAGTAGAACTCCAACATTTAATCAGTTAATCAGTTATTAATCAATTATTAGATTAATCAGCACCTATTTCGACAATCAATTAATTGGTTAGAGTATTTTCTTAAGCCAAAATTCTCAGATTTCAGCCTCTTAAATGTGAATATTTTCTGGTGTCCATGGCGATAAACTGAATATCTTTGGGTTGTGAGTAAAACAAGACAGTTGAGGACTTCATGTCAGATTTTGGGAAAGATGAATGACATTTTTCACCATTTTCTGACATTTAAAACAAACAACTTTAAATTAACTAGTCTAGACAATAATCGACTGATTAATCGGCTGTGAAAATAATCGTTGCAGAAAATGACTCTTCAGGAAAGAAGAGCAGAGCTGTGACGTCACACAGTAAAGACCATGTTTTTAATGACATGACAGCTAAATCCACCACAAGATGAGATGCATCAGGAGCTGTTAAAACAAACTTCTTGGTACAAACCCTGGAACAGAATTTACAATTAAAAAACCTGATAAATATACAGAACTTTAAGAAATTGTCTCTGCAAAGAATTAACTTCTGCAGCCCTGGAGACTCAATTTTTGAGGCTGATGCTGATATGAATATTTTAGAGCAAAAAACATCGATATATAGATTTATTTTATTTTTTAAGTTGATTCCTTAAACGTAGTTATTAAAGGGTTGTAAACTAATATGTGTTGAGCAGGACATTTGAGAAAAACTAGTGAAAAATGTTTAAAGGTGAACCAATAAATAATAACAGTTGCAACAACGATGTACTGTAATAACAGTTACAGTACATTTATACTTCATTTACCTGTACGCTTTTGCGTTTTCTCTTTTGCGTAACTTCTTGTTACTTAGCTGCCAGTATCAAGAGATCTGTAATGAGCTCACATCAGCCAATAATGATGTGAATGTTTAAAAAAAACATTCTTGACCAATTCCATAAATTGTCAGATCAGATTTGTAGACTTCAGAGGATGGTTTAACATTTCTGATTCTGTTTCTAAAGCATCTAACTCGTCATCAACATTTAACCGTACTCCACGATCACCTCCTCTGCTCTCACTCGTCCGTCTGCCTGCCATCATTCCATCCATCTCCTTTTATTTGGCTTCCTTCGGCTCCTGTCTTCCTGTCTCTCCACCTCCCACCCTCTGTCTGTCCTCCAGCTGCTACGGTCCCGGAGCAGAAGACGGTCACTCTGGATGTTGACGTTAACAACCGCAGTGACCGGACCGAGTGGTGCAGCTGTTATTATCACGGAAACTTCTCCCTCAACGCCGCCTTTGAGATCAAGCTGCACTGGATGGCCGTCACTGCTGCTGTGCTCTTTGAGATGGTAACTGTTTGATGTCAGATTGTCAGTGGATCACAACAAATCATTCGTCTAGAGACACAGAATCAATAGATTGCAGCATCTACACACTAAGGCTGTGCTATATTACCAAAATCTCATATCTCAATATATCCAGAAAATGATACATATCATGATAGAGCACATTTTCTATAAATTCAATTCAAATAGGATGCAATGGAAGTTTATTATCATATTAAATTGAATATCTCTGGGTTTAGACTTACAAAATGAGACATTTAAAGACATCACCTTGGACTTGCTGCTGGAAAATGAATGGACATTTTTCACTATTTTGACATTTTATAAAAGTTGCAGCCCTAAATTAAACATGACAGTTAACTTTAGTCTTTGTTGTTTTTTTATTACGTCTAATAAATAAAACAGTTTGTCCAGGGGCAAGTAAAAATTGACTGTGGGCAAGTAGATTTGTGGAGAAAAACAATACTGAATACTGTCCACAGGAGGGGGTGTCGCACACTGTGCAGGTTGTAAAGCCCCCTGAGGTAAATTGTGATCAGTGATATTGGGCTGTAAAAATACAATCTGACTTGACTTGAGATTTCCTGCCTGCATCCATGCTGTGTGGGAGAACGCAAACATCATTCAAATGACAAAAAATATTGTTGTAAAGACTGTGATTTGCAACACAATGAAATGAGCAATAGCACATAATATGAAATAATATTTTTCTATTATTATTATTATTGTCCTGTTATAATTAGCTATGATTTATCATTTTTCTTTGGTCATGATATATAGTCACATCACACAGCCTAACTACACGTGTCAAAACGTCCATTACAATCAGCAGAGATCATGTGTATTTCCTCAATCAGGCAGCAACACTCCGATTCTTCCCTTTTAAAGTTCTTTCAGACGACAAAAAGGAAGAAAAATCAAACACAGCTCTCAAAAAAGATGAAAAGAATGCATAGATTTAAGATAGTAGAGTCCGGCCTCTTCAAAGAAAACACACATACCAGTGTGGCTTAGCTCTGGTGAAAATAAAATGATATCATCTGCATAGAGGGACACTTAATATTCAGTGTAATTTCTAAGTAACTCTTCAATGTTTGTGTTGTCTCTTATACAGAACACTTAGAGTTCAATGATGAACACAAACAGCACAGCACTCAGCGTCGTCTGAGGAATCACTCTGTTAGAACTGTGAATGATACGTGTTTAAAAGTTTGTCAACTGTTTGATTCATATATTTTGTTTGACTCCTCAGGCCTTAAAAGAGCACTTAACCAATTTAGTGTTGTACTCCTGTAGCTGTCGGACTCATGAAGCATGACAGTAAAAAAAGATGAATGTCGATGCAGCAGAACCAGAGATATATCATCTTTTTTCTTTTGCGCATTTCTCTTCCACAAAAGGCTCCCGAGACCTGTGAACAGACTTTGGTGTGTAAAATTGGTGCCGTTCTTCTTTAAGCAAAATTCAGTTTTTTTAAATCTATATTCTTTTTCAGATATGTTACTGTGATTCCTGTGTGTTACAATAGGACTTTACTCCCCAGTCTCATTGCTGCAGTCTGCAGATTCTGTGAGTTTGGTGACAGTTTTACCACAGAGAGAGCTGCAGAACTGCTCAGACAGGTTTGACAGTAGCCAGAAGTTCAAGCAGGTTACCTAAACTCTGATTTAGCAGTGAAAAGGAAGGGAAACATAATGGTTTTGCTTTTGAATATTAATGTGTTGGAAACACCCAACAGAGTGACGATCAAAACTGAGTTCTCCATCACTGGAATGAGAAGTTGAGGAATGGAAATCTTTCCTTTAGTTGTACCACAATAAAGGAGAAGACAAACTAAGCACCAAAACACTTCATTAATCTGACCTGCTCTTATACTGGCTGCCACCATCTGATCAACTAAATCTGTTCAGACACGCCCAACATTTTCAGTATGCAACACAAAATCACAGGCACATAGACAAGGAAACAACAGTGGAACTATTTTGGCTGTGTGGCAACTTGCTGTCAGACAGCCTTTTCCAATAGAAAAAAGGTGTTATATAAGATAATTATCACTCTCTCCAAACCAACCAAACTCCACTGGAAAAAACAGTAATTTTATCTCAAAGGACACAGGAGTTGCTGGTCTACCACTGCCACAATCTCTTAGTTAGTTAGTTATTGTGTGACTTCTTTGTTTTAAAATAATAGTTTGGATCGACATAAGTCACACAATAGCACAAACTAGCAGATCGAGGCAGCTGTTGACCAGCAACTCCTGTGTTCTGTGAGGTAAAATTACTGATATTGCCGACGGACTTTGGTTGGTTTGAAGAGAGAGAGATATTTGTCTCATGTAACTGCCCATCAGGAAGAGCTGTCTGAAGGCAAAATAAAGTGGTGAAAATATTCTAAGTATTGACTTTTTTAGGTGGGCCTTTTCTAAGTGCAGGTCAGCAGGTCATTGTTTACTTTGTGTGCTTGTGTCTCCAAAGTGGACTGTGCTGACCTCCATGTACTGTAGGTAACACACTGACTATCAATTACTGTCTCATACAACCCCACTTCAAATAATCTGAACTATCCCTTTAAGCAGGAACTGAGGGAAGACACCACCACATAAACATTAAAAATCAAAGAAGGAAGAGATGTACAGAGAGTTCAGGTTGATGACTGGTGCTGTTGTTTATTACCCATCAGGTTCAGGGCTGGCACAGGAAAGCAGCGTCCTGGGCTTCCTGCTGGTCCCTGTTCTGGAGGTTCCCTTCGCACTGACGTCGTACCTGTACGGGGATCCCCTGAGAGCCCAGCTCTTCATCCCTCTCAACATCCACTGCTGCTGAAGAACGGCAGTGACAACCTGTTTGAAGGTACAGGAGCCGTCTGACTGAGCGCTGTGTTCATGTATGTGATTCATGTGCAGAGCAGCTCAGTCACAACACGTGTCTGATTGAATCCATCACAGGTTTTGAACCAGAGACGTACTGGGACAGGATGCAGCTCTTTCAGGAGGCCATACTCTACAGGTCCCTGCGCTTTTGTGGTTTCCATAACTTACATTCATTAGTCTTCCGAGCATGATGGGACATCTTGAGCACTATTATGTAAAACTGTGTCTCTCTGTTCTTTCTACCAGATTTGGCTTCGTGCACGACAAGTTTTCTGCTTCTGCTTTTAATTTCCCTGCTGACAACAAGCCGCAGTACATCCACGTCACAGGTTTGTCTCATCACAACACAAAAACACACAATCCGCTTTGTGTTCTGGACGCTGACGAGCTTCAGTCTGCTTCTCTCCCGTCAGGCACCGTGTTCCTGCAGCTGCCGTACTCCAAGAGGAAGTACTCGAGCGGGCAGCAGCGCCGACGCAGAAACTCCACCACCTCCAACAGCCAGGGGCCGTTCGGCGGGGAGGAGCGCGTCGGCTACTACTGGGCCTACAACACCATGCTGACCAAGGCGTGGAGGACGGGCCTGCTGGGGGACGAGAGGCTCGCTGACCGCCTGCTCAGAGACTTCACCGACTTCTGCGCCAACAAGGACAACAGGCTGCTCAACTTCTGGGACAGCTGTCAGGAGAAAATGAACGCCAGCGCCCCCTGACAGGACGAACGCAAAATGTGAAGAGTGTAAACAAGGAATGTGAAAAGAACATCAAAAAGTATTTTTAATCTTTATTTATCCAGAAACTCAGTTACGCACTGATCTACTGCTGCTGATCAGGTCAAACAGGCGACTCTGACTGGCTGCTGCTCTAACTGACCCCTCTGAGAACGAACCACTGATCTCTGTGGATGTTTACATCATGACCTGCTTGATTCTCTGGTTTGAATGAAGGAATGTGACATTTTAAATATGAAATTCATGCCTTAAGAGCAGAAATTCTGCTCCAGTGTTGTGTTATTTACACAATATAAAGAATAAGACACCTATTCTTGTGAAATGTTTTTTTTTTTTGTAACACAAGACAAACCAGTCAAACCAGGAACTCTGCCACCCTGTTAAGCTGTTGTATAAACCAGATAACATTTTCTCAATAGCAACCAGACTCCAGTTTTACCTCACAGAACACTCTCCATCAGCCAGGTTTTAAAAATGACAAACCATTGCAACCCAGTTGACAATAAGCCTTATTAATAAATCTTGAGAAGAGCTGTGTATAAATGAGCATTCCTGACCATTTTACTGCCTTCATATATAGCATTGATTCTCAACTTGGAGTCCGGGCCCCCTCTAGGGGGATCACAGGGGGTCCCCAAGGGTTTGTGTACTCTGAGGCTGTCAAAATTAGATTTGCACGTTAATTTAATCACAATTTATACAAATGTCTGTAAACAAAAGATCTTTTTTTTCCCCTCATTCACAAATGGGTGCATCACTTCATCGTCTCTTCTTACCTTACCTTCTTACAGGGTAAATCTGGACTCATCAGACCACATGACCTTTTTCCATTGTTCCAGAGTCTCAATCTTTATGCTCCCTAGCAAATTGAAGCCTTTTTTTCTGATTATCCTCACTGATTAGTGGTTTTCTTGAGGCTACACAGCTGTTTAGTCCCAATCTTGAGTTCTCTTCACATTGTGTGTGTGGAAATGTTCTTACTTTCACTATTAAACATAGACGCGAGTTCTACTGTTGATTTTTTACAATTTGTTTTTAACAAACGTTTAAGTGATCTCTGATCACGATCATTCAAGATTTTTTTCTGACCACATTTCTTCCTGGAAAATGATGGTTCACCACTATTCTTCCAGGTTTTAATAATGTGTTGGACAGTTCTTAACCCAGTTTTAGTAGTTTCATCAGTCTCAGTTGTTTTCTTTGCTTGATGCAGGACAATAATTTGACTCTTCTGAAAGAGAGTAACATCTTTTCCACGACCACAGGATATGTCTTCTGACATGGTTGTTTAAGAAATGAGAAGCTCCTCACTGCATCAGTTAGGGTTCAATAACTTGTTGCCAGATGAAACATATTAATCACTGCAGTAATGACCCAATGGAAGGCTCTGAACAATTTGCTCAGTTAAATCCAGGTGGTGACTTTTTTTTTTTTTTTTTTTTTTTGGCCAGGCAGTGTATATATTGTTTTTCATAGATTAAAGTTGGGGGGGGGGGGTGGGGGGTGGCTCCAAGGAAAAAAGGTTGGGAACCACTGCATTGTATCATCTTGACGCGTGTTATTTGAAATGTTAAATTCTAAAAATGGAAAATAGATGCATTTTGTCTGAGTTAACAGACCCCCTCATTGATTTTATTTCCTCTCATCAGGAGACTTAAGCCTGCTTCATAAATGAGACAAAATGTGCATTTAGGCCAATTAACAGGTTCATATTTTCCTCTCATCAGTAAAATAATACATACATTTGACAAATCTTAAATCTGCAGAATTTCTCAGTCTTTTTGTTTATATGGCTACCCATTAAAATCCCGTGGCCCACCCATCTGTGAGGTAAAATAATTGTTTTTGCTGAATGAGTCTGGTTGGTTTGTAGAGAGTGATATTTGGTTTATATAACAGAGGTCTGACAGCTCATCAACAAGCTTTTTTTCCCTTTTCCATAAAGCTGAGTGAAAAACTAACAGTTGAGAATTGAGGTCAAACACAGAAACATTTCTAGTTGCACCTCATGAAACTTGTTTAATGAGCATCTTTTTATAAAACGACATCAACACATACAAACATTGAAGTCACCGGGGCAACAAAGGCATAACAATGTAGTAAAAACACATTTATCATAGTTTGAATGAGGGATTATCACTGAGGTTTGCAGACTGTTGGTTAAATATCACAAAAGACTCCCAGTCAAACATCAGTACCCGTTCTCATCATTTACCAGTATGATTCTCTTATATTAGTATTCACACATTACACATACGTATACACATTTTATAGCATTGATCCCTTTAAATGTATTTTATATCAAATTCAAGTTTCTTTTGATTATAAAAAATATTTCTTATAATCCATTTGGTCTGTGATTATAAAAGAAGATTCAAACAGAAATATCTCATAATAATTAGTTGTTCCATGAGTGACAAAACCCAAATCAGAGCACTTCATCAAAATGATCCACAACAATGAGGCACAAATATTAAGTTATCCCAGTACGTCCACTGTGTCCTAGTGCAGGTTTGAAATACTTCATCTCTTCTTCTGAAGGACACTTCACATTGAGACAAGTGCATGATGTCCATGACTCCACAGCCTGATTTCCTGGACATTCAAGGTAAGTTCTGAGAACTCCTCGTGTTTAAGTGTCGTCTGTGCGTCGCAGCGAGGCCTCAATTCTCCTTCATGTTTTTTATTTTCTAGTCTGGAGTTCAAAGTCAGTTTTTACAGTCTGTGTGACTGTTAATGTAGTGGTCTGTCAATGGGAAAATGTAGCGGAATGACCCTTTCAGAAGCCTTCCATCTGGAAACTCAGGAAAGATTTGTGGAATGTAGTCGTCTGTCATGTCAGCTAATGTTGCCGCACTGATTGGACATCAGCTGTTAGGACACTGGGTTTAAAACGGTCTGTGTTTCTTCTTCTTTGGCGTTGTGAGTTTGATCACGTTAGTTCACCTCAGACTGTCCCTGCTGCTCTTCATCATCCTGTTTTGGCTCTGACGTTCGTCAGTGAAGCAGCAGGACGACAGTTTCCTTCTGCTGGTGTGAGGTATCTGCTATCAGCTCTACGTGTCCGTGTGTTCCCAGTCTTTCCTAAAGTTTATACACTGTCCAGTTTGACTGAAGACTACTGTGACCTGGACCCTGTCCTCCCGTCATTTTCTCTTCCGTATAATTGTCATTGACAGTCCTTTAACTGCTTCACTGCACTTTGAAGCTCCCTGTTTGCTGGACCGTAGCTAATACTTATGAAAAATCAAACAAAACAAAGAAACCTGATCATGCTCACAGCTCTGTGGTGACGCAGCGACTTTTGGTCACAACCCCGCAATATATCAGGAATCTGTACAATCGATGTTATTTTTTATTCCTTTTTGATTCTGTGAACCCCACAACCTGCCAGCGGGTTTTAAAGTTTTCATTTTTTTTCACAGCCGCAAATTGTGAAAAGAAACTGTTGCTGGATTTTCAAATTTCCTTGAATGAATCATGTGCGACGAACGTTTCCATCAGCCCTTATAATGAGATTCTTTCTTACGAGATACTAAGTATCTTTAGAGTTTCTCGTTCTGAGATATTACCTAATTACTTTTTCAAATACAAAGTCATTTTGAGATGCTAACTCATTATTTTTAGAAACTACGTCATTATTTCGAGAAAGTTTCTCATTAAATGACTTACAGGATCGTTTCTTTCATCACAGTGATTAAAATGGGCTTCTAAATCTAAGCTTAAACATAGCGACGTTTCATCAGACTCACTTTATTTTACATGTCTCGTCTGAAATTTTGACTGAATTATCACAGAAATTCAGCTTAACTTTGTTGGGTTTTTTTATGATTTAAGGTAGGGTTAGGGTCAGACTGCCCTGAAGACATGTTGTTCTCTGATGATCATTTCCATGACTGAACTCTTTACACACAGGTGCAGGACGAATATACTGCAGTGAAAAATGTGAAAGGAAAAAAAAAGAAGTCAGTCAGTCAGAAGGTCAGTTTCTATGAAAATAAAATAAAGATTCTAATAAAAACGTGTCGAATACTAAAAGATGAGCGATTGTCTTCAGATTGAGACAGATTGAAGACTGACTTGAAATGGACTTAAAAACAGAACAGAATCTGTTTCCTTTCATTAATCATGTTGACATTTGATCCTTTCCAGCCTCTGGATTGCTAATATTAAATTAAGTGGTTATTGTTTTATTTTACTTGTGATGTTATTTAGTTACTGGATATTGTTTTAGTTTATTTATTTAAGCCTTGATTCTTGGATCTTTTCTGTACACTTCTATATTTATCTTTTATGACAGAGAGGGTCCAGGCTTGTCTGCAGTTGTCTCACTATATTATCTTTTTTGTGTTTTTCTTTTCTTGCCTGATACCAATTTGTTTAACAGGTAAAAATGAATAAATAAAGTGTTCTTGCTAATGGACTGATAGTTTCAGCTCTAGTTTAAACCCGTCGTGAGTGAAACAGCCAGAAGTAGGAGACATTTTTCTCTCTACTTCCAGTCAGAACAACTGCTAATGTTTTTGGAAAATGATGGAAAACAAGATCCAGGTTGAAAATGGCTGAAATGTCAGTTAAGCATTAAAAAGATCTCCCTTCTCAGTTCCTTTGGTTTACCTGGTAACTCCTGTAACTCATCACAAGTGCTGAATGAGCCACATTAAGTGCAGCAGTGAGGAAATCCCCTGAAAGCTCCCTGAAAAACTCAAGATGAACCTTAAGAGGAAACAAAAGTGAAAGCTCCTCCTGTCCTGCTGGGACCCGTCCACAGTTTGTGTTTCCTGTCGTACTGCCAGCGTGTCAGCTGTAGGGAGGGTGGGGGAGGGGCTGTTAGTTGATTCTGGCTTCACCCTCTGAGGCGTCTGTCTGACCACCTACACACACACACACACACACAGAGGACAGGACTGGTTAGGCTGTGAGCCACAAAACAGTAAAGACAAAGGAACAGTTAAAATGAGCGAGGCTTTAAGTTATATTAGGACAGTTGTCTGACTCACGTAATCTGATCCTGATCGGCCAGATGAGGATGGAGCAGAGCGCCAAAGCTGCGATGATTGCCACGCCCCCCGTTACTATGACCATGACGTAATGATAGAACCACACACAGGCCGGACAGCACATCACAGTGCTGAGAGACAGAGACACACAACAAAACATGTCAGAGTAGGTCACAGTCTGAGAGCCTGAGAGACAACCAGGACAACAATGATACTACTCACTTCCTCTTCTGGATCCAGTGTATGTGTGGTGTGTGTGTGTGTGTGTAATTTGCATGTTAAAGTGTACAAAGTGTTAGATTAGAGTCAGATTTATTATATTCACGCTGTAAACCTTGTTGACTGCTACAAGAGACTGATTACAACGTTAACGATGAAAACATTCTAACATTTAGATCCTACATTTCCCATGATGCAACTCGATAGCATCTTTTGTTAAACGCTGCAGCTTCCGATCTCTGTTTGTAACACCGGCTTTCTGTTAAAAAATTCTTGGTCTTGTTGAAGGTTGTGCATATCAATAAACTGTGTGTGTGTGTTTGTGTGTGTGTGTGTGTGTGTGTGTGTGTGTGTGTGTGTACTAACTGGCAGGGATGCAGAGCCTGAATGATCATCACAGCGACTCCATTGGCCAGTTTATCAGTGAAGCTCATGGCTCCGTAGACAAACGCTCCACTTTGCTGCGAGAGAGAGAGAGAGAGAGAGAGAGAGAGAAGAGAGAGAGAAAGAGAGAGAGAGAAAGAGACAGGTGAAGAATAAGATGATGTTAAAAGGACACCAGTGAGGGTGACATCACACCTCCCTCTCTCTCTCTCTCACACACACACACACACACACACACAGGTCTTACCGTCTGATCAGCGATGAGCTCTGCGGTCATGGCGAGCGATATGACCAGGATGGTGGCTGACCCCGCCCCCAGCAGCACGGCGGCCCCGTACACCTGCTGACCCATCTTGTCATCCAGCAGCACCCAGTAGGAGAAGGCCATGACCAGCAGCAGGCCCACGAAGTAGGTGAGCTGGACCAATCAGAAGACAGACACATAGATGAGCTGTCCCAGAAAACTTGGTTTCAAATTCTGACTATTTCTGTAAGTTAAGATTTTGTCAAAACACCGCTGGGTAATAATTCTAAAGAACACAACAGTCAAAACTCAGCAGATCAGTTTGATCAGGTCTGTGTGGGTGTGATTTGATTGACAGTAACATTGAAACATGAGCAAACAACCCACCAACAGTTATCACATTTTGATACTAAATCCTGACTGGTAGATGTACGTATATGACATCATTTTCTTCTTAGTCACCATATGTCCTCAAATAGTGACCGTGGTCTTTATTTACCTCAGCTGAAGAATTTTCCAGGCCTTTATTTGTGGCTTGTATTAGAGACGGGCCTTTATTTCTGATTCACTCTGTTTGATGAGTGTAATTTGTCACATTTTAGTATAAAGCCTCATTTTGATCTCCTCTTAATTACACTGTCAACATTTCCTGTATTAATTTCAAATTAAAAGACCTCTCACATTGTAGTGGACAGAAACCCTACATTTCTTAACAAGGCTTTTATTGTGCAACATTTTGCAGGAACGTGTTGCTTGTGTGATTGTGTGACTTTTGGGTCACACAATAACACAAACAAACTAACCAATCAAGTAGACCAGCAACTCTGTTTTCTTTTTTTTAATCAATTATCATTGTTTGGACTTTTTGTGCCTTTAACTGATAGTGCAGCTGAAGATAAGACGGGACAAAGAGAGACATGAACAAAGGGCCACAGGCTGGAATCAAGTCAGGGCCATTTCAGAGGACCTGCCTCAGCACATGCGGTGGACCAACAGAGCTATCAGGGCACCTCACAACTCCCACTTTCTGTGAGTTCAAGTTACTGTTTTTGCCAAAGTAGTCCGCTGTCTTTGGAGAGAGCGATATTTGGCTTCTATAACAGCGGTTTTCTGTCTGCAAAGGCTGTCTGACAGCAACGTAAAGTGGTGAATATATTCTAAATATAGTGCACAATTAATATGATGTTGATTTTTTTTTAGGTGTCTAAAATAAATTTTGCTGCTGACCCTGTCCACAGCAGTACAATCCTTAACTTTCTACACTGGTACTCCTGCTTCTCCAAACTAGGAGCATGTTTACCATCATCTGCTGTAGGCACCAGGACTGGAGCCAGGCTGAGGTGTGAAGTTTAACTTACACATTTTCCAATGCGTTTACTGAGAGGCTTCATGATGAAGGAGGACAGGAAGCCACTCACGTACATCACTAATGGGATGGTTGCGATGAATTTCTGTTGGAGGGAGAAAGAGGAACAGAGTGAACAAACTGAGTGCTGATGATACAGAATATTACTGAATGGTTGTGATGGTTGTGTGTTACCTTGGGCAGACCCAGAGTGTTGATGAGATACATGGAGATGTAGGTCTGAGACAGATTGACTATTAACCTGGTGGACATGTAGAGTAAGGCCACCTACAGAGACACACACACACACACATCTGTCAGTCAGTGAACAAGACTTCTGATGAAACACTAAATGTGGCAACTGTCACGCTGTTGAAACTCTTCCTACCTGGTAAAACGAAGGCTGCCGCAGCCAACACTTCCACTGCAGGAGAGACGACAAGCTCCCGGGGCGAGGAAGCAGGGGTCTCCGCTCCCCCTCCTCCTCCTCCTCCTCTTCCTCCATCCTCCTCCTCCTCCCCTCCTCTCCTCCAGCCTCCCTTCCTGCCTCAGGCCTCCTCTCCTTGGTTCCCAGGTGGAAGATGAGGGAGAAGAGAGCGCCGATGCCCAGAACGATCAACGCCAGATTCTGTCATCAAACACAACACAGCACACAGGTCGAGGTTTATTATTAACCACTAGCTGCTTTTCTCTTCTTTCACTTCCCCCAAACTGTGTCAGTGCAGACTGTTTCAATGCTCCTTTCCAACACAGATATTCTTGTCATTACACTTCCTGTCTGGAAGTATCTGTTTTGTTCTGGGACAGCTACAGTAACATGATTAAAAGGGTCACATACAGTTTGGGTATGTTACATGCACACAATAATCATCATCAGGATCATGTTGTAGAGACGGCTTGATGACTTTTTCATGTCCAATATCAACACAGATACATCAAATCTGAGCTCCTGCTGATGCCGACACCGATCCAGTACCACTCTTTGCCCTCTCTTAAACAACTAAACTCTTCATACATCTTCTATGGATGCACTTTGTTTGATCAAGCCATCTAAAAACATCAAACTGTGAAACAAATATTCTGCTCCCATGAAGGAAAAAATCCATATCCCACAACGTGGCTCAGTTATGCAAAATCGCTGTTTCTTTTTACTTAAATTTTTTCACACAGAGAATTTTAAGCAGCGTTTTGATCGGTCAGCACCATTCAAACATCCAAAATGAAATTTAAATAAATTATGTAAAAGCATAAATTGCACTTGGCTGTTTTTTTTCTTACTTGAACCTAAAATAACTCCACACAGCTGACTTGATGACAGCACAGCTGACAGATCTCACTCATGTTGTGGTCACTGATCACATGACACATCTCTCTTTTTACAACATGTTGCTCAAAGATTAGTTTGGTTTACTGATGCTGAGTATCAGTATCAGCCCATCCCCATTGTGTCGTAGCTTAGTTTCACTTTTGATGACTGCAGGAGTCTCCCTCAGTACTGAACCAATTTTGAACATTCTTGTCCCCATTAGTCACTTCACAAAAACATGTGAAAATAGGATCCAGGTTGAAAAATACTGAAGTTAGGAAGATGAATGCCAGCTGTGGATGAGAATGAACCATTAACCTATCCCAGCATGCACTCTGCTGTAATCTCATTTAATTATCAAACTACTTCTTTGTTCAATGTGTGCTGACTGAAAAGTTTAGACGCTATTATAAAGCATCAGAATCACCATACAACAGAAGGGTGATTTTGAAGACGTCTCTGTGCACATTCAGCAGCTAAAGCTAACAACAAACCTTTGTGTGTTTTGTGATTAGAGTTGATCTGAGCAGGTAGAAATGCTAACTGATCTCTATACACGCACTACTTCAGCAGAACCACTACACACACCAGGAAAATGACCAAACATGACAGTTTAGTTTTAAATGGGGCTAAATTGGTACATGTGATAGACACTTGAGGGCTTTTCACAATGCATATTTTTAGCTCAGGGCTAAGAGGCAACTCTCAAATAATTTACACACTGCACTTCTACTAGCCCTGGGTTAAATGTCTGTAGAAACAAGGACTAATGTTTATGTTCTAGAGTGACGTGTAACTACTCTTTAACAGTCTTAACTTTGCTCCACACTGGCACCTTTCAGCCTTGTGTTTAGTCCAGTTTTAGGGGATAACCCCGCTATCTCAGGACTAACCCTGCTACAGAGCAGAGCCAGCAAACCCAAGGCTTAAGTTGACATTGACTCACCTTGGAATGTGCCAGGATTGTGCCAGTGTGAAAGCTATCTTGAGTCTAACAGCCATAAATAAATGTTAAATATCTATGGAAACACTCCCTGAGCCTAGAGCTAATGTGGTTCTAAGAATGATTGTAGCCCTGGGTTAAGTGCAGTGTGAAAAACCGTTTACTGTGTTGCTTACCTACTTAATGATTTGAATTTATGTTGCGGTCCTGGTTGCAAACAAATTTCCAAGTTGACAAATAAGGTACAATTCAGTTCTTTTTTAATACTTTTTATATTTTGTGGCTTTTTATGCCTTTAATTTACAGGCCAGCTGAAGACATGACAGGAAAGGGGGAGAGAGAAAGTGGGGGAAGGACATGCAGCACAAGGCCGTGGGCGGGAGTCGAATCTACGGCCGCTGCAGAGGGCTCAGAGGCTCAGTACATGGGGTGAACGCTCTACCAACTGAGCTTCCAGGCCACCATACAATTCAGTTCTAAGTGTGAAGGTAGAGCCTCTTGAATCCACATGTCCAAGTCAAATGACTGAGACAGTCAGTGTGATCTGATTCCACTGGTATGCCAGACAAAGTGTCATTCCAAATCACAAGGGAGACACAATAACAACACACACAGGCCCTTATTTTCCCGAGACAAAAGCAAATCTAAGCATATTCTCTCAGCACTGGAGCTCATGGGTGTGACTGAGTAAAGCTTGGCGACTGTTCAATCAGGAAGGCCGTCTTAATTCTTACTCTGTTTACAGTTTTGGTTTTTCCTGCTCCCAACTCCACCAGCTGACAGACGGTGTTCCCTCTTATCACTTCAATCAGCACCAATCAAGTTTCGCCACAACCTCTGTGAGCCAATCACATCAGGAGGAAACAGTCTGATGAGTTCACCTTTGAGGACATGCTGGGGCTCAAGACTCATCTGAGCATGGCTTCCACGCTCCAAATCATTTTAACTGTAAACTTTTATTCAATCCTGACCATCCTGAAGCCATATTGGGAGATTTAAATAATGAATGTCTAAAATACATTTTACTGCTGACCCTGTCCACAACTGTACATAGCTTAGCTTCCTGCACTGGTACTCAGTGCATCTCCAAACAGCGTGTTCAACTGCCATCTGCCATCTACTGTGGGTAATACTCTGACTATGGATAAGCACTTCATACAACTACACTGTAAAAAAGTGCTCATGTTCACTGTTGATGTTTAACGGTCATCGTCAGCAGCTCCACCCACTCTTGAACATTATAACATGTCATGTGAGCAAAACTCGTCCTCACCCTGAAGACGGGGATATCTACTGGTCCAAGTGAATCAAGGTCATCGTCCTCTCCGGCCTGGACATGGAACAGCAGGTAAGCCACCGCATACACTGTGATGTTAGCTATTACTGTGAACGCATACCTGCACACACACACACAAGGGAGAAACAGCGTATTCAGGATCTGCAGATGACCTTGCTGTGTGTGCTGTGTGTGTGTGTGCATGAAACGTACCTGTACGCAGTGAGTTCTACTTTGGCGTGTTCACACGTGACCAGCTCTGGGATGAGAGACAGGTGAGAGATCTGAGTGGCAGCCCAGCCGAACTGAAAGATGATGATGAACGGGATGAAGTAGATGAGACTGGCCCACTGAGGGGTGAGGGAGCCGCAGCCCAGACACTGGTTGAAGATGAAGGCGAAGGATATCAGCACACTCAGTGTACCTGGAGAACACAAATACACACAGAAGCACAAAATATGACTTTAAGTATAGTGTTTGTTTCACTCCTCTTCACTCAAACGAACCGCTATCAGATCACCTCAATCATCTCCACACACAAAAGTAATGAAATGAAATTTAAAGGGACAAATCACCACATTAAAAAAGACATATGTTTCCCAGAGGAACAGTCCCTTTAAGAACAAAATTAACAATTTTGCTCCAGGATTTCAGAGAAATTCATGACCACTTGCAAACAAACTTGCAAATTTTAGAACATTTTTCTTTTACTGCCTCTTGGTGTGTTAACTTCCTCTGTAAGACTTATAAAAAGTCGACAAAACCTGTCACATTTCTTAAATTTTAACCCCATGTAGCCTGAAACAAAAAGCAATTAAATGACACATTCTTCGCTTTATTGTAGACAAAGCAACACATGTGGTAGAAACCAAGATGATCAGTTTTCAAATTTTAACACTCTGAGAAGTGACAAGTTTTGGTTTTACCTTTTATTTTTCAGCTGGACATTTTGGAATTGTTTAGTGAATGTTTGTCTTCATTTGACACCACAACAAAAGCTGTGTTTCCACCCAAAGTATCCAGAACTTTTAGTCCCAGGAACTACTTTTCAAGGGACTACAAGGTTCTGTAGTAGTTCCTGTTGTTGCCTTTGTTTCCACCATGATCTTAAAGACCCCCGAAGATGAGAGAAATCATTCTGCTGGTGTGAGAAAAGGCAGTGGCTGTTTACAACATGTTCACATGTGATTATATGACTGTATGGTTTGCGGGGTAGTTTTTAATACTAAAAAAAAATACAAAATGATAACAACTCACGTGCAACATGTGCTTCAGTGAAGGAAAACCTTTGATGACTTGTTGGCCTCAGTACAATAAAAATGTGTAATTTTTTTCCGTTTTCAAATATAGATGGTATATCCAGGTCTATTTTCACACTTCTCTGTCTATTTCTTATGCTCAGCAATGTTTAGCTGTTACGTTACGCATTCGTGTTACCAGGCTACTTGCGCAAGTTGTTATAATTTTGTATTTTTTATTGCTTTTTAATTTTATTTTCCCTGCCAGGCATAAACCTGGGGGGAGATCATGCGATAGGTCATGTGTGCGTGTGACCAACAGGCTGGTGCTAATGGGCATGCTAAAGGGCCTTTTGTGGTGGCGGTGATTATCAATTTTTGAAAAATTTAAATATTTGTTTTATTGACTGCTCTGTTTTTCACTGACGACTGCCTCCTCATCGTTATAAACCGGCTAATAGGAGCCATAAGTCATAAACAGCTGCTAGGCTAAAAACAAGGCTTGCCTAGTCACATTTTTGCCTTTGACGGGGCTTAAATCTGACATCCATAGAAAAATAATCCGCTAAAGTTAGGCACGATACGAGATGAATAAATTCTCATTTTGTTAGCTTTGCCACCATCTCCGTCTGCACGGTCGTCAAAGTGGAGCGTTCAAGGTCCGCCAGTAATACAAATGAGAGATGGAGACTTCATTACAAAACAAGAGTTACTTTTCATATATATGAGGCTGTTTGTCAGGGGCAAGATCTAAGAAGTTCAGAACAGCTATAATGATACAATGACGACACTTAGTGCAGGCAACTGTCTCAGTTATGTAGATATTCCTGTCTCAATAGACAGATGCACTAGTACCTGCTCATGCTTATTGTGTTGTGTGTTCATTTTAATTTTAATTTCTTTTCTAAGTTCACAATATCATCTAAGTTATTTTTTGTTTTTTTTTCTTAAGTCTAGTTTTTATATTCAGTTCAGTTAACTAAAATATTTTTCAAACCTAGTTTTAGTTTTTAGTTCAGTTTTAGTTAATTATAAAACCTTGTAGTAAAGTCATTCTGCTGTTGAGGACAGGCCACCTCTGGGTCACTTTGTATTCCTGCTGACAGACCGACAGGTGTCATTACAGTCTTGTAAAACATGATCTGACCTGAATGGATCAATAAAATATATGCTAAGTGTTCAGTATGTGAGCAGAGTCCAAACAGCAGTTTCATAAAAAGTTACATCAACGCTCTTTATGAAAGCATGTTGGCTACATAACAGCTGACTGACAGAAACAACAACAACAAGCAGGTTCTTCTTCCTGCTCGGCCTTTTACCTCCCACCGCTGGGTACTAGCACTGTGTAGAACATTTGCAGACTACTAATATTTTTAAAGGTTACATAAACATAAGTATGAAATAACATGTATTAATATAAAGGTATGCTTAAGCCAGTTAAAAAGAAGCAGGATATTTTTATTTGGATCATTTTATTTCTTAAGTTATATTTTGTGGTTTTTATGGTGGAAGCCCTTATGGTCAATACTTTGTACATAGGACCCTCCAAAATCAATCAAATTTCTTGTAGTAGCTTTAAAAAAGCTAAAACACAGTTTCATAAAAATATGATGTGGAAACAAAAGAAATAAAAAATTTATTTCCGTGTTTGCGCTCTTCACCAAATGTAATGCCATTATAACAACAGAGCCTCGACTTACAGTTATCTACTCAACTTCAAATGCCAACAAAGTGGAAGTTGTGGCATTTGTGTTTGTAATTTCGATTGGCACATTTTGCACACTGTAATTTAATTTTTGTTGACCCCTACATAGTTCTTGTACATGAACAAAATCATCTTTGGAACTGGAGCTGAGTGATGTAAGATTATTTCTCTCCTGTAACTTGATTGGCTGCTGTGACTTGGTTCAAACAAAGTGGATCTGGGGGATTAACTGCTGACTTGCCAGGAATTAACAGAATCAAGTGTCTGAAATTAACTTTTTGAGAGGATTATTTTTTACTAGAAAAAAATGTATGCATATCAGGCATGACTTTAGTATTTAATGTTTAAAAATGCTGCTGTGAAACAACTTACAAACAAATTATTAAACAAAGTATTATCATGACTTGAGCATCTAAAGCTGTTAAAAACGCTGTTGTGAAAGAACAAGAAAGTACAGACAGGTATCAAGTATTTTCAAGCCAAAGGCTCAGACACAAGTAAAGTCACGAGTCACTGAGTCAGGCCTCAACTAATAAGGCTTGCCCGGTAGAATGCAATGTCGGGTAGGTACATCTAGCCTGTAAAAAATAATTAAATTATTAAGCTATTTTGATTATCAATGAAATGTTCGTCATTTTTCATGGAAAAACAGCAGAAAATTCTGTTATATAAAGATTTCCCATTTTTCTCCATTCATTATCATGTTTAACTGAATGAATATATTAGGACTGAAAGACGTCATGTTAAACTTTGAAAAATGGGATGAACATTTTCACTATTTCATGACATTTCATAGACACTGCAGCCCTGCTATTTGTACAGGGGCAAATAAAAACTGACTCCACTTGCGGACTAGGCAAGTGGAACACAAAACATTAAGGACTGAACCCTGCTGGTGTTAAAGTCCAAGTCAAGTTGTCTGAAATCTGAAGTCATCAGCTTTGTGACTCAAGTCCACAGCTCTATGTATGTGGGTTACTAAGTTTCTGAATTTACACTAATCTGTTGCAGGGTAAATCATTTCTGAATCTCATGGGGCAGTTAAGTAAAGTCTACCCACCTGTCGGTCTGTTTGACTTACCGACTAGATGCCATGTCTTCCTCTTGCCGTAGTTGCCACAGCCAGGGGTTTGGTCTGACTCATAACCAATGAGAGGTGTACAAATAGCATCAGCGATCTGCCCAACCAGCAGCAGCACACCTGCACCACGGGTACACATTCATAATTCAGTTAATTACAATGACAATCGGTGTGTGTCAACAAACAGAGACAGAAGATGCATGACAAGGGCAGACATTCACTGTATGAATTCAGTATAAACACCCACAGACAAGACTGAAAATGTCTAGTGTTGATAAGACTGTGATAGTCTAACATAGAGGCACAATTCATCCTAAAACCAAAAATACATATTTCTCCTCTTGCAATTTATCCACCTATACAGTTTTGGTGTGAGTTGCACAGTTTTGGAGATTCGGTCAGAGAGATGTGTCTGTCTTCTTTCCAGTAGAATAGGACTAGATGGCACTCAGCTGTGGTGCTTAAGCATAAAAATGATGAAATGAAATGAATGAAATGATGATTTAAAAACTCAACTTTCTTCTCTTCAGAAATCATGCCCCTGTTGCTCAATAATGAAATAAAAATATAGTAGAGCAGTTTCATGTAGGAATTTTCTTCAGCTGGGACTACTTTAGAATCTACTAGAGCTCCTTTCTGTCAAATAAAAAGAAAGTAGTTCCTACATGAAACAGCTCACAACAAGGAGTGTGAATTATCTTGAGTCACTCGGCCATGATTTTTTTTAAAGAGACACTGGTTTTGACTTTTCCAAATGTATTTTTTGATGCTTTGAGCGCCACAAGTCAAGTGCCATTTAGTCCCATTATAATTGGAGAGAAGGCAGACATCTCTACACCCTGATATCTCCAAAACTCTGCAACTAATACCAAAAATATCTAGATGAATAAACAGCAGTACAGGTAAGAGGAAAATATGAACTTTTGATTTTGGGGTGAACTGTTTCTTTAAAAACACAACGCCAGTGTAAAATGAATGGTATCATCAGTTTTATCAATATTCTTCTGATGCAGACTCTATAAAAATGAACATTATGGGTTTACTGTGTAGGACTGCATGTAATGTCCAGATGTTACATCTCCCATATATACAACATGTGTATTACTGTACAGGATGAGACAGACAGACAGAGAGGCAGACAGAGCGACACATAGATATTAAGTAGAACTGCACTGATTAATCAATTAATTGATTATTAAATTAATCATCAACTATTATGATAATGGATTTGAGCATATTTTAGGAAAGAAAGTCAAAATTGTCTCATTTCAGCGTCTTAAATATGAATATTTGTGGTTTCTTTACTCTTCTGTGACAATAAACTGAATATCTTTGTGTTATGAGTAAAACAAGACATTTGAGAACGTCACCTTATGATTTGGGAAACACTGACATTTATCACCATTTTCTGACATTTTAAAACACACAACTATTAACCAGTTAATCAAGAAAATTATCAAGGTACTAACTGACGATGAAAACAGTCGTTAGTTGCAGCCCTGACAGTAAGGCTGGGCCATGTATCGATTTTAAATCAATATCATGATATGAAAATAGATAATGTCTTAGATTTTGGATATTGTAATATTGTGATATGACATAAGTGGGGTTTTTTCCTGGTCATAAAGGCTGCATTGCAGTAAAGTGATGTTATTTGTCATCTGAACTTACCAGACTGCTCTATTATTTGCCTTTACCATCTTATAAAGATGAAAGCAACAACTGGCATCTATACTGAGGTGTTCATATCGTGCATCCCTAACAGACAGACAGACAGACAGACAGACAGACAGATAGACAGACAGACAGACAGACAGACAGACAGACAGACAGACAGAAACAGACAGACAGATAGATAGATAGATAGATGATAGATAGATAGATAGATAGATAGATAGACAGACAGACAGACAGACAGACAGACAGACAGATAGATAGATAGATAGATAGATAGATAGATAGACAGACAGACAGATAGATAGATAGATAGATAGATAGACAGATAGACTAACCTGCATTTGTGTTTTGGAATCCCAGTACTGAATGGTAGAAGACCAGTAGGTATGTGAACCACATGGAGGCACACAGGTCGTTGAGAAAATGTCCCACCGCATAGCTGAGCCTCTTGAGGAGAGGCAGAGACTCCTGAGTGTCCGACATGATGACTCAAAGAGACTAAACTGTCTCAAACACAATCTCAGCACGCGCCTTAATCAGTCAGGCTGACTGATGAAATAAAGTGAATAAGTTATCGAAAGTTTGACGAGGTTTTTTTGTTTTGTTGAACAGAGCTGAATGACGACAGACCTGCTCTCAGTTCCCTTTTTCACATGTCAGCTAGTGTCTGTACATTCACTTCTTATCGTCATGTTTGTCCGTTCAGCAGGTTATATGTGAGGATATTCCCTTTCTTTTCCATCCCTGTGTCAGTGTCCTCCTGAGGTCAGGTGACAGTGGAGAAACATGTGCAAGCGAGGAGGAGCATCAATGAAGATCGAAGCAGAAGCAGCACACTGCACCTCGCAGCATTTCTCCCCTTACATCACATGTAACTAGCCAGGATAACTACCTAGCTGTTTGTGAGACGTGTCTCAGCTTTCTGCGGTGGTGAAACACAGGACTGCCATTAAAGTGACCCCAACATTATGAGAAACCTCTTGAATTCCCTTTTTTCGCACATTTCTTACAGCAGCAGCTCACGTTAATTCAGTGTCGGAACGGAAAACAGCGAACAGCTCCATCATTAGCTGTTAGCTAACCGGCTACAAACGTAAAGCACATCTGGCGATAAAAATGCAAACAGATGTAAACAAAAACGCAGATCCGGCAATGATGATGTAAGCAGAAAAAAATCCCGAAGGATAGACCAATGGGAAACCCTTGTTGCTCCTCTCAGCCAATAGCGAAAGCCTCGCGGCACTGCTCACGGGTTACACGTCCTCACGTGACGGTAGACTGACAGCCAAAGATGACGTATCAAGTAAATGAGAGCGATATCCCCAACTCACTTCCTCGGTTGCGTAGTAAACTAAAGATATTTCAAACTACAAGTTTCAAATCGAACATTTTGGCCACTTATGATGATAATAGAGAAGCAGGTGCTGTCAACTATCCTTTTACAGATTTTGGGAGTACTAAAAATAAGACTTTTTACACAGCAGCCATTTTGACACGAATAATAGAGTAAACACAGGTGTTACTAATGATGCCAATTGAGAATCCATTCAGGTCAAAGAGAGTCAGTTTGCTGCTATTGAGCATGTTGGCTCACTGGAAAGGCCCTACTACTGCTATTTCATATCATTATGGCTGCTGTGAAAAGGTCTTTTGACAAAATTCTGTTGTCAAATACATCAGAACAGAATTTACAACAGAACAGAATTCAGTCTGTCCAAAAAGCACAATACTGGCTATGTTTGCTTTATAACAAATTATTATTTGTAATGCTTAACTTTTCGCATTATAAGATAACTAGTATATTCTTGTGCCAAGAACATAAGTTTGTATACTGTAATAATGATAAAATATCTGTTATGTTAAAAAATATCTTGTTCTAACATGAAAATATCTAGTCATAATGTGAAAATATGGTTTTATAACATTAAAATATGTTATAATGTGAAAATATCTTGCCATTTAAACTTAATGACAGCCAATCTCTCCTCTAGCCTGTGCTTTCTTGTCACTTTTACACACAAATGGTGGTGTTGTGACCGGTGCTGAGCTGACCTGTTTGTCTCATCCAACACTTTTCATTGTATCATAAAACCCTGTGTGACCTACATATGACTAATAAAACACACACATCCAGTAGATGCTACATGTGGCTGCCAGGCTCTTCAGATCACACTAGGATGGTGAACTTTGTAAACATACACCATCAACACATCAACACTGAACTTCAACACAACTACTGTGCCTTGACAATCAGACCAAATTAGCATTTCTTTTCACTTTGTTCATCAAATTGTTCAACAAACAATGCAGACGATAAATCAAAGTTCAGTAACCAGACTATGACTGTTGAGGATTAAAAACTAAATTTGTATCTCAACTTTTATCCATCTTACAGTGGCTGTTACAGCCTCACAAAGATGCTATCATGGCTGAATTCAGTTTAGGTTGGTTAGCCCATTTCTGTTAGCTCAATATGGCAGCAGATTTCTACCATTCCAGGAAGAGAAAAGGGATCAGTCTCACATTATAATGTGAGAGGTTTTTATAACAAGATATTTTTCACGTTATAACCAGATTTTCATGTTATTGGGACATGTTATAACAAGAAACCTTTGTTATAACAATATGCTATTCATCCTATTATAATGTGAAAGGGTTCACATTATAACTTCTATTATGTGATAACTTGTATATTTATAAAATCATGTTATAACAGGTAGTTTTTACATTATAACAAACTTTTCACATAACACCAAGATGAACAGCACATTGTTCTAACAAGAAGTTTCTTGTTATAACAAGTCTGTATATTGTAATAACATGAATATCTTGTTTTAACGTGAAAAACAGTTATAACAAACTTCACGTTATCCTTTGTCAACTGATCATCAACTTTGTGACGGGACCACGGTCAACACATGAAGGGACTGACAAGACCTTTCTGGAAAAACTAAATCATGCTTCTGATTGGGTTCTCTAGACATGCGCCTGCATGACCAAACACTTAGAAAGATAGAAAGATATTCATATTGTTCATGATTCCCTTAAATAAAGCTCAGTTTTTATTTTGTTTGGTTGTTTTTTAATGGAGTTATCCGCCTTTCCATCCTCCAACCCAGAGAGAAAGAGGAACAAAAACAAAACAACAGAAAATTTAAAATACAAGTTATTAAAAAAAATACATTTTGAGGAACACACTCGAAGCTACAAAACACAAACTTTTTGAACAACTCAAAAAGACAGAAAAAAACACAGGTTCCAAATTGTAGACAGTCTTTTTTTAGTTACAAATTAAAACAGGGAAAAAGCATAGTTTTCACATAAACATCTTTTTTAACGTTTGATTCAGGTGGTTGTGAGGTTTTCCTCTGAGGGTGAATGATTCTGAGAAGCACACTGAGCCTGATCCGTTGCAGGAAATAGACCGAGCCGCTCATGGTGTACCCCCCTCATCGACCCTAGGGAATAAAAACTTTATAGACTATGTGCAAGAGCTGCATCTTTGTGTCCATGAAGTCTCTTTATGATGAGCTCGAGAAAATGTGCAGCGTGTTTGTACGTTTCTTGTGTGTGTGTGTGTGTGTGTGTGTGTATGTCTGTGTGGTCCGACAGTCTCATTGCCTCTCATCCTTTTGTTGTCCTCTCTTGTGTATCTCCTCAGAAATACACATCTCTCTCCTCTGAACCAGTCAGTAAGGAAGAAAAAAAACTAAAACAAAAAAAAAGAGAACTGCCAGTAAACCAGCTGAATCCAGTCTGCCAGCCAATCAGCTCGCTTCTTACAGTCTGGTCACTTGTTTCCCACAGCAGTTTGTGTTGTTCCAGTTTCAGTTTGTGACCGCAAGTATATGAAGAGTCCACCGCTGGTGCAGCTAGTCCACATTTAAAGCTCCGAGGTGGAACAGCAGACACGTGTTACTCTGTCTGTGTCTGCCAGTCCAGAGCAGTAGAACCCAGTAGATCAGTTTAGCAAACATTATTGTGCTGCCCAGTGGTCCAGCCCAGTGGACCTCCAGCAGCAGAAGAGGAGGGTCAGAGGGGGACTGAGGTGGGGAACAAAGAGAGGGTTATATGAAGAGGGCTGGAGACAGAGAGAGAGAAAAGGAAAAAGAGGTGGTGGGGTTTCTCTCTCGTCTCTGTTTTCATTTGTGTCTCTGGAGAGCTTTCCTCTTCCTCCTCTTGAAGAAACAGCAGCACCTGCAACACAAAAGACCGTCATTAACACACCTCCAACACAGCTGTCATTCTTCCATTTCTCTTCAATGTTGACATGAGGTGTCAATGTCTGGCTACATGTATCTTCTTAAAGGAGCAACATGTAGCCATTCTATAGACTCCCCAGACTACACTGTAAGTTGATCAGCTGTTTATAACCGTCAGTTGTCTGTCAATGTAAAGTTAAGCCTGTTATGCTCAAAACAAAAGCCCGCTGCTCTGAAAATCCACACTCTAAACTCCATTAACTTTTTGCACAATTGAACAGTTATAAACATCTGCTCCTTCTACAAGATTAGTAATGATTTCTTACAAACCCTAAACAGACACTTACTTATGCGGCAAAAATTCAGCATTAATGAACTCTGATTAATGTGAAGCAGAAAACAGCCAATAAAAGTTGAAACTGAAATCAAATAATTGTTCTTTGTAAATAAGACGTATGGAAAGTTTATTCAAATCTGTGGGTGGAACCACATGTAAATGCACATCTTATGAGATCAGTTTATTTATGGTCCATGTAAACAGTTAACTTGAAATCTCTAATCAGAATGATTTCAATCAGGTTGAGGAAATTCATGTGACCGCAGCTGTAGACACACAACTTTCAGCCAGAATGTCACACGAAAGATTTTTCTATTTTTTGTGTTCTTGTCTTCTCACTGGATTGAAGTGGCTTTGTTGGAAAAAGGTGACAGCACACACAAAATGTAGTGATTTTTTTTTTCTTATGGCTGGAATCAATTCATTTGAGTTTTTAACTCCGACTAATTATTAACAAAGGATATTTTATTTGAAACCATCACTCTAACTGTTGTATTTGTAGGTACAAACATTAAAGGTTATGTGATCTGAAGCCAGGGGCTTTGATTCTAATATTACTCTTTTGTCTTTGCTTTAATAACTTGTCCTTTTCTCAATATACTAGGATGGTTGTTGGATTAAATATTAATGGAGGAGTGGATGTTCATGAAGATCAGATTTTGGGGGTCATGGACATGTTAGGAAGAAATGTAAAGAAATTATACAAATCTTGTATATATAAAAAAATCTCAAACAAAAATACATTTCCCCTATATGAAAAAATACTTGAAATTTGAAGGAGTGTTTCAGGAATCCTATGACCTCTGACTTTATCAAGTGGAAGACAAGAAACAGTGTTTTGTTCTTCTTTTCTACAGTAAATCTAAAGTGAACCACATTACAGGACATTTAGACTTCCTTAAAACGGAACATACTAATAAATGTAAAAAAAAAAAAAAAAAATCAGAGCCCTTCTGAGGAATGAGATTGCGAGAGGAAGAAAAGACACTGTCAGCATCCTGTTGCTGCTCAGTCAGTACTTCCTGAAGCACTGCTTTTCAGAGTAAAAGCTGTGCAGTAAAAAGAACAAGGAAGTGATGAAACCTTGTTCACAGTCACATGAGCAGCTCAGACCAGATTTGTTAATACCTTGTTTTTTCTTTTTAATAGCCGACATATTTCACACTGCTGTGACACTACTGTAGTGTGTGTGTGTGTGTCCTTACTTGGTATCATCAGCCACTTCCACCTCTGCATTGGCTGTGATTGGTGCATTGGAGTGTCCTGCAGTGGGGTCGTCTGTATTCAGCTCCCCATTGGTTGAACTCATCACCTGGAGGGGCAGAGGGACAGAGGAATGAGCGCAGCATGTACCTACATCCTATCCGGGTGGGACAAAATAAATGTCCACATTAAGGTAGATGAATCTGAAAACACTGTTTCCACACCAGTGCTGTCAGGTCAATTTTTAAAACGTTCTTTTTCCTGCACAGACAGTTCTCCTGAGTCTCAGCGACTTCAACATGCGTCTGTGTCCTGCTCATGAATGAACAGATTGCTTTCAATGGAGCCAGCTTAATGTGGACGGTCTTACAGTCCTAAGAGCACCTCTAGAGACCAGCATCGTTGACATTCATTTTGCTGCCATGCAAAGTAGCGGCACCTCTGCTTCATGGCTGACAGTGATTTTGGTGCTGTGTTGATGATCACCTTACAGAATTCAGAACAAACAGCTATGACTACTTTGTGGCCTCTTTAAAACAGCTCCGACAACAAATGCAAGTAAAGCATTTTTCTGCAGCTGATGAGTGTTAAGTTCCTTTAAGCATTTCACCTTTTCAACACATTTTCCTTTTCCTTTTAAAGGTTTCCCATCACTTCAGTGTACATGTCATAAATGTGCTCTTTTAAAATCAACTTTGCTAAATTCTGTCAGGCTCACCTGCTTCATGCCAATACTGAAGAGGATTAAGATGAACTCTGCTCAACAGAAACCCAATTTAGCCATCAACACACACAATCAATACAACATATCATACTTGGTAAACTGTTGATTACGTCACTTTTACCAATGTGTGTCTCTGTAAAAATGCAAATAATAGTGTTCCATTACAAACATATTGAGGATTATAAAGAGGTATGTTTTGAAGAACTTTTAACACACAGTACCAGTCAGAAGTTTGGACACACTTCTCATCCAATGTTTTTTCTTTATTTTTTATGAGGACCATGGTTCGACATTAAAAAGCAAAAAGACTCAGTGTTTGAGAGTCTTCTTTATTTTAGATTCACGTTTTGCTTACTACATAATTCCATATTATTCCATATTTCACAGTTTTGATGTCTCCAGTATTAATCTACAATGTTTAAAAATAATAAAAATAAAAAATTTGACTGAGAAGATTTTTGTCTGGTACTACTGTACTGCTAACTGAACTGACAATGCCACAACCTGCCACAAATAATCTGGCATATACTGAGTCTCACTGTAGGCAACAGAGAGATTTTTATGATAATGGTGTTCACATGAGATCAAGAAGATATCTGTGTGTGTCTTTCTTTGTTTTAATGTTTTAATTGTCTGTGGACGACATTTATACCAAACAGTGCTCAACAATACAAATAAACTTAGTCTTTGCCACAAAAATCACATAAGAGGATAAAACTCTGTTGAAATTTTAAAGTAGCAATGTGTAAGATACGGCCACCTGTAGAATGTAACTCCAGACAAATAGGGGGCAGTGTATCACCAGAGTAACTTTGACCCTTAAGCTAGCCTACTAGCTGCTGTTAGCTCAGTTAGCCATGTAGCTAGTGGCCCTGAGCTGACTTGAGTCTGACCGGATCTACGGCTCGGAGCACTGCATGAGTTAACACTGCATGTCATCTGGAGCAGGCTCAGCAGCCTCTCAATGAACACAGCTGCACTGGGACCAAATACTGCCTCCAAGACCGACGGAGGCCAGCTTGACAACAGGGAATACAGTACTGAGGTCCAACTACGATTCGGACTCTGGGGACAACAAAGCCACAGCAGACAGGGACTGGAGAGGCGTCAAGTAGAGAGGAGCGAGGGGGAAGTAGAGGGGAGCCAGAATATTTTCACATCTAACATGCTGGATTAAGGATTTAATTTCAACAATACTAGAGCTGGTGATTGTTGGTTCAGTGGAAAGACAAACCAGTACAGTTCTGTTTCTGTCTGAAGTTGTTTTGCCAACAAGCTCATCTCAGTTTGGTTAAAGAAAGAGACTTGAAATCAGAAGGGGTAGATTTATCACAGACAAAATAAGTGTAAAAACATTTCCTTTCCTGATATTTTGTGAGTTTATTGTGTTTATTTTTAAGACTATAAAAGCAGAGAGAGCTTGAGAAAGCAGTCACAAACTTGCTGCTTGCATACATCTCCCAGCTGAAACTATGAGGGGGTTGGACTATCGCCTTTTGAGGTACAAGAGGTAGAAGGAAGTGGTGTGACAAGACAGGGCAGGCCGGGGCTGGTTAGCACGCTAACTTCAGTAGATACCTCTGCAGCATTATACACAGACATCTTTGACATAATGTCATAACTGTCATTTCTTCACATTCTGTTGATATCGTTGGTTCATTTTTTTGAACATTTTAAAAATTAATCATTTTAAAATCCTGGTCATATCTTACACATTGCACCTTTAAAATACAATTACTCACTGCTACTAAATTATATCCCTCTGTATGCTGGAGTGTTAGACAATACAAAGGTGACATATTTGAAGTGACTGGAGTTTTTCATTCATGAGAATTGGGACAAATCATTAGGGCCCCAGGGTGCTCGGGCCCTAATTATTAATGTCAAGACTCTAATACCATTTTTGGTGAAAATTTATTCTGTAAGGCTTTATATATATGAAATTTATGTAATTTATTAAGTCTTGTGGTTTGCTTTCATTTTTTGAATTTCAAAACTTGCTCTGTGCCAGAAAACACTATTGTTCCAGACAAGAATTCACAACTTCAAACATCAAAATGTATTAAAAGCCTTCAAAAATCTAAAACTAACAACAGCTACTGATAACACAGATGTAAAAAAAAAAAAAAGGGGGCTACTATAATTATCTTTGTTTAAAAATCTATTTTTTAATGAAACTGTTGGCCCTTTAAAGTTGTGTCCCAGATGTCTGTCAACTCCATCAGACTTTTACAAAAACATGATTTAATCAGGCATTAACAGGGTTAGCTATAACCTAAGGACCCCTGTCTCACTTCCTGGTTTAAAAAAGGCGGGAATACTGCTCAAGCACTGGTAAACTCACTGTTTTTCAACAAATTCATTAAATAATATTTCTATCAGATGTGTCTCAACCATAACATGTCAACTCTGTAGTCCTTCTAAATCAAAGCTAAAATAATAATTATGGTTTAAAAATGTGCATTTTGATCAACATTAAGAGACTCTGAGACACTTTAAAAAAATAAAATGGCTGCTCACTATGACTATGCTGGTGAATGAAAAAATGTAACATTTTGTCAACCCCATTAGATTTTCCATCTTTATAGTTTAGTACAGCATAGTTTAAGAGTAGAAGCAAACCCTCTTCAAACTACAGTTTTGTCCCAACTGACACAAATGAGTGATTTACTAGAATTAAAGACCAAATGCAAGTTGAACTTTTCTTCACCAAATCCTACCATGTCACTCAGAGTTTCTACATCAAACGGGTATTAAAAACTAAACCAAACCAACTGATCTCAGCCATAACTACCAGCTTAACTTTTGATAATTTTCTATTGTTTATTCAAGCTGTTGTTACAAACACATCAAACCCAGACTCTTCTACCTCGTCACTGGTCAGCTCACAAACAGCAGCCTAAATCACGTGGCCTCCATCTATAAAGAACCCGGCAAACCACCATCAGCCCCTTCGCAGTTTGTCTCCATCATTTTAATGATAAAATGCAGCGGTAGTTTGAAATAACGTAACATATGCTGAGCAAACCTAACACGGATAAGTGAAGATTTTTATTTGGAATTTCTACTACAACAGTCCCATGTGTAGGGGTGATTGAGGTTGTGAGGAAACAGTCTTGAGGTCAGCCCTGCTGCAGAGACAGAGAGAGTCATGCAGGCAGACAGATAGACAGGTAGGCAGACAGACAGGACGCCAGCAGAGCTAACCCTTCCTCTCAGTACCTGGACAGACCCGCCCAGCCTATCAGCAGTGAGATGGGAGCCCAGCAGCTCTCGATTGGTCACTGGAGTGGGCTGGGACTCACTGCCTTTCCCCTCTGGAGACTAGAGGAGACGGGAGGCCGATCGCAGGAGGAACAAGAAGGGAGGAGAAACGAGGAGGTTGAAGTGGTGGCGGTGGTGGTGGAGGAGGAGGAGGGAAAAGAGACAGACAGTTGAAATGGAAGAGGAGGGACGCCATGGACAGGGCAAGAAGCAAGGTGGAAGAGAGCGGGAGAAGAAGGAGAAGCAGTAAGGCGAGGGAGAAGTGGGATGACGAGCAGATGGAGTAGAGGAGTGGCGGGGCGAGGAGCAGTACGGTGAGGAGAGAATGAGGAAAGAGAAAAGATATAGTGAGTACAGAGTCAGTATTTGGTGGAGGAGCAACAGGAGGGTGAGCACTCAAGTGTGCAGTACAGTGAGAGTGCACACGTGTGGAAGCCCCATGCAAAAGGGGGAAGGGGGTGGTCTATTTTCTTTTCTGTGTTACCTAACCTGCCTCACATCTGTTTTTTTGGGACTGAGACCCAAACGAGCCTGCGGTGCAACCTAACTACTGGTGCCTTTGTAAACTTAGACTGATGTGCATTTGTGTTTGTGAAAGTTGGGGTGGATGGTATATAAGGCCTGGGTATCGGTCAAAACCTTAACAATGATGTTTCAATGAGGTGCCCATATACTTCCATACATCATTTACGATGGCGTGGATGTTAAAGGGATAGTTCTCCCAAAAATGAAAATTCAGTCATTATCTCCTCACCCTCATGCCAATTAAAGGTCGGGTTTATTTTTTTAGTCCATAAAACACTGCTGGAGTTTCACAGGAAAACAGTGTTGCAGAATCTCTCAAACAGTTTAAATGAATGGTGACCAGTTTTCAAACAGAAAAAACAACTGAAAAAAAAAACAACATAAAATGACTCCATACTGCTCGTCTGGTGTAATCCAAGTCTCCTAAAGACCCAACATGCCCTTCACTTGCATGCATTCACTGTCACACCACACACACCCAGTGCTGACAGTGTCCACACGCCCGAGAGTGTGGCTCCAAACTAAGGCTCAACAGTGAGGATTCAGGCTAAAATGACGGTGTAAATGACATCTTTCAAGTCCACTTGGTGTGTTGGGGCTTTAGGAGACTTGGATTACACCAGATAAGCAGTATGGAGTATTTTTTTTTCTGTTCAAGAACTGGTCATCATTCACTTAAATTGTTGTTTTCCTGTTAAACTTGAGCAGTATTTTGTGGACTAAAAAACTAAACCTGACCTTCAATCGGCATGAGGATTTTTTGGATGAACTATCCCTTTAAGCAATACATCCACTGGTGGGCACCTCTAAGTCAAAAGTTACGACACAAAAGAAGAAGAGTCAAATGTTTCTGACAACAACAAACATGGCGACAGGTTACAGTAATGGCCTCTTGAGAAAGAAGAAAAAGTGAAGGCAGCATTCTAGACGGAGGTGGTCTGTAAATACACCGTCTCAAGGTGTGGAGAGAGAATTCTTCTCACTAACTATCTGACAAATATTCCAAATCTTTTGGATGTTAGAAACTTCATTGTGTCTGTTTTGAAGTATTGGCTACACTGCTCCCCTGAATACTGGTAGTACTGCTCTGTTTTGTCTGAATCTGTAAGTTTTCAGAAAACATGCAGAAAGCTCCGTCTGTATCTGCCAATCTAACATTTAGCATAAGTGAGTCTTAACACAGACATCGCTACTCAGGCAGAATCATATAAGGAAATTGTTGTAAAAAGGTGCCTCACAAAAGTCAACAGTGACATGTATTT
This sequence comes from Lutjanus argentimaculatus, assembly GCA_034769285.1. Classification (NCBI taxonomy): domain Eukaryota; kingdom Metazoa; phylum Chordata; class Actinopteri; order Lutjaniformes; family Lutjanidae; genus Lutjanus; species Lutjanus argentimaculatus. Next base: position 3,809,027 of record JAWZSL010000011.1, on the reverse strand, counting down.
GTGGCTATTATTTGGAAGGTACACAGTAAATCCCCCTGCTCAGAGGAGGGTGTAAGCTGTATACTGTCAACCACAAGCTCAGTGATGCTGTGGAAATGGAATTATTATAACTGCTGTGGATCTAGTCTGACTACAGCTGCCATCCTCCCTGAAGAAACACTAACTTTTCACATCCAACTGTTGCGCCTACAGACACACTTAAGTGTCTTAAAGCTTTTCTGTTTATCAATGTCAAAACACATCTAATGTCCAATCTGACTCAACTTTGGAAAGAGTTAAACAGTCCAACGGAGGTTAGTACTTTAACAGATATTAGAACTATAACCATTACAGTTAACTATCATGGTACTGAAGTTGTACAAAGAATATTAAATGTAACACCGAGGTGTTTACATCCTCAGTTGGGATCTCTGCAGCACTGCTTGCGTATTAGCTGCTGTGTTAATTGACAAAGAAACCTAGCCAGTTACCCTTCAACAAGGCCAACCAGCTGTTTCAAGTAGAGCAAACTAGAACGTGACAAGAGCTGAGGGAGCAGCACTATGAGTGACAGGCAGGGCTGCTACACGTAACCAGCTGTGAGTGTGAGTGTGGTTAAACTACAGTGAGAAAAATGTAGGCCCACTTCTTTACTTTTCTGGCACATATGCTGTTTTTAAGTTGACAGTTTGACAAACGTGCTGAATCTGTTCTAAACATTCAGACTACTGACAGTCATGTGAATGGAATCACTAACATGACCATGTTGCACAGCTGTTCAGAGTGAGTGTGTGTACCTGATTTTTGGTCTGTGGCGCTTTCTCTCGGTTGCTCGTCTGAAGCGGAGTCTCACTGGCCACTGGACCAATAGGAGTCGGCTAAACACACAGAAAGTGAGGTCAACATGAGAGCAGAGTGAGGAAATACACAGATGGATACATGACATTTCTTTATGTTTATGTGTCTTTACTTAAATACGTGGGTTCACAGCATAGTCGAAGTGAACAGCCATTTGATTTTTTAAAGTTCTTATTTAGCATTGATTTAGAAGGACTACAGAGTTGACATGTTATAGTTGAGACACACCTGATAGAAATATTATTTAATGAACTAATAGAAAGTGAGAAAATAGAAATTTTACCAGTGCTTGAGCAGGATTCCTGCTTTTTTTAAACCAGGAAGTGAGACAGGGGTCCTTAGAGTACAGCTAAACCTTTTAATGCCTGATTAAATCATATTTTTGTAAAAACCTGACAGAGTTGATGAAAAACCGGGACACAACTTTTATAGAGCCAACATTTTCATTTTAAAAATCAATTTTTAAACAAAAATGATTATAATAGCACATTTCTATGCCTACATTGTCAATAGATATGGCTAGTTTTAGATTTTGAAGGATTTTAGCTCATTTTTTCAGTTGTTAGAAGTTGTTAATTCTTGACGGAACAAGGGTGTTTTCTGGCACAGAGCAAGTTTAGAAATTAAATATTTTAAGCAAACCAAAACATTTCATAAATTACATATATTTCATATATAAATATAAATCCTTACAGAATATATTTTCATCAAAACTTGGAAATAGACTGTTGGTATTGATAATTTTTAAAAGGTTTGTCCCAATTCTCAAGAATGGGTTAAACCTGATAGACAGTTCTTTGTGAGTTTGGGTGCTTATGTATCAGAGACTCATTGTATGGCATATGGTAGCCATTACCATGGCAATTACCATTTTTATGGTGATGGTACACAATTGCACATTTCTGTCTCGCTAAATGACTACAATACCCTGCCTGCTCTTATTGCCTGTGAAAACGACATTAATGTGTGGATGGGTAACAACATTTTAAGGCTAAATGAGGAGAAAAATTAGATTCCTTAAATAGGACCCAGTGTAACAAGAAAAACACTGCACTCAACATCACAAACTTAGGGGTGATTTTAGGCTGACTGAAATTTCAATTCTCATTTTAACAAGGTAATAAAATGATCCTTTTTTCATTTTAGGATTTTAGATATTTGTACGTTTAGGTAGATTTAACTAACTTTGTTCCTCCCTACATCAGAGATCTTCTTTCATTTTATGTTCCAGACAGATCACTAAGCTTTTCCACCCCTTTTCTTTTAAATGTTCCTTATGTGTCACATAAAAGTACTAGTAAGAGTGCCTTTTGTTTTATGTCATTAAACTGTGGAACTCACTGCCTCTGGGTATGAGAACAGCAAGCTATCAGCACTTTAAAAAGGTAATAAAGACCTATCTTTTTAATCTGCCTTTTAATTTGAAGTAATGCTACAAGCTTAGTTTTCACATTTTAATCATTGTTTTTTACATTATTTTTATCTCTGGTATGTAACTAAAGCTGAGCTGAGTTGTACAATGAACAATTAAATCTTTTGTCATTAGAAACTATTTATATCAAGCTTGGACACAATGATGCTGAATGCTGCAACAATCTTTTATTTTATCTGAACCTCAACATTGATTCTGCTAAGTGAGTCTATTCAGATTACAGTTTAGAGAGAAACTTAAACATGGAGGAGGAAGTGTCTCTGACTTTCTGGAGATACAAGTTGAAGTTAATAGCCTTACTTATCAGTTTCTGTTTGCGCAGGAGATGAGTCATATGATTAAGTATCACTGTTCAACTGACCTTTCAGCATTGACCCTTTCCTAAACCCAGCACTAAGCTTAGCTTAGACAGCTTACTGTGTGTGTGACACAAAACACCAACTCCACACTAACCAGTGGCTTTCCAGTCCAGTCATACTGGTAGTCAAAGATGTATCCGTTTCTGTCAAAGAGGTCCGTGAAGAGCTTCCTCAGGTAATCATAGTCCGGCTTCTCAAAGAAGTCGAGCCGACGCACATACCGCAGGTAGGTGGCCATCTCTTCTGTTGCCACACACACACCGGCACCGAACCCACACATGCACAGATTCACACACAGAGACACAAACACAATTTGATCAACATATGCTAGCCTGATGCAACAGCTACACAGAAACACAGCTGTTCTGTAGAGGCGTGTGTGTGTGTGTGTGGGCGCGTGTGTGTGTACGTACCTGGGAAGTTTTCACAGAGGACCTCGATTGGTGTGTCTCTCTTTGTGTCTCCTATCTTCTGATAACGTTCTTTTAGAGTGTCAGCCTGATGACAAGAGGGAAGAAAATACTCTGATCATGCTTTAGGGGAATGAAAAAAAAAAAGCCCAAACAGGATGGTTGTTTGAACGTCTGCTCACCTTTAGTCCCTGCCAGGGTAGGCTGCCTCGCAGGAAGTACATGAACATGTGGCCCAGAGCTTCCAGGTCATCTCGCCTGCTTTGCTCTGAAGTAACACAGAACAACAACAAAGCTGGACTGCATCAGTGGTGTTTCAACACCTCTAATGCAAACAACACAAACACTTCAACATCCACTCTGGTCATCACATGGGATGAAAACAGTGATAGTGCTGACACATCCTTAGATAATTTGGGGATTTCAAAAAATTGATTACCTTCAACTTTTATGTTCCAGTAATCTTTTTAGTTATTTACTCAGCAAATATGTCAAAGACTTTCTGGTTTCAGCTTCTTAAATGGGAGGATTTGCTGCTTTTCTTCATATTTGATCAGTGACCAACTGAAAATACTGAATGAATGACTGAACAAAACAAATTATTTGAAGATCTGACATTGTGGAGGGCATTCTTCTCCATTACCTGATATTTTATAGACTCAAATCAAAAGATGAATGATGGCTGCTGCATCATATGGACACTTTTTCTGTCTTAACCACTTTTCTCTTCTTCATTTTAGTGATGGCTGTCCACTCACCACAGCATTCAGTGTTGCATTGTTTACGAACAGTGACCAAACGCGATCATTTCAGTCCCAAAGAAAACAAATGAGCTGCTGAGTCAAACAAAGCTCATGTCAGCTGACATCACTGCAGCTCAAGTAAAGAGTCGTTTCAAATGAAGGCACCTGAAAACAGTTTTACACATGAAGTGCTGTTAATTCAAACAGGATAAGTGGAATGTGCGATTTTGCATGCCGGAATTTTGCATTCCTATACAAATGCTGTTTTAATAATTTGTCTGCCTGAGGCTGCCTTCCTGAGGCTGAAAATCATGGTTTCCTTGAAGCTTATGACTCCCAAAAATGAGCCAATGAGATGCAGCAGGGAAACTTGGGTGTTCCTCAAGTTACCTTGTGTAGTCTACTCTGCTGGTGATGAAGACAGAAACGTTAACTAACATGCCCTTGAGCAGGGCCTTGGTGAGGGAAAAATATTGAAGCTGTCTGTTTAATTACTTTATGTTCATGCAATGAATATACAAATGCCAATTAGCTTTTAAATATGCTGCTCATTCATCCTGGAATAATTTACAGAGGGATCTGAAACTGGCAGAGCTGATCTTTGTAGGGGAATTCAAGTCAATTTTAAAGAATCAAGAACATACTTCCCTTAGTCAATCTGTTTAAAAATTATACCTGCATCACAATTGTTTTTGTCCTTGACCTTGTATTTCATATTAATCGGATACTGTGGTTTCACTCATTTGTTGCGTGTGACAGCTGTACATGTCTGTTGGTATTGTTGTAACTTGTAACAATGTTTTATGTTGTCTGGCCAGATGTGGTCACTATTAAGAGTTTTCCACTTTACTACTGTAGTTAAATGTTTGATGTGTCATACTTGTACTTTCCACTGTGTATTCACATTACTGCTTGTCTTGTTTATATGAAACTCTTCCAACGTTCTTTTATAGAGGGTGTTTACATCCATGCGCGCGAACACACACACACACACACACACACACAGTGTACATTATTTCATGTTTACAAGACCCATCAAGGCCCACTTTAAACAACAGTCGCACTTGTACATATTGTTTCTACTGCAGGGTTTCCCCCAGAAAACTTGCTAAGCCTGTTGGTAGAGAAGTCCACTGGCGGGGTGTGCCGTGTTTTTGTAAAAAAAAAAAAAAAGTTAAAAGTTGACAGGAATTTTGAAATTATGACTATTATGTGTTATTATAAGCCATTTATTAACAATACTTAAATGCAGAGTCTTACAAAAAGGCACAATCTTGAAATACGGTTTTAACAAACAAAAAAATACAATTAAAATAAATAATATCAATTGTTTTCACTTAAGTTAAATCCTAGTGAATCTTAAAACAAGCCATTGCTGGTCACATTTAAAAGTAAAATAAATTAACATAAATAAAAAAGTGCAAACATGGCCAAGGGGTAAAACCAGGGAACTCAGAGGCTGAAGAGGTATGCTGTGCAGTGTTGGGCAGTTACTTTAAAAAAGTAATTAGTTATAGTTACTAGTTACTTCTCCCAAAAAGTAACTGAGTTAGTAACTGAATTACCCCACTATAAAAGTAACTAGTTACCAGGGAAAGTAACTATTGCGTTACTCTTTTTTTTTTAGTTTAAATATGTCTAAGAATTTGGATTTTTTCTAAGCAGGTTTCACAAGCCAGTTGCATAGAGTAGAACTGCATAGACAGGTACTTACACAGAACTTTTAATATTTATTGATTAGAGTTGCTTACAGTGGACGTGGACAAACACTTCGCTCCGGGACATAATGGACACTTCACATGTCCGTTCTTGCCTTTTACCTCAAGGAGAATAAAGTAGTGTCTGTACTTCCACTTTGAAAACGCCAACTTTCCCTCCAGACTCGCCATTGCTGCAGTTTACCTCTGCTAGTTTGGGTGTGTGGGGCTGCGGTGTGTGTGTGTGGTTTGTGTGTAAACTGAACACTGCCTCTGATTGGCTTACCGTGAAAGCTTACACTACCTTAGCCAGTCATCATCACTTATGCGGTTGTCCCGCCCCTCCCTCCTCCCTCACCAAAGAAAAAAAATAAACAGCTGTGCAGCTCCTGTGGCTGAGAGACAAGTCGGATGACAAGAGCTTCAATGAGTAGCTTTAGTTTATAACGCGGCCCATTTAATTGTCGGTAACGGTAACGCCGTTGTAATGATGGAAATAGTAATTAGTTAGATTACCCGTTACTGAAAAAAATAACGCCGTTAGTAACGCCGTTATTCTCATCACTGGTGCTGTGTGACCTCTTCTACTTTTTGCTGCACATGGTGCAGGTTGGATCAGTGCGAGCAATCCGTCTGGGCTTTTCAAAGAACTCTTCATACTTACCATACTCGGTCTTGTCGAGCCATCCGCTAAATTTAGGGTCAGCTAACCATTTTGGATTAAATCCGCTAGTTCAATGTTTACCATCGCGGCTCGCAGAAGGCTGCTCTGACGACGTGCTAACATCCGTGCTAACTCACACTGGCTCTGCCTCATCATCGAGCCGCGGCTCGGTCGGCTCGGTCGGCTCCGGGGATGCACTCCCCTTGGCCTGGGGGTGAACGAGCGGGCTCATCGTCTCCTCCAGTGCTCCTCCGACATGACACGTAAAAGTTGTTAGCGTGTAGACAGGTAGAGGTTTTGGGCGTTCAGATGATGGAAAATACACCTGACCTCTCACCCCCTATGTGTTCACGTATCGACCATAAGCTGTCGCCATTGCGCTTTCAACCGTATCACCAGATGCGGTTAAAAGCTCTGTATACCGTCTTTGGTATCACTGTTTTGGTGCATAAAAAAAACTATTTAAAATAAATAAACAAGTGACGCTTAGCCTGGCGGGGGGGCAAGAAAAGCCTGGCGGCCCGCCAGGCCTATAAAGCACTGGGGGAAACCCTGTACTGTTTTTGTATTTTAGTTTTTGTGTGTGTGTGTGTGTGATTATTGTCTATTTTCTATTTTTTTATTTATGCTGTTTTTACCGATAGTACTTGCCTTTAGCGCCACAATGATTCAATGAAAAATCTATTATTAATCGATTATCAAATTAATTACCAATTAATTGGATAACTGATAATCGTTTTGAGTCATTTTTTTTATTTAAGCAAATGTCCAAATTTTCTGATTTCAGCTTCTCAAATGTGAATATTTTCTGGTTTCTTTAGCCCTCTTTTGACACTAAACTGAATATCTTTGTGTTTTGGACATAAGACATTTGAGGACATCAGCTTCGGTTCTGGAAAGCAGTGACATTTTACAGACCAAACCACGATCGATTAATCGAGAAAATAATTGACAGATTAATCGATGATAATAATCATCATTACTTGCGGCCCTACTTGCCTTAATCTTCATTTATATTTTAGTACTATGTTTGTTGTTATGCACCAACATGCCACAGCAAATTCCTTGTCAGTGGAAACCTACTTTGCAACAATTTTATAATCAATCTTAAAAGAACAACAAAGCAAAATCAAACCTGTCATGTTTTGCTGAGGTTGTGTGTGTGTGTGTGTGTGCGTGCGTGCGTGCTCACAGCTCTTAAACATCAATGACTTGGGTTAGAGTGGTACAAGTGTGTACATGCAGCATGAGGAGCAGCTCACCTTTCCCCAGGTGTGTATTGATGCTCATATATCTAGCAGTTCCAGTCAGACTCTTGTGTTCTCTGTATGGGATGTGTTTCTTGGTCTCTGGGTCGATGTATTCTTTCGCCAGGCCAAAGTCTATGATGTGGATGGTGTGTTGCCGTTTGGAGCCGGGTCTGCCCACCAGGAAGTTCTCAGGCTTCACATCTCGGTAGATCAGGCTTCTGGTGTGGACAAACTCCATACGGGTTATCTGAGGAGCAAAAACAGCAAAGATAAGAAATCCAGCAATAAAGTACAAGTGTTTTAAGGAAAAAAAATGTTCTCTATGCATTGGTTTTACCAGTTGTATGGCTATCATGAGTACAGTCTTTAGAGAGAAGGTCCGGTCACAGAGGTCAAACAGATCTTCTAAGCTGGGTCCCAGTAGTTCCAGAACCATAGCGTTGTATTTACCACATGGTCCAAAGTAAAACACCTGGGGGACACCCTCTGCATGAACAGACAGAGAAGAGGCATTGGACACTGGCACATTTATGTATAAACACTATATGACACCACATATCAGCTTAGGTTTTGGATATCAGGATATGTCATAAGTAGGGGTGTAAGAAAATATTGAAAATAGAGTATTACAGTGTTATGTTTTGTGATACTGTATCGATTCTCTCTGTATTGTGATATTGTGATTCATGCAAAGATTTGTGGCAGAGGTTCATTTTGTGTTGTGTTGAAACACCCGACCACTAGATAGCAGTGTTGTTCTCACTGTTCAATTGCATAAAAAGTACATTTTTTAACTCAAATGTTATGTCGTGTTCTTTACACAAAACCTGCCAAGAGACGGTGGTCCTCACCTGAACTTCCCAGCTGTTTGTAGAAACGATATTCTAGGTGCAGCTGTGGCGCCCGTGACTTGATAGGCTCCTACAAAGGATGTTTGAATAAGAATAATTCTGTCATACAATAGGCATAGTAAAATTCATAAAATAAAATTCACATTTTTCTGGCAATACTGCCATATTTAGAGTAGTCAAAGACAAACATGTTCTAGGTATATAATGGTTTAAGTACAATGTAAAACTGTTTTCTGCCCATTTCAAGGGCAAATCAATTATCTTTTGACATACGACTCAATGACGGTCCTCACTACTGAACAAATTCATTGTACTGCCCTACAACACATAATACAATATACAGAGATAATTTTTTTACCAGTTTGATAGCCACGTATTCATTGGTGTACAGGTTCTTTCCGAGTCGCAGCTCTCCAAAGTTCCCACAGCCGATCTTCTTTCCCACCCGGAAGTTTGGTCCAACCATTAGAACCCCAGAGTTGGAGCCGCACCCCGTCCACTGTGCCCTGATCGACCTCCCGTCTTCCCAGGCATCCTCTTCCCCTCCTCTGTCTCCCCTTTCCCACCGCCTCCTCCTCCTCCTCCTCCACCTCCACCTCCACCGCCGCCGCCCCCTCCTCCCCCCACTCCTCGCTTGTCAAAGTCCATCAGTTTGTGGTAGCCTGGCCTCTCCACGGTTAAGCCGATTCCATGCAACCAAAGCAACTACCAAAACAACTGCCTGGCGGCTCGACTGTCTGACGGTAGGATGGTCTGCGCTGGGCCAAAATGTGAATCAAACTGGGGTTGGGGGTTGACTTTAAAGAGGGCAGGGATGAGCTGTGGGAGTTAAAGTTGAACTGGGACAGATGTGAGATGAATTTAAAGGAACGAAGTGGATCTCATATAGAACCAGAGCGTAGTCAGATTGAGCGCTATACAAAAGTGATGAGGGATGATGAGTGTGAAAGATGGAGATAAAAGCAAAACCTGAAGATTGTTGGGTGGATGGATAGATGACTAAATGAAAGAGAAATGAAAAGATGATGGGGTAAGGGGGCACCACTACCAGCTAGTTTATACCCCCTTGTAGGGGCCAGAGATGGTGATGGTGGGGAGGATAATGGCCTGATCTGTCACCATACACGGTTAGCCATACGCTAACATGCTATACGAAACTGGGAAGCTACGCAAGCTTCAGGCTCAGACATACCAGTCCACCATGACAACAGTCTGCTGTCAACGCAACACCCATACACCCAACCCCAGTGAGACACTGACAGCAGGAATGTTGAGTTGATGAAAAACTAAAAGAGTTCAGAGGTTCCCCTTTTTTACATCTGATATTCTGGTATGTCTCAATACTTAAGGCATTTGATTTATTGCCATATGTCTGGGTGAGATGGGTTTAGAGTTTCTATAAATGCTGGATCTCTGCACTTGTCCAGGTGAAGCCCCAGGCCTCGGGTGTGAGGAATGCTGTCCGCTGAGGCTTCAATGTACCACCTGAAAGACACAGAGAGAATAAAAAATGATTAGACTGAAATAATTTCATAAAAGCAAATCCATATTTTAATATTTACTATATAAGACAGTTCTTTCAGACAGCACACATCTTTATTAGGCTTCCTGAACCATTTTAGCTCAAAAGTAAACAACAAAATGCTTCCAGGGATAGATGCTAATATATTAAATCATTTTCATTTCATTTCCTTTATTTTATTTATAAGGACAACAGACATTAAATGGACAGTTCACCACAAATCAAAAATACATACTTTTCCTCAGGCTTGTGGTGCTATTTATCTATACTGTTTTGGTGTGAGTTGCAGAGTTTTGGAGATTTCGGCCGTAGAGTTGTCTGCCTTCTCCAGTTTAATGGAACTAGGTGGTACTAGTCATACAATGCTCAAAGCACCAATAAAATACATTTGAAAAACATGACAGCAATGTCTCTTTCCTGAAATCATGACCTTGTTGTGAACAGTTTCATGAAGGAACTACTTTCTTTCTAGTGGAAAGAAAGTCGTTTTGTTCTCTTTCTAATGGAAAGAAAGTAGTCCCTACTTGAAACTGCTCACAACAAGGTGTGTGAATTCTCTTAAGTAACCGAGGCATGATTTTTGGTAAGAGACAGTGGTTTTGAATTTATTAAATGTTTTTTTTTTTTTTTTTTTTTTTTTTTTTTCCGGTGCTTTGAGCACCATAAGCCAAGTGCTCCAGGTCAGAGGAAAAATATGTATTTTAGATTTTGGGATGAACTGCCCCTTTCAACATATTATTTTAAATGTCTGAAGTAGTTCATTCTAGTCTGGGATAAGCGTGTTTTCTGGCACAGAGCAAGTTTAAAATTTAAAAAACTTAAAGCAAACCAAAACGTTTCATTTGAAATTACATAAATGTCTCTCTGCATAAATCTGCTACTCACACCAAAAGAAAATATACAATATACATGGGTAAATAGCAGCACAGGCCAGGGAAAAAATATGTATTTTGGATTTTGGGGTTAACTGTCCCTTTAATCAACATCTCTGTAAACATGCCAGTGTTAGGCAGCTGGCTAATTTTCAGCTGCAGTCCTTTGGCAAAAGATAAAATTCACAGAATGAAGACAACAAGACACCATATAGACGACAACAAAACAAGAACTCTCAAGACAAAACAAAAGCCATGCACTGACCCCATGGGTCACCAAGCCCTTAAATTTGGTGGCAAAAGTACATTTTTGGTGGCCCAAATGTAAACTGATATAAAAACTATACTGAAAAGGCAAAAGTCTACTGTGAGGTGGTGTTTCCTGAAGGCATTGTTTCCAATGAAAAACTAGCTTGACTTCTGGGCTGCTTCCATTCACTCCTGACTTTTGTGTTTCTGGTTCTTCTGGAAAAGTCGTGTTAGCAGTTTGAGTACCCTTAATAAACCCTTCAGTAGTCAAACATATGACTAGCTAGTTCTGTTCACTGTTTTTGTAGACTGTTGAACTAAAAGGTGTGAAAGAATTGGGATGTTTGTGGACCTGTAACATTGTGTTGGTGAAGGCTCGCACTACAGAGATAAAACTTGCTACAGCAGGAGGCCACCTGCCTTAAATATTTGGTGGCTACGAGTAGTCTAACTTTTTGTGGCTATATTGCCATGGTTAATGTCAAACCCTGACTTAAATAGCCCCCAAACTCAGTCCTATTTAAAAAGGATAATCTTAACAAATCATTTTAGAGAAAAAGATGCTAGATGCTTATGATTTAATGTGTTAGAACCCCTTGGATAGGAATCATATTGTACTTAAGGAAACATCTTTTAACAGATCTTTTTACTAATCCAAATTTTCTCTAAGTGCTGACCTGTATTATGTACAGATAGCAATGTCTACATCAGATTACATGTATATAATATATATATATATATATATATATAATTTCATAACACATATGTGACTGAAAGAATAAAAAACCCTCATGAATGTTTATGATTATGGTGCAGTAACATTATATTCATGGGTCAGAGAGAGATTCCGACAGGTTGTCCATAACCAATTCTGATTTTTAAAAACCTAACAAAATAAATTTTTGCATACCATATTTTGGAAGTTTAGAAGTTTTCATTTTAAAGTTCAGAAGAGCAACCAACCAACAGCATTTGGCCTTTCTAATAGAAAACCAGGCCAGATCTTCCTCCAGGAGGACAGGACATGTTCTCTAGCGTTTCTGATTTCCTCTTCTAATAATAACACTCATCCTAGCTACTCCAGTTCCTTCCTTCTCTCCTCTGACTTTTCCTCTGCACTCCATTCTTTCCTTTTACATTAATCTATCTTCACCTCTGTTTCTCACATCCCTCTCCTCCCCTTCTTCCTGCTCTTCATGTTATAATAACAAGCTTTCAAATAGCCATGCATGTCTTTTTTATTAGGATTTAACCATGCAGCTAGAATATGCAGCATTCATATTAGTCAATTTATTAAAAAGACATAAAATTCTGCTGTTAGCCTAGAGCAGGAGTTCCCAAACCTTTTCAGCTCAAGACCCAAAAGAGAAATTTGGTGTCTCCCTGGGACCAAAACTAAAACAATATAAAAGGCTAACCATGAGTGAGATGTAGAGCTGCAGCGATTAATCGAATAATCAATTGTCAATAAATTAATAAATTAATTGCCAACTATTTTGATAATCTGTTTGAGTATTTTCTTAAGAAAAAGGTCTAAATTCTCTGATTTCAGATTCTTCAATGTAAATATATTTTGGTTTCTCTCCTCCTCTACAACAGTAAACTGAATATCTTTGGGTAGTGGGCAAAATAAGACAAGACATTGCAATGGTCAACAGTTCATCATGTTGTGATATTTTATAGAGTAAACAACCAATCGATTAATCGAGAAACAATCGGCTATGAAAATAGGGTTTAGTTGCAGCCCTGCTGAAGTGGCTGTCACATTTCCTGACAGCAGCTGTATTTTTGAGTTCTTGTTCCTTGTGATATGTCATAAAAGGGTTGATGTTGCTGCAAACAGTTTTCTGTTCCTTATTCTCCTAGAATTGCAATGACATTTGTGGAAGTCATCTTGGGCTTTGGGAAACAGTGATCAACTTTTTTCATATTTTCTGACATTTTATAAACATATAGAAAATAATTAACATATTAATCGACTATGAAAATAATCAATACAACCAGCTACACTTATCAAATGAAGAAAATTAGAAATAAATGCCTGCTTCAAACAGAGCCGTTACTTTCTGCTCTTGAGGTAAATAAAGTCTCTGCTCACTATAAATACAGCCTTTTACTCTGCCAATTTGTGACCCAATAAGAACATGTCTGTGAGCCATTCTGGGCCACAACCCTGCGTTTAGAGATTAAAGCCTAGAGGTACCCTCCAAATGAGATATCGCTATTGGTTTCTTAAAACATAGCTTATCTGAGTCAACTAGTCAAATTGTGTCAGCTATACAACTTCAGCTACATGGATGTTTCTAAAGTCAAGTCAGATTCATTGAGGCTCAAATGTAAATTTAAAAAAAGAGGATAAGTTAAACAGATACTCCCCTCCTCTGTTACACCAGGTCAGTGGGAATTTGCATTTTCTTTTCATGGGATAAGATGACACCAATTTGCAAGACAGAGGTATAGCAAAGGCTTAATAACACACTAATGTACACTATGTTCAGGCTGCTACTGGCACGGTCATCAGTCAACTTCAGAATAAAAGTTCACTGCCCATAAGGTTCATGACCACTTCTTTACTCATGATAATGACATGGAGGACACAGAGCTAAGGACAACATTGAGGAGGAGGAAATGTCTCAGATAGTGGACAATGCTGAGTACGTCGACGCATCCCCTCTGATGTCATTAACAGGAATAACATGACCCCCGAGCCCCTGTGAGGAAGGGAAACATGTATGACCCAAATTGTACATGTGGGTTTTTATTGTGTTGTGGTGAGTTTTGGAGATATCTGCCTTCTCTCCAATAAATTGTGACGTAATGGTACTCAGCGTGTGGTGCTCAAAGCACCAAAAAATACATTTGAAATGTTCAAAATCAGTGTTTCCTTCTGAGAACACCTTGTTATGAACAGTTTCAAGCAAGAACTACTTTCTTTCCAGGACAAAAGAAAGTAGTTCCAGTAGATTTTACTGCAGAAAGAAAGAAGTTCCTACATGAAACTGCTCATTACAAGGTATGTGGATTATCTTGAGTAAGTGGGTCAGGATTTTTGGATAAAGAAACTGGTTTTGAATTTTTTCAAATTTATTTTTTGGTGCTTTGAGTACCACAGTTTGAGTGCCATTTAGTCCCATTATATTGGAGAGAAGACAGACATCTCTACATCTCTAGATGGATAAACATCATTACAGGCCAGGGGAAAATGTGTATTGTTGAGCTGGGGTGGACTGAACCTTTAAATCTGAAAGAATACATGAAAAATCTCTAGTCAAAACATCTTAATTACTTTGATCCCTGTAAATTCACTTCAAAACAACATAAATGTCATAATGTTCCACTGTAGTTTTACAAACAACTACACATTACATTCTAGTCAGATATTGATGTTCTGATTTTATTCAACCACTATAACCCTGCACCTCTCACATGATATCTGAAGCCAATAAGTGCTGAATGCATGTAAAAAAAAAATAGCTGATGCTGGTACTGATCAATGAACACGGTGGGAATCACAAGGACTGGGCACTGTGCGACAACAATTTCTATTAAAGTGAAGCTGCGTCAACTCTTTGCCTGAGAACTTGATTTGTTGTTTATGTGGGCACTTTGCTCAGCTGGGTTTATCAAATGAGGGAATTGGGTTCCTCGAAACTTAACAAACAGGGTTACAAGACATGCTAAAATCAGATTCCATAATAAAATTAAACAGCGTTTTGCCCTGACTGGAATTAGACCTATCCCTTTAATTACATCCGCTGTAGCAGGTCAAACGCTGTGTTTTCCCTCCCACAGAGGCCTCTGTCAGATTGAGCAACTCACAGCAAAAATCAATGCTGCTGTATAGGCCATATATGAGAATGGGTTAGGCCTGCGCAAAGCAAGAGGCAACATCACTCCCACACACTATCTTTGGCCTCAGCTAAAAGAAGAGTTTGCAACTCTTGCATGAATACAATATGAAAGACTGAGGCCTTTCCTCAAACATATGTTTGAGACTAACAGTCTCTGGGAAAAAATGGACTTGCTGCACCAAAGTGGTCATTAAACAATTTTCAATTCGTTATACTTTCACATGTGCCTGATATTTATATCTTTCAACAAAGTCTAGGATGAAAACTTTCTGCCAAAGTTTGACTTTCTCTACTATAACCTCCTCAATAACCATGAAGTTAAATGGGAATATGTTCTAAAAGGGCTAAGTATCAAAACTAGGGCTGCACAGTTTAGTAAAAAAAAAAGTCATATTGTGATTAAACTGTAATAGCAATATGCAGTACGATTAGTGGGAATGACCATTTTTGCATTACAATTTTCATTTTTACTAAAAAACACCCATTAAAATTGTGATGATGTGGTATTTGTTAAGGTCGGTACCAATCAAAAATGTTTTCTTTTATCTGGAGAACAAGATTTTTGGGCCAGTGCATCTCTGCAACACTACAGTACTTCATTTTAATGCCCTTTTCTCACACATTTTCCATTCTCATCTCCCAAACATTTGCAACTTCATCACTGCACATCAAGCTTTCCTCAAAACAACTGATGGTGTCTGAACATACAGTGTCAGGTTATCTTTACACTTTTTACGGTATCCATGCATACAATATGGAAAACAACATAGGTATTTGTTAAGCTTTAAAATCAAGACACAAGGCTCCGTATCTAATTCTGAGTTGCCTGCAATGACTTGTGTCAAGGTCCCCTCTTGTCTGACTATATCAACCTGACTAACATGGCTCAACAATATGGATTGCCCACTTGCCCAGGACAATGAAAATGACACTTCAGGCAACTAAATTTTGTAATTCACTAGCCTGTCCAAGTAAGTGTTTAAAAAAAGAATTAAACACATTGTTTTTGATGAGATGATGACGGAAATAGGGAAGGAGTGAGCCATCTTTCTTCTGTTAAGAGTTACACATGTGCAAGAAAATGGCAGCAAGTAAAGACAAACTCCAGCTAAGTACTGGGCAGTTTGCCGAAAGTTTGAGAGCAAATGGGATCGTTTTTCTAAGGCACATAAAGTTTCCGAAAAACAGTGCTGGAGTGCCATGAATGATAACCAATAGTATCTCCATTGGTGCCTTGCTGGTGCTTGCAAGAAGCAAGTGAGGTAATCACAAAACTGATCAACAGATTGTATCATGTTTCAAAAAACACAGTCATTTGCTGCACACTCCAGTGTGATTTCTCTTCAACAAAAGAATGGGACTGACCTGGGCACACAGTACCACACTGCCAATGACTTATCAAAGGTATGATTTGATAATCACTAATAAATAAAACAATTTCTTTGGGCAGGTAAAAATAAACTTCAGGCAAGTAGACTTCTGACCCACTTGCCCGACCATGTGAAAACAAACAAACAATGAACCCTGCTGAGCGGCTAATGTTTGGTAGTTTACCATATCCACTAACGTGCATGCAGTCTCACACCCAACGGTACCCACTACACAGCATACCACAGGCTACAAATCTGACCTCAATTACTAAGCAACTGGAACAACAGACTCAACAGCTTCTCAACAAGACAAAAAATCTGACAAAACTGTTTCTTGGATGGGTGATGCCCATTTGGACACCAACTATTTAAAATTTAAATATCTGCAGAGCCTCATTGCAACAAAAATGTTGGGGTGAATGGAAGCAGGTGTTTAACTGACTAAAATATAACACATCTAAGCATGAAATGCACTGTGCGTGCTGTTCCCTCAGCTAGCCAAGAAGTCTAGCTCGTTTTTTTCAGCAGAAACAATGCCTTCAGGAAAAACCACATCACAATTCAGTGTCACATGCAACACTAATATGCGCTAAATCGCCATTTCTGTATTGTCTTTACATATGTTTACATCTGGGCCACCAAAAATATTCTTTGGCCACCAGATTTAGGGACTTGGTGGCGCATGGCATCAGTGCTTAAAAATAATAGCATCTATGCCTGTAATCTATTGACTGTACAATGCAACACATCAATAATTCTACAGTGCTTTACAAGAAGTAAATAAATTAGCAGGTGGCGACATTAGGGCTGTGTATTGTCAAGAATTTGGTGATACAATAGAGGGGCTGTGATTAAATATAGTGCAATACTGTAAGTGATACATAACAATTTTTTAATGTAATTTTAAGAAAACTATCATATTATTAAAAGCACACCACCATTTGCATAAAATCTGAGTAAATAAGTTTACTTTTTTATGCAATCAGAACTGTGGGAGCTGTATTTGTATTCATCACACTCCATGTAACATCCAAAAATCATAGCACTACCTTTTGTGCAATCTGAGCAGACGAAAGAGATGTGCTTACTTCTTCCTGTCTCAGTTTACAGCGTCAGACTGGAGTGGAAAAGTCAAATGGCTGAAGAGATTACAACACCGCCACAAATCTTTGGATGGAAACTATAAATAAGAATATAGATCAAAAATCGATATGCTGTTTTTGAGAACCTATACAGAATAACAAAACAAAATATTGTGACAGAAAGGTGTACTGATATTGTGTTACATACACCCCTAGGCAATGTGTGCTACTGCTAAGAGTTTTCTGTGTGCAGTTTAGCAATTTTACCTCAACTCTCTATGCTTTAATCTATGAAGAGTTCATAAAATTAATTAAATCATAATGTATGGATAAAAATTTCCTCTGTAGAATTCTCCAAAGATGAACTAAAAACAATAGCATCTGGTATTATCATGTTCTCACCCTAAACCATGTGTCCTTATTGCTGGCCCAAATCAAAGAACCGTACAACAGCTTTTCAATAGCCTAAACATCCATCTATGACCTGTAACAATTTACTCTAATGGTGGTTAATGCCAATGTCATACTCTCAATATTATTATTCAATTTCTACCTTTCTTGTTGTCACCACATTGTCAGTCCTGCATTTATTGTTGTTAACAGCGTTAGGTGTTTTGATGATCAGCCCTATTGAAGATTTTCCATCGTGTGCATCAATGCCACCTTACAGTATAACTAACCAATGTGGAGCTGCAACAATTAATCGATTTATCAATTGTAAATCGATTATTAAATTAATTGCCAACTATTTTTATAATTGATTCATCAATTTGAGTCATTTTTGCAGGAAAAATGCTCTGATTCCAGTTTCGTAAATTCAAATATTTCCTGGTTTCTTTACTCCTCTGACAGTCAACTATCATTAGGTTGTGGGCAAAAACATACATTTGAGGAAGCCATCTTTGGCTTTGGGAAACAATGATCAACATATTTCACCATTTTCAGACATTTAACAGGCAAACAACTATTAATCGATTAATCGAGAAAATAAAGGATCGATTAATCGACTATAAAAATAATCACTGGTTGCAGCCCTGAACTGAGTGCATGCAGTACTGTAGCTCTGATGGGAACGAAATCCCATGTTCTAATAATCAGTATATAATAATCTGTTCATTGTGAGCTATTTATTTGATTCTTGTGGGTAATGCAGTATATAGCTGAACCAACATGGCCTTGTCTCACCACCCACACTCCTATGATGAACTTAGCTGCACCACCTCTTACTCATCTCTAAAAAGGAGTTTGGGCACTACTGAATACTTCAAAGGCAACCTGAAAGTCTGTAAGAAAAACAGCTTTCTTCAAGCAAATGTTGCAGCATTAAGCTGTTCAGGTGCTGAGCAGTGTGACCAGAGGAGCTCGAGTTTGTTACTGCAGCTAACATAATGTTAGCTGATACGACTGCAGCAGATTTCAACATTACGGGGAGCAGCGGTTGTTTCAATCTGATAACTTCACGCCTACAGTCGCTGTCCGACGTAAACTGCTAACCTAGTTTTGGAAAATCAAATAATGTGGTGTTATTGCACGTCAAACTATGAATCGAGCTAGGCAACGCAGGAAGTTAGGTTTAGGCCACAGTAGTTAGTGTGTGAGTGTTTGGCCTGACAACGTTAGCTTCATTGAAACTCATTTGAAATGACCAAGTGGAGAGAAGGCAGAAATAAATGAAGCGAAGTGATGCCACAGAACACAACAACAAAATTACCGTACAGCAGTGAACTGGACAGCTAGCGAACCACATCAACAACTAGCTCCACAGCTAGCGTTTACTAGCCTGATAGAAGCTAACGTCGGCTAACATGTTAGCCAGCCAGCTAACTAGCCAATGTTGGCTAACGCTGAATTTCTGCCCATACATACAGCCATTCATAAAAAACAGCTTGCTAATTAAACAAACACATTTGTGCGAAGTTCAAAAAAAAAAGACGTTACGTACCAAAACAGGTTTTCTCCCGGTCGCTATTTTTCTAGCTTGGAATAAATTGTTCTCATTTTCTTCGTCTCGTTTTCCTGCTCATCTCTTTTTCTGTGGATGTTTGGCTAACCAGCTGAAAAGCCTCGCCAGTGATCGTAACGCAATTTACGTAAATGGAGATGAGCACGGCGCGGTGGACGAAGAACGCGAGCGTGACCTGCTTTTGAGAATACCGACAGAAAATCTGTGAGCGCGCGCGCGTATGTGTGTCTGTGTGAGTGTGTGCGAGACAGAGTCACGCACGCTGTGGTTTGTAGAGAAAAGTTGTTTTTACTTTAACCAGAACTTACTGAAATAATACGAGTGTGTGTTTTTCACACTTTGTCTGTTGTAGATACCTGTATCCAGTCTTGTTGTATTGGCTCTGCACTCGAGCACATAAAATTCAAACTGAGTTTTATTCAACTTCAAAATCCCATTCATGTTCATTACCAATTCCCACTTTTCGAAGTAATGCCACTCCTTAAGAAACTTCTTCATACACACTAAAGCCAGCTGCAGTTTACTTCCCTGCTTGCACTACATTTTGCAGCCTTCATCTTTTCCCCACTTTTTCAAATATTTAAAGCCTCCATTCAACTTTTATCTACTCATTCATATCTTACACTACAAAACCAAACCTTAAAATTTTCTACATATTTTTTATTAATATTATGAGATTTTTAAAGCAGCAATGCACTTTAGTGTCAGCTTTTTGACATCAAAGCATGCACAAAGCATTGTTCTCTGGTTGTGTTGGCTCTGCACTCCAACACATTCAGTTCCTTGACTTTTATTCAGCTTAATTCCCACTTTATGCTATATTTTAGATCCTTCATCTCATTCTGACCTTTTCAACTTTTATCTTCTGCTTCAGACTTTAAGCCATGACCCCAATTCAATCCATAAAATATTTCCCCATCTTTCAAACATTATTTCTGTTATTCAGCTTTCAAAACCGGCAATACCGTTTAGCATCAGCTTTTTGACATCCAACATTCACACCACAGTTTCTTCTGAAACTGCCATCCCATATTGTGTTGGCTCTGTGTTCCAGCACATTCAATTCATTCACTGAGATTAACTGAACTTTTAAAACCCATTCATGTTCATTACCAGTCCCCACTTTTCAAAGTATTCCTACTCCTTCTGCAGTTTCTTCATACAAAGTTATGCAGTTTAGTTCTTAGGCATCAGTGAAGCAATGCAGTTGAACTCCCAGCTTACACTACATTTTACATCCTTCATCTCTTTCCCACTTTTTTAACTAGCCTACTCTTTTCAACTTTCATATAAACATTCATCTGTTCACTCATTCATTCTTTCTTACTCATACTTTAAGCCATAAACTCAATTAATATGTGCAAAAAAGTGATTTTTTAAACCAAAGCCATGAGAAAATCTTTTGAGAGTTTCATAAATCTTGGGTTTCCTCCTCGACACAACCAGCAGAGACAGTATGACGTGCCACCACAGTAATGGCAGCACAAGACAAACAAAGTGGTTGCTGGATTCATCTATAGGTATATAATAAGGACTGGGGGCTATGGTGGGCAAATGTAACTGAGTTACATCACTGACAGTCTTGTTTGCAAAAATGGTGTTGTACTTAGTCTTGGATCATGAAAATAAAGTAAGAATTAAGAACACCCGATTGGCTTTATTTGTCTGAATATTGATTTTATTGAAAAGTTAAGATATTAATAATAACTAAAATATTTATTAATCATAATTTTAGTATGTAAAATTAAACTATGAAATTGATTTGAATGTACATAATTAATTTTAGCACACTTAGAATACAGTAAATTCTACTCAAAATAGTTAAGCTAAAGATATATATTTAAGCTGAAATTACTTTAAAATGATAAGTAGACTCAACTTAAAAACAATATGTATGGATTTAGATACATTTATTTCCAACCACTTAAGTAAGTAATTTAAGTAAATTCAACATAACATTTTTTCAGTATAAGTTTTTTCTTGGTGTGAGTGACAGAGTTTTGAAGATATCAGCCGTACAGATGTCTGCCTTCTCTCCAGTAAAATGTGATGAAATGGCACTCTGCTTGTGGTCTTCAAAGCACCCAAAAAATGCTTTAGAAAAATTCAAAACCAGTGTCTCTTTCCAAAAATGATGACCCCGGTTACTCAAAATAATCTACGAACCTTGTTGTGAGCAGTTTCATGTAGGAACTACTTTCTTTCTAAGAGAAGGAAAGTAGTTCTGGTAGATTCTAGGAGAAAGCAGCAGAATCACCATGAAGTACAGTAAAGCTATCTTGAAATATTTTATAAAATGCATTGTTATTTCCTTGGTTCTGTTACAAAGTCTCATTTTTCAACGGATTAAAAACAAAAGACTTCCTGTTATTGTGCAGACATCAGCACTATTTTTTATTCCACTGTACCATCTACTATCTACTTTCCAGCGCTGCAGCACGTGGGGATTTTTTACCATCACCGTACATACATGCAGGTCGATAACAGTGATACTGTGGTCAGTGTTATCAGAAGAAACCTCTTCTGCTGTGGTTATCACAGCCTTCATCGCTCAAAAACGCAGAGATGTACATCCTGTCTGACACTCGGGTCTGCTGCTGTCTGTCAGTACTTGTATGTCAGTACATGTCAGTGTGAGACACACCTGACACTGAGAGCAGAGACGTCTTCAGCGTGATGGTGACAGGCAGGATGGGAAAAGAATCAGATATGTTGTTTCTGCTCATGATAAATTTGCTGTACTGGACTCAAACTGAGGGTGAGTTGTATCAGTAGTAGTAGTGTTATTACTTATATTTACAATTACATTTATGTATTTATTATTGTGTATTTGATTTAGTAATTAATGATCCATTTTTGATGATACTTTTAATAATAAAAATAATTGTCTCTCATTCAGTTGTTTCTATGTATGTTTGTTATTGGTGTTGACCTTATTATTTGCTGTACAAATACGACAACAAAAATAAAAAAAGACTACTATATACGACTACTATAGGCACTAATAGAAAGAAAGTAAGATGCATATTTATGTGTTAAGGAGAATTCATAGAATGCTTGAACCAGTGTACTAATTACTCAAAATATATTCGACATGAAGTCCGGATGTAAAGACCAAAACCTCACAGTGTGATAATACCACGATAAAAAGTCAATGATATTTATCACAATATTAAGAAACAAAGAAAAATAACTTGCAAGAATGTTCTTTATAACATAATAAATATGATATGTACAGCATTTTTTTGTTCGTATGGGCTAAAATTAGTTTCTGTGCTTCTGATTTCCTTCTTCAAAATAAAATAAAATAAAATAAAAGTAGCCAGGCATGACTGAAAAAACTGCATAGTACAGTACAGTTCTACCAAATAAAATAAAAATAATAAAATAAAATAATAAACCATGTAATATCACAGTGTACATTGTCAGACACTTTTTTCTAATACAGTATTTGATTTATTGTCACATATACAAATAATCACCCAATAAAATGACCTCAGATTATATTTTGGATCTGTTTAGATTTGTACTTTTAAATTTGTGTTGTACCCAAAATATGTTTTGCACATTGTTTAACCAAGGTGATATATATGTATTTATGTTTCTACATGAACATGGAAGCTTTTACACAAGATGTTGATATGAATATCAGTAAAATACACACATTAAATTAAACAGTAAAATATAGAAATTGTTCAACTTTTATACCTGATCAGAGTCAAAGTTCTCTTAGACAATGAACACTGCTAAGATTTATAAGGACAGTTAAATGGTTATTATTCATGGCAGACAATGTCTTTTTCATAGAAGACATTTTGTCTCAGGTGTAAATAATAAAATAAATGATGGCTTAATTTCTTTTAGTCTGAGTAATATATAGAAGGCTGATGTACGGAAGCCGAGAGTGGCTGTGCTCACTATTTTTTAAATGCCTTTATCTCAAGATCATGGGTTAATCTCATGAAAATGAGCTTTGTTATCTTAAGGTAATGAAATAATCGACAGATTTTGTGTCCTCAATGTGTTCTGAATGAGAGAAACAAAAAGTGTTAAGGGATCATATGGAGGGAAAATGCCTTTTTAGAGCAGGCACTTTGTGAGAAAAAAGTGGTGAAACTCACACAGATTACACCAGAAATCAACATAATTTATTTATTATTTCTTATATTTTCTATCTTGTTATGTCTGTTTTTTCAATTTCTTTCTCCAGGCGGCTGCAGTGGAACGATGGTGAGCATTTTTGGAGGTAACAGGGTTCTTCCAGTTGGACAGGGCTTCAACCTGAGCTGTGCGTTCACATGTTTAAGCCCCAAACATGTCGCACAGCTGTGGAGGGACGGCGGAAATAAGGTATTTTCTGACATTAATAATTTATTACGTCATAAATTAAGCTCTTTCATATGTACACTGAAATTTAGTGTGTTCTTGATCATGCAAGTCATAAATGTAGCTCACCCACTCTTGAGAATTGGGATAAATCATGCCCTACCAACAAAAAAAATAAAGTAATACTAATACCAACACTCTAATTCCATAATTTCTGGGTGAAAATGTATTCTTTAAGAAATTATATGGATGAAATATATACAATCTATTAAATGTTTTGGCTTTCTTTTTGTTTTTAATTTCTAAACTTGCTCTGTGCCAGAAAACAGCCTTGTCCCAGACAAGAATTCACAACTTCAAACAATTTAAAAATGTATTAAAAGCCTTTAAAATCTAAAACTAACAATACCTACTGACTCATATAAATCCAATTCAACTGCTGTGTAAAACCTGATTATTATCATCTTCACAAAGGCAGTATTTTCAGAGTAACTCTCTTATTGAAATGCATCAGACTGACACCCTGCCAGAGCACTTCATGTATACGGTGGTGCAAACCACGCAACTAACCAGGTCATGATTTTTGGAAAGAGACATGGTTTTGTATTATGCACCAAAACTATCTGGATGGATAAACATCACTTCACGTCAGTGGAAAAATAGCCTATGTATTTTTGATTTGGAGATGAACTGTCCCTTTAATGGCTACAAGAGCCATGATGATCTTCTGAAAATTCCACATTGTACCTTTAACAGCAGCCTAAAACATTTGTTTTACCTTTATTTAACCAGGAAGTCCTATTGGGATTCAGAATCTCTTTTACAAGAGAGACCTGGCCAAGGTAGCAGCCAATCACAACATATTAAATTGTAACAAATATAACATATTAAACAAAAAATCCACAATAAAACAACTATTAAAACATAGTGGGCCTCTCAAGAAAAACAAGCACATGTCTCCATCACCACATTCTTTATGATGCACTTAAATTTATCAATGGATATGAGTGTTTCTAATCTAAGATCTTTCCGCAGATTATTCCAAGCCCATGGTGCACAGTAGGAAAATGCATTATTGCAATAATAATTAAATAATGAAATAATGCAATATTAATTTTTATTGATCTGAAAGTGGTTTAATTTCACACCTTGATGCCTTAAAGTAGAGGTGTAACTCTGGATGTTTCAGTGCACTGTTAGGTGTGGTTATATACAAACATGCACTCAGACTGCTCAACTAGAGAGGGCAGTGAAACTCTTTTCAGACTGGTGTTAAGTTCAGAAAGTCAGCCAGTGCTGATGCTAAAGTGTATTGACACGTTGTTTTTGTCTCCCAGGACAGAGTGTCCCTTATCAATATTACATCCATTGTCTCTGATGTGACGGTGGTCCTGAATGTCAGCTCTGCTACAAAGGCAGACACTGGTTATTATTCCTGCATGACCCTGCCGCCTGATACAATCAGCCCCGAAGTCCTGATCGAGATATCAGGTAAGATACAGATGAACAGTAACAGCACAGTCAGGTCAGGTTTTACTTGACAGAGTCACTTTTCATAAAAACAGATTTTATTTCATGCCGTCACTTTTTCCTGATTTATAGTTTTTATTTTTTAATATTTAAATCAGTCACATGACCTGATATACATGATACAGTCTGTTACAACAACAGCAAAACAAAACTGAACCTATCAGCTGGAAGAGTGTTATCAGACAATACTTTGTTAAATGTAGAGTCTCGGATTTATCCCTGTTGACCTTATATCCTGAGATTTCGAAAAGGTGTTAATTGTGTTCATCAGTGAGGGTACTGATACCAGTAAGTCCGAAACCAATAAGAGAATATTGTACGTGAACATCAGTCATTTGTGGACGGAACCATTGCACGTCACTCCTGGAAAATTATCATCACACCAAACCGCAGCTGCAAGAGGTTCCATCACCAAACAGAATAACAGAGGGCTAAGTGGTGACCCCTGATGTGTACCTCTCCCCGACTCAAAATGTGAAGAAATATACCCAATAGTTTGTACTGCTGCTTCTGGCTGATTATATAATAGACGTACCCACTTCCTCCAAAACCCAAAATTTCTAAAGTTCCAAAAAAAAAAACAAAAAAAAACCACATTGCACCCTATCAAACGTTTTTTCAGCATCAAGTGAAACAGCAGCAATCAATAAATAGGAATTTGAGACTGCCATTTTAGTTCTGTTGTCAGCAGAACTGTTTTTGAATGAAACCCCTTGCTGTCACTTTTAATGATATTGTGTTCTCACTGGTCTCTCACTTTTCAGCCAATCACATGCCCCATTAACTAGCAAGCTCATAAATGGTTATTAAAATGTAAGATTTAGAGAGATCTACTGGCAGAATATGTCAGAAATGGAGTATAAGTGTGCATCATTAGCGTATAATCACCTGAAAATAAGAATCATTGTCTTTTTGTTGCCTTAGAAGGAACCCTTTATGTCTACAGAGGGAGGCAGGTCCACTATCATTTTTCTACAGAAGTCCAGAATGGACAAACCAAACACTGGCTCTATATAAAGCCTTTCATGTTTTTTGTGAGTTTTCATGACAACCGTAGTTTCTCTTATGTGCTTTTTGAAGGGGGGGGGGGGGGGGGGCATGATTGGCTGAAAGAGCCATGTGATTGGCTGAAAGCTCAAGAGGAGGTGACAACACCACTGACATGAAAAGTCACATGAAACAAAATGATGTTAAGTATTATGAAATAAAAAAAATGACTAGCAGCATTTTGAAGTAAACACATTATATATGTAACACTTCAAACTCTTCAAATAACTATTTCATATAATTAATTGTTTCTTTATTTGATATTGAACATGATGAACTGTCCCTCTCCAGATAACCTGACAACACCCGCCCTGACCACACCCAGCACCCCACAGAGTTACAGCACCCAACAGCACAACAGCACAGCAGGTGAGAGCTCACAGCCACATGGGGTACTGATTCTCTGAACTGCGAGCTATGGGAAAATATTGTAGCTGTGGTAAACCTAATCTTCATCTTCATATGTTCCATACATTTTACTGGCCACCTTTGAAATTTAATTGGCCACTCCATTATCCTCAAGTATGATTGGTTATCTGTCCAGTGAGAGGCGGGACCTTAGTTTCAACCAACTGTTTGAAGTATTTTAATGCCTGCTTTAGGTTAATTTAGCCTATTTAACAAATTAATACATGATTTAAATAATAAATCATAAAAATAAAAGTATTTTTCTTGCTGGAGTGTGGAGGATGAATTAAGGAGTCTCACAGTCTGAGGACAGATGCACAATGAAGGTACAATTTCCTTCTGAGGACTTGAGAAGTTTTGAAATATTCATTTTAAACAGTAAAAAGAAACTGTGAGCTACTGTAATGTTAGTAATTAAAGTAGATATGACAAATGGTACATTAGTGTGCGTATGTGTGCACACTTCACACCACTCCTGCATAAGTCAGTGCCCCACATGGGCCGCCCCTGTCAAAAAAGTCTGCAACAATGAATCTATCATTAAACAAAGTCAAATTTCTCTGATTTCCGCTTCTTAATGTGAATATTTTCTGGTTTCTTTACTCCTCTCTGACAGTAAACTGAATATTTTTGAGTTGTGGACAAAACAAGACTTTTGAGGACGTCATCTTCATCTTTGATCATCATTTTTCACCATTCTCTGACATTTCATGGACCAAAACAACTAATCAATTAATGGAGAATATAATCAACTGATTAATCGATGATGAAAATAACTGTCAGTTGCAGCTCTAAAAACACTGTATTAGGCTAAACAGTTTCACCATATTTAATATTGAGGTAATCCAACAGTAATGGACATTACTTTAATATTGTGATACTTGGATTACATTACTGATCACATTTTTTAATAGGTTATTAGTGACTGTACTGGAATACATGGTTAAAGTTACCCTCCCAAACCTGTGAGTTAGAAAGTAGTGGAAATCACACAAATAAAAAATTATGGTCAAACCAGTACAATATTTTTGTCACACTGTCTTTTCATTGAAGCTTTAAATCAGGTGAAATGTTGTAATATTTGTCCAACAGACATTTACTCTAGGCAAGGCAAGGCAAGGCAATTTTATTTGTATAGCACCATTCATACACAAGGCAATTCAAGGTGCTTTACAAGAACTTAAAATGTAACATTAAAGGAACATTAAAATTGCATTTGAGATCATTCAAAACAAAAGCTAAAAGCAAGACAATAAATAGTTTAAAACATTACAGAAAATGCATTTAGAAAGCAAACAAAAAGCAAAAGCAACAGCTGACAAATATAAAAACAATAGCTACAGATTATTCTAACAGTAAGTCACATATCTACTTCACTGGTAAGCTGCAGTAAACAGTAGTGTTTTTAGCCCTGATTTAAATGAGCTGACAGTTTCAGCCGACCTCAGATATTCTGGAAGTTTGTTCCACAGGTGGGGAGCACAGTAACTAAAGGCTGCTTCACCTTGTTTGGTTTTGATCCTGGGAACACTGAGTAAACCTGTTCCAGATGATCTGAGGGGTCTGGGTGCTTCATAACGTACAAGTAAATCAGAGATGTATTTAGACCCAAGACCATTTAGTGCTTTATAGACAAGTAACAAGATTTTAAAGTCTATCCTTTGACATACAGGAAGCCAGTGCAGTGACTTAAGCACTAGTGTAATGTACTCCACTCTCTTGGTCTTGGTGAGGACTCGCAGTGTTCTGGACAAGCTGCAGTTGTCTGATTGATTTTTTACTCAGACCTGTGAAGACACTGTTACAATAGTCCAGCCTGCTGAAAATAAAAGCATGAACAAGTTTTTCTGCATCTTCTTTAGACAGAAATCCATTAATTCTTGATGTTTTTAAGGTGGTAGTAGGCTGATTTAGTTATTGTCTTTATGTGACTATTGAAATTTAGGTCTGAGTCCAGAACTACACCAAGATTTCTGGCTTGATTTGTAGGTTTTAGTGTCATGGATTCAAGGTGAGCACTCACTTTTGATCTTTGCTCTTTGGGGCCAAAAACAACTATCTCAGTTTTGTCTGCGTTTAGTTGTAGAAAATTCTGGCACATCCATGTACTGATTTCTTCAATGCACTTATTTAGCTGATGTAGGGGACTGTAGTCATCTGGTGACACTGTTATGTAAAGTTGTGTGTCATCTGCATAAGTATGGTAGGAGATGTTATGATATTCCATAATCTGAGCAAGAGTGAGCATGTAGATGTTGAACAGAAGAGGCCCAAGAATGGACCCTTGAGGAACTCCGCATGTGATTTTTGTTCGCACAGATTCATAATTGCCAAGTGACACAAAGAAATCCCTGTCTTGTAAATAAGATTTAAACCAATTTAGGACAGTGCCAGAAAGTCCCACCCACTTTTCCAGTCTGTCAAGCAGTATCTTATGGTCAACTGTGTCGAATGCAGCACCGAGGTCCAGTAATACCAGAACCGAAATCTTTGAGGCATCACTGCTCTGATGAATGTCACTTAAAACTTTTACAAGTGCAGTCTCAGTGCTGTGATGTGCTCAA